>CM052810.1:166021431-166249091 GCA_028533885.1 Nasua narica | reverse complement strand
ATTTTTTTTTTTAAGATTTTATTTATTTATTTATCAGGAAAGAGAGAGAGTGAGATAGAGCACGAGAAGGGAGAAGGTCAGAGTGAGAAGCAGACTCCCCATGGAGCTGGGAGCCCGATGTGGGACTCGATCCCGGGACTCCGGGATCATGACCTGAGCCGAAGGCAGTCACTCAACCAACTGCGCCACCCAGGGGCCCTAGAAGCTGTTATTTTAACTTGATAATTCACTACAGAGGTTGTAGCTTTTAGTTTTGCTTCGGCAACTCAGTTTTGAGAACCAGAAGTGCAACTTTAAGCAGTATTCTTTAGAGAAAAAATTTCTACTATAATAGAGCAAATTGGAGGTCCTACAGAATTCACAACGAGTGTAATTTTCTCCTTACCATGCATAAAGATCTGGGTGCTTATACACCAGACCCAATATCACATTATGAAGATTTTCTGCAAGCCAAACTTGCACGAGATTTTGCACAAAGAAGGATGTGTAAGAAAACCACACATACTAATGGTAAGACTTTTTTTTTAAAGATTTATTTATTTATTTATTTATTTATTAGAGAGAGAGAGAGAGACTGAGAATGAGAGGGGAGAAGGTCAGAGGGAGAAGCAGACTTCCCGCAGAGCCGGGAGTCTGATATGGGACTCGATCCCGGAACTCCGGGATCATGACCTGAGCCGAAGGCAGTCGCCTAACTAACTGAGCCACCCAGGCGCCCTAACGGTAAGACTTTTTGCAAAAGAGAGGCGCCTGGGTGGCTCCGTCGGTTAAGTGTCAGGTCATGATTCCAGGTTCCCCTGCATTGGGCTCCCCGCTCACCGGGGAGTCTGCTTCTCCCTCTCCCTCTGACTGTCGCTCTGCCTACCTGTGTTCTGTCTCTCTCTCTCTCTCTCTCTGTGTCAAATAAATTAAAAAAGTATATTATTTTTAAAAAATATCTTTGCAAAAGAAAATGGGCAGGATGCCGGGCTGCCTCGGTCGGTTCGGCATCCAACTCTTGACTTCGGCTCACGTCATGATCTCAGGGTCGTGGGATTGAGCCCTGTGTCGGGCTGCACGCTGGCCATGGGGCCTGCTTAAGATTCTGTCTCCCTTTATCCCTGCCCCTCCCCCCAAAAAAGAAAAAAAATAATAAATTGTTTAAAAAAAAAAAAGGAAAGAAAACGGGCAAAATCACACATGAATCCATACAATCCAGGAGAAAAAAAGTCATATAAGTAGTAAGAGGATAAAACATATGTCACACCAAAGTGGGTGGGATGTCACTGACTGTTGGTACAGTGCGAAGGCACAATGTCAAGGGAGTCCAAGCAGTTGTTTTGGACCCAGAGGGACATTCCAGTGCTAGGACTTAGTATCAGGGTGACCTTGGGCCCAACTCTTAATCTCTGCCTGCTCGCTCCGATCAGTCCCATCTTCTGGGAGGATTAAAATGAAATGATACATAAAAATGTGCTTAGCAGAGCACCAAATAAGTTTTTATTTTCCTAGTCTACCAATTACCACTGGGATTTGTTTACACAAGAGTCAAAAATACAGGTGCCGTTCCCCAGGTTTAGAAGCAGCACAGATCGGCTTTTGCACTCTGGTTGAAGAACCTGATGAAAGCCACAGTTTCCTCAGGCTGGAGACGGTGGGCTCCTTCCCAAGGGCAGAGAGACAGTGTGAGTCAGGGCTCCCCCAGTCTGTTCTAACACACAGGCTGACCCCAAAACACTAAGTGTGCCTGCCAGACAGGTATGCAGAAAATCTCCACAGAAATTCAAAGTACTCGAAATGCCTGGGTGGCTCATGGCTGATCCCAGGGATCCTGCTCAGCGGGGAGCCTGCCTCTTCCTCTGCCTCTGCTGCTCCCCCTGCTTGTGCTCTTTCTCTCTCTCTGACAAATAAATAAAATCTTTACCAAAAAAAAAAAAAAAAGTCAAAGTACTCAATAAACAATAAGATCAAACCAAAACAAAAAACAAAAATCCTCTAAACAGATGCAATTGCTTCTTTAAACTTTTTTTTTTTTCTGTATTAGTACAATATTATCTTCTGGAACAATGCCCAGAAAAAAATACTACAATCTGGAATCCTCTCTCCCAAACCTTCCCAGGTTAAGGGCAGGAGAAGTGACCAAGCAGGTAGAAGGACCAGGCGTCTAAGGCTCCATTTCACAGACCCCGTCTCAGCACGTACGTGCCTCCAGCTGGCAACCTGCCTTCTTGATAAAATTATTATTTACAGCTCGAAAGTGTTTTTGCTTTGGCTTCTGGTAACACGACAGTCATCTGCTGGTAGAAAATGTATTTTTAAAAATTTCCCCAGTTTTCTTGGGGTCTAGTTAGAAGGAACTCTGCTCGTGCCTCATTCCCTGGAGGGGAAGGAGGGAATGGAGACCCAACTGGTGGAGAAACAGTTTCTCTCTCAAGGAGGCAAACATTTGCCATCAGAAGTCTGGTTGCCTTCTCTCTCTCTCTCTCTCTCTCTCTGTCTCTCAGCTTTCTCTCAGCAGCCGCTGCTAGGTGTCTCTGCTCTGGTGCCTTACCCATTCTGTGTTACTGCTCCTTCAAAGGCATCCCAGGGGGAAGGCAACCCCTCAGGAAGGCTCTCGTGTAATGTTTCCCTCTTCCCAACGGTTTCCTTCCTTCCTGTTTGTAAAATGAACACCTGCTACTGAAGGCTTTGATCTCTTCCCTTCCCTTCTCAGTGCCTCTCTGCAAGTTAAAACATAGCCACCAAAGTCCCTTTGTTTCTGGGAATTAAAGATAACTTAATTATTGAGTGTCTCAAAATGGGATGTCCTTTGTCAAAACCTCCCTCACCTTCTGTTACAGACCAAATGGTGTCCCTCCAAAATTCCCGTGCTGAAGCCCTCACCTGGGGACAGGGCCCATGAACAGGAAAAGGTTGACAAGGAAATGAGGTCATAAGGGTGGGCCCTAATCCCCAACGACTGACGTCCTTAATGAGGAGAGGAAGAGACAGGGCGGATGCACCTTTCAGAGGAAAGACCACCTGAGGCCCTCGTGAGAAGGTGGCCACCTGCAAGGCCGGGAGCGAGGCCTCACGAGACACCAGACCTGCCCACACCTTGATCTTGGACATCGAGCCTTCAAAACCATGAGAGAATAAATTTCTGGGTTTTTTTTAAGCCACCCAGTGCGCGGTATTCTGTTACGGCAGCCCTCACAGACTCATACAGCCCCCTAAATGAGGACAAAATAATAACAGATGTTTTCAAGTGTCTGCCACAGGCCACGGGCAGTGTGCTTTGGACTCTTCCCAGTTTCGTCTTTACGACCACCCTGGGAGGTTAGCATCGCTGTACATTTCACAGATGAAGAACCGGTTCTAACTCATTCACTGTTCAGTGGGATTTGAATCCAGGTCTCGCTGACCCCAAAGCGTCTAAATCTGTTCAACATGTGGCCTCATTGGAATGACGAAAGGCCGTAACTTCTCCATGTCCACGATATGCAGGGAAGCAGTGGTGTTTACAAACCCTAACGGCGTTGATCCTCACGTCCTGAAAATTTGGCCCTGGATGCGTTTTTCTGCTGACTTCTGGTGGGGGTACGACCGATGGGTCACAGCATCTCCTGCACTTCTCCCGCCCCATTCCGCGAGCACACGGGGCATCGCACTGTTCCAGCAAAACTGACCAAGCCCTGTGCCCGTGGAGCTTGGGGGGAGATGGACAGTAAACAAAACGGGTAGATATATCTTAGTGTGTTAGTACGTGAGGTAAATGCTGTTTAGAGGGGCGCCGGGGTGGTCTGTCGGTTAAGGGTCTGCCTTTGGCTCAGGTGGTCCTGGGATCGAGCCCAGCCTTGGCTCCCTGCTCGGCGGGGACTCTGCTTCTCCCTTTCCCCCTTCTCTCTCTCTTGCGTGTGCACTCTTCTCTAATAAATAACTAAAATCTCTTTTTAAAAAATGCTGTGAAAAGGGGCGCCTGGGTGACCCAGTGGGTTAAAGCCTCTGCCTTCGCCTCAGGTCATGATCTCAGGGTCCTGGGATCGAGCCCCGCAGCGGGCTCTCTGCTCGGCGGGGAGCCTGCTTCCCCCTCTCTCTCTGCCTGCCTCTCTGCCTACTTGTGATCTCTCTCTCTCTGTGTCAAATAAGTAAAATCTTAATAAAAAAATAAAAAATAAAAATAAAAAATGCTGTGAAGAAAAAAAAACTAGGAAAGCCAGACAGGGAGTGCCAAGCCTGGGACGGGGGTTCCATATTAATCAGGGTGTTTGGAACAGGTGTCATTTGAGCCCTTCTGAAGCCAGATGGCGAGAAGAGCCGGTCAACTGCTTTGCTTCTCACCCAGCATGCCCCACGTAACGCTTCCAAACATGCAGGTGATAAGCAAGTCCCTTTCGAGCAACTGACCCTAAAGCTGAGTTGCTCACTGGAGACAAATGGACCACGCAGCCTATCATGTAATCCCAGAATTACATCCCATAGGCTTTCCTACTAAACCGCAGACCGTAAGGGAGAGTAAGAGCAGAAAAGAATTTCAGACACTTTCTTCAAGTGCTTTGATATTCACTCATGCACTTGTTTTCAGGTCTGTCTGCTCGGTGACAGCCCGCCCTTTGGAAGATCTAGTCTGGAGTCCAGTGCCTCTTCCACGTGGAAGATGCTAGCAAACGCAAGGAGAAACTGGCCTCTGCGTGGTCGGTATCCTATCTCGCTGTCCGGTATCATCTCTCATCATCACCGCAGCGAGTTGTGTGTGCCGTGTCTGGGTTATACCACCGTGCATTTGCACGCATGCCCGGTGTCTAGAATGTCCTCCTCTGCCTGGTCCTCCTGAAAAACTCATTCCTCAGACTTAGTTTGAGTCACTTTCTTCATGTCATCACAGTCCTCCGTAAAAGGTCTTATTTGTCTGCTATTTGAATGACTTGCTGGAGAAGGAAAAGTTCTCTAGTCTCTCTGGAAAACAATTAGCCCTCAATATATGGTCAAATTTCCACCACGATTTGAATCAAATCTTCAGGTCTGTAGGGATGGTCACATATCCATGCCCTTGAGTCAATCCACTGACCAATCAAATAAATATTTACCGTGTCCCTACTACCTGCAAAGCAGTGAGCCAGCCAACTGTGTATGGGGACAGGATAGAGTCAAAAATGAGTAAGTCTTGTTTAAGAGGATCCTACCTGTAGAGCCAGAACATGAATACAAAGTGATACAAAGCAATGATTTATCCTGGCTTGTAAAATGAATATATGGTGTTAATTACTTAGAATCCATATTGTTATAACAATGTAGTAAATAGGACACTCACTTGCTTAACACACATGTGCAAGAAATAAAACCTTTTCTATAAGTGAATATTATTTTATTTTTGAATAGGCAATAAATGCATATGGTAAAATGAACAGGGTAAACAGGGAAAAGCATCTCTCTTCATCCAGACCCCAAGGGAATGGGATCCTAAAGGAATGGGATTCCTAAACCTAACCTCCATCCCTTTGGCACCTCCCTCCTCTCTATTGAGGCCGAGTCCAAGTTCCTGGGGAGCGGTGATCCTCTGTGCTACTAACTGCAAGCCAGCAACAGGTTTGATGCCCTCCATCCCGTCTGTTCTTGGGTTATCCTGGTGCAGGCCACAGGTAAGGGCTGTAGCACTTTTCTCCTGGTCCCCTTGTGGCAACATTTCCCCCCAATGGTGGCCCGCAGAGGAAGGTGCTCTAAGACCATGCTGGCCAGGACGCTGTCAGAAGCCGGTGGGGTCAGCACCTTCTCGGGCCATCTGCTGGGGTGGGAAGGCATTTGCGACCTCTCAGCAGGCTCCCCTATTCACCTGCTCCTGGAGAGGAGGAGGTCAAAGGTCTGCTCAGCTCTTTGGAACTTCAGTCTACCTGGGGAGATCACTGGGTTTTTGACATTCACCCCCAAACCAGCATGGAAGGAAATGGCCAAGGGCTCTTCCGGTGAACCTGCAGCATCTAACTCCTCTTTCCCTCCTCTCTGAAGCCCGCTTCCCTCTGCAATCTGGGAGGTTTTCTCGGTTAGAGAATTGGGGGAGCAGCACTTACATTCTAACAGTTGTCTGTGCCAAAACCTTTAGGCCCCACCCCCACCCACTTTGGGCTTTTGAAATTTAAAATCCCAGGGCCTTGCATCTCAAAGCCTGATCTTAGGGAAAGTCCCTAAGGCAATGCATGAAGCAGCTTTGAGGGAGGAAAGCAGATCTTGAAGGGAAAACAAGATAAAGAAAATTCCAGAAGTCCTCAAATTTAAGGCTTTGTGTGGCCTACAGTCTGGTGTGATAGCATAACCTTCCAAATGGACAATTTAGAATAAAATAATCCCTAAAAATATTTATATTACAGTACAGTAATTAATATGATTTATAAAATGTTCTCTTGGGCAGAAAAAACATTTTCTTGAAAAAGTTTAAAGGAAACACACTTGATTCAAAAAGTTCTCTCTCCCCTACCCCAAAATGAGTTCTTTCTCAATTTACATTAATGCCCACAGTGCAAAACTTGGCAAGTTTTCTTGTCCATATAGACGAGGTTCCATTTTCAGGTTGAACATCTGGCCAACCGTCCCATGGACCCTTCTGTTTAAGCTACCCGGGAATTGAGCAAAAATCATTTGTATGCATCCGACAAGGCTACACAATCTAGATTTTTCTGGTTCCAGTCCCTGACTTCTTTTTTTTTTAAAGACTTTATTTATTTACTTGACAGAGAGGGAGAGATCACAAGTAGGCAGAGAGGCAGGCAGAGAGAGAGGGGGAAGCAGGCTCCCTGCTGAGCAGAGAGCCCGATGCGGGGCTCGATCCCAGGACCCTGAGATCTGACCTGAGACGAAGGCAGAGGCTTTCACCCACTGAGCCACCCAGGCGCCCCCAGTCCCTGACTTCTGACCTTGGACAGAACCCGCTATGTCTCCTGTTAAAAGGAAAACCACAAGTCCCAAACCGAGTCACTTGGGCCAGGTCAAGTCACCAAACCAGAGCTTACTACTTAACCCAATTGCAGTCCCACCCTCCCTGACGTTTGGGGTCTTAACCAGTCAGGCATTCTCTGGTCGGCACAAATGAGGTAACCGATCACCTGGGCCTTCTCCATCCTCCTCCCCAAAGAAGATGAGGTAATCACCAAATAAGACCATCTGCCCTCCCCCTAAGGGAAGGTGACCTTGCCTGAAATAATCCTTTCTTTCTTTTTGTTAATTGTCTCACCCCTTTTCTGCCTATAAAATCCTTCCACGCTCCTTGGATCTCCTCTCTACTTTGCTAGATGGGATGGGGCCTGGTGCACGAATTGATTAATAAGGTCTATAAGATCTTTAAAAATGACTCAGTTGAGGGGCGCTTGAGTGGCTCAGGTCATGATCTCAGGGTTCTGCTTGCCCCTCCCCGCCTGCCTCTATGCCTATTTGTGATCTCTTTCCCTCTGTCAAATAAATAAATAAAATCTTAAAAAAAAATGACTCAGTTGGATTTTTGATATTTAACACTCCATACCTCCTCTCCCCCCCTTTACTCTCCTGCAGGCTCGGCTCTTGACTTTTTCTTTGGGCCATGATTTTCATGCGAGGTCTTGGTCCCACAGCTCTCATCCACTCCCCTGGGGCTACATGCTAAGCTTCTTTCTTCCGGAGACAAAGTAATGTGCAATTTCCTCCAGTCGGCTGCTGTCCAGTGTATCTCCTGTTCTTCAGAGGAGCCTTTTCCAAGTGTAGTCTATGCATTGTCTCAAATTCCTCGTCCTATCACTTTTCAGCCCAGTGTACAAGGGCTCCGCACTGCTTCGGGGACACGGTTTAAACCAGCAGCGATCTCAAGTGGTTTAATGGGGAAACATTCATTTATTCGACACATATTTATTGAGCGTCAATCACGCACTGTTCTGGGCGCTAGGGATACAGCAGCAGACAGAAATGATGAAAAGTCTGTGCATCCATCGGACATTGTAGCAGGGGGAGATGGATCATACAAGCTTGCTTGTTTCTTTATTGTCCCCATTTCAGTGATACACCAGTTACCAACTCACAAAATGGAAATCAATAAAAGAGCCTGTAGTTCTTCACCTTCCATTCAAAACTGGTCACCAACTTCCAATTCAACTAAATCTTTCTCTTAATCCACCCTCTCTCTGTATTCCTACTACTGGTCTTAGTTTGGGCATGACAGAAACATTTACACACAAAAACTGGCAATTGGCACAAATCAGGGTCTTCCTCCTCCCCTTCCCCCAAGAGTCAACTGTAAAGTATCTCCCAGCACATTACTGATTAAGCACCTTAAATGTCTTCCCCTTGGTCAGATACAGAGGTTTTTCTGTTCTCCACCCCTCGTCCCCATGGTACCCTCCCAGAAGTCAACCTTCACTCATCTGCTGCTAGGATGAGGGGGAAGCAGGCTCCCTGCTGAGCAGAGAGCCTGATGCGGGACTCGATCCCAGAACCCCAAGATCATGACCTGAGCCAAAAGCAGAAGCTTAACCCATTCAGCTAAACAGGCACCCCCGCTTCTAGGGTTTTTTTTTTTTTTTTTTTTTCCGCTTCTAGGTTTCTAAGACATCCCCATGATCATGTCAATCCTCTGCCTGAAACTCTTTCAGAGATCCTCACCCCTTTCAAAGCATTGGTGTTGCACATAAACATTCCTGATCTGGCCCTTCTTATCTCTCCAGGCTATGTCCGATGTTACATTTTGGTCTACCCACATACCAGCACTTGTTTTTTGTTTTAAGATTTTATTTATTTGGGGGCGCCTGGGTGGCTCAGTGGGTTAAAGCCTCTGCCTTCAGCTCAGGTCATGATCTCATGGTCTTAGGATCGAGCCCCGCATCGGGCTCTCTGCTCAGCGGGGAGCCTGCTTCCCCTTCTCTATCTGCCTGCTTCTCTGCCTACTTGTGATCTCTCTCTCTCTGTGTCAAGTGAATAAATAAAATCTTTAAAAAAAAAAAAGATTTTATTTATTTGTCCGAGAGAGAGAGAGAGAGAGAGAGATCACAAACAGGAGGAGTGGCAGGCAGAAGGAGAAGAAGGCTCCCGGCTGAGCAAGGGGCCGGAGGCAGGACTCGATCTGAGGTCCGAGGACCCTGAGATCATGACCTGAGCCCAAGGCAGATGCTTAATCAACAGAGCCACCCAGGCGTCCCTAACTACATCCCAGCACTTGTATTTGTCTCCCACTCCTCTGTGCTTTTGCATAGGCTGTTCCATCTGCCTAGGATACAGGGCTAATTCCCAGGCATCTCACAAGACGGTTAAGGCATGACTTGAACTTGAACTCCCTTGTCAAACCCCTGCTGGTTAGATGCCTCTCTGTGTGCACTCACAGGTCCTTTGCATAAGTCCATCAGCGCACATAAACCACTGCACTGAAACTCGTTTCCTTCTTGTTGAGCTCCTGGTTAACCTGTGTGGGTCTGTGACCCTCCCTCCAGTCCTGGACGAAAGGACTTTTTGTAGGTTCGTCCTTAGCTTTTTCCTTATCTTACTCGTAGATTACACAGTCTTCCTGGGTGATTTAATCCATCTCTGACTTCCTTGACTTTCTACCATCTGTGTGTTAATGATTCACCATTTATATCTCCAGCCCAGATCTCTTGGCTTAATGAGCCTCTCTACCTGGATATCTGCCTCAATATATTTAAGACAGAAATCAATTATCTTCTCCAAGCCGCCTCCTCCTCCTGGGTTCTTGTGTCAGTGAATGGCATTACGAGGGGCTGGCAAACTCCAGCCAAGAGGCCAGCTATGCCCAAGGCTTAGACAAGAATGGATCTTACATTTTTTTAAAAAGAAAAAACAAAACACAGAAGATTATACAATACAGACCCTATGTGGCCCACAATGCCTAAATTATCTCCTATCTGGCCCTATATACAGTTTGCCGACTCATGGGTATTCCCATTTGCCAAAGAACGTGGGTATCAATAATAGTTAATTAATAATTAATAGTAAATAATTAGCAGAAATTTGGTTTACCCTATTGAAACACTGGGAGTCGTACATATTTCACTTTATTCTCCTATCAACTTCTAAGATGCTTTTGGCTTCATTTAACTAGAAACCCCGACGAGCAGGCCGAAATGGGAGTCTAGAGAGAGGGAAGGCTCAGGCACAGTATGATCAGTGGTTCAATTACATCACCAGGGACCTAGGTTTTTCCACTGTTCTGCTTTCTGGAGCTCGGGCGGTATTGGCGGCAGCTGAAGTTTGGTTCCCGTCCGGTCGTGGGCTTGGCTCTCAGTGGCAACTGGGGCTACATGTGTTCTCACGAACATCTGCTGAGAGCGGGAGAGACTCCTCAACCAAGGGATAGGAGACGTCTGTCGGACTGAGCCAAGCAGGACTCCCATTGCACTGTCTGCTGTATAACCTTCTCCCTTACCCCAGATCCAAATAGTAGCCGAGTCTTCAAAACAATCTCTTGAATTTATGTCTATTCTTCACAACTATATCCACCAGTCTGTAACAGCATAGAAAGCTAAGACAAGTGTCTTCTCTGCATGCCCAGCATTTGCCATCATAGTGAATTATATGAATGAATGAAAAAACTTCATGCACATATCAGGTTATGATTTTATAGTAGAGGAAAATGAGTTTCAGAGGGCCAAGGTCACAGAGCTACTGAGATTTACTTTAGGTCTGTCTGACATGAAGCTCATCTTACTTGAATTGTATACCATGGTCACCTTCCTCTTGTTTTGTCATCTTTTCCTTTTCCATTGGCTCTTTCTTCTTAGGCTTACACACGCTCAAACCTCTCCTTCCTAACAATTCCTTTGGCCATGCTTTCTCTACAATTTGAGTCTTCTCTGATCCTTCCTTTTATAAACACGTTTCTTGGAAAAATGTCCCCTTGCCTTGTCTTTATTTCCTCCTTTTTCATTCACACCCATTATGTCACTCACTCCATCTTGCAAATGTTACTAGGATCCTTCCAGCTCTGTATCAAAGGGCAACCCCCCCATCTTTATTTTACTATACTCTGCAGCATTTGACTCCTTCCCATCATTCCTCTTCTTCCCTGAATCCTCCCTGATTTCTAAGGTTAAGTTCTCTAAGGATTCCTTGCCTTGTAATGTCTCCCTGTCTTTGCACAGGATGGCCTAGAATTCCTTCATCTTCTATGGCCCTAGTTTCACCCAAGCTTCACAGTATCTACTGTCTCTGTATATAGCCCACCGAACTGCAAGTATTTGTTTATATTTTGGGACTATTACAGCCCTCCAAGACAATCTCCAAGTCTTTTTCTTTTTTTTAAAGATCTTATTTATTTACTTGACAGAGAGAGAGATCACAAGTAGGCAGAGAGGCAGGCAGAGGGACTGGGGGAAGCAGGCTCCCCACTGAGCAGAGAGTCCAATGTGGGGCTTGATCCCAGGACCCTGAGATCATGATCTGAGCCAAAGGCAGAGGCTTAACCCACTGAGCCACCCAGGCGCCCTGACAATCTCCAAGTCTTAGTTGGAGACTCTTTTGTAGCCTGCTGAGAGTCCCTGGTGAAAAACACAGAATGGGTTATCAGTAAACTTGCTGAATGAATTATTGAATAAATGAACACACTGACTTATTCCACACCACAAAGCCAGAAAATGGCAGAAATCAAATCAAGAGAGGTCAGAGATTTTTCTGGGAGACGATACTGTTGAAAATGACAGTAAGGGGGTGCCTGGATGTGATCTCAGGGTCCTGATATTGAGCCCTGCAGCTTCGGGCTCCGGATTCTCCTTCCCCCACTCCCCCTGCTGTGCTCCCTCTCTCACTGTGTCTCTCTGTCAAATAAATAGAATCAGAAAGAAAGAAAGAAAGAAAGAAAGAAAGAAAGAAAGAGAAAGAAAATGACATTAAGTTTTTTAGATTTTACAAGTCATCAATGTGTCGGATATAAACTGCATAAAGTTATACTTTGGAAGATACAAAATTCTTATTTATAGATTTATATTCGCATTTAGATTTACTTTGCATTAATTTACTTCCATTTAAACAAAGCTTAGTAGGTACACTCATTGCGCATTTCCGTGTTTCCTTTAAAAGTCAAAAAGAATAAACTAGGGATACCAAGCAATGGAAATCTAAGCAACTGAGAAATTCCTATTGTTATGAAAATACCGGAAAAGCACTTTTCTGTGAATAAGCAGACTATTTTCTGTTAAGTAAAATTAAGCACTTTAATCATATTTAAGCATATTAAATAATTTAAAAATAAGGCAGCAATTCAGCTACATCTTCTGATTTTACAGCCTAGGGAGCTGAAGAGAAGGGAGGGGGGTACCAAATAATGACTGCCTGCTGCTTTTCTTCCTTTTTGAAATGCTAAGCAAGGGCAAGTGCTGGGGAAATCAACGTGAAGAAAATGAGGAAAGGATTCTCCCTGCGGTGTCACTCAAATGGCCAGAAAGGAGAAAAAGATTAAACTCCATGAAAGGGCTAAGACTTTTGCAGACTGGATTTCAGCCTATTTCCAGTCAAACTGGCAGGCAATCCCTCAAAATAAACAAACAAACAAACAAAAACTAAAAAAACCCCAAAGAGCTGGTATGGTTAGAACTGTAAAATCGGGAGGTACTATCCTGCATAGGTCTATAACAGATTAAAATTAGCCTTACCTCTTTCGGGAGCTCCCCTACTTTATTTGCATTTAATGGCTATGAATTGCATAAGTGCATCACATATCTTTGTAAATAAGCTTCTCATACCGAAAAATAAAGTGACATAAAACATAAATATAATAAATAACCCGAGATTGGGATGGGGAGATAAACTGTATAGACTTACTCTGGGGTAGGAGCCCATTTTTAAAAACCCAAAACTTCCATGACGTCACGTGTTCTTATACTGTGTGCATAAATAAATACCTTCCTAAATTTACTAAAAATTACTAGGGATACATTTCTAAAGAAAAAATAAAAATGAGGAATCCTAAATGACTGAAGTTTATGCTGAAATCATAAATATATTTCCTTTTCCCACCCCAACTCCCCAGATCTACAAAAAGTAAAATGGAAGAACTGAAATATATTCTCCACTAAGGTGGCAATCAACTAAGATCCAATTATTTTTTTCAGTAGAAAGCTTAAAAATCTGCCAATTAGGATGTCTCCACCTACTATAGACGGCCCACCAAAAGCTGAGTCAGTTTCCCTGGAGTGTGTTTTCATTTATTCGGCTTTTGGCAACAATGGCCGCACCTCTTCCTGAACAGTTTGCTGGCAACAACTCCCCATACTACTTTCTTAATGATATTAATTGTTTAAAGAGAACATTTTTAAAACATCAAAAAGCCCTGATGGTTTTTATAACAGTAATAAAGCTGATTGCAAACAGTTCAAATAATAACACAAAGCACAGCGGGTAAGTTAAAAACGAACAAACAAAACAAACTCTGAAATCTCATTTCCAGGTATTCAGCCAATTTTACGTTCTCTAAACAACACTCACAGATTAATCTGTGTGTGTGTGTGTGTGTGTGTGTGCCTGTGTGTATATGTATCAGTTTTACACGAATGGGATAACAGTGAACATGCTCATTTGTGAACTCTATTATTCTATGTCACAGATATCTATTCATAAAATGTCTAAATATAACGTCATTTCTAGGGGCTTCACAGTGTTCCCTTATACAGAAATATACATGATTTATTTAACCAATTTGCTACTGAAGGCCTTTCGGTTTGCTTCATCTTACTTTTTGGTTATTATAAACAATGCCGTGATGAATGTCCAGTTTCTGTGTCATTTCAAATATGAGTAATCATCTCCTGAAGGTAAATTCCCTGAGGTGGAGTGGTACGGTTAAGGACACACACACACTACTAGACTAAATATTGCCAAACTGTCTTTGGGAAGCAGATCAGTAAGGATTAGGTTCCGTTGACTTCAAGAGAACACTCAACAAGACGGCTTACACAAGACAGAGGGTTACATAGAAGACGAGGCAGTTTTTGACCCAGGGGACCAGGCACCTTCTATTTGGGTGCTCCATCGTCTTTAGAACTTGGCTTTTTCGCATGGTGTGAGGTGGCTGCTTACATTCTAGGCATTGAATCTGCATTCTAGCCAGCAGAAAGAAGGAAGAGGCAAGAAGGGTCCAACTCCCCAGGGCTCTTCTGTGAAGTCTCACTCACCACTTCTGGTGACATCTATTGGCCAGAATTTGGTCGTGTGGCTACATCTGGCTACAGGCAGACTGGGAACATAGTTTTTTTATTTTCTGGGATGCCCTTATGTTCAGTTAAAAGTCAGGTATTCTTTTACCAAGGACAAAGGAAAATAGATACTGGGGACAACCAACAGTTTCCGCCATGGGAAGGATGTACCAATTTACACCCCTGTGAATATCACACAAGAGGCGCCATTTCCAAGTCTTTACCAACCCTGTTACCCAACTGTTCCCACTGCCATTGCATTTCATTAGTTACAAGGACAAATATTTAGCCTATTCTCAAATAGCCTTTGTAGTTCATGCCACTAATATCAGTGATATACACCACCCCTGCCCCTCCATACCTCCCCACAAAAGAACAAAGAACACACAAATGTAGGGATATATGTGTTACTCTGCCTGATTTGTGCTTTACTATTAAAGCTCTGTCCTTAGTTGACTTCTCTCCTCCCTCCAGGTCATCTCATCCATAGCTTTCATACTGCTGAGTCAAAATCTTTATTTTCATTCCTGATCTCCAGAGACTTAGCAAATGAGCCAGTGGATTACCGTGTATACCCATCTGGGTAACCTACCAGCACGTTAACAATCAACTACAAAAAAATTGGTCCTCTCATCTCGTCTTACAAACACTTCTCCCTTCATTCCTTATCTTGGCGGCACGAGCTGAGTCATTTTAGACTCTTTATCTTTCTCTCATCAGAACATTGACTTTATGACCAAATTCTATTGATTTCATTTCCATAACAACTCTCGACCATTCCCTTCATCTCCAGTGTGCTCTTGAGGATCAAGATAAAATCTCATGACTCTCTGCCTCCATGCTTGAACCAATCCAGGCTACCTTCAACATGGAAGCCAAAGGCTTCTTACTAAAATTCGAGGTGAATGTGATCGCTCTCTCTCACTCTCTTTCCCCCACCCAAAATCCTTTAAAGGCTCTCCAGTCAAAATTCTTGGTATGGCACATGAAGTCTCCCAGCCAGTGACCTTTATGACCCCCTGACTGGGCCCCACGTTTCATTATATGACTTGCAGTTCCACAATGCAGTGACTTTGCTAAAGAGGATCCCTCCTGCCTAGAATTCTTGGAGATCTATTCTTTTCTCTCTTTTTTAAGATTCAGATCCTATAGAGAGGTCAATAAAGCCTTTCCCGACCAGACTCTCCACCTTGTCGCCACTTCTTTTGTTTTGTGCCATTTTTATGTTCCATACTTCCTTCTAAAATATTAAATAGGGTTAATATTTTTTATTTTTATTTATAATATTTATTTGACAGAGAGAGATCACAAGTAGGCAGAGAGGCAGGCAAAGATAGAGGAGGAAGCAGGCTCCCTGCTGAGCAGAGAGCACGATGCGTGGCTTGATCCCAGGATCCGGAGATCATGACCCGAGCAGAAGGCAGAGGCTTTCACCCACTGAGTCACCCAGGCACCCCTAAGGTTAATATTTATTAACCCAACAAATATTTACTGAATTCCCACTGTGTGCTCAACATTAAGTTAAGCACCAGATTCGGGACCACGTGTAACCTGACCGGAGACCTTAGGCACTTGCAACTTCTAGTCTCTACAGCTTATATTAGCAAAACTATTTTCCATTCATCATCTTGGTTTGCTAGAAAGGAAATTACTTCTCTCTTCCATTAACCTCCATGAGAGCCTAAGAAACTGATGTTGCCCTGTTGCTGATATCATGTCAAGAGATATTTTCTTCAGTGTCTTGTTGCTTATTCAAATATTCATTTATCTGTGCTTTTATGACTGCACACTGTTGGCGGTCACTCTCCAGAGTCACTTGGATGTTTAAGAAGGAAAAACTAGGGGTAACCTTATTTGACCTATATTTCTCAAGCTCTTTCCTCAAACTTAAACCTGACAAAGGCCCTGTTAAGGGAATTCCTGGCAGAGATGAAGGTAGACCTAAGAACTGGATGAATAACTACGCAAAGATTTGGCTAAAGGGTGGCCAGGGTGTGTTGGGGTGGGGGAAAGCGTAAGCAAAGGCTGAAGGACAGAAGTGATGAGATGATGTCTACAGGAGGACAGACGCCCCCTAAACAGGATGCATAGGGTTAGCTCACAGCAGGTCTTAGACACAGCAGAGCGCTCAGATTTGGCCGCATCCACGTGGATCATATAGGACCCATGGAATGCAGTTCTAAGGGCTGCGTCACCAGCCCCTGCTTCCTTTCTCCCTCCCAGGGCTGCACTGCAAACTCGCTCCTCCTGTGTTCCTTCTCTCCCTTTCAAATCTTCCCAATTCCCAGCTTCCTCTTTTACCATCTATCCAAAAGAGGAATAGACTTGAACCGAAAAATCTTACAGAGAAGATTTACAGAAAGCAATCCAGGTACACTCAATTTTGCACAAAAAAGACATCCCAGTTCGAGAGAAACCCGTGATTTAGAGTAGAGTACTAGAATGCATTCCAGATAGATCAAAAATGTCTGGGTGCATTACTCAGGACTGCCTGAGTCTCGAGAGACAGAAATTCAATCTGGAGAAGTTTAAAGAAGACAGCAGTCGTGTCGGGTTATATAACTTGGAAAGACAGTGGTGTGGCTAGCCTCGGGCATGACGGGATCCAGGGGTGCGAAATGACAGCCTCCGATTATCAACTCTCTCTCTCTCCCTCTGTTTCTGCTCCTCTCTGTTGTTGGCCTCATGATCTTCTATTGCAAATGTGTGTCACTCATGAAAGTGGGGAGCCTGGCAGTTAGAAACTCCAAGCCTACGTCACCCTGTTGGAGGATCCCCAAAGAAAATAGAAACTAACTCTTTCTAATTAAGGGTGAAAAATCCCAGGGAATAATTGCATGGGGCCAGCCTGTCAAGTACCCACAGGTGTCCTGGAGGGGGTGGGGGGCACTTCACGATGGGCCCGGCCTGGGTCATGTGCCCATCCATCTGTTTGCACCTCAGTGGATTCCTCCCAGGTGTGGAGGTGGAAGTAGAGGGGAGGAGCAATGGCTGAAATGAATTCTGGGCAGAAAAAAAAAAAATTGTGGCAAAGATCAGGAGACGCGTTAAGAGTGGGAAATGGGGCCGAATTGTATAGGTCAATATCCCGTAAGTGAAACAGAGCACCAATAGTCCAAAAAGTCCATGTATGTGCATGTGTACAGCGGATTCTCGTTATGCACAGTACTTAGGATCTAGAGAGTCACTGCTGTTGCTGAATTAGCAAATCATTGCCCTATGGGAAAGACAAGGACAGGTCCTGTGAGCCTCTGGTCACATTTTCATCAACTGATCAATACTTAATCTTGTTTATGTGTGCTTCTGCTTAAAGAAACTTTATTTAATATATACTGTTGATTCATTAAGACGGACCTCACAGCCAGAAGCACTACCACTCATGTCTGAAGGAAGCTTGTCCAACACATGTATTTTCTGCATCGGGCACATTGCAGCCTTCTTGCACTTAGGAACACTGGGCTGCCCTTCAGCACAAAGCTTAGGGCCATTTTAAGTAGCAAAATCACCAAGAAAAGGCACAAAAATAAGAAAACCAGGGCACTGAATGGACCATGAAATGGACACTGGCTTGTTTACGGGAAGAGAGCGGACACATGAAGGCAGGTGTTGCCCTCTTCGGCCTCGGCTGGGATCATGCCAGTGGGTGACCTCGGTTTCTCTCTCTGCTCTGCAGGGGTCCGAGAATGACCGCAGAAGTGTCAGGAGGATATCAGTTTGGGGGTTATACAACTTTTAGCGAGCAGGCAAATTCACAAATATGGACTCTTTGAATAATGAGGATGCACTGTAATTTCCCCCTCAGTATTTGGGAAGAATCCTCTGGCAGTGGGGGGCAGGCGGGAGGACGGCACTGGGTGCGGGGATCAACTGGGAGAAGCAGCAGCGCTGGTGGGAGGCACGGAGGGGGCAGTGTAGAGGGAGTGGGGGCTGAACACGAGAGGAAGAGAGGACAGACTTATTTCCAACCGGACATAAAGGGGTTGGGGGAGGAGAGCCATGTCAAGGAGGAGGGAGGGGTCAGCAGCCTGAGTGCAGAAAAATGAAGAACCAAGTCTGGATTAGAATCCGACTTTAAGGGGCAGAATCAGACTTCATTTTTTTTTTTTAAACTTATTTATTTTAAAGTAGACTCCACGCCCCATCTGGGGCTTGAACTCATGAACCCTGAGATTAAGTCGCACACTCTCCGCACTGAACCAGCCAGGTGCCCGACTTCAGTTCTGTACTGAGCCATTCATTGGTCCTGTCAGAGGCTTTGTGTTCCTTGCTCCAAGATTTTTAAAAAGGCATACATCAACTGACTTAAAAATAGGGAACAAGTACTGTTCTGGTATTAAATGGCTCCACTTCCAATCAACTAATTAACCAACCTCACTAATAATAATAGTAATAAGAAACCACACATAGCACTTACTATATGCCAGGCATTGTTCTAGGCTCTTTATATTCATTAGCCCTTTATTTCTCACAGACTATGAGGCATCATTATTAGACCCATTTTTAGATAAATAAACTGAAGTAGAAGGTAGTAACCTGCCTCCAATCCAACAGCTAGTAACTAGTTGAATCTGCTTATAGAATCTGTGTGTTTAACTACCATGTTATATTGGCGGCATCAATTATGGTTTCCTTATAAACTCTTTTACACATTGCTGCCTCCCTCACTGCATGTGCCAATTCCTCCTACCTCCCCTCCATCCAATGTATGGCTTTGTCAATGTTGCTCACTATTTCTCATCTAAAATAGAACAGTAGGGGCACCTGGGTGGCTCAGTGGGTTGAAGCCTCTGCTTTAAAGCTCAGGTCATGATCTCAGGGTCCTGGAATCGAGCCCCACATCGGGCTCTCTGCTCAGTGGGGAGCCTGCTCCCCCGCTGCCTACTTGTGATATCTCTCTCTGTCAAATAAATAACATAGACAGTAATAAACCACGTTCACCCTAATTTGTTTCTTCTTTTTTCTTTTCTCCTAAACAATCCAACAACGATCTTTAGCTATCTAAACCTACGTCAAGCTTTAGCTCACAAATTCCTATCAAGTTTCTTTTCTGCATAAGCCTAAACTAAATGCTTCATTTTCTTATAAAATACCAGTTTGCTAGTCTCTCTCAGAAGTTTTTTTTTTTTCTTTGCTTTCTTTTTTACCTGTTTAGTTTTTTAAGTAATCTCTACCTCCAATGTGGGACTCCAACTTAGGACCCTGAGATCAAGAGCCCCATGGCCCAGTGACGGAACCAACTGGGTGCACCACTTTTTTTTATATATTTAAAGTAGTAACAGAGATGCTTGGATGGCTCAGATGGTTAAGCGGTTAAGCACCTGCCTTTGGTTTTTGTTGTGATCCCAGGGTCCTGGGATGGAGTCCCTCTCTCAAATAAATGAAATCTTAAAAAAAAAAGTAGTAACAATCTAGACTTTTTGGTACTAATGAATTCTTTTTGCCTTAAGCAACTTGTTTGACATTCTATTTAAAGGAGTTATACTGGCAAACCATAGTAACTCTTTTTTTTTTTTAAAGATTTATTTATTTATTTGAAACAGAGAGAGAGATCTGAGCCAAAGGCAGAGGCTTTAACCCACTGAGCCATCCAGGCGCCCCAAACCATAAGTAACTCTTAATCACAGAGAACAAACTGAGGGTTGCTGGAGGGAGCTTAGAGTAAGGGATGGGCTAGATGGGGGACGGGCATTAAGGAGGGCACTTGTGATCAGCACTGGGTGTTATATGTAAGTGATGGATTGCTAAATTCTACTCCTGAAGCCAATATTACACTACATGTTAACTAAAGTGAATTTAAATTAAAAAAAAAATAAAGGAGTAATACTGTAGTTCTCATTGGAATACTATAATAATCAGTATTTATAAAACAACTAGAGAGGCGCCTGGGTGGCTCAGTGGGTTCAGCCTCTGCCTTTGGCTTGGGTCATGATCTCAGGGTCCTGGGATTGAGCCCCACATCAGGCTCTCTGCTCGGCAGGGAGCCTGCTTCCCCCTCTCTCTCTGCCTGCCCCTCTGCCTACTTGTGATCTCTCTCCTGTCAAATAATAAATAAAATCTTAAAACAACAACAACAACAACAAACAACTGGAAAGTTGGGGCATCTGAATGGCTCAGTTGGCTAAGCACCTGACTCTTGATCCCAGCTCAGGTCTTGATCTCAGGGTTGTGAGTTCAAGCTCTGCGTTGGGCTCCACGCTTAATAAAAAAACAAAAACAAAAAAACCCTGGAAAGTTATAAGTGGAATTGTTAAATAAATGCAAGTGCTTTAATGTGGATTTGCCTAGAACATCTACACAAACATCTCTTTTGTTTGCCAGCTTTATTTTAGTTTTGATTTTGCTTTGATTTCTCAAACATAGCTGGTTTCTCGGCGTAGAGAATGTGGGAGAGGTCGCATTCAAGAAAGGTGGGAAGTATTTAATTCAACAAACACACTTTCTTTCTTTTTCTTTCTTTCTTTCTTTCTTTCTTTCTTTCTTTCTTTCTTTCTCTCTCTCTCTCTCTCTCTCTCTCTCTCTCTCTTTCTTTCAGATTTTATTTGTCAGAGAGAGAGAGCACAAGCAGTGGGAGAGGCAGGCAAAGCAAGGCAGAGGGAGAAGCAGGCTCCCTGCTGAGCAAGGAGCCTGATGCGGGACTTGACCCTAGAACCCTGGGATCATGTGACCTGAGATAAAGGCAGTCACTTAACCGACTGAGCCACCCAGGCATATCAAGTGCTCTTCGAGGTTACTGTTTTATATTTGTGGTTTTTGTCTTATAACAATAGCCATCATAATTTAAGAACCCAAAACTTTTTTTTATAAAGTTTTTTTTTATTCATTTGAGACAGAGAGAGAAAGAGCATGAACAGGGGGAGAAGCAGAGGGAGAGGGAGAAGCAGACTCCCCATTGAGCCAGGAGCCCGACGTGGGACTCGATCCTAGGACCCTGGGATCATGACCTGAGCCGAAGGCAGACGCTTAACCATCTGAGCCACCCGGGTGCCCCAAGAACCCAAAACTTTTAACCTTGCCTCGCATAACCTTCTTATTTATGTTTGGAGAAGCTGAGCATCAAACTGCCTATCTCACCCACATCTCCCATCTCTGGGGCTGAAATTCCTTGAGCACACTTTGTTCTGCAGGTGACATCTGCCACAGCGGATTGGACCAGGGTGACCATCTGACCTGGACCAGTGAGGACATTTTCAGTTTTAGGTGATAGAAAACCCTGTCAACCCGGTTTGGGTGAAGAACAGAAGCTGATTGGCTTACACAGCTGTAGGCCCAGCAGGCTCTAGAAGCTGCAAAGGAGTCTGCAAAGACTGGATCCCTCTTTACCTCTTGGCTTCTTCTTCCTCTGGGTTGGCTGCATTTGCAGGCAGGTTGTCCCTGGTGGTGACAAGCTAGCAGTTCCTTGGTGAGGACAAGATGGCTGCTTGTAGCTCTAGGCTCCTGTCACCACAGCTCTGAGTCCAGGGGTAAAGGGAACGCTCCTTTCTCAACAACTTTAACACCAAATTGGCTTCAGTTGGGTTGTCAGCCCATTTCCCAAAAACCACCACCACTCGACGAGGCCAGGTTCAGCTATTTGGACCATATACAATGAACACAAGGGAGGGGTGACTTCCTTGAGGAAAATCAGGTCACTATTACCACAAGAAGGCAGACAGACACTGGTGGCAAAACCATCAGCTCTTCACACATGACCCAAGGACAGGCAGTAGAGAGGCTTGACCGTGGACCAAGGACGAGGCCTGTTGGGAAAAACTTGTCCCAACCAGGACAAGTGGCTGAATAACAACACCAGATCCTCTCTCTGGGGAAAACGGAACTAGACCCAGAGCTGAGTAGCAGGTAGAGGCAGCAGAAGCAGGACACAGAGCAGAGACAAGGAGGGAGATGGAGGGGCCGAGTCCTGTGGCAGGGCAGCAGGTCGGCCCCAACGAGCTTCGCTGAGTGGAGGCTCACGGCCCCTGGGACCTGCAACACCAAGTCTCTGAAGCACAGCTGAGCTGCCAAGACTCCTACCCTCACTATGGCCAGGTATCTCCTCATGACGAAGACCTACCGTATTAAGTGGGATGAAGAACCCCAAGGACTTCACCAACATTTAATTCAGGAAAGGTAAAGATAAACAAGAAGGAAAGAGATAAAGGGACAGAATGTGGCCTCCGGCGGAGAGGCAGCCAGCTGGAGAGGCCCCTCACCCTCCCCTCCCCTTATGGAAATGTCCTGGAAGTCTTGACTGCTTAGCTTCAAGGTCGAACCTGACTACCAGGGAGGTGGGATGTGCGATCTTTCAGCGAGGCAGCTTTAAGCACAACTAAAAGTTCAATTCTTCTCTAAAGGGTGACAATGGCCGTAGAGACACCTCTCAGCCACATCCCCAAAGCTGAGCTTCCCCTCCTCTGTGCCACCAAAGCCACCCATGGTCATGTCCCTTCTTGTGGTGTTTTTTCTGCTCCTCTTGTCCAGTAGCTTCCATATGGCTCAGAATGGCCACCTTAAACCCCCTCTTTACTTTTCTATTTCAGTTCCCTGCAGCTATATCCTCTCCGCCGGAGGCCACATTCTGTCCCTATATCTGTTGGCTATATCCTTTCTTGTCCAAATTGTCAAATGAAGGATCACCTTTTCAGACCAGGCCCTACAAGTCAGACAGCTGCTGGTCACCCAGTGAATTCACTGGCCTAAAGAAAGGTGTCCATTTTGATCCAATTAACTGGTAAGGGGAGGGACTGGGGGGACTGTACATTACTGATGGTGACTCATCTCAGATGGGGTTGAGACAAGGTATGTAATGACTGACATATCCAGACAACTCTGTTTTCCTCTGACATATTCAGGTGAATCAAGTAGGTGGGCAACAAATGTCCTCACATATTGTATTAGTTTCCTAGTATTGTTTTAACAAAGCACCACAAACTGAATGGCTTCCTCTTCTCTTCTAGCTCCTGTCGTTTGCTGACAATCTTTGGTCATTACATGGCTGTCTTCTTATAGACATTGATCGGGCTGGAGTAGTGTCTACCCTACTCCAGTACAACCTCATCTTAACTAATAATATCTGCAACAATCCTATTTTTTTTAAGATTTTATTTATTTGATATATAGAGAGAGACAAAGAGCGAGCATGAGCAGGGAGAGAGGGAGAGGGAGAGGGCGAAGCAGACTAAGCAGGGAGCATGCTGACATGGGACTCGATTCCATGACCCTGGGATCGTGACCTGAGTCAGAGGCAGATGCTGAACCGACTGAGCCATCCAGGCGCCCAACAATCCTATTTTTAAATAAGGTCACTATATGAGGTAATGGGGGTTAGGACTTCAACATCTTTTTGGAGGAGGACACAATTCAACCACAACACATACCTACTTGGGTTGTACAACCAATTTCTCCACAAACCAGAAAGACAGAAAGACATCCAACCATTATAGCAGACTTACTACCAGAAGTACAATCCTTACTCAAAAGATCTATGACTCTGCAGCGAGTAATATGATAAAGATGCGTTTACTGTGTCTTTCTGTATTCATCAAATGTTCTTAGTTATGCTAATAATACAGTAGACTTGATGTTAGTAACCTCCCTCCAGAAAAGAAAAAAAGGTAAAAAGAAAATCAGTATTCAAAGGTAGTATCAAGGAATAATTTTTTATTTATTTTATAAATATATAAAATATTTCACTGCTTAAAGTCTCTTAGTTGGAAAAAATAAATTTATCCAGTAGACAACATACAAAAGCACTAAAAATGCATCCAACTGCCTCTTAGGTCCTGTAGTGTCTTACGTGGAGCCTTCGCAAAGGCCGCCAAGATGGCTGTCGTCTTGAAGGAAGAGAGAACTTTGCATAACTGCAGGAAGTAATGATCACAGGGAAGAGAGTAATGGAGGAGCTAGAGGCAGCCACTGAAATGCAGTTTGGCATAAAAGGATATGAATATGTAAATAACTTTTTCCTGTGGAATGCCAACCTCTCCCTTTAAAAAAAAAATGCCAGAGACATTTTAATAGTTTCAGAGAAGAAAAAAACTCATCTTGGAACTAAAGGAATGTGCCAGAATAATAATGTAAGGTAGGAAGGGGATTGTGCCAATAATTTGTATATGTAAAATCCTTAAAACATTACTATGCAGTAGGAAGTATTCTCTCTCTCTCTCTCTCTCACTCTCTTTTTTTTGATAAGAAAATAAGACTATTTCAAGAGTCTGACTGCCCATCTCCCTTCCATTGTCATGGAACCTTCCTCCATCTCCCTCATGCTGTCCACACAGCTGCATTCATGCCATTCTCCTCGACAAGAAGCCTCGCTGCATCCCTATTACCCAGAATAGACTTTTGCACTGTAGAACCCTTTTATTAAGGGAAACTGCACAGATGTTACTTACAATGACTTATGTGGATTTATATCAATTTGTTTTTCAAATAAAAGAGATATTTTCTGAAGATTTTTTTAAGTTTAGATTAATAATATTACGAAGTTAACAAGAACAAAGAAACTATTCTCATAAAAACAGCACTCTGAAATTAGGCAGTGAAACAGACGAGGATGAATATTAGTGTTACTCGCACCAGTGGTCAGTTAATTTCAGCATTTGGTGATAAATAAAAAGAAAACCCTAATCCATGCAGACAATCAGAAATCTGTTCTCTACATTATATCCTAGTGATCTTTTAAAAATGCAAACCTGATTAACATATTTCATCAACTCATTAAAATGCCATTGACTGTAAGTTGCATCGTTATTTTATGTATAGTCCAGAAAGAAAAAAAATGCTAATTAAATGTTGATTTGGGAGATATTAAGATGTAAAAAAAAAGCATGTCTCACAATTATTGGAATGTCAGCCACTTCATCCTCTCAAATAAATCAATGGTGTCTGCTTCTCTCTGAATCAAGACACTGCTCCTGACGTTCGAAGAAATCTCCGTGGCTTCACCATCGTGCTCTCTGCATTCGAGCTGTACTGGCTTTCGTTCCATTCACCCAATCTTCCAGGTGGCAGATCAGGCTTTACTTCCTCTGGAGAGCCTTCCCTGACCTCCCTGACCTGGTGACATCCTTGAGTACTTGAGTGTCTCTCCTCGACACCACTTACCACAGTTGACATCTTGTTTGGTTCCCATCTTAGTTTGGCTTCTGTGTTTATATGATCAGCATCTAGCTCCGTGAGGGCAGAGAACATGAAGTTCTGCTCCCCACTCTAATCTTGGTGCTTGGCACAACTACTGGTAGCATCTGATACATAGAAAGCACTCAAACATTTGTTGAATAAATGAATTGAAATAAAAATTTAAAAAATTCATGTTGCTGCTTTTAGGATACTCTTCATTTCAGAGGATCTAGAAGATCCATGAATGTGAGTAGTAAGACTTCTGTTTCACAGTTGAATCATTTATAGTATCTACCAAATTCTTGTTTCCTTATCACGGATACTGAATTTAGACAAAAAGCATTGAAAATTACTTATTATGTGTCAAAACTCCCTCTAGCTCAATGATATTATTGCAAGGTGGCCAATGTGTTTTTGTAAATTCTCAGTTCCAGGATTCTGTGCCGAGCTGGTATGTCTGAGCTTCTCCTGATTTTCAGGCTCCCTCTCTGCTCTGATTATACCTGCCTTGTACAGGCACAAACCCGAAGAGGGTTGGTCAGAGCTCAGCCTTCTGAAACAATGACACATTTGTAAGAAATTCTACTGTGTTATAGTGATGACAGATGCTCTCCTGCCTCTGCCTGGAAATCTTTGGCCTGCATGAAAACATGTTCATCTAGATGATGGAAGCACAAGTTAGAGCTTTAAAATGTGGTGTATAAAACATCTGAGGTTGTAGGTATTTCTTTTGTATAACAAGTTTTAAGTTAGTGAAAAATATTCCGAAAAAGGATATTTGAATAAAATGCTTGTAGAACCTCAGACATACGTTTATTTGCAAAACCAAAGGGTATGTGAAAACCACTGACTGGTTCTATTAAGTCTTTTTTTTTTTCTTCCTCTTCCTCTTTTTTTTTTTTTTAATATTTTATTTTTTAAAGCAAACTCTGTGGGACTTGAACTCATGACCCCAAGATCAAGTGTCGCATCTCTAACGACTGAGCTAGCCGGAACCCCTGGCCTTATCAAGTCTTAATTAATGCTTGATCTACCGGGAACTTCCCGATCTCTTCCCTGGCTACTTCTCAGTGGGCCCAGCACCCAGCTTCACATTTTGCAACAGTACAGTGCTTATGACTCGTCCCTGGAATGAGTTCTGCCCTCACACACCTTCGGCCCAACGAACTGTCCCTAATTTTTCTGTTTTGGTCTCGGCTCACATCAAGTGTTCCCTGACATGCTGCCAGCCCAGGATTCCCTCCAATGCTCTCACTAGATAGCTCGGATCTCAGCTGGATGTGACCTTGCTATAGTGCCATCTGTCTCCCCACTAGACTACATGCTTCCTGAGGGAGGGAAACTCATCTTTGCATTGTTGGCGTGGTCTGGGACCTGGTGTGCAGTAAACACTGAAAGAAGCCCTTTCAAAGCCTTGCCAATCTGGATAGTTTCAATTTTTTGCCAGTAGAAAAATATCTATTTTGTAGTTTTAAATTGTATTTCCCTGATCACTAGTAAGAATAAGCATCTTTTCATGTTTTTGTTAATTTATTTTTTAGACAGAAAGACTGTGCACAAGGAGGGGTGGCTACGAGGTGCAGAGGGAGAGAGAGAATCTTAGGCAGACTCCATGCCCAGCTTGGAGCCTGACGTGGGGCTGGATCTCACAACTCTGAGATCATGACACGAGCCAAAATCAAAAGTTAGATGCTTAACCGACTGAGCCATCCAGGTGCCCCTTTAGGTAACTGTTTCTTCATGTTCTTTTTCCATTTTTCCATGAGGCTCTTTATCTTACTAATTTGCCTTGACACTTGCAAGACTATTGTTTTTTATTTTATTTTTTAAATATTTTATTTATTTGACAGAGAGATAGAGAGCACAAGTAGGCAGAGCAGCAGGCAGAGGGAGAGGGAGAAGCAGGCTCCCTGCTGAGATCATGATCTGAGCTGAAGGCAGACGCTTCATCAACTGAGGCACCCAGGCAACCTAATACTTGCAAGGCTATTTTAAAAGATCTCCAAGTAGTGAATTCCATATCCTTTTGTAGTCCTTCATCCCACTGAGCCAGTTCTTCCCTGTGTTTAAACTAAATCCCACACATGGCAGTGGGCACTCATTTCCTCTTGTTTTGACCCCTGCTGTGTAAATGGAGACTATCTGATTATCAATTGTGAAAATTATGGTGAAATCATTCCTAAAAAAATTATTAAATAACCCAGGACTCTCTTATGTAGTTAAGTAATCGTAATTATTTTAACCTATACTCAAAGATCTTATTTTCTAATTATTTTTCTCTTTACTACTGAACTCTTCATTCTTTTTATTTTGTTAAAGATTTTATTTATTTGACACAGAGAGAGAGAGCACAAGCAAGGGGAGCAGTAGGTAAAGGAAGAGGGAGAAGCAAGCTCCCCACTGAGCAAGGAGCCCAATGCAGGACTCGATCCCAACACCCTGGGATCATGACCTGAGTTGAAGGCAGACATTTAACCGACTGAGCCACCCAGTTGCCCCTTAACTCTACATTCTTTAGAATCTAGAGCATAAAAATGGGGCCCAGGGACTGGCCAGTGGTAGACGTAACTGGAAGATGACTTTATGGTTCCTGATGTCTGTTCTTCTATTCCTGCCTCCCATTATGGTGCCTCCACTCCCCACAGGGCTACTTTCTTATTTCATTGCTTGATAATCACTCCTAAAATATCTATCAGCCAGACTGAGGATCACAGAGCACTCTGTGATCACAGAGCAAGGATTCCCTTTTAGTAATTCTTGCTCTGCCTCCAGTACTTGATACTCTTAATCAAAATTCTGTGAATCTCTTACCATTTGTCCACAATAGTAAAGAATCTGCATTAATAATGGTGAGCCTATCCTCTAAAATTGACACCATTTTAGTAAATGAATTTTAAGACAAATTTAATAGCTATGTTTCTTCTTTTTTTTCCCCTAGATTACTGGCCACTTTGTCCTCAAGCCCCCATTCTCCAAGTTAGCATGTATTTTCATAACCTTGCTCTGAGTTTGGTCCTCTGTCCAGTGAGCCTTTATAGGATGGTTATGATCTGATTCCCTAATACACGGGTGTTTTCTATAGAATATAATTTTAAACATGTTAAAATCAAAATAGACTGTATCAAGTCTTCCAAATCCCCCTTGTAAGGTCAAAAGGAATGAGTCTGACTGGGCTTTTCTCCTCATGAGTATTCATGTATCTGCCCAAGTTTTTTTTTTTTAAAAAAAGCTTTAATTCATATCATCCTTTACCTTTGGAAATTGTATTATTCTACTAGAGCTGTCCTAACACAGTACTATAGACCAGATGGCTTAAGCATGAATTTCTTTTCTCATAGTTCTGTAAGATAGAAGAAGTCAAGGGCTTGGCAGATTGGCTTCCTCTGAATCCTTTCTCCATGGATTGTAAATGGCTATCTTCTCCTTGTGTCTTTCTTTACATGGTCTTCTGTATGGGCATGTCTTTGTCCTAATCTCTTCTTATAAGGACATCATAATGGATTAGGGCCCACCCTAATGACCTCCCCCCCTTTTTTTTAATGAAAAATAGAAAAAAACTAAGGACAAATACAGACTGAGAAACGTCAACATTCATGTGGGCATAAAATCAAGCAGCACTTGCCATAACCCATAACCCTGAAGAACCAGGCAATAAGAATCCATGGGAAGCATGGAAGGGAAGCATTTCAAGAAAAGGCTGATCAACAGCATGAAATGTCAAGTATGCTAAGGTCTTAAGATATCCTTTAGATTTAGCAATTATAGAGTTACTGAGTAACCTACCAGGAATAAGAGGAAGGTAGGAGTTGTCTTAAGGAATGAATGAGAGAAAGGGTCATGGAAGGGTCATGGAAGCAGTGAGTAATTTGTGAAGGAAAAAATTAAGAGATGAGAGACAGAAAGGGATGCAGGGTCAAGGATGTGATTTTTTTTTTTTTTTAAGGTGGAGACTTGAAGGGGAAGAGTACTTCAAGAGTAATTTATTGCATATTAATCTCTGAATCATTCTGAGTCATTCAATGTTTTCATTGAAAAATTTTTTGTCTCTTTTTTTAAAATGGAAATGAAGCTGAGATGTAGCTATAGCTTTTGGAAAAAGCCCAGATAAAGTAAGGCTGGCCAAAGGTTATTCTCTGCTTGGCCATAATGTAAGATCCCAGGCAATTTATTTAAACTCTCTAAATCCCAGTTTCTCATCTATATAACAATGGTACCTATTTTATAAGCTTGTTGCAAGGATTAAATGCCTCACCTGTTATAAGCACTCAATAAAGCGTAATATTATAATGATTAGGTTTGTTACTAAAAGGTGGCTTTAGAGGGATCGAGCAAGTTTTATTTGATTGACTGGGTTTTAAGATGGTTCTTAGGTGAATAGTCATTCATTAAACAAACAACAAACTGATTTTTTACTTAAGTAATCAGATCTATTTCAATGCTAATTCATACCATAACCTCACGGTAAGATTTATTCTTTTTTTTTTTTTAAATATTTTATTTATTTATTTGACAGAGAGAGAGAGATCACAAGTAGGCAGAGAGGCAGGCAGAGAGAGAGGGGGAAGCAGGCTCTCTGCTGAGCAGAAAGCCCGATGCGGGGCTCAATCCCAGGACCCCAAGATCATGACCCGAGCCGAAGGCAGAGGCATTAACCCACTGAGCCACCCAGGCGCCCCAATATTTATTCTTTTTAAAGATTTTATTTATTTGAGAGACAGAGTGAGCACAGCCAGTGCCCTTCCTCTCAGGGGGGAGGGCAGAGAGAGGAGAAGAAGACTCCCCACTGAGCGGGGAGCCTGGACTGGGGCTCCATCCCAGGACCCTGAGATCATGACCTGAGCCAAAGGCAGATGCTTAACCAACTGAGCCACCCAGGCGCCCCCACAGTGAAGATTTTTGAAAGTGAAGACTGCCAACCAATTTCTTCAAATCCCTAAATAATTCTATAAGCTATTTAGAAATTCTAAATATACTTTTTAAATATTTTATTTATTTTTGAGAGAGGGAGCATGAACAGGGGAGCGGGGCAGAGGGAGAAGCAGATATCTTGCTGAGCAGAGAGCCTGACACAGGACTCGGTCTCAGGACCCTGAGATCATGACCTGAGCTGAAGGCAGATGCCCAACTGGCTGAGCCACCCAGAGGCCCTCAGAAATTCTAAATATTACATAGATCTTAGAATACTAGCATAGTTATTTACTTTTTAAAAAAATCAACTTATTTAAACTAAAAAAAAAAAAAATCACCCATTTCTCCCAATCCCAACCCCCTGCTTCTGGCAACCACCAATTTGTTCTCTCTATATATGAGCTTCGTATATACATGCGTGCATGCATGCTTGATACACACACACACACACACACATATATATGTATATGAACATATTAAATTTTGCATATAAGGGAGATTATATAGTATTTATCTGCCTTATTTCACTTAGCATAATACCCTCTGGGTCCATCTATGTTGTTGCAAATAGCAAGATTTCATTCTTTTTTATGGCTGAATAATATTTTGGGGTGTGAGTGTGTGTGTGTGTGTGTGTGTGTGTGTGTGTGTGTGTGTGTGTACTACATCTCTCTCTCTTTTTTAAAGATTTTATTTATGTATTTGAAAGAGAGATACACAGCAAGAGAGGGATCACAAGCAGGGGGAGTGGGAGAGGAAGAAGCAGGCTTCCTGCTGAGCAGGGAGCTCAATGTGGGGCTTGATCCCAGGACTCTGGAATCATAATGACTGAACCACCTAGGAATCCCTGTACTACATCTTTGTCCGTTCATTCAGTGGTGGATATTTGTTTTCATATCTCGGCTATTATAAATAATGCTGCATTGAACGTTAGGGTGTATATATCTTTTAAATTAGTATTTCTGTTTTCCTTTGATAAATACCCAGAAGTCGAATTGCTGGATCATATGGTAGTTTCATTTTTAATTTTTTGAAGAATCTCCATAATATTTCCCACCAACGGCACACAAGGGGTTCCTTTTCTGCATATCTTCACCAATACTTATTATGTCTTTTTGAAACTAACCATTCAGATGGGTATGAGGTGATATTTCCTTGTTTTGATTTGCATCTCCCTGATGATTAAATGTAGAGAATCTTTCTGTGTACCTTTTGGCCATTGGTAGGTCTTCCTTGGAAAAACGTCTATCCATATCTTCTGCCCATTGAAAAATGGGATTTGTTTTTGTTTTTTGCTATTGAGTTGTATGCATTCTTTATATATTGTGGATATTAGTCCCATATCAGATATATCATTAGCAAATGTCTTCTCTCATTCAGTACATTTCCCTTTCATTTTGTTGATGGCTTCTTTTGCTACACTGAAGCTTTTAAGTTTGATGTAGTCCCACTTGTTTACATTTTCACTTTTGTTGGTTTTTCTTTGGGTGTCAGATTGAAAAAATCATCACCAAGACTTCTGTCAAGAAGCTTACTGCCTGTTTTCTTCCAGGATTCTTATGATTTCAGGTCTTAAACATTCGTCTTTAGGCCATTTTGAGTTTGTATACTGTGTAAAATGGTGAGTTTGTATATAGTGTAAAATGGTGGTCCATTTTCATTCTTTTGCATGTGACCATCTAATTTTCCTAACATCATTTATTGAAGAGACTGTCCTTTCCTCAGTGTATATTTTTGGTTCCTTGGTCTTAAATTAAATGACCATACATGTGTGGGTTTATTTCTGGGCTCTCTATTCCATTGATCTATGTGTTTATTTTTGTGCCAATAACATACTGTTTTAATTACTATAGCTTTGCAATACAGTTTGAAATCAGGGAGCATGACACTTCCAGCTTTGTTTTCTCATGATTGGTTTGGCCATTCAGGGTCTTTTATGAATTCGTTCAAATTTTAGTACTATTTGTTCTATTTCTGTGAAAAACGCCATTAGAATTTTGATAGGGATTGCACTGAATCTGTAGCTTGCTTTGGGTAATAGGTATATTTTAACAGTATGAATTCTTCCAATCCATGAATATGGAATATCTTTCCATTTATTTGTGTCTTTTTCAAATTCTTTCACTAATGTCTTGTAGTTTTCAATGTACAGGTCTTTCACGTCCTTGGTTAAATTTATTTCTTGGTATTTTAAATCTTTTTGATGTAATTACAAATGGAATTGTTTTCTTAATTTCTTTTTCTAATAGTTTATTCTCAGTGTACAGAAATGCAACAGGTTTTTGTGTATTGATTTTGTATCCTATAACCTTCCTGAATTTGTTTACTTGTTCTAATAGTTTTCTGATGGAATTTTTAGAGTTTTCTAGACTATGTCATCTGCAAATTGTGATAGTTTCACTTGTTCCTTTACAATTTGGATACTTTTTATTTCTTTTTCTTGCCTAATTGCTCTGGCTAGGATTTCCAATACTATGCTGAATAAAACTAGTGAGCAGACATCCTTTTCATTCGTAATTTTATAAGAAAAACTTTCAGTTATCGCCACTGAGTATGATGTTAGCTGCAGGCTTGTCATACAGTATATGACTTTATTATGTTGAGGTATGTTTCTTCTGCATTGCTTTACTAAGAGTTTTTATCACAAATTAAAGTTGAATTTTGTCAAATTTGTACAAATAGTAATCTTTAGGTACTAAGTATGTTAACCCTTTGCCTGAAAAATCTGTAGGCAACATTTTCTCCCAGTAATTTATTAAAGTATCATTCATGAAACAAACTTTATTTATTATTTTTTTAAAAGATTTTATGCTTAAATAATCTCAACATCCAACATGGGGCCTCAAATTTACAACTGTGAGATCAAGAGTCACATGCTATACCAAGTAAGCCAACCAGGCTCCCACAAAACTATATATTTATTTATTTATTATTATTATTATTTAAAGATTTTTTATTTATTTATTAGAGAGAGAGAGACTGAGAATGAGAGGGGAGAAGGTCAGAGGGAGAAGCAGACTTCCCGCAGAGCCGGGAGTCCGATATGGGACTCGATCCCGGGACTCCGGGATCATGACCTGAGCCGAAGGCAGTCGCTTAACCAACTGAGCCACCCAGGCGCCCCTATTTATTATTTTTAAGATTTTATTTATTTATTTGTCAGAGAGAGGGAGAGAGAGAGAGAGCTCACAAGCAGGGGGAGCAGCAGGCAGAGGGAGAAGCAGTTTCCATGCTGAGCAAGGAACCTGATGAGACTCAATCTCAGGACCCTGGGATGGTGACCAGAGTCGAAGGCCGATGCTTAACCAACTGAGCCGCTCGGGCATCCCAAAACTTTATTTTAAATGTACCTGATCTGCCATTTTTTTCTTTTATGGCTTCCAGATTCGAGTTTTGTGAAGACTCTACTTCCAGACTCAAATAATATTCTCCTTTATTTTTTTATGGTACTTTCCTAGTGTATGTTTGTGTGTATAACATGTACTTCTTCAATCCATATAAAATATTTTTTAAAAGATTTTATTTATTTATTTGATAGAGTGATCACAAGTAGGCAGAGAGGCAGGCAGAGAGAGAGGGGGAAGCAGGATCCCGGCTGAGCAGAGAGCCCGATGCAGGGCTCCATCCCAGGACCCTGAGATCACAACCCAAGCTGAAGGCAGAGGCTTTAACCCACTGAGCCACCCAGGCACCCCCATATAAAATATTTTTAATGGACAGTGTGAGATAGGGATTTAGTTAATTTTTTCTGTTTTGTGGCTTTTTTGATAACCAGTTGTTATAAGAATTACTCAATGGTTCTTCATTTCCCCACTGATTTCAAACGTTAAGTGGGCATTTTATTTATTTATTTATTTTTATTAGAGAGATTGGACAGGGAGGGGTACAGGAAGAGGGAGAGAGCATGAGAGGGGAGTTGGTCAGAGAAGCAGACTTCCCTCTGAGCAGGGAGCCTGATGCCGAGCTCCAACCCAGGACCCTGAGATCATGACCTGAGCTGAAGGCACACACTTAACTCACTAAATCACCCAGGCGCCCCGGAGAGAGACAGTCTTAAGCAGGCTCCATGCCCAATGCAGGGCTGGACACCAGGATGGATCTTACAACCCGAGAGTGACCTGAAGGGAAATCAATAGTCGGATTCTTAACTTACTGAGCCACACCCAGGTACTCCTTAAGCAGGCATTTGAGATGAGAATTTGGTAGAATTTGGGTAGAATTGGGGTAGAATTTGGATGTGGGGGTCTGACAGGAAGTGATTCACGTGATTGGGGCCAAATTCACAGGAACAGCATGAGAAAATAATGGGTGTTCTTTAAGGAATGCTGAGTATGATGGTCATGGAGCCAGGAAGCACTCAGTTTATAATAACCTCAATAATAATTTAGAGAAAAACAGCAACCTTGAACTTTAGTACATAGCTGAAAAACCTTCGTGGGTTCTTTTAAATTTTTTTGAAAAATAAAATTCATTATCCATTCAGAATAGAGACTTTTGGCAAACTTGAAATAAAAGGAAACACTTTAAATCTAATTTGAAAAAGCCTACAGCACACATCATACTCTATGGCAAAAAACTGAAAGCTTTCCCCATAAGTCTAGGAACAAGACAAGAATGCCTGGTGTTATCATCTTTCTTCAGCATTTTAGTGGAAGTCTTAGCCAATGTCACACGGCAAGGACAAATAAGATATGAGGATTAGAAAGGAAGAAATACGTCACTATGTACAGAGGACATGTGTCAGAGAATCTAAAAAATGTGAATTATTAAAATTAGTAAGTGACTTGGTAAGATCACCAGATAAAAGGATATTTACTAGAAGCAAAAATCAATTGTTTTTATTAGTAGCTACAAATAGAAAATACAATTTTAAGAAGAAATATACCTTAAAATAGTCAAACACCTAGAAATCTAACAAAATATATATAAGATTTCTATACTATAAGAAATCCATAACCAAAATTAATGAATACCTAAAAAATTTTTTAAAAAGAAGGATAGACTATATTTGTGGATTGAAAACTTGATATTATAAAGATGTCAATTCACCATAAATAGAGCTATATATTCATTGCAATCCCAATCAAAACACCAATAGGTAATTTTTGTGGAAATACAAGCTAAATGTAAAAATAAAAAAATAAAAATAAAATAGGATTCAAGAGTTTCTATAATCATTTTCATGAAAAAGGTGAAATTTAGGGGTGTCTGGGTGGCTCAGTTGGTTAAGCATCTGCCTTTGGCTCAGGTCGTGATCCCGGAATCCCAGGATCAAGTCCCACATGTGGGGGTGGGGTCCTCGCTCAGCAGCGAGCTTGCTTCGTCCCTCTGCCCCTCCTCCGGCTTGCCCTTTCTCTCTCTCCCTCAAAAAAAGAAGTAAAACCTAAAAAAAAAAAAAGGTGAAATATGGCTGATTTGGCATTGGAAGACAATGTAAATATTTAAACATATCTTCAGTATTTGCTGCTCTTGTAGTGGGCACACTTGCTGGGTATTTTCCAGTTAGCATTCCCAGAACCTCAGCTCCCGAGATGCTCAGAGAAAAAAGCGTTCCACAGTCACTAGCCTATAGGAAAAGCTCCAAGGTACAGTCTCCTCTTGGAGATTCATGGGGGACTGCAGGATTTTAAAGGCTCTGACAAATACCAGAGTAGAGAAAAAAATAGATTGTGTTTAACCCAGGATTTTCCATTCTTATTTGATCATACAACCTCTCTTTGAGAAACACTGGCCTGGAGAGCTTTTTATATGTATCTGTTCTTCCCCTATCTGGGAAATGGCCAGGAGTTGATTTTTTCATTGTTCGTCTTATGGATGAAGAAATGGAACCTCAGGCAGGTGAAGACTTATATGAGGTCACATAGCTACTAATACAGGATCTTAAATGCAAATCTAATTTTTCTTAAAAAAAAAAATCTATTACTTTTTCCAGGGTGAAACACTACTTTCATGCAAAATAGCACTTTAGAAATGGAATAAACCTTTGTGATCTCTTGGAGTAGTGTAACCTTATAATGTTGATGAGACAACTGGGGCCCAGACAAATTAAGTGCCTTGCCCCAGGTCAAGAGCTTGCAGACTAGCAGGAGGAAGAAAAGAATCCATGACTCAGTGACTCCCAATTAAGTGCTCTACTGCCCCATATAATTAGGAGACAAATATGTGTCAATGTAGGGTGAGACCAAATTAACTGCTCAGATTGAGGAGGTGCTCATAGATGCTGAATGAACGATTTACCTGAGAAAAGATGATACTGGAGCTCTTTTTTTTTTTTAAAAGATTTTATTTATTTATTTGAGATAGAGACAGAGAGAACATGAGAGGGGAGAAGGTCAGAGGAAGAAGCAGACTCCCCCTGGAGCTGGGAGCCTGATGTGGGACTCGATCCCAGGACTCCGGGATCATGACCGGAACTTAAGGCAGTTGCCTAACCAACTGAGCCAGCCAGGTGCCCGATACTAGAGCTCTTAATAACTAGGTTATAATATGGTAGAGCACTGAATATTGTCATTTTTAAGAATTTAACCCCTTATTTGTATTATTTTATCCCCCTCCCCTGGAAAGTGCTACAAGTCACTTTGAAAAATTAAAAGAATTAAAATTTCTCATCAAAAGCAATTTCACAGCTGAAATTGGGTGCATCCTGGAGTGACACAGGTTAGGAACCATTTTTCTTAAGTGTGTCAGATCTGAGGAATAGAAGGATAATGCAGTAGGTAGGAACACCTGGCCAAACCTGTAGGGCAGGGAAGGGTGTTCACTGCAGGTGCTGCTGTCAGAGAGTGGGAGGGAAAACCAAAACACTCCTGAGGGCCTTGAGCAGGGCTGGGCTGGAAGTTAAGTTGCAGTGAAGAAGGGAAAAGCTTATATTAAACAGCAGAGGGAAAAATGAGGGATTTTGGGAGACAAAGAGCCAGCCCCCTCAAAAAGAGGAGGAGAAGTCAATCACAAATAACAGAGAAGAGGAAAATAAGCAAATGCAAGCGTTCTACTGAATTCTGGACTTTGTGTGTAGAAATGTTTTGGTTGTGGCTAGTGGCCATTGGGCAGAATGGGCGAAATAGCTTGACATCTGTAGAACCATTCTGTTCATTAGTGGGAGACATTCCCTTAGAGACAAGGGAAGAATAACCATGAACAACAACAACAACAAAGGAATATATGTTTTACTCTCTTTTGCTTTATCTTCTCTTTGTATGTGACTCTTGGGGACATTATGTGGGGTGCAGGGCTAGAGTAGAGCATGATTTGGGGGTTCCTAGGTCCCCTGGGCAAATAACACCACAATATCAATTTGACTGCACCCCATCTGCCTCCGAAAATGTGCAACCTGGTGTCTAGGTTACCTACATGAAAAAACGAAAAAGCAAAAAATCCCCCCAAATCAGGAATTTCTAGACATCAAAATTCCAGTAGTAAACATCAACCCATTTGCACTCTTGAAATTTGTTGAATTAGAATCACTCCCTCCCTCAGTCAGTAGTCTCTGGTGACACAGTTATTAATGCTGCCCATCATGTAACATGGGAGGTGGCTCAGAGGTGATACCCCTGCAACAGATGCAAGTTCAAGTACAGAGCAGGCCAACTTCTCCGAATATGTGCTATCCACTCACATTTTCATTTTCAATTTTTACTGCTTTTCTCAGATTATAAAAATAAATATTCGCTGTAGAAAAACTAAGATGTTTCAAAAATATGTAATGTAGAAAGTGAAAGCAATCCAAATTTCCATCCCTCAGAGTGAAGAGTTTCCTCTGACAGTTATTTAACTCTCATTAACATTTATTTAAAACAAAATACAACTATTGTGGTGGTCATTTTTTCAAAGGGGATCACGGTAATGTTTAACCCAGCAACTTACTTTTCTTGCTTAAGATCTGTTCTACTAAAGAGATCCATCATGTCGTTGTTAAAAGGTTGTATAGTACTCTCTGGTATGAACGATTGAGTTTAACCAAATTTCCACTAATGGAAGAATGTTTTTACAGTTATTTCACTCTTGTGACCTTCTTGATTGCATATCCTAGTACACAGGTGAAAGCATTTTTCCATATAAAATCCGAGAAATGGATTTGCAGGGCCAAAGGCGGCCTGTATTAACATTTTTTTTAGGCTGTGCTTGAATCTTAAATCTTTAAAATTGCTGCACAGTTTGAAACAGTACCGGCCTGATTCTTTGTTGCAAAGTCTAAACATCAGCCACTAAGTCTAGTTTTAATTCCTTTTTCAGAAGTCTTAGGAGAGGACAGTTTCTGTTCACAGGCTGGTATCCCACTTCATGGGTTTTCTGTCAGTGCCACAACTCTAAAGCACGTCAAAAATATTTATTTTTGAGGCGTGAGCTTTTGGAATTTCTTTTCTTTTCTTTTTTTGCCAGATGACATTAGCTTTAGGTATCTTTTTGGAGTTTTTAGTAGGTTTAAGTAAAATAGGTAAATTAAGGTAATCTATCACTCATTCTTCCTCCTTTCATTTGCCGGAGCGACTATCACATGTTGATACTCTTGGGACGACTGCCTCACACAGGTGCAAGAGGCCATTCATTATCTGTCAATTCTCATCACAGGGTTACTGTCCCTAGCAGTTTTTCAAATTTGTCACATTAAACTTAAGTCACAGGGGTGACCATCTTAAGCAATACTTCCACTTCAAGAGAACGAAGATAGAGTTTCAAGAGTAAAAGACTGATAATAGTACCCTCCCGAGCCTCCTACTCTAAAATGATTTTTGTTTCTTCTGGACTCAGATTTTAAATCATCTGTGCTATTCATTAACTTGGCGATGAACTTCCTTTGTTCTTAAAAAGCCATTTCAGTGTATATAAATCAAATCACTAACTATATTCTCTCACCTAGATTATATGCTCCACAAGACGAAGGATTTTGTTTTGTTTACTGATGTTTCCCCAGCATCCAGAACAGCACCTGGCACATAAAAGGTGCTTAATACAGATTTGTGGAATAAAAGATGAATTCTTTGAAGCCAGGAATCTTATTTTTGCATCTCCATAGTAAATGCCAACTGTTGATTAAATTAAGGAAAGGTTCTTCATTCAGGAACAAGTTAAAATTTTCTTAGAAGCTAAGCGTGGAGTATCCTTTGCCTAAATAATATTCAAGGTTCTTTCCCTCTCTAACTTACTATAAATCTAGCAGTTTTCAAAGAATTAGAATCCAATATAAGAAAACATATATACTACTAAAACTAGAGTGAAAATAATTGCATAAGTCTTTGATTTAGAAAGCACTGCAGTGATTTTTCTAAGCCTTCAGATCATTATAAAGATCAAATGTGAGAATCTATATTGACTGCAAACTATATTCTGTAAGTGCCTTTCTAGGGAAAAAAAAATCATGGCACAGAGTTGTTAATTGGGAATGCCTATATAAGCATAAAAATATGTATTTAATGTTACTATATAACTAAGAAGGCAAAGAAAATATTTATGTATAACACCTATATTCTGGACTATACCAACGGTGGTATGACCCTAATGAGAGATATCTGCCTTCACATCCATGTCAAATGTGCAGTTATTTGAATTTAAAGCCAATAGAAAGTAGTGAAAAAGAATAAAGAAGGGAATCAGAGGGACAGAAAGATCCATCTAAATCTGGGGCCTATTTCAAATAATATACAATATTTCTGGAAATAAAGGAAGAAAGAGAGGAAAAATTTTAGAAAGTCACTTCAGATAAACTCCAGCTTATAAAACTCATTTTAATTCTAGTCTTCTAGTACTTATTTATGTCAGACCACCTCTTAGTGGATGTTTGGTTTCCTGTGCTGAGCCTTAGAAAAATTGTCTTGTGGTCAGAAAATAGCATATTCTCAAGACGGTTGACTGAAAGACTGTTTTTTTGGCTTACTATTTTTTACAACAAATTTTACTTTAAAAAGAGTGAATTAATCAGATTTGAGATGAACTCGCACTGGTAGTGGATATATTCTGTCTGCTTAAAAAAGAAAATGAATCAGCTTGAAAAGAGTTTATATAGAAGCAATTGACATGAAGAATAGGGCCTCAAATGAAAGCCAGTTTTTGATCTGAGGAAGAACAAAAGAAAAGAAAAGAAAAGAAAAGAAAAGAAAAGAAAAGAAAAGAAAAGGAAAAGAAAAGAGAAGGAAAGGAAAGAAAAGAAAAAAGAAGAGAGAAAGCTTTAATACTTGGGTGGGGGAGAGGGCATCTCATAAAACACAGTAGAGTAGTTAGAAGAAGGCGTGTGCCCAAGTAAGACTACAGAGCAAAGTCTGAACATCAACAACAGAAGCATTCTTGGGGAAAACTAAAGAGTGCCAGGAACACTCTTATGGTTAATATACTAAAATAAAAAGGTAAACAAGTATTCATTTGTTGAGGCTTACGACATGATAGTACACATGACAGTACACTTGTAATACCAGACCTTCAAGAAAAAGAAATCCTCAAAAAAAATTTTTTTAAGAGACAAATTATGGAAAGAACTGTAAACATTAGAACATTTTAACTTAGATGAGGTAGATGAAAATAGAGAAAAAAGTATGAATATGGTAAGATGTTTTTGCTTTCAATCATTAATGTTAGAAAGTGAAAAACTGTTAGGATCATACACCTTAACATGAATGGAAAATGGTCCTAAAAATGCACAAAAAAATGAATTTCAGGGTTTAAGAAATTCCAATTAAATGTGTAAAAATCCTCCCCCCGCCAAAATGTTCAATTAAATATCTAAGTTTGACAGATTATCACGCTTTTATTATTGATAAACTTGCAATATTTATGAATCTCAGGTTTAAAAAATATGTATTATTTTTAAAAGATGCTTTTGAAGCTATAAAAAAGCATTCTCTGTCTACTTAAGGGCTCACGGGAAAACTGATGCAATATTCAATATCTACACCAAAACAAATATATACAAAGTTCTAAATTTCATTTTATAGAAATACCATCTATTAAAGTACAAAGTGCTTTATCTCAGAGACAGGCTTAAGCTCAGCCAGGAATCAGAAAATGTGTTCCGAGTGGAGGCCCACTTTAACCTGATCATTTCATGAGCACAATAAATCGACCAAAAAGCCCACCTTAAATAGCTAAAGTAGTCATAAAAATAGGCTGATGGTTACTTTACTCCAGCGATAACATAATCCTCGGTCTTATTGTTGTGGAGCAGATGTCATTATGGGTGGGGCTGACGCGCAGAGCAGCTGAAACATTTTTGTACCACCCCCCGCACACTTTCAATGGGATAGAAGGGGCTCCAAAAAGGTAAGGGGAAAGCTCTCAACGATCAATTCCTACTAGAAATAAGGAAGTTTTGATGTGGTCGTGGCACCCGTAAAGACCACAATGAGATTTTAAATATACCCCATGGTTACCTCCTACCCTGGAAAAGAGATAGTCCCTTTTCTCCCCTCCCCTGCCGGCTCCTCCTTGGGACACTTGGCTGAGTCTTTCTTTCTCTCCTTCCCACGCTGAGGTGAGGCTGCACGCAAGCCAGGGACGCCTGTTTTTCTCTTCGCGCGGAGGGAACTCTGCGGGTAGGAACCCCGGGTGGCAGGAAGGGAGCGGGAGGCGATGTGGGAAGGCAAAGAAAGCTCGCTAGGGACGAGCCGGGCTGGGGTTGGGAAAAGACACGCGGGCCACCGAGGAGCCGGCCGAGGAGGCCCAGGTGACGAGGGAAATCTCCCGGCTCGGAGCTGGGACCGGACGCTTCCGGCGGGCCACAGTCGCTCTCGGCCTAGCGCAGCTCGCGTTCCGCGCTCCACCCGGGCAGCAGGGCGTTAGAGAGGGTAAACCGCGCCTCGCACTTGCCTGGGACCGGGTGACCAATAACTGGTAATAGTCTTTGCTCGGCGCTGGGCCTTGTCCTACAATTTCGAACAGAGTCTCCGGCAGCCACGACGCCATCTTGGGACGCCACCGCCGTCGCTAAGACAACCAGGAAGGGGCGGGGCTTGATTGGGGTCATGGGGCCAAAGCCCTAGTTTAAATCGAACCCCGCTTTTGAGCTAGCGGGGGGTTTCTGCCTTGGGGTGATCGATCTCTCTCCCAAGAGTCAGAGGGAACTCCGGTCCGTGAAATTTCAAATCTCAGGTCCCCGGTGACCCGAAAGGGAATTAGTTCCTGCTACCATGGAGGGGAGGGGGTGACCCCGGCGGAGGGATACCAAGCACAGCTCCACATTCCCCTTCCTGGTCCCTCGAAGGGATCGGGAGGAGATCTCTGGCCGCTGGGAGAGTCGCTCCGGGCGGTGGGGGAGGGAGGGACGATGTGATGGGCCGCGAGTAGGCAGCGGGGCCTTTCCCGCGGACGAGCTCGTCAGCCTGAGCCGGCGGGCAAAATAGTTCCCGGAGGGTGTTGGAACGGGCGGGGAGGGAGGCGGCGCGGGCGGAGGCGCACGCCGGCCGCGGTGCTGCGGCTCAGCTGATAATTGAAGGGACCCGAGGAGCCGCCGCCGCCGCCGCCGCCGGGGGGGGGTGGGGGGAGCGAGTGGAAGTTACTGCCGCGCCACCGAGTCCGGACCGGAGACTTTGGGGCCCAACTAGGTAATTGGGGCTCAGTTCCGAGCGGCCGGGCCAGGCTTGGGGGAGGGGGTTGTGCCGAGGGGTTGGGGGGGCGGCGGGGGGGTGGGGAGGAGCTGGAACAGAAAGTCCCAGGAAGCCCGGTTGTGTCATCGCGGCGATTCGGCCCCCGCTCGGCCTGCTCCCGGCGGCGGCGGCGGGGCCGCGGAAGGACCGGGCCGGGGGTTGACGGGCGAGGCGCTCGAGGGAGACTGGGGCCGGGCGGGAGCGGGGGGGTTCGCTGGGTCCCCCCTCTGGCCCCCCGCGATGAGGAGGGCCCTTCACGGAACCGGGGTAAGGCGTGCGGGTCTTGGGGAGCCCGGTGGGGGCCGGGGGGGCCGGAAGTGGGCTTTGGAGCTTGGAGGGCGTCTAGGAAGCGAGAAAGTGGGGGGCCGGAAGTGCAGGTGGGGGGTGTAAAGACGGCAAGGGTTCCCCGGAAATGGGATGGGGGGCCCGGAAATCGGGAGAGGGGAGGCTCCAGGGCCGGGGACGGCCCGGAAATGGAAACTAGGGAGCAGCTCGAGTGACAACAGTTGTGGGAAGCGAGGGTCAGAGGAGGGAGAGGCCGGAGTGACTTTAGACCGCAGTAAGGGGTTTCCTGCCAAGGGGGGAGGGTTGTGGGCGGGCGAGGCCGGAGACGGGGGTCTGCGCTGGGCAGTTTCTTTAGCCGTGGGAAGTTGAGGCTGAGTGAGGATGACGAAGAGACGGGCGTGCAGGGGGGCTGGAAAAGAGGCCGAGAAACTTGACTGAGAGCAGAGCATGCTTCCAAATAGATCAGAGTGGAAATCGGGGGTGGGGGGCCAGGACTTGGGAAGGAGGTGGACCAGTTGTCACTCCAATCGTATTAGCATTCAAAGCGAGTCAGGCGATTAATTTATTTATATGTGGATTACATAAAACCTATTATATCGTTTGTCCATTCAGTTCACCCTCTCCTCCATCCTCCTCCATGGTGAGTGGGTTTCTAGTTCAGAAACAAGTTAAGGGAGTTCAAATAACGAAGGTTGGAAAAATCCCAAATCCTGTCCTTCGTGGCGGCGCTTCCTTCCTCAGAGTAACAGGAATCCTTAATTTGCTACAGGGAAAAAGATTAATAAAGATTTAAAAACATGCAGTTCGGGAGGAAATAACACATTTGAACTGCTAGGGAGACTGGAGGGAATTGGTTACCCTTGTGTGGTGAGGAGAGAACGGAAGGGGCTGCTCCTAAACCCTTAAGACAGGTTCGTTTGTTTTTGATAACGTCGTTTTACTTTGGGGACGTTTAGCTTAAGCATCGTGTCTGGCGGTGGGTAGAGTTAAATTGCTTCGTTAGTTAATTGAAGGAGGGACTGTGTCAGTGAGTAAACGGTCGTGTGTGAGGGGTGCGAGGGTACGTTTCTTAGCGCAGTGAATGTGTTGTTAGTGGACGTCTAACTGCTCCCCTGCTGTCTCCTTTCCTAGTCGGCCTTCCCCGGATCTTGCCTGGGCTGCCAAATCACCCGATCCCCGGGCTTTACTCGGTTTTGTAGGCCCTTTAGTGCTGTGTTCAACTTTCTATTCCTCTCCAGTCTCTCTGTAGATATTTCCGACATTTCATTTTTTAAAGACCAAGAAAGTTGAGGCTGAGGATCTCCTCTCTGAAAGCAAAACAAAACAAAAAAATATAGGGTAGAAAGTTGAAAGAGCTATTGAGTAGGGCAAAAAACCGACGCTTGGAACAAAGGTCCTAGTTGTTGGGGAAAAAGGCAAGAGGCCTATATATGAGGCCTGTGTGTGTGTGTCGCATTTACTGGGGGGGTAGAGGGGGTCGGTTAAGGTTGAGGAATGGCATTATCAGACTCAGAGACAGTCAGTTGCAGATGGTTTTATTGAGATTTATTGTCATTATGCAAAGAGATCAGTACTAAGTGTGAATTTTAAAGTAAACAAAATTTCTTTTGAAACAGCCCTGCTCCATCTTCAGGCCCAGGAACATTAATGAATTAGTGTGGCTTTTACATCATCTTTGTGAGATTGGGGAGTTTTTATTTCATTTATTTTACGCTTAAGAGAGCATATTAACATGGTTGGAGTTTGGGGGCTTTGTCCACATCTGCTTTTCTCTGAATGTGCCAATATCCATAAGGATTTAAGAATTGCCATGTAGTTAATGTGGAATGTAATTAACGTTATCATTGTTTCTATTGGATTCCCAGTTTTCAAGGAGTCTGAGTGGTTTGTAAGTGTGCTGAGCTGACGGTTATTGTTTAGTTTGTGTCAGTGAACAGGCCTTTTGTTTTAGTTTTTCATCTACTTTCTAAAAGTTATAGAATATTTTGGCAGTTAAAGTTCCAGAAGCTGCTAAGCTAAAGTAATTATTTTAAAAATTAAGGGGATGCTAAGCCAGCGTAAAATCAGTGTTTTCACCTAGCAAAGTAAATTTGAATATTTACCTTTCCATTCTAACTTTTAAGATTACTGAATTTATGTTACCTAGACAAGATTTTATGATCCTATTTTAAGCACATCATCCCAGCAAAGAGACAAACAAGGGCTTGGGAATTCACACAGTGCCAGTTAGTAGCTTTGTGACCTTGAGCTATTCACTTACCCTATCTGGTCTCCAGTTACTTATTTTTTAAGATTTTTTTGTTTTTTCATTTGAGAGAGAGGGAGTTCAAGCATGAGCAGAGTCCGGGAGGGTCAGAGGGAGAGGTAGGCTCCCCGCAGAGCAGGGAGCACTATTCGGTTCCGGCCCAGGATGTCAGGATCAAGACCTGACACTTAACTGAAGGCCCATTGAGGCGCCCCTGGTCTCCAATTGTTTTATCTGTAAAATAGGGATGGGTAACCACTGTTTTGCCTCACTGGGTGCTTTTGAGAAAAAACTACAAACTGCTAAATAAGTATAATATATTATCCTTAGTTTTAGAAAATTATATTAGCTATTTTGAGGTCATTAAAAACACAGAGCTTCTCACCAGTGGTTGTAATGGGGGGGGTGACCTTGGTGTGAGGTAGGTTGCAGATCTGAAGTTAGAGCAACTTATATTTTGAAATTGCTGCTAAATTGGTAGTGGAACTTGGGCCCAATTTCTGCTTTTTATTATTATTATTTTTTGCATCAGCATGGTAGATATTTTTTCACCTTACTTCCTACTGAATAAATGTGTTAATCATGCTTAGAGAAATTTCTTTACATTTTTATTATGGATAACATGTACCTCTTCTGGTCTGTGGCTCTTATGAAATTGACTTTCTAATGTCAGACTACCATTAAGGGAAAATATTGCCCAATCTTGATGTGTTTTCTTTACGGGATTTAGGGGGATTTTTAAAAATTATTATTTTTTTAGTTCTTTTAAGTGGGTGCGTGAGGATCTTCCTGAGCAAATAGGATACAAATTGCCGCTTTACTTTTCGCTTTATTTTTCCGTTTGCTGAGGTCCTTCAGCAGACTCAAGTTGAAAAAGCAACCTGTTTGTTGCTTTTCCTCTTCACTCATGTTCTTGCTACTGCCAGTGACATGCACTTTTCCTTTATTTAAACCATTTCGGTTCACATCACCTCACCCCTTCATATCACTTCCTCGAAAACTTATACCCCATGACCTTTCTTTTTAGTTTCTTGGTTATCTAAATGAGCTCCACTTTGGGATTAGAGTGCTAAATTTGTTGACATGTGTTTTTGTTTCCCTGGTTGGATTATAGGCTTCTTGAAGTTAAGGATTATCTTGTATCATCACTGTGTTTTGCATGAAGGTGCACTCTTAGGCCTGACTGAAAATAATACCCATTTTTCCTTCCCACTCCAAACCAGCAATGTTAGCCTAGTCTTGCTGACTATGCAACCAGTCTTCCCGCTTGGAAAGTTTCTTAGCCTCAACAGATTTCTTCAAGATGCTCTTTGGTTTTGTGAGCACAGCCTCTTCATGTCTTCCTGACTGCTGTGCCATCGAGTGCCTGGAAGGGTGAAAGAGTAAGAAAGAAGTTGATGCATATTACACAAAAAAATAGAATCTGTAGATTGTTCTATAATCCTGGTGCTTGTGGTTCTTAACATGTTATGTTAGCCTTACATCTGTCTGTTTTCTCTTAGTGCCTTTGTATAGTTATACAGATTTCTTGAAGGCCTAAACCCTTAGCAGTTGTTCCCTATAATCGCTCCTTGATCTGCTAGGTGATGCTGACACAGTGTGGGTGCTCACCGGAACAGTAAATAGGTAAATATACTGATGCTGAACCATTCTTTTGATTTTTACATAAAATTTAACTTGTCCAGTGTCCTGGATTTTTAACAATGCAGTTCTTTTTTTTATTTTTAAAGATTTATTAATTTATTTATTTGACAGAGAGACAGAGAGAGAGAGAGAGAGATCACAAGTAGGCAGAATGGCAGGCAGAGAGAGGGGAGGAAGCAGACTCCCCACTGAGCAGAAAGCCTGATGCGGGGCTTGATCCCAGAACCCTGAGATCATGACCTGAGCCAAAGGCAGAGGCTTATTAACCCACTGAGCCACCCAGGCACCCCAGCAATGCAGTTCTTTAAATCTAATACCCTAACTTACTGATTTTGGATTATGGGCAAGAGAAGTTGTTTCCTAAGCTGAGATAAGTGTGCTTCAGAGTTCTCCGAGGTCTTTCAGATTTTTGGTTGTGATTCCTACAGTTTCATTAAATTGGGTAAACCAAAAGAAAAAGGAACTCGTCCGTTATTCAGACCTACCTGTTTTGTCTTGAGCATGCAAAAGCTATTGGTAATAGTTTTGCAGCTCTGCTTGATTTAAAAAGTCTAGTGGTCTAGAGTGGGAAAAAAAAAATTTGTTTGCCATTCTGTCCTTTCATTAAAGAATAGCATTCATTGTTCAAGTGAACATTTGATTTGAAGGTAGAAGACTTGGGTAATGGTCTTGACCGCCTTTTCTGTATTTGGGACCTTGGGCGAATAGTTGAACCTTTGTGAGTTTTGAGTGCCTAATCTGAAGTGTGGTTATTGCCACCTAGCCTAGGTGGCAATAGTTTGTCCTTTGTATGCTAGACACTGTATCCTAGGAGATTAGGCTACAAACTGGATTGGAACACAGGGCTCTTGTTCACTGGTTCATTGCAGCACTGACCATTGCCTCATTTGTTAACATCCTTCTACGGAGAACGTACTTCTGTTATATGTAGACGTGAAAGTCTTTGAGGATATGATAGTGTTCCTTAGTTGATTATGAATTCCTTGAAGTCTGTCTTCTCCCTTTTTTAAATCCCTCTAGCAATGTCTGGCCTGTATTAAGGAATCTTTGAATGCTTATTAAAGGAACAAGTTTTGTGAGAATAAAATACTGCTGTAAGTGAAAATAATTTGTAATGGTTTAACGTCTTACTTGTTTTGACAAACTTTTTGAATCATAGTTGATGCTAAAAAAGATTTTGTGTTTTCTTTTTAATCTGTTGGATGTTTTTTAGAGACTACGAGTTTAAGTCACATATTAGAAAAATGAGGACAAGCCATTTCATAGGCTTTAATCATCCTTTATTTACATATAATAGTTGATCATTTAAATTCTACACTGAGACTCTAAATATAGACTCTAAATATATTTTGATAGGATGCGTGTATTTGTTAAGTATGCAGTTGAGCTTTATACAACATTTTTGTTTAGTTTCTTTGTTTCTTTTTTAGAAAGGATATATTTATTTCTATAAATATAATGTTATTACCCATGTGTGGATTTTGAAGGCTATTTATAAGCTGAAGTATCTATCAGCAAGTCTTCAAGACTTAAAGTTACAGCATTTCAATGTGTATTTTAATCAACTTGTTGGCTGTCATAACCAATGAGTTCTACCCTGACTTCAAAACTCCTACTCATTCCACCCGTGGGCAGCATTCTGAATAAATAGATGTACCTTGTGCTTTATCTTCTTGAGGTCAAATTAACTCAATTTGAAGTCCTTATACTGGTAAACATCTGTGATGCCCTGGAAACCCAAAATGAGTTTTTACAGATAGCCCGTCTGAAATTCACTGTTGAGTTGTAATTTAAGCTGCTTTGTGTCCTTAGAGAGCAGGTTCATGGAGATCATATGGAGGGCCTCCCCACCCCCCTGCCCTTTTTTTTAGTCTTTCTGACAACCTAGTGCTTGTAGTTGCCTTGTAAATAGTGAATAACATGAACGTGCTGTGCCTTCTGCTGGGTCCCAGTATGTTGTAATCTTGTCCGTTTTTGCACCCTCAGCTGCATGCAGTCAGATTGAGCTGCTTGGTCCTCTCTGAACACACTCCAGGAACTTTAGCTTCCTTGCTTGGACTTTGATTGTTTAGTTGGCCTGGTTTGAAACCCTTCCCTCATCTTGTGTCTCTTACGGCTACAGATGCACACTTCACTTTTTTGCAGTACCTCCTGTAAGAGTTTTACTCCTCACTTCTCCCTTCCGTAACATCTCACTAGTTTTAGTTACTGCTTTCTCTATCTGTCTTACATAATTAGTCGCTTACTTCTTCTTAACTAGATCTTTGGCTTCTTGGCGATAAAGCTCTCATTCTTTCGTCGCCGCGGGGGCTGGCACAAGGCTCCTGACCTGCATTGTACATGGCGGTGACAGAGTTTGCTCTGGTGACACATTGATTGAGAAACTATATTGTGAAATAGTCTTTAATTTTGGTCTTTAATATGGCACCATTTGCCATAGTTTCTGTCAGCTTGCTTATTTTCATTTCTCAGGATTTGGTAGCTGAGTGTCGGGTGCTGGAATGTAAACTTTTCAGAATTAGGCTCATGAACATCCCCATTTGAGAGACTGTTAAGGGACTAGACTATTTTACTAACTTTGTTACCTTAGGTTTGGCGTTGGGAATTATTTGCCTGCTTTTACTAGCAGGTAAAAACGTATTTATCAATACATATTTATCTAGTGCTTACTGCGTGCCAGGTCTCTGCTGGGAGGAATACAGAAGGTTCTTGTCCTGAGTTCCATGGTTTCATTTAGTTGAAAAACACCTTGTTGAACTTACTTGATAACTATTTATGGTATAGTGTTTAGCATAGAGAAGTATCCTGTAGCTATCCTAAATGCAGGTTTTCTACATTTAGAAAACCTGATACAAGAATCTAAATTAAGAAACTGATAAATTAGGGCATGAAATTTGCTTTACTGAATAAATTGTTGGAAGTGCCTTCGTTGTGCAAATATTTCCTCAGCAGAAATGCATGTGCATTTCTGGTTCCATACCCTCTTGAAAAACGCTGAGGAGAAATAGGAGACTTATAAAATGAGATCTCTTATAGTGAAGAGATGTGATACTTTATTGTAGAAGAGTTCAGGCTATGATAGTAGAACACAACCATTGAACATTGTGCATATTGTTAAGTACAAAGTTGAGTTTTACACAGTGGGTACTCAGAAGCTTAGAGAGAGATTCAGTCCTAGATTGAAGTTGACTAGGTTGGGGAAGACATCATGGAGAGACTTCAAGTCTCTGGACTTGAACTGGCCTCATTTGTTTGGGTAAAGAGAAGGATGGGAAGCTTAAAAAGGTATAATTGAGGTGAGGGTCTAATGGTCAGATAAACCGGCCCTTTGGGTAAAGGGTCCGCATCTACGAAATAAGAAATCAGGCTGAGATGATTGAGGTTCTTAAGTGGGAGAAATAAAATTAGATTTAACAAATAGACGTGCGAGTTTATTGTTGTTGATCCTTAAATAGGCGGTGACAACATGAAAGAAGTGTACGGAAATACTTAATTTGTAAATGATCTACAAAGAAAAAGTGCTTTTAGATCTTAGATCTTTATGAAATGATTTCCCTTTCTGGGACTTTATGAGGGTTATTGTAAGTTTTGGGCTAAAGAAGCTATAGAGGTAAAACTTCTTGCTTAGTTGCCCTAGTTAGTAGTGGAAGACTTCTGTTAGATAAGCAGGAGCTGTCTAAATGACTCCTGTTGCTCCTGTTCAAAGCGTTCTTCCCCTTTAGTGGAAGCTGGCAGTCATTTTGTCCTAACACACTTATCTATTGTTTATTCAGTTTTGTTTTTTATTAATTCAGAGTACCGTTTGAAAATTAATATATGATTTTTTGTGAGTTCCTCAGGAATGTCAGCCCTCTTTATAAGGGAAACTTCTGCTAGGCCCCTAATGCAGTAAAAAACCACCATGTTTTAAGAAAAGCAAATTGTGAGGGCGCCTGGGTGGCGCAGTGGGTTGGGCCTCTGCCTTCGCCTCGGGTTACGGTCTCAGGGTCCTGGGATCGAGCCCCGCGTTGGGCTCTCTGCTCAGCGAGGAGCCTGCTTTCCCCCCTTCTCTCTGCCTGCCTCTCTGCCTACGTGTGATCTCTCTCGATCAAATAAATAAATAAAATCTTAAATAAATAAATAATAAACATCTTTTAAAAAAAAGAAAAGCAAATTGTGGCTCAAGTATTACATAGTTTTTTTGTTTGTTTTTTTTTTTAAAGATTTATTATTTGAGAGAGAGTGAGAGCACGAAGTGGGGTGGGGGTCAGAGGGAGAGGGAAAAGCAGTCTCCCCACTGGGCAGGGAGCCTGACATAGGGCTCAGTTGCAGGACCCTGGGATTGTGACCTGAGCAAAAGGCAGACACTTATCCAGCTGAGCCACCCAGGTGCCCCTACATACTTTCTTTAAAAAAAGATTTTGTTATTCATTTTGAGAGAGAGCTCATGAGTGCAGAATCTCCAGCTGATTCTGGTGCCTCAAGAGTGGGTAGTTCGATGTTCACAACCCCAGGATCGTGACCAGGGCTGAAGTCGGATGCTTAACTGACTGAGCCACCCAGTATTTATAACTGGTGTCCCAGTATTTATATACTTAAAAAAAGTGCAAGTTAATATTACCTGTTTCTTGTTTTTTTTTGTGTTTTTTTTTTTTCTGGGGGGAGAGTAGGGGCAGGCAGAGGGAGAGAGAGAATGAGAATCTCAAGCAGGCTCCATGCTTTGCAAAGAGCCTGATGTGGGGATCATGACCTGACCCAAAATCAAAAGTTAGACGCTTAACCGACTGAGTCACCCAGGTGCCCCAATATTATCGGTTTAATCAAGTTAAATATCTTAGTAAAATATTTGCCTAGCACTCTGGTTGATGTCATAGTAGACTATTTGTTATCCCTGTTAACTTTTATAAAAGTACTAAAAACAGGATTTCAGAATTAGGACGTAAGATTAGCTGGTGACTGAAGGACAACTAAAGATACAGAGAATAATAACTTCATTCCGGGATCTGGTAGCGGTAATATTTAGTTTTCTTACAGCATCTTCTGTTTCTAGAGTATTCTTGTGGACTTTGCTTATTGCAATTTGAGTTTATTTTATTCTTGTGTGGAAACAGATGTTAGCAGTTAGTGCAAGTTCATGACTTACACTTGTTAAAGCTGGATAGCACAAAATTTGGGGATTCGGGAACTGTGGGGTAAAAACTTTTGTGAGGGCTGTGTATTTTACTACTACAAGAGATGAGTGTCTTATTTTTTATTTTTTAAAGATTTTATTTATTTATTTGACAGAGACAGAGAGAAAGAGGGGGAGAGAGAGGGAGAAACAGGTTCCCCGCTGATTAGGGAGCCTGATGTGGGACTCGATTCCAGGACCCTGGGATCATGACCTGAGCCAAAGGCAGCCGCTTAACCTACTGAGCCACCCAGGTGCCCCGACAAGAGTGTCTTAATTCAAGGCGTTGGTGCAGCTTCGGAATTTTTCTTTTATTAACACATTTTCCTTGTCTTGTGTCCACCTAGGGAAAGTGGCCTAGTCTCAAGAGGGAATTAGACTTGAAGTCTACCCCTCCGTCCCAGACGCACAAGCATTTCTGCCTTTCTCCCAGTAGATGGCAACAATTAGGCTGATTTTTGAGATTTCAGTAGTTCTTAGCTTTGTGGTCAGACTAGTTTCCTAATTATTTCCCAACTGTCATTAGGAACTTCAGTGTTAATTTACACATCTTGACCTCTAAATACTTTTCTTAGAAAACTAGACTGTTAATTGCAAAGTTCATTCTTTTTTCGCTTTACTCTTCACCCGCTCTTTTGAAAAGTTTGCCCTTCCAGTTGCTGCTGTGAGGTAAGACTTGGGGAATTTCAGCCTTTGGTGTGGCACTGTAAGATAATCTGCTTCTGCCTCTGAACCATCTAGTATTACTTTACAGCTGCCTGTATATTAGGCCAGACCGTTTATTCTCCAGGTATCTTCTCATTACACAAGTAAGTACTCTGAAGGAAGTTATGGAAAAGATAGTTAACTATCATTTGGGATCATCGTTGTGGCACTGGTTTTAAGTGATAATGCAATTTATAGTTCTTGAATCAGCTAAGGAATCAGTAAACTTAATGTTTGCTGGAATAGCAGCATTTTTTCTGTTGGATGGACCTTCAGCTTAACGCATTTACTTTGATTCAGCGTTAGTTCGTTCTTGTTGCTAAAAAAGAAAAATAAGGATGATTCATAATGCACAATTAACTTTTCAGAGTTTACTATATTTAGAGATACTTAGAACTTTTTACAGGATGCCTGCTGAGTTTATTTAAATTTTTAATTCGATAGTAAAGGATTTGGGAAGCTTTTCATATTAAGAATTTTAAAGTTAGGAATGGCTTTATCTGTAGTTCTTTTAAGGAACATATAGTCAGAGACTTGGTTAAACAATGGTTCTAAAAAACATTCTGCAGTTAAGTCTGTTTTACAGTCCAGTATTAAGAGTCACAGTCCAGTGGAAGGAATTAGGCTGGTTTCAGCAACTGCTGCATTTATCTTTTAGAGGTGTTGCTTGAATTGCATTAGCAATACTCAGACCTAGAAGAATACTCATGTAAGATTTCGGTGCTCTCAGTGTAGGTAGTCTGAAGTTAGCAGTGGACGTAGAATTTGTATATAAATAATAAACAAATGATATGTATTATTATAGATCTTTTTAAATACTTAAAGTCCTAAATCAAGATTTGGGATTAGGAAGATATGTAAAATGTGGTTCTTGGCCTTGAGTTTATAGTCTCATTAGGGAAGGAGATAAAGTTGGAAACAAAAGTAACCATAAAAACTCTTAAACTGAATTTTAAGACATTATTCAGATGTCTTATCAGGTGACTAGCTGTTAGAAACAAAAAATGTGGTAAAAATATTACTCAGATATTTCTCAGTGTAGTTCTCTTCATCCTTGTATACTTGATAACATTTAATTCCAAATTCAATTCCTTGTTATCTTTCTGATGTGGCTGTCTCTGTAAATATGTATGATATAATCTCACGGTGATGTAGACCAGTGTAGTGGTGTGGGAGATGAACGGGATAAGAATAATAAGAAAAGGTTCTTTGAATAATAGCAACAGCAGCTAACCTCTGTTGAATTCTTCCCTTGGCTCACTGGTACATAGGTTAGTCTTCACAGGAGGAGGGATGGGAAATGGGGAGGTAGGTGGGCTGCGGATGGATAGGTAAGTAAGTAAATAGAAAAGAGTTGGACATTCTAGACAAGAAGTGTAATGAGGGTGGATGAGAGTCTGCTTTAGAAGAGGGTAGAATTTTTCAGTGGCCAAGGAGAGTTAATTGTACTGACTAAATACATTCTAGATACTGTGTTTATTTTCTGTGTTTATTTAAGTGAGTTTTTTGCCTCATAACTTTACATAGGGGGAATATACTATATTCTTGCTTTGCTTTGAGTATCTCTGGGTTATTCATAACCCCAGTTGGAATAATAGGAAATATATAAATACAGTATAATGGAAAATAAGATGAAAGTATAAGCCAGTTAATACCTGCATACATTTACATGAACATTTTTCTTTTTAAAGTTGGCATTTTTATCATAAAACTTTAGTCAGTTTTCATAAGCAATTTTGCTTTGTCATGGCTATACACACACACACACATATATTTAAAGATTTTATTTATTTGACAGAGAGCGATCACAGGTAGTCAGAGAGGCAGGCAGAGAGGGGGAAGCAGGCTCCCTGCTGAGCAGAGAGCCCGATGGGGGGTTTGGGGGGGCTCAATCCCAGGACCCTGAGATCATGACCTGAGCCAAAGGCAGAGGCTTTAATCACTGAGTCACCCAGGTGCCCCCACATTTATATATTTTGAAGGCAGTGCCCTATACAAAGGATATGGGCCTTGAAGCCAGAAACTCTGATTTACACAAGATCTTCCCTATGCTAGCTATGTGATCTTGGATAAGTCATTTAAACCCACTGAGGCTTAGTTTCCTTTTGTATGAAATGGGTTGTTGTGAGTATCATGCATAAGTAGTATATACTTGAATGGTAACTGCTGTTGTTTTTATAGTGATGAAGAATAGAAAGTATTTTAATTTGGATGGTTTAGAGGAAGGCTAATACACTGTCTTTCAGAACCGGGGTCAGCAAACTTTTTTTTATAAGGTGCCAGACAGCAAATATTTTTGGCTTTGTGGGTCATGTAGTCTCTGTTGTAATTACTCAGCTGTTGTGGGGCAAAAGCAGCCGTTATCTTTGTTTTAATAAAACTTTATTTACAAAAGGAAGTGGTGGTCCAGATTTGGCCTGTGTGCCATAGTTTGCCAACCCCTGCCCCAGAGTATTACTTGCTGCCTTTACTTGGTTCACAGGATTTAGAAATGATATCTGTATGTCTTAAAAGATAATGTCATCATGTCTAAGTGATAAGTGACTAAGAGCAAAGACTGGGATTTAACTTAAAGCTTGGCTCTGATACAGTTAACTTTGTGACCTTGGGTCAGTCACTTCATTTTGGCTTCAGTTTTTGCATCTGTTTGCATTCCCATTTGCAAAATGGGAATGATAGTAATACCTATTTTAGGTTTGTTGTGAGGATTAAATTAGTTACTACGTAAAACTTTGAAACAATGGCTGGTAAAGGATAAATGCTCCATGGGTAATTATTGTTAATAACCATTCTTTTTGAGAGAAAGCTTTTCCTTTGTTGCTAGTCTTTCTAAAAAGACAGGTTTGAGAAGATGAATTTCTCTGATAACAGCTTGGAATTCCCTGAGTGGTAAAGTTGTAGGGTTGAAAGAGATCAGTTGACAGGATGGGTGGACTCATCAGCAGGATGAATTTGGGTTCTGGTTTCCTGGTTGTTTGATCTTGGGCAAGTTATTAAGGTGTAAAGTATAGAAAAATCGTACTTTATAGGATTCTTTTGCGTTTTCAGTGAGAAGTGCTAAGCATAGTTGTTCCAGGGAGGTGATCAAATGGTAGTTGTTGCTATATTACAATTTTTTGATTAGGGTATTGACTCCTAGAAGGAGTTTAATAGCAGCTTTTGCTCTATATAAAAGAACCATATAGTAGTTCTTTTTAAGTGACTTATTTTCACAGTTGCTATAAATGTATGAAATTACAGTCAACAGTGTGTGAATTTATTATTTTTCAGATGTCATAATTTAGGTGTTGGTAAATTTAATGGACAATTAAAATGACACTTTAAAGATTGAAAGAAAAAATATCCCTGACCTTGACTTAGCATTGAGTGTTTTGAAAAGTTTTTTGGGTAAAGTATCTATGTTTGATCTAGGTTCAAATGTTCTGTCATTGCTAATTATAGCCTATTTGACTACTATTAGTTTCAATAAAATGTATGATAAAACTTTAATGCTTTTTTTGATATAACTTCAGACTTATAAAAATGTAGTAAAGTAGTATAAAGAATATCCCATATTCCCTTTATCTAGTTCTAAGCTCAAGTTGTTGTTTTTGTTGTTTTTTTTTTTTTAAATCATTAGAGGATAAATCTGTTCTCTCTTTAAAAAGTTTTCTTAGGGGCACCTGGGTGACTCAGTAGGTTACCTGTCTGCCTTTGGCTCAGGTCATGATCCCAGGGTCTTGGGATGGAGACCGGTGTTGGGGTCTCTGCTCAGCAGGGAGCCTGCTTCTCCTTCTTTCTCTGCCTGTCCCTCCCCCTGCTTGTGCTCTTTCTCTCCTTTTCTGTCAAATAAATAAAATCTAAAAAAAAAAAAAAAGGTTTTTAGTCAATGAAAAGCTTAAAAACACACTTTTTAAAAAGAAATACATGTTAAATCTTCTGAAAAAAGGTCAATGCAGTGAACACATTTTTTTTCATGTGGCTCTTTATCAGTCATACACGTGTTGACTTTTCAGAGGATTGCAAATGCGTTTTGTGCCTGACTCTAGGTCATCATTAGTGAACGTTATTATTGGCAGTTGGACACTCTGAAATGGCCTGCTTTTTAGGGGGCTTAGTTTGCTTTGTATAGTGAGTGAGTCTTGCCCCTTCCTTGCTGGTTGGTTGTCTTGTATGTTCAGGTACTCTGTGTGTCCCACTTTGCTTACACCAGCTTTTAATGTGTTGAATCTCAAAACTACTTGCTAGAAGGCTTGTGCCCATGGCTTTAAGAAAATGATCATTCAGGGGACACCTGGGTGGCTCAGTGGGTTAAAGCCTCTGCCTTCGGCTCAGGTCATGATCTCAGGGTCCTGGGATCGAGCCCCACGTCGGGCTCTCTGCTCGGCGGGGAGCCTGCTTCCCCCTCTCTCTGCCTGCCTCTCTGCCTACTTGTGATCTCTCTCCTCTCTGTCAAATAAATAAATAAAATCTTAAAAAAAAAAAAAAAAGAAAATGATCATTCTGGTAGCTTAAGGATACTTTAAAAAGTATATTCTCAGCACTTTTCTGCTTAGTTGAGGGAATTAATAAGGCCTTTTAAAAAAGATCCTTTAAACCTCTTGTTTCCGAAAATAGCAAAATAAGTGAGAGCCTTACCCTGCAACAAGTGAGGGCCTGTTGTCTGCCGGCAGACATAGTCTACAAAACCTTTGGCCCTTAACTTTCAACATACAATCCCTTTTCTCTTCCTAAATGCCCTCTCTGCCTTTGTCTGCCATTCCTTAGTGATGACTCCTACTATCTACTTCTGTCTGCTTGCAGAGTCTTAGGTAAGCGGACTTAAACATTAAAAAGAAAAAAACCAAACAAAAAAAATCTTGTTTTTAAAGTGTAGTTTTAGATTCATAAAAAAAAAGGTGCAAGATGGTTACCCCATACTCCTCACCCAGTTTCCCTTTTGTTAAGATCTTAACATTAGTATATTTTTGACTCAGCTAATGAACGAAGATTGATATATTATTACTCCCTATACATTATTTGGATTTCCTTAGTTTTCTTCACCTAGTGCCTTTCTGTTTCAGGATCTCATCCAGGATGCCACATTACATTTAGTGAGCAACTTTTAATTTTTGAGGCATTTCTTTCTGATTGTAAAGTACAGACAGTGATAGTTAAAACTTGGATAAAGAACATAATGAGAAAATTAAGAACCTATGCATAATCTTTTTTTACCTGACTAATCTCTTTACCTGACAGTATAGACATAAAAATGGGTCCATATTATGTTTTTCCCGTACTATTATATGATGAACATTTTCCTATTTTATTATTCTTTGTTGTTTGTTTACCATAATTTATTCAACCTAATTCTTTTGTCAGATTTTTAAAAACCTATTGTTAATAATGCTTCAAGGAACAGCTTTGTACCTAAAGCCAAGTTTTAATGTATTGTGTTATTTTTTATTTTTTTAGAGAGTGCACATGTGGGCCAGCGGGGTAGGAGGGGCAGAGAGAGAATCCTAGGCTTACCCCACACTCATCGAGGAGCCATCCTGGGGCTCAGACTAATGACCCTGAAACCACAACCCAAGATGAAATCAAGAGTCAGACACCTAACTGGCTGAGCTACCCCAACGCCCCTAAAGCCAAATTTTTAAATGAGGGGTCTCTGTGTCTTATCTTTGTATTAACTTGGAAAACATTCTTGTGTGCGTGTGAGAGAGAGAGGTGTGTGTGTTCATAGCATCTGGTGAAAGAATTAGAATGCTCCACAGGACTCCTCTCTGTTCGGACTCTGGCCCACCTCTCTGCTGTTCTCTCTTCTTTCACCTTTTAGTAGCTCGCCCTGTTGCTGAGAATGCTCTTCTATGTATCTGTCTTACGTATCTGTCTCCTCATTCATGAGATCTTGGCTCAGATGTTACTCAAAGATGCCTTTCTTGGCTACCTATTCCTTTTTCTGATAGGAACGTTTTGCCTGCGAATAATAGAAAACTTGACCAGCTGGACCTTAAACAGATCAGGGTTTCTTTTTCCTCATAGATCGTGGTTCAGGTACACAGTGGTTCCAGCAAGGATCACACTCTGTTTCTGCTCTGCCACTCAGCAAGTGGCTCTCCTAGATGACCAGAGCACTCTGTCGTGGCTTGAGGTCATTGAGTCCATCACATTTGAGGCAGGAAGGCAGAGAGGATGGGGCCTCTTTTTTTTTAAAAGTAAACTCTCTGCCCAGTATGGGGTTTGAATTCATAACCCCAAGATCAAGAGTTGCATGCTCTACCAACTAAGCCAGTTGGGCACCCCATGAGGCCTTTTTCCTTTTTTTTTTTTTTTAAATTCAAAAAGTATTCCTGAAGGATGCTCAGTATACCTCACCATACCTCTTGTTTGGGAGAACTAGGGCCTACCTCTCACAAAAATAAGAGTAATGGTGGTGGGGCATGAATATAGGTTTAAACCACTGGTTTTTAAATTCTTTTGATCTTCAATCTATGATAAGAAATGCCCTACTTTTTACTTCACCAGTGTATGTGTAGAAATGTGTATGTAACAGAAGTAAATTAGACAGTATTTAAGCATTAGGCATGCTATTCTCTATTTCATTTAAAACTTCTGGTTACAACCTTTTTAAGTCTGAGAATTCTTAACCTTTTCTGTGGTGTGGACCCTTTTATAGTCTTAAGCTGTGGACCCCTCAAAATATTTTAAATTCCTAAAATAATTGCATAAGACAAAACTCCCAGTATATCAAATGTTGAAGTCTAGTTTTTAAGCAGTTAAATTAGTATGTTGTAATAGAGTAATACATTTCTTTATTAGCACTTTCAATAACACGATCCAGCAGCTGTTCAAAGTAGTGATGGGTGTAAATGATATTTTGAGGTATCTGCAACAATTGTAATGTGATAAGATAATATCTGTGATTTCTCTTGGTGCAAAGCCAAAGGTAATGCCAGTAATGCTGTGGTTTGTTGCCTATTCAGGATAGAAGGAAATGTTAAATTTCAATTAGAGATTAGTGATTTTTTTTTTTTTCCAATCCAAGTTCATGAACTCCTGATTATGAACGCCTGGTCTAAATTTATTTCAAGGCATTACTCTTAGAGTTTGAGAAAAAATACTGGCTTTGGCCCAGTCATGACTCATCCCTTAGGGCCAGGGAGCAGCGTCCTTCCTCAGAGGTGAAGGGATTTGTACCCGCTATACGGCAGGATAGATACGGAATAGTGTGGGCTAGTGGATAGTGCGGGATAGGTGGAATTTGGGGAGGGAATGTTATCTTCTGTGTTCTCCTGTCTACAGTCCCCCTCCTTTATTCTCTCTACCGACTGCTTAATTTTCCTCCCAATACTGTCTGGTGTTACTGTGGTCTGCCTCCCCAGTGTGGTAGGTAGATACCACTGGGAAGAGGCTGCCCCTTTGTTAAGTAACTGAGTAGCTAAGTAAGACCCGGCACTGCCATATCCCAGCTAGTAAGTTTTGGCCTTGGTGTCCCCTCAACCTTCCCTCCCCTCAAAAACCAGTGTGACCACTGTACAGCTTTAAATGTGAAGACATGTAGGTAAAGCCAGTGCTCCGAAGTGCTGCACGTAGAGGAGGTGATTCTTCTCTTGGACTGGTGTAAAATGACGTGTTCATGTGGTTCCCCGCCCTTGAGTTTTAGATGTGTGGTTATAGTGCATGTAGTTAATAAACCAGGAGCAGAGATTTTTTTGTTGGTTTTTTTTTTTTTTTAATTTGTGTGTGAGGAATAGTGTGTGAGGAATAAAAGAATCACTCAGTAAAGAATTCTAGTCTAAGGACATTAAACCTCCCTGGAGTTAATAGAATGGCCCTACCCTATCCCCCCACCCCCAACTTCATTTTTAAATTTTTTAATTTTTCACTTCAGGGCAATCTGCTTTCCCTTCAGCGGGCATTCTTTCTTTTCCTTTTTAAATTGGGTTGCACCAAGCCTGATGAATGAAAATTCTTGAACTGGTTGCTGTAGTTCTGGATTTTTTGTTTAAAAACTTGGGTGGTTAACAACATTTGCTTTTAAAGTTTCCTTAAAGCAGTATTTCTGACTTAAAAGACACATCAATGCCTTTTGCGCAGTTGGACCCCAAACATCTGTTGATTGAATGCATTTTACGAGTCTACATATCTAGAAAAACTGCTGCTCAGTCTTTAGGTTTTGTTCAGGTTTTGATAGAAAGTAAACTAGTACTTCCATTTGGATCACTGGACTTTCTGAGTCCTAGAACTTCTTTTGGAACAGATAAGTGATATTATCTATGTTGGATTTAATTATTCTTATTTTGTTTATTTTGGAAAAAGTTAGTAAATGTTTAAATTGATCCAATATTAGGTATTGTGGAATATAGTTGTTAGTTCCTATGTAAATACTTCTGGTTTTCATTTTGTTTTTGTATTTAATGACATTGTTGGGAAACAAAATGTTAACTGACTTTCTAACCAGTGTAAGTGCTATGAAGTAGAAAAGGCATCATTACTTTATTAGAATAGAGAATAGGAAGACGTGTAAGTAGTGAAGAAATTAGATTGTCAGGTTTAGTAAATAGATTAAAAAATGTATTCCGTTTTATGTAGGAGTCTTTTCATTAACAAATGATGATTATTTGTCTTTAAAATGTCAGATGGTTTATAGTACCTTTAATACCTGTTGAGGAGAGTGGCGTGTTACATTTTATTTGCTGACATACTTGAAGACCTAAAAGCAACAGCTTGAGAATTTTCCTTTTTATGCAGTACTTTGGAAGGCAGGAAACGCTTTCAAAGCAAAACAGTTTTTTTAAGTAGCTCTATCCAGATATATAATTCCTATGCCATACAATTCACCCTTTTAAAATCTACAGTGTTTATAATATATTCACAGAGTTGTGCAGCCATTGCCACGGTCTAATTTCAGAACATTTCATTGCTCCAAAATAAACCCTGTACTCATTGGATTTTGTAAACTTTTAGGTTAAGTTTTAAAATTGACAATTCAGATGTGATGTGCAGTCTTTCTGTTAGTTAAAATCATACCCATTTAAAAAAAAAAAAACCAGCCTTTCCCATTTTGTAGTGTGGGACTACAGATGGAAACTATTTGGTGCTTGGATTTATCCTCTAAGGAGGGTTCATCCCGTTTGATAATTTTTCTACTTGAAATTATTATTATTTGAATTTTTTTTATTAAAGATTTTATTTATTCATTTAACAGAGAGAGAACACAAGCAGGCAGAGAGGCAGCAGAGGCAGAGAGAGGAGCAGGCTCCCCACAGAGCAAGGAGCCCGATGTGGGACTCAATCCCAAGACGCTGGGATCATGACCCGAGCCAAAGGCAGCTGCTCAACAAACTGAGCCACTCAGGCGTCCCTTATTATTTGAATTTAAACAGCTTGTTAACTAGAAACTATGCTTATTTGTTGGCTGTAACACTGTCACTTGGACAAGGCTGGATAGGAAACATCTTGGAAGATGCCAGATTTACTTCAGAGTTCTACCTGGTAGGGAGCAATTTGCCAGTTCTTTTCGATATTTCAAGGTAGAAGTCCAGCAGGTAAAAACTGAATTTTTGATTGGCTTCTACAAACTTTCATTCATTTTCTTATTATTTAGACGTTTATACAGAATGTTTTGTTTTGAAAGACATATTAGTACTTTCTACATTATTGTCTTTGATACGCAGTTTGGTTGGCAGAGTTTATGTGTGAATTCTGTCTTTGGAGTTTCTTTTGTCATTTCATTTGTTGTGTTTTCAGACTTTCCTTAGACTCCTCTCAGGCCATTTCCTGTTCATTCATTCGTTCATTCATTTGCTTCCCCAGGCCTTTCTGCAGCTGTCTTTCTGTCTGAGATGCCCTCTTTGCCTTCTTGCTCCTCTCTCTTCTGGGCAGTTATCTTTTCATCGGTAAGTGTTCTTATTTCCGCATCCTGAGAGAGGTATCTTGCCTCCCCTGAGGAAGGCTTGGGTTGTTCTTCTGTAATAAGTGCTTCCAGTGGTAGTCTCTTGGTTTTCACTCTAGTTATTTGTCCACAGTTTGGTCTTTCTCCCAGAGTTCCTTTAGTCTTGCATGTATCCTACCGGGAATTCTAATGTCATCACTATCTGCTCACTTCACTCACTTAAAAAGAGAGCCAGGGCTAGCTGATGTCTCAGCACAAAACGAAATCTTTCCTTAACACTTTTGTCACTTCTAGTTTATTCTTACTGGCGATTCTTTTTTTTCCAGAACAAATGCAACTGTCCTGTTTTATGTTTTGGCATTGCTTCCTCTTTTTATCTCTCTTCTAGTTTGTTTTGGCTTTTTTTTTTTTTTTAATTTGTGGGCAAGAAATAACTGCACATAGAAATTTCGTGGCTGTGGTTTCATTCAGTTCTCTTTCTCTTGCTTTTACTGCTACTACAAGTTGGTACTTGTATGAAATGTATTTCATCTTAATATTTTTCTCCTTTAAATTTTAATACAGGATGGGAAAAGAAGGTACTAAATATTATGATTTCTTGATACTGATTTTAGTGTATTCAGCAGTGCTATTTGGTACAGTTTTTAGAGTGGTATTTTAATGGTACTGTGTGTGTTATCACTTAATGTTTAATTTTTTTCACTTAGGGTTATATGTAGCACATTATAAATCGAAAAGTACAAACTGGGTTTGATGCATATGAATATATACTTTAAAAAAAAGATTTATGGGGGCGCCTGGGTGGCTCAGGGGGTTAAAGCCTCTGCCTTCGGCTCAGGTCATGATCTCAGGGTCCTGGCATCGACCCCCGCATCAGGCTCTCTGCTCAGCAGGGAGCCTGCTTCCCTCTGTCTCTGCCTGCTTCTCTGCCTACTTGTGTTCTCTGTCCAATAAATAAATAAAATCTTTAAAAAAAAGATTTATGTATTTATCTTAGAGAGTGAGTGATAGAGAGCAGGGTGAGGTGGGATAGAGGGAAAGAATCCCAAGCAGATTCCCTGCTTAGAGTGGAGCCCAGTGTGGGGCTTGATCCCATGATCCTGAACCAAAATCAAGAGTCAGCTGTTCAACTGATTGAGCCACGCAAGTGCCTCTGAATTTATACTTTTAAAAGGTATCATATAAGAAAATTGGTCTGAGAGTCAGGAGGCTGACGTTCTATTCTGATTTCAATTTTAAATACTTGAGCACAGATGAATTTCCTTTGAATCTCTTCTGTTAGATATGAGTAATATTTGTTTTTGCTACAACTCTGGGATTGTTAGGATTAAAGAGAGAGACATATGCAAAGTATTCATATGGAATAAGAGTATACAAAAACTTTACAGTTTTGTCTTTGTTATTGGAGAAAACAGTGAATTTCCATGAATGAGTCAGACTTAAAAGAACACCTGAATTTGGAGGCATTAAAAGTGAACTAGGACTTAAAGATTTTATTTATTTGTCAGAGAGAGAGAGCGTGCATACACACACAAGCAGGGAGAGTGGCAGCCAGAGCAGGCAGAGGGAGAAGAACGCTCCTCGCTGAGCAAGGAGCCTGATGCAGGACTCAATCCCAGGACCCTGTGATCATGACCTGAGCTCAAGGCAGATGCTTAACAACTGAGCCACCCAGGTGTCCCCTCCCCCTCTTTTAAAGATTTTATTTAAAAAGTAAACTAAGACTTAAAAAAACCTCAAGCATTAATTGGGCACTGGGTCACCTAGAGTTATTTACTTGAGATCAACTACCTACGTTTGTCTAATTAAATCTTTTAAGGATGCAATCAGGAAGCTGAGCCTCAGGAGCAATTAACGGAAACTAACATTTCAGATATTCTTTACCTGTTGTGTCTATTCTGTGTGTGTCTGCTTCTCTCTCTCTCAAGACTGCTTCCTACCATGGCTGTCTTAAACATAATACCAGACTTTTGCACTTAACAATCTAAGTACTTTGGCGAAGGTCTCTGAGTGGCCCAGCATAGGTCATTTACGGAGTCCTGAACCCTAGTTAACTTATGGTGGGTGTTGTGGGATACAGGGCCTTGTCACGTGGTATGTTACAGCTTCTATAAGAATCTGTGAGACTACACTGAATAGAGAGAAATAGGTGAAACACGGGTGTCTAGTACGTGTATCCCCTTGTAGTAGTTAATGATGTATCTGAATTTGCAAAATGTCATGGAGCTCTTCAGAGTTGTAATATGCAGAAACGCTGAGAGATTTAAGGCAAGACTTTTAAAAACTTGAATGCACAAGATTTCAGATGAACTTTAGTGGGGGCAAGTTCAAGGTAATGAATCAGAAAACTCGAAATCTAAACCTTGCCAATGGATAACGAACTTCAAGTTAATTGCCATTTGACTGGTAAAAGTATTTAGATACTGCTCTGGAAGTGTGCTTACTTTCCCACTGTGGGATATTCTAGTCCTATTTTTGCTATTGATTTCTGGTCATTTGTATTCATTGTGGTCAAAGAATATGCTCTGTGTGATTTCATTTCTTTGAATTTGTTGGTTTACTTTATGAGGCCCAGCATATGGATAGTTTCTGTCAATATTCTATGTGTGCTTGAAAAGAATGTATATTTGCAGGGTTGTATTTGTCCCCGTTAGGTCTATTGATATATTGTTGTTCACATCTGTATCCCAACTAATTTACTTTTTCGGTTGTCTTGTTAATACCAGTTACTGAGAGAGGACTTTTAAAATTCTGGATTTGTGTATTTTTCAGTTTTTGTTTAAAGGTTTTAAAAGCTGATGAAGAATTGCTGTCTTCCTGGAGGCGCCTGGGTGGTTCATTTGGTTGAGCATCTGACTCTTGTTTTGGCTCAGGTCAGATCTCAGGTCTTGGGATCTAGCTCCTAGTTGGGCCCTGTGCTCCACAGGGAGTCGGCTTGAGATTCTCTCCTCCTCCCGCTGCCCCTCCTCCGCCTGTTCTCTCCCTCTGTGTTGCAAATAAATAAAAAAAAAAAATTCTTCTAAAAAAAAATGGGGGGGGGCACTTGGGTGGCTCAGTTGGTTAAGTGTCTGCCTTCAGCTCAGGTCATGATCCCAGAGTCCCGGGATCAAGCCCGCGTTGGTCTCTCTGCTCAGCGGGGAGTCTGCTTCTCCTCTGCTCTCCCTTCTCTTGTGCTCTCTCAAATAAATAAATCTTTAAAAAAAATAAAAATTAAAAATTAAAAAAAAAAGGGGGGACTTGCTGGCTTCCTGAATTGAATCTTTTATCATTATGAATCTTTTATCATATCCTTTAAAAAATTATGTATTTACTTTTACTTTTTAAATTTTTAAAAAATAAGCACGATGCCTAGTGTGGGCCTTGAACTCATGACCCTGGGATCAAGGTGCATGCCCTGATTGAGCCAGCAAGGTACCCTGAAGAAACCATTTTTATCTCTAGGAATGTGTTTTTAAAAACTTGTGATGTCAGTTTTTTAATGCTAATAAACTACACCAGCTTTTTTTGCCCCATGTTTGCATGGTATTTCTAACTTATTATTTTGTCTGTCTGTCTTGGTGTTTTAGATCTGTCTCTTCTAGTTGAAATGTTTTGGAAATCCAACTAGAGATTGAGTTTTACCTTTTTATTTTCTAATTTGTTGCTCTTACTTGATTTTATTGTTTTAAATAGATGTATGATTCCAGTCATCGGTTACTTTAGAAACTAAAAGAATATATCTGACAAGTTCTGTAATTAACTGGTACCTTTACTTGCAGAAAACACAAAGACCTTAGAATAGTAATTCAGTTTCCCAAGCTCCTCTGGGCTTTAAGATACTGTTGTCATTTTACTTTAGTCGTTTTTTTAAAACCTTAAGTAGATAGTATAATTTCATAGAATTAACGTTCATTTACATTTATCTGTTTGTCACCCTTATTTATTCTTGCATCTCAGTATTATCTAAGGGTCGTTTTCTTTGTATTGCTGGTGGGAAAACTCAGCTTTTAATCAGACACTGACATCTTTTTTTTCCCACGCTTTATTTGAGAGGAGCGGGGAAAGAGGGGTAGAGGGAGAGAGAGAATCGTAAGCAGGCTCCATGCTGAGGGTGGAGTCCGATGTGGGGCTTGATCCACGACCCTGAAATCATGACCAGAGTCGAAAACGAGTTGTATGCTTAACTGACAGCTTCCCTGGAGCCCCAAAAGCCTAATTCTTCTGAAGATAATTTCATTTGGTATAGAATTCTCGATTGGCATGTATCTTTAGTGTGCAGAAGAAAATAAAATTCCACTGTCTTCTGGCTTCCATTGTTGCTTTTGAGAGGTCAGCTGATAGTATGTAAAAAATAATTCTCTCCTTTCCCTTGTGCTGTAAGTTTTTCTCTGTCTTTGGTACTTAGTTTTATTACATGGTTTCATTATGACATGTCTAGGTGAATGTCTTTTTATTTATCTTGTTTAAATAATCGTTTGGGCTTCTTGAATTTAAGGGTTGGTATATTTCACCAATGCCAGAAAATTCCAAGCCAGTAAATGTTTAGATATGCCTCATCATGTCTTTGTTCTTATACTTCTGAAATTGTGGCTAAACATATGTTCGAATGTCTTAATTTTATCCTCATTATATCTTTTTTATTTTTAATCTTTTGGCTTCTATGCTGCATTCTGTGTAATTTATATCTTAATGCTTTGCCTAACTTTGTCTAGTACGCTGCCAGACCTGTCTATTGAGTTATTTTTATTCGCATGTTAGAATCTTTCTGATTCTCTTTTAAATCTGTCCCTTTGAAAAGTTTTTTGTTACCTTTAGTTTTTTCAGTTTGGGCCTTTGTATCTTTAAACAGAGCATTTTGTTTAAGATTTGTCTGATAACTCTTATATCTGAAATCTATGTGTGTGTTTTTGCAAATCCTTGTTCACTGTGCCTTGTTTACTTATGTGGTATTCACTGTCTGTAGTTTATTTGTAGAGGTTTCTGGAAGCCTGGAATAGAGAAGATGGGCTTTGCTTCTGTCAGGTATTTCTGTGCACTGAGACTTTGCTACCCAAAGAATAGCCCTTAGGCTGGCGAGGGAGCTTGTTAGAAATGCAGCATTTCAGGCCCATACTTGTATTTTAATAAGAATCTGCATTATAATGAGATCTCCAGGTCATTCTCAGGCAGGCTAAATATGGAGCAGCCCTGCATTAAAAATTGACAAGATTTGGAAAACTCTGGCTTAAAGTTTTTTGGATTATTCAGATTATTAGAATTTCAGATTTTTCAGAATATGACTAGAAATCTTGGCCATGCATGTACAGGTTTTCAGATATAGGTGTTTTATTTTCTCTTTCTCTCCCTTGATGACTCCCTGTGTCCTCACTGCTTAGCAGCAGGTGATTTAGCAGTTGGGTGGGGTGGGGATTAGGCATGTATCTGGTCATCTCAGTCCTCAAGTTATAGCCCAAGTGTTTTTTTGCTTTGTTTTGTTTTAATGATAAAGACTAAAATTTGAAATAAGATTGGGTTCTTGTAGTTTGGGTTTGGAGAGTCAAGTGGGAAAATCTTTATAAAGAAGTGGTCAACATCATTAGTAAGGAAATATAAATTCCAACAGTGAGATACCACTACACATCCATGAGAATGGCTAACTTTTAAAAGACTGGTATACCATGTGTTGACAAGATCATGGAAAACTGGAAATTATATCCTTGTGAGAGTGTAAAATGTAGCTGCTTTGGGAAAGGTCTGATGGTTCCCTGAGAAGTTAACCCTGGGTGGCTCAGTTGGTTAAGTGATGGCCTTTGGCTCAGATCATGATCCTGGAGTCCCAGGATCAAGCCTCACATGGTGGGGGGCGGGGGGAGATCCTGCTCAGCAGGGAGTCTTCTTCCTCTAACCCTTCCCCCTCTCATGCTCTCTCTCTCTCTCTCTCTCTCTTTCTGTCTCTCTCTCTCATTCTCCTTTTCAAATAAATTAATGAAATCTTAAAAAAAATAGAAGTTAATTATAATCTTCACGATGACCTAGGGATTCTACTTAGTATTTACTGAAGAGAAACAAAAGCATATGTCCATTGAAAGACTTGTGGAAGAATGTTTGTAGTAGCTTTATTCATAATGGCCCATACCATTATGTATGTCACAGTCCTTGTGCCCATCAGCAGAAGAATGGATAAACGAAATGATATAATCACTCGGTGGAATAAACTCAGCATTACGTACCAATGCACTCAGCCACATGAATGAATCTCAGGATATACTGAGTCAAAGAAGCTTTGTACAAAAGAGCACACATTCTGTGGTTCAATTTACAGGAAACTTGGAAGAGGTAAAACTAATCTCTGTAGAATGGTGGTTTTTAGAGTTGGGAGAAGTGCAGGATTGACTGGTTAGGGACACAAACTTTTTTGGATGATACTCTAGCTTGATAAGGGTTTAGGGCACACATTTATTTAGGATTTAGGTGTATACATTTGACAGAATTCATTAAATTTTATACTTACGATTTGTGCATTTCATTGTATATAAATTTAACTGAAAATTTGAAACATAATTTGCACTGTAGTTAGTGATACATACAAAGTCTAATGATGTCTGCAGCTTACTTCAGAATGCTTCGAAACTAGGATGGCTATTTGGCCAGACAGGCAGAGGCGCGTAGATGAATAGATTGGGACACATCTGTGATAAAGGAGATTAACATCCTGCTACTTGTAAAAGCTTTTGGAATTATGGGTATTTTTTGAGTAACTCACAAGTTTTGTATTTTGAAAATTTTCCTAATTGTTGGGGAGAAGGTAGTGAGTAAGAAGTGAAAAAGATCACAGTGAGTTCAGGAAGGGAATTGGATTTGTACAACTAGCCTGTTTTTACACATTCTGTTCAATTTGTGTTTGTGCCATTTTAAGAGGGATAACTGTTATTTTGATTTAAAAATGGCTTTTAGTTGTTTTTTTTGTTTGGTTTTTTGAGGATTTTATTTATTTGAGAGAGAGACAGAGCGAGAGAGGGAACACCAGCAGGGGGAGTGGGAGAGGGAGAAGAAGCAGGGTTCCTGCCGAGCAGGGACCCTGGGGTCCCAGACTTGGGGCTGGATCCCAGGACTCTGAGACCATGACCTGAACTGAAGCCAGACTTTTTAACGACTGAGCCACCCAGAGCCCCTTAATTTTTTGATTTCATTTTATTTCAGCTGAGAAAATTTTGTTGAGGCTAGAGACCATGAGAACCACTGGTCCATAACTACATCAGGGGGCCAAAGACTTTTTTTTAGCTCACTATCATTGCTGTCTGTATCCATTTACATATATGTAAAAGATCCAGTGCTCCATTGAGAAGAAGAGCTTTTGTTCATATACTTTATTGGTTGACATGGGCTAGTTTCACTTTGTTTTCATTGTATTCCATGTTTACATGTTATTTACATGTTCTTGCTTAAGGCAGTCGGTACTTGAGATTCAGCAGGATGCTGCTGTGCAGACTGTGCCTGAAGCGGAGGTGTTTTGTCTTTCACCAGAGTGGAGTGGTATGGATAGCTATTAGGTCCACTGCGGATAATTGGGTGAAGTGTTGAACTGATTCTGCGTCCTCTGGAGTTTCCTGTTAGGCAGTTGGATCTTACGGTATCAGAAGACTTGTGCTCAGCCTCTTATAATGTGTAAGGAAGGAGTACTTCTGCACTTAGGAACTATGGAAGCAGGACGGTAGTAGGCACATATATAGGGTCACTGCGGCCATTTCTCAAATGATGGGAGACAGGGTTTGTTTTCTTTTGTATCTTTACCTCTGAAAGGCATGTCTTTGATAATCTTACAGTGTGCTAAGAGTTGGAAGGCAAGGATTTAAAGGATGAATTAATGAAATGTAGGTTGACACATTTAGGTCAAGGATGATTTGTTCTATATCCAGAAGCTTAATTTTTCTCATTTCTGATAAAAGTGAAATCCCTGTAGACATATTTTTTAAAAAAGGAAGTGGTGATAACTCTGAAAACAAAAGTAAGTCTCCTTTCCCTTCCAAAGATCATAATAACATATTTGAGTCCTTACTCTTTCTGTGAGAGACTTCTTATGGGGGATTTCATACATACACAGAAATCAAACTGCGTACCCAAGACCCAGATCCTACACTGTCAACTCCTGGCCATTTTTTTCACTCATACTCTCAGCCCCGCCTCAATTATTTTGAAGCAGATTTTGGTTGTTACTTGATCTGTAAATATTTCAGTCTGCTTCTTTGAAAGATGAGAACTCTTTTTAAAGACATGAGCTTAATCCCATGACTGTATAATAAAAAATAGTTTCTTAACATCTGTAAATATCCAGTGTCCACGGTTTCCATACTGCATTTTGTTGCTGTGTGTCTTGACTTAATATGTACGTGCTGTCTTCTCCCTGCCCCTTGCAGTTTGCTTACTTTTTTTTTTTTTTTTGAAAGAGAGCACATGTGTGTGAGACTGGGGGGAAGAGAGTGAGTATTAAGCAGGCTCCATGCTCAGTGCAGAGTCCAATGCAGGGCTTGATCTCAACGACCCTGAGATCATGACCTGTGCCGAAATCACAGAGTTGGATGCTTAACTGACTGAGCTACCCAGGCGCCCCTGCTTACTGTGTTTTTTAAGTGTTTTATTTCCATTTAATTTTATTAACTTAATGAGATCTACTTATCTTCATTTTATAGATGAGGAAACTAAGCCTTTGATAAGCAACAAATTTCTCCCAGGTAACATGGTTATTGGCAGAGCCAGAATTGGAACTGATAGAAGAAATAGGTGCTCTTTACAAGCTTCCCTCTCTTCTCTACTGTTGACATTTAGGTATATTTTTCTGGATTTTTTTCCCCTTACAAATGTACAGACAAGTACATATAGAACACCCCCCCCCCTTTCATTCTTGTCCTCTGGTCTCAGCTTAAAAATATCTCTTCAGAGAGGTATTACCTGATGAGTCAGCCTAAAGTAGCTTTTTTCCTTCCCACTTCCTGTTATTCTCTGCTTTGTCCTATTTTTCTCCTGTTCCATCTTCCATGACACTTACCACAAATGTGCAAATAGCTTGATTATTTTTTGTCTTCCCAGTTGAGCATGAGCTCCATCCAGGCAAAGATTATGTCTGTTGATGCCTGTCAAGGTTTGCAAATATTTGTTGAGTGAATTAACTTAAGTTTTCCCCTTCGTAGGAGTGCAGTAAGTACAAATCTACCTCTTTGTTTTTAGGACCTCGAAGCATTCCATAGACTTGCTACAGTGTGCTTATTTAACCATTGCCTACTGAGAACACTTGGATTCTCTCCACTTTCCCTCTATGACATACTGCAGCTAGCATCTTGATTACATATATCCTTGCAGACTTGTGCAAGTGTCTCTTTAGGTTAGATTCCCAGAAGATTCCTAGAAGTGGAATTGCTGGACTCTAAGAAAGATGAGTGGCAGTTTTTAATTATGAGATGGAGGAGAGTCCTGTAGAGATTGCAGAGGATTCTGTGATACATAATGATAGAAAAGAAAAAAATGCTGTAACCTGTGTCAGTTCTGAAACCTAGCTGATATTAGAATAATGTAAGGAGCTTAAAAAAAAAATCAGCTTGATTTCCCTTTACCTGCATTCTGGTAGGGCCCAGGAATCTATGTAAAAACAAAACAAAACAAAACCAAAAAAACCCTTAGATTTGGGAGTAACAGCTTTAATATTTTTCTTGGTTATAGGTTTGTTACATGTTCTGGCTCATTGTAGACACAGTCATACTTATTTTTAGTAAAAATGCTACTGTATGTAGGAATGTGGGACACTGGTCTGTAGAGTGTATGACATTCTAAATGTGAGGTTTTTTTTTTTAACCTTTGAAAAAAATTTTCTGAGACTATTTCCAAATTTAGATACAATTCCTATGACATGATTTTTTTTTTTTCATCAGAACATTTATTAAATGCAGCCTGAGCTGTGTATGGGCCCATAAAGGCCTGAGTGCGGAGCTAAAACCAGGAGAGCTGCTGCCGCTTTTCATGTTTGCAGAGCAGCTGCTGTTCCCCTGTGACATGATTTTAAACAAAAATTTGGCACTGTGCATTGTTCTACCTTGTATTAAAGTTACAGTCTGTATCTTGTCTCTTCCATTTTGAGTTACATTTTTTAGTTTTCTTTTCCTTGAGCCTAACCATAAACTTAACTAATATTTGTTCCTGAAAATTCTCCAGGATCTAACACTGTGGATTACAGGTTACATGTTATTGCTTCAGGAGGTTGGTACCAATCCATGATTATCACAGCCTTGAACTATTTTTTGTTGTTGCAAGGAAGGCTAGGTATACTTTCTAATACAAGCAGTGTTAGAAATTAACCTCTTCGATTTCATTATTATGGTGGAGTTTGCAGCAATGACAACATGTATTGAAAAAAATATTTTGAAAGTAATTACCTTATTACGAGTGTCCCTATGCTCTAAACCTCATTTACCAAATATAAAATTGTTTTTGTCCACAGGGAGCACCTTGCTGTAAACTATAGGATACTTTGTGTTTTACTTTCAGTAACTGTGATTCTTACCCAGCAAGTATCTTTCTGTCCCTTGATGGAGAGAGTCATTTTACCAACTACTCTTTCCTCCCTCTCTCAGTAGCTCTTCTCTTTATCACAGTGTGATCGTGGTGTTGCTAGGTCTTCATAAGGAAGAATTTACACAATATACTCTGTTTAAGAAAAGCTAAAATAAATGTTAGGTTAAAGTGTTAACAAAATTTAGAGCAGAATCAGATTTTAGAGACTAGTACCTAACCTTTCCCTTTTGTCTCTTCATTCCTGGGTCGGTGGAAAAGAACATCTTTAAGAGGATGTACTAAAAATGCTAGTGATAAGCTGACCTTCCATCGCCACTCACCGATTGGCTAATTATGGTAGCCTGCAGGATTGAGACCTCTTAAAACTGGGTCTATGAGCCATCTTTGGCACATGGGCTAAAACTTGCTGACTCTAGTCTGTAATTCTTGAGACCTTAACTAGAAGGAAACACTCTATTAAATGCAGTTAGTATTTTGAAGGGTCATACAAGTGGTAGGAGCTAAGACAGGATTCATATTAGGGAATGAGGTGCTCTCTGTTTTAGAAGTAGCTGGGCTAAATTGTATCTGTTTGTGATAAATTGATCCTAGAACGATGTTACACAAAATTAGACTGCTAGTGCAGTGACGGATACAAGATCTCTGGCTGTTTCAGCCTGTCATTCTCTGTGGTCTGTGTTTTAGGGAGTAAGAACTCCATTTTCTTGGAAATGGGATTTGGATTCCGGAATTACTTTTTTTTTTCTTTCTTAAATAAACATGTATCTGGGGTATAGAAACCTTTGAAAATAATCAGTTTGAATTTTTCTGCAGTTTTTAGTAAAGACACCATGTGATTTAAAAAATGAAAATGAGAAAATAATCTGCTAAAAATGGTTTTCATGTATTTTGGGGGGGTGGTTATTTTTACCCACTAAGTGTCATCTTCTGTAGAGTTAAAATTACAACATATGTAATTGTGTAAAGAATTTTTTGAATAGGGAAATAGGTACATGATTCAAAATGTAAAAGGCCTCAAAGGGTCCTGTTCTAAAAAGGCAGATGATTTAAAGTTTTTTTTTATAATGTATTCTCTATAGGTAATATTTAAGCCAGTGATTACTTACTTATACAAAATTATATATGTAGATGTGTTCTGTGCCCAGCATTCTGTACCTGCTTCTTTGCTTAACAAAATCTTGACAGTAGTTCCATTTGTAGTGCATAGAGCATTTTCCGTCTCAAAATCTTAAGATTGTCTTCTATTTTAAATAGTCTGTTTTAAAACTGCAGTAGTATTATTTTTTTCCTTCTGTTTCTTTTTATTAATCATGTCCTCCTTTTTTTCTCCTTCAGTTGTTTCGCCAGTTCGAATTTCTTCCTCTGCCCTGCAGTTAATTTTCAATTTTGCTTTTGGTTTTTCTCCTTTGAGTGGAGCCCATCATCTTGGTGCACGGCCGGGCCGTTGTGTTACCTTTGGTTTGGTGGTTTAGTGATTGTTTGCCCAGCTGATCTTAATATTGGAGTTGCTGTTTGCCTTACCTGCTTTTCTCTCCCGGTTGTAAGCTCTTTTTTGTCTTGGTTAATCAGGGAGTTGTTAAATACAAATAGTGTGCGCCTGCCTCCTTTTTAGTAGCCACACCTCCCTTGCTCTTCAGGCTTGTGAAACTGGCCCCTAAGGAGGAGGTACTTTGATCTTTTGTTGCCCTTGCTGTACGGTTCTTATTTTTTTCAAAGAAAGGGTCATTGATAGGAACCCTTAAGATACTCATTTCACGTTTCTCTCCTTTAAAAACTCTGTGGTCTTTACCTCTTTCCTGTTTTGGGTATAGGTTTTTGGTTTTTTTGGGGGGATTTGATAGATTTTATTATATTTGGCAAATGGTCTTCCCATGATTTAGGGTATAGTCCATTTTTACTCTCGCTTCAGTATAAATGGGATTTTCTTATGAATTTTTTTTAAAGATTTTACTTATTTATTTGACACAGAAAGAGAGAGAGACAGCGAGAGGGGGGAGTGGGAGAGGGAGAAGCAGGCTACCTGCCAAGCAGGGAGCCTGATGGGGGCTCGATCCCCAGAAGCATAAACTTAATCATGACCTGAGCCGAAGGCAGATACTTAACGACTGAGCCCGGCAGGTGCCCCTTTCTTATGAATTTTTAAGATTTTATTCATTTTGCTTGATTTCAGGAAGGGAAGTAAAGAAAAAGAACCTTTTCCACGCTGTCTCCTGTTTCTGGGAGATCACTGTGTCTCAGTTACATCCAAAAATCCTGTGAAACAAGTGCACTTATACACCCAAGAAATACTGAGGTCTCTGTCATGTGCTAAGTAATGTATTAACAGAGTCAGTCGGGAATCTCAGGCCCTGCTGAATAGTGTACTTTGTGAAAATAATGCCAACATTTTTGCTAGGTGGGCACTTAAGGCGGAGTCTCAGCGCATATTCCAGTTGGAACATGGGGGCGTTGGCTTCGGTGTGTGCGCGCCCGGTGTTGGATTCAGTTGGTAAATGTTGGGTGACACTTAAGAGATTGTTTGTTGTAGGCACTGTAGTTTCTGTTTTGTACTTTGTAAATGGTGGTATAGAAATTATTCAGAGCTCAGATGCTGGTGGGTCAGGTGTATTCTGTTTGCCCCTCTGTACATGGATCAGCTGTCAACAGATCAGTAAGCAGAAAGTGGTTGCATTGGTGCTTGGGAGTAGAGCGGCATGACCGAAGGTGTCCTTTGAGCTGGCGCCTGGAGAGCTGGGTTCTGCTGCTGGGGACGTCCCTAAACAGAAGTACGCTCTTGACCGCTGACTCTCTGGATGAGGATTTCCTCTTGCATAAATGAGATAGTCACACCAGGTGCGGATCGACGCTTAAGTTTATGGTTTCTTCTCATGTAGGTTCTTAGTGCTTGCTGGCAGTCTTCCGTGCTCATAGTACCTCTGTTCTCTGTTCTCCGTTAGGGAAACTCTTTGAAATCCCCATTTCTCTTTTTCTTCTTGTACATGTTAGTCATAGATTCAGTAGAGGTAGGAATGCACTTCTTTGCTTTCATTTATCTTCTCTTACCTCAGAGATTCATGTATCTTTCTTATCATCTAAGGCTTATGCTCTTAATTCTCTTTTTCTTGTAGGAAACTGTACTCCATTTCCAACCCTTTCAGTAAGATCTTCCCTTAAATTTATGTTCAAAACTTTTTTTTTTTTTTTTTGAGAAAGGAAAATCACACACATTCCTACCCGTGTGGCCTTTATCAAACCTGCCTGCTCGGACTTCGTTGGCTGTCTCTTCTCTGTCCTCTTTATAGCCCAGCATTTACTATTTACTGGCCACTGGGCTTACCCATACATTCTCCTCCCCAAATCTGACGGACGCTTACTTCTCAGCCTTGTGTGTCTGTCCTTTCTACGACGTTTGAGCTCTGCCTATCTTATTCCTCTCAGTGTCTCCAATACCACCTTCCTGATTTTTCCACCATACTTTTTGTTCGGTTTTATACCTTCAGCGTTTATTCCTCATACTTCAGATGAGTCTTTGATTCTGCTTAACTGGATTCTTCCTTTCCTGTTTTCCTTCAATTTTAGTGTTTCCCGAGGTTTCATTCTGAGCCTGCTCTTCTCTTTTTTTTTTTGATTTTTTATTTATTTTTATTTTTTTTAAAGATTTTATTTATTTGAGATAGACAGTGAGAGAGAGAGAGCATGAGAGGGGAGAAGGTCAGAGGGAGAAGCAGACCCCCCGTGGAGCCGGGAGCCCAATGCGGGACTCGATCCCAGGACCCCGGGACCATGACCCGAGCTGAAGGCCGCCACCCAACCAACTGAGCCACTCAGGCGCCCCTGCTCTTCTCTTTATTCTGCATACCTTTCATCTGGGGAAGTGAAATCTCCTTGATTATCTTGGTTTCACCTACCCTCTGCACATTGATAATTTTTCTCATCTGTATATTCACTTAGCTACTTAATTTCAGATCTTTACTTCCATCTGTATACTGGAACTCTTTACCTAGATATCCTACATAATAACTCAAACGACATGTTTGGCATTAGACTGTTTTTCCGCCCTATATGTTTTCATTTGATAATGTTACTACCATCTCGTGTATGATTTTCTGGAGTTAAAAGCATAACTTAAAACTACATAATGAACAGATAGTACAGATTTTATTCAGCTCACTAATTAATGAAGGGGGCCTGTTAGGGTAAAGCTGGTTTAAAAGCATTTGAGGAACTGGATATTTATAGAAAACTTACTAAGGAATTGTAGAATAAGAATACTGATGCCGCTCAGGGCAGCATACTGAGGCCTTTGGGGTTATCTTGTCAACTGTTGTAGAAGTTATTTATTTCCACTAGACACAGATCTGCAAGGCAATCGTGAATTCGTTGTCCAAACCCCTCAGTAATAGTATATAGCAGAGTTAATGCAATTCTTTCCTAGAAAATTAATTTCTAGGTGATCCTGTTAAATATTCTTTCATTTGACGTTGAAAGGATATGCTATCTTTACATGTTTTAGGTCACTTTTCTTAACCCTCGTCACCAGAACAAGAAACCCGAGGACAGCATTTCAGGGTAGTGTTCCTATTCCTGTGTATGCTGAAGTTTGATAACCTCAGACCTATATTCTCTTTTCTGATTGTGTAGATTTTATAATTTCAGTGTTTGATTGCCATCTCTTCGTTCCACCTTCCGTTAGGCAGACCCTCATTTATCCTTAGATGTGGTAGCTTAAAAGTTGATCTGCCTCCCTATCTGTAGACCTTAAATGCCAAATTTTGAGTTTTAGACCCTTCATGATACAGATTGGACTTGTTTCCAGTTCCAGGTTCTTCCCAGATCTCATGTTTGAGTGCAAATGACCTGTTCAGCGTTCCTCCATTGTGACTTTCTTATTCCTCTGTGCCCTTCTCATTCCTCTGTCTTTTTAAGATGGCTCCTCTCAATCTAGTGAGGGCAAAATTAAGTCACCTTTTCTGTTTACAGTATCACCTTTGATACTGCTTCTCGGATCATTTAGTGCATTTTCTGACAATTCGTTTACAGATCGGTCAGTTAAACTGATTTTTTTTCAAAGAACTGTGAAAGGATTAGAATCTTTAGGATATGCTCCAGTCTTGGGATGTCATGGTTCCCTAATGTTTGACTCTTTAAAGAAGGTAAATGTATAATTATTTTTGTTTGTTCGGCCATATAACATAGTCCTATAGGGCACGGACTTTAGGTCAAATCTGTGTTTGAATGTGGCACGGTTACCTGTTGGCTTCATGGTGTTAGGATTATTTTACTTAAGTTCCACAGTTTCTCTGAAGGAAGATAATATCCAGTACCTATTTTTTATAAGGTTGTAGAAATTAGATGAAAAGGCACTTAGCCTCATACGTGGTAAGCACAGAGTAAACGTTACCCATGATTGTTTTCATTTTAGTTTTCACTTTAAAACCTGCATCTTTCCACTACGTATTGTTTTCTAGTGTTAAAATATATAATTTGAAAATACTACTTTTATATGTTGTACAACATTCAGTATTCCATCATGACATTGGATTGGTTTTGACGCCCCTAAATTGAAATACTTAGCTGACCCAATTCTCAAGTCACTTGGCCCTTTTCACTGTACCCAGTGGCTCTTCCTCCTCCTTTCTGCTCCTTGTGGGCAGGGATTGTCTCCTGTCAGCACCTCTCAACCCCTTGCTCTTAGGGAAGCTGAAAGGTTCTTCATTCCTGTTTTAAAGATAGTCTTGTTTGAGGTCCTTGACATTCTTACTTATGAAAAAAATGACTTCTTTTGTAAACAACGTTGACTTCTCTGCCATTTTATTGTGGAGTTGTTTAATACTACCACGGGGATGTTTAACTTAGTATACTTACTCTTAGGTCTAGACTTTTTTTTTGGATCTAGTGTATGGAGTTGTTCACATTTGCAGTTCTGGATGCCATTACTTGCAGTCTGAAAGTCCATATGCCATATCTTGTTGCATGCAGGCTACTTAATTTTGTAGTCCTTCCCTTCCCTTATTTGTAAAGTAGGAATAGTAAAATGGTTTATGAGGCTCATTGGCCCATTATATTTTGCTTAATAGAATAGACAGAGGAGTAACGTGTTATGCAGTTATTTATTACTGTTGTCATTAAACTCTAGTTTCAGAATTGAACTCAAACCAAGTCACATTTGGAGTACCACCTCTAAATACTGGGCATAAGAAATGGTTCTGGGGGGAGACATTGGATAAGTTCACATTCAGTGCCAGTTCTGGAAGCTGAAAACTTTTCTGCAGACACCATGTGTGGATATAAGTGTTAGCTTTTTTTAGTGTTCTTATCTTTGCTGTGAAATAATGCAGTTTTTTTTTTTTCGGTTTTCAGTTTTTCCTCTCAGGTGGGTAATAGGTAGTGATTACATGAATAAACACATCGCTTTGGGGCTACTCATGAACTCCATTCTGTGTTACTAAATTGGAGATTTGCTTTCCAGTCTATCAAATGTCCTTCATGTGATAAAAATTCTGTGTAAATACTAACCTCTGTGGTATTCCTTTCATACTTCGTCATTTGATTAGGAAGAACTACCACGTCCTAAAGTTAATTTTTGCAATTTGTTTCTCTAGGTGTTCTGAGTTTTACACTAAATGAATAGTTGCATTTTTAAGTTTTTTTCCCCTAATCTCAACCTCTTTTTTGTGATTTTTGAATTAGAAAATTAGAAGGAAAATCAGTTTCCAAAATGATTGCAGCTGAAGTTTCTTTGAAAGAATGTCCTTTTTATAAAATTTTAAGAATGAATTTTTAAGTGTAGGTTAATATGCAGTTCTGTTTGCCTAAGAACTAAATACTTACCTGTTTGTTTGTTTAACAATGGGTGGGGGGGCGGGTGGCAGGCAGAGGGAGTAGGTTGGATCCCAGGATCTTGGGATCATGACCTGAGCAGAAGGCAGACGCTTCACTGAATGAGTCACTCACACGTCCCAGAACTACATACTTTTTCACATAAAATTCAAATGCTATTTCACCTGAACAGTAAGTTTTTTGGACACCTAGCTGTAAAAAAAATCAGGAGTTTTAGTCTTGAATATACTCATTAGTGTTTTTATGCTTCTCCTATTGAGTTCAAAGTCTTATATGCTATTTATTTTATTTCAGTTCTTTAGGGATTAATATCAGAAGTTTTCGGTGAAAAAATCTCGGTGATTATTTTCACAGAAATGAATATAATAGAAGAGTACTATGTTTCAGGACTTGATGGTTAGGGTTGCTAATAGGCTGGGCTTAAAACTTCTAGTTTCAGGGTGCCTGGGTGGCTCAGTCGGTTAAGCATCTGCCTTCGGCTCAGGTCATGATTCCAGGACCCTGGGATTGAGCCCCTAATCCGGGCTCTCTGCTAGGTGGGGAGCCTGCTTCTCCCTCTTCCTCTGCCACTCCCCCTGCTTCTCTCTCGCGCGCGCTCACTCTTGCTCTAGCTCAAATACATAAATAAAATCTTTAAAAAGAAAGCAAAAAAAACTTCTAGCTTTGACATGAGAGTGGAATCTTTTGAGTTCATATTCACTTCAGGTTATTAAAACAAATTCTAGCAATATAGATTTTATATTGGTGTAACTTGTGCTTTAAGGAAAAATCATTGGTACAGTAAAAACTTTTAGGCCCTTATCTGGAGCCAAACAGGAGTTAAATTTGATTGAAGTTGAGGTGGTAGTGATCTCCAGAAGGGACAGATCTCCTCAGTATCAGGATTCAGAGACTTGAACTTTTTTGGATTTGTCTGTAATGTAAAGAGTTGAACTTGGTCTTCCTGGAGGGGGTCCATTTCATCTTTGGATTTATCAGTACAGGGGGTGGTCCTGTATGTATCCTATGCTAATCTTGTATTTACTTTCCGGGGTTTTAAACTAAGTTTAACAGAGCTAGGCCTCCTTCCTTAAAGATCAACTTAAGTGGTACTTGGCTGGCTCAGGGGAGCGTGCAACTCCTGATCTTGTGGTTGCAAGTTCAAGTCCCATGTTGAGTGTAAAGATTAACTTTGGTAAAATAAGTGTCTTCTTACTTGCCGTCCTTTCTCTCTTAAATCTCAAGAATTATCCATGAGCAGGCTGTGGGCTGATGACGGTACTTGTGGACAAGCTGTGACGATGTTGGGAGTGTTATTTAGATGACTTTGGTAACTGTAGGTTAGAATAACCAGTGTGACTTAGACTCCTTTGGATGACTTAACACCCCATGACAGGCAGTGTGCATTTAATAGCAGGAACTAGGCAGGTGAGATCTTCCAAACTTGTTTAATAATAGTCTTTGCTTTTGAAAGTGAAAGCCGCAGTATCACGCTGCTCTCCTATATCCCTGCTGTTTAGGGTCCAAGTGGAATTGGCATCTCAATGTTTGAATTGGTAAAGCTTCTTGAGTGAATTCTGAGATAGAACAGCTTTTCTTTAATTCTGTAATAGGATGCAGTTGTCCTCGCCGAGGTCCAATAGGAGAGCTCTTTTAAAATGTCTCCAGTTCCTGCACCCACAGAATAGGGATCTCTGAGGGCAGAAGGGAGGCATTCATATTTTGACAGCGCTTCTCAGCTTATATTGTGAAGCTCATCCTTAATTAAAAATGCTGTTGTGTTTATAGCAAAATTCACTTTGACACTATATTGCCAGAAATGTAAGACTCACCTTGACAGTGGTTTTTATGGTGAAGTCTCCCTCAATATGTTGTTTTGCCACAAGTATTCTTTTCTTTTGAGTAAGTGTTGATGATAATAAGAGTAACAGTTAACGCGCCCTGAGCCTTTGCAATACCGGGAGGCACCGTGTTATGTGGTTTGCATGGATTTCTCATTTAATCCTTCCAACTGCTCTAGGAGGTAAGTTCTTTATCCCCATTTGGTAGACAGAAGCGCAGAGAACAAGTTGTGTGGAGTCAGGATTCAGACTCACCTGGAGGCAATTTAACTCCAGAGTCCTGCATTTCTAACTCCTAGAGTGAGGTACTAATGGCTTACAAAAGGTAAATAAAAATGACCCCTTTCATCACAGACTTCAGACTCCAGATCCTCTTTGTTAACAGCAGGTAGTTTGTGTGTGTGTGTGTGTGTGTGTGTTTTAAAGATTCTATTTATTTATTTATTTGACACCGAGAGAGAGAGAGAGAGAGAGAGAGAGAGAGAGAGAGAGAGAGAGAGTGAGAGTGTACAAGCAGGGGGAGCGGCAGGGAGAGGGAGAAGCAGGCTCTCTGCTGAGCAGGAAGCCCAGTGCACCACTAGATCCCAGCACTGAGATCATTACCTGAGCTCAAGGCAAATGCTTAACTGACTGAACCTTCCAGGCGGCCCTCAGCAGCAGGCAGTATTGACGAAGTCTGATTTATGATTCCTTCCATCAGTTTGCAGTGTGTAGACAATACATAAGGATACATACATAAGCGACCTTTTAAATATACCTAAACACAGCTGAGAGTTTTATTCTGTTTAATATCTTGAGGGAGATCTTTCCATATCAGTACATGTAAATTTAATTTTTCTCTTAGTGTTTTCATACTATTTCCCATTTCTTCTTTCTAAAATTGATGATGATCACCTTAGTAATTTGAACTTTCTCACCAGTTTTTATAGTATATTAATTGATGATGTCAGCACATGTGACAGAAACAGTCCCTTTCTATTGATTTGGGTCAACCTGTAACTCAAAAGAAAACCCACTTCCTGTTACAGGGCATGGAATCTCTTAAAATCCAGTAATAGATTTAGTCATGATTAATTTGTATTCTCTTTAGCACCAGTTCCTGTAATGTTACATTCAATCTCTTCCCTCCCCGGTAAATGGAATTAAAGAATTCTACTTGGAGTTTGACTTGAGGCTTAAGAAAAGTTGTGAAGGTTTGATTTATACAAATTCTTCAGTTGAACTGATTTTGAGTATCAGCACTTTTTTTCTGTACAGTAATTAAATTTCTTATAGAAAGTTCATATTTATGATTAAGAACCATGTTTTCATCTGAATTGTTAAATTTATGAATGATTCTCTCAGTTGCTAACAACTCTTCGAGGCGGGTGATGTTACTGATTTCACAGAAGAGAGAAATGAAATCTAGAGAAGAAGTGTCTTGTCCGCGATCACAGCCAGCCTAGTGACGTGGAAATCTAGGATATCTGGGACCATTTCTCAGCTCACTGTCCTTGGGCCGCTTTCTCCTCATTTCTTCATAGTTTTATGGTTTCTTCGGTATTTATGATGGCATTTGTTATTCACAGCAGTACTGTGAAGTAGGCATGAGGTGTTGTTTTTTATTCTGTGGCTGAGGAGTTGGAGGCTAGAGGCCCTGGTTTGTTCAAAGGCAGACTCCTTTAATAATAACCAGTTCTGTCACAGGATTGAGCCAAGGTATTCTGCTCTTGGGTGCAGTGCCCTTTCCTACACATCACAGGAAATGGAAGAGCAAAGATAAATTTCTGCTTGTGCTCTGTTTTCTTTGAGAATTTCCTGGGTGTTCTATGCAAAATCTATGTTAATTTTCTGTGCTGGGTTTGGACCACATGCCTTGAATTTGGTATATTCCTGACATCTTACAATATACTAATCAGATTTCAAATAAGACATTCTAGCATTGGTGAAGGCTGTACAGATTATTTGCATAAACTTTTCCCTTCATCTTTGGTGCCCTTCATTTGGTTTCTGTGTCATACCACTTAGTAGCTGATTTTTTTCTCTCTCTCTTTTTTTTTCTCTCTTAGTGAATGGTAGTGTCTAGAAAGGGTATGTCCCTTCAAGAGAGAGGTGCCAATGTCCAACCGGCCTAATAACAATCCAGGGGGGTCACTGCGACGTTCACAGAGGAACACTGCCGGGGCCCAACCACAAGACGACTCGATAGGAGGAAGGTATGTATTTGATGGTAATTTGAAAAGTAATTGGTGGAAAAAAGCGTTTTTAAAAACTTCATTACGTGGACAAAAACTTAAATGGTTCACTACAAATGGATGAGCAAGTAATGCAAATAAAACTGGAATTCAGAGCAGTTCTTTCATCATTGCCCAAATGTGCTAGGCTCAAAAAATAGTTGTCAGTTATTGACATTCCCAGAACTCTAATTAAGGGTCACAAACATGCGGTCCTGTTTGGTTTGCCCTTTCTCTCCTCTCTCACATGCGTGCCGTTGCTCGGCTTTCAGTTGATCGTCTGTGGTGCCCTTCTTTATGCATGTCTTTATTTACTTTAGAGAGGAAGCATCATTTGTTTTAAGATCGTGAGTTCTGACGTCTAGCTTTTTGAGTTTTTTTCCCCATCTTGTTGTTTGACAGCATACGGACGCTGACAGGCTGGTGAGGCAATCTGACTTAGTGGGCTCCCGCTTCCTCCTCATTTTCCTAGCGGTCTGCTGCTTAGCAGGTTTTGCATCGGAGTACTTGTAGAGGAGGTAGTGTGAAGAATCAGATGCATGTCTCGAATAAAAATTCCTTGTCTCATTGAGCCAAGGACTGTCATTTTATGTATAAAATACTCCAAACTGTACTTGCAAGGCCTAATTATCCGACCCATGTTTAGCTTGCAGTCAATAATGGCACGATCCTAATACAAAGACCTGATAGAACATTTGGAGGCATTACCATGTATATGTTGTCCAGGAAATTATATACAAAAAACCAAATATCAAATGTGAAGAATATGTCGACCTCTCCTGTTGCTGCCAGGCTATTTTGGTAGTTAGGCATATGGACATTGGACTAGGGCAGCTTTCTGGGCGGTGATTGTCTCTGCCATTAAATAGCTGTGTGTCCTTTGTTCTATCTTTTAGGAAACCTCAAGTTCTTCGTGACAGTGGGGGGATGTCTGTGTCATACGGCTGTTGATTAACTTCAGCCATCTGTGCTACACGGGTAGCACGGTGCTTAGTACAGAGCTCTGTTCTGAACTTGTGTTTTACTTTCAGATACACTTTATTTATCTGTTGATTAAAAAATATCCCTCTTCCATTATAAAAACATTACGTGTTTCTTTTAGAGAATTTGGAAAACACAGAAGAGTGTCAGGGAAAACATCCTAACAGTTCAGATATTACCACTGTTAATATTGGCATCGTTTCCTTTGTTGTCTTTACCTCATGAATATATGAGCCTGTATGTGCATGTGTTTACACATAAGGACTTGTGCCATTTTGGGGATGGCTGGCTGGCCCAGCCAATAGAGCATGTGACTCTTGATCTCAGCGTCATAAGTTCGAGCCCCATGTTGGGCTTAAAGATACTTTAAAAAAACATTAAGAAAATCAGTAAGTAACTTGAAGCTTTTGCATAACTGCAGTTTTACATAGTACATACTTAGGTTCTGTTGGAACTCTTGCTCATGACCGACAAACATTTGGTCTTCATACAGTATTACCCTGGTTCTAAAATCCAGGTTTTAGCACCATTGTCTTTTTCTGTATGTTGGTGTTAAGTATTTTGTTGTATGATGGATTTTAAAAATATGAGCAGGAAATAAAAATGGAAGTGGTTAATATTAGTTATTAAGATGCATTAGTTTAAGTAACTAATAAGTAACTAATAAAGTTGTAATCAAGACAGAACTGTAATTTGATTTGTAGATTGGCACACTTTTGCCATAGTTTATTTGCTTTAAGTCTGTCAGTCATATGTTCAGTTGGCACAGCAACTGTGGAAAACAGTGTGTAGGTTCCTCAAAAAATTAAAAATAGCAACACCATGTAATTCAGTAGTTCTTCTTCTTTACCCAAAGAAGACAAGAACACTAATTCCAAAAGATATATCCACTCCTTTGTTCATTTCAGCATTATTTATAATAGCCAAGTTATGGAAGCACCCTAACCATCCATCATTAGAATGATGGATCAAGAAGATGTGGTGTATGTATACAGTGGACTGATACTCAGCCGTATAAAAAAAAAAAATCTTGCCATTTGCAACAACATGGATGGAGCTAGAGGGAATTGTGCTAATTGGATTAAGTCAGTCAGAAAGACAAACCATATGATTTCACTAAATATATGTAATCTAAAAAGAAATGAAACTAAAAAGAGAAACAGATTCAGAGAGTTGTTTCAGAGAACAACTTGGTAGTTGCCAGAGGGGAGAGGGGTGGGCAGCAGGGTGGGTGAAGTAGGTGAAGGGGATTAAGAGTTCAAACTTTCAGTATTAAAATAAGCCACAGATGTGAAAAGTACAGCCTAGGGAATATAGTCAATAATGTTGTAATAGTGTATGTTGACAGATGGTGACTTCACTTACTGTGGTGAGCACTGGGTAATGTATAGATTAGGTAGATCACTGTGGTGTTCACCTGAAACTAGTATGACATTGCCAACCATACATACTTCAATAACAATTTGAAAAAAAATTGTACGCTCAGTTGCGAAGGATAAATATAAAATTTAAAAACGTGTTTGGAATGGCAGAAAACCTACTAAAGAATATATAGCAGAGTATAATGAGGGTTATAGTACTTTAATCCCTTCTCCCTTTCAATAATGTAGCCTATTTCATTTCTTACAGTTTCAACTTTTGCATGTTTTCAAAAAACATTTCCTGGCAAAACTAGCACATGAAAGAGGGTCGGGTCCTACCCTTCCCCCTCCTTAAAAGTCATTATCATTTATGTCATTTGCTTTGTCCCTAAAATTGTTTAAAACACATGACTTTTAAAATCTTTTATGTTCCATTGTATGGCTATACCATAATTTAGTAATAACTCTGAATGTATATATATCTATGTGTATATATATATTTTCTTTTATGTAGATAAGTATAATTATGATCAGGACATTCAAATTTAGAGTATTTGTCAAAAAAACTTTACCAGTTTGACTAAGAATGCAAATTAGGAGATACTCATTCAAATTTATTTTCTCTTCTTAGCTTGATTCTTTGCTCATGATAGAATCTCCAACCTAGAAAGGACTTTTTTATCAGAGCCCGGGCTGACATTGAAACCCCTATAGAGTGTGCTATACTAGAAGTGATCTAACTTCTAGAAACCTCTCTGGTAATTTTGGGGGTGAGAGAGAAAAGTCTGGGATAAGTCGAGAGGGAGCAATTACAACTGTATTTTCATTCTCTTTATCTGACTCCTGCTAATTAGCTTCCCTGAGTAAAATGCTGTTATTGTCAGCTTTTGATTCAGAAATAGTTCTTATCTTGAAAATGTACTCATGGTGGGGTGGTTAAGCATCTGCCTTCGGCTCAGGTCACCACCCCAGGGTCTGGGATGGAGCCCCCTGCTTTCTGCTTTCTGCTAGGTAGGGAGCCTGCTGGAGCCTGCTTCTCTCTCTGCCTGCTGCTCCCCCGCTTGTGTTCTCTCTCCATGTCAAATAAATAAAAAGAAAGAAAATGTACTCCTAGTGATACAGTGATTCAACTCATGGTAATAACAGCATCCACAGCAACAGCAGTGCACTGTTGGTGTGTTTTAAGTTAAAAATGTCTTTATATGTGTTCTTCCAGTAGAGACTCACAGAAACTCCGGGTGCTAGTAAGTTGGTAACCCCTGTTCTCTGAATGTGGTAGTTTGCTCAACTTTATACAGTTAGTGTGTAGAGTCAGGACCTGATTTCTAACCCCTTGTCTCTAAAGTCAGTGATTTTTTTCATTATGCTGAGCTGTTACTCTGCACAAACCACTTATCCATACGATAAAGGACTTGGAGGAGGGTATGAAGTATGTATAATGGAAGAATATTAGCTCATTCAGTTGAGGACGTAAGTAGCAGTTTTTTCCTCCTAGAATTTTTAAAATCATTTTTTAATTCATTTTTTTTTTTTAAACTTTCATCAGGCTCTCTTCTTTGCATAGCTTCCTTCCTGTGACCATTCCTTCCCTTCCCCCAATCAAGGTCACTTACCTTTTCTTTTCTTTTTAGAAGAATAGTTTTCATTCATCCTTAAACTAATAGAAATTAGGATTTTGGTATATATTTAATCTCCTCTGATTATTTTCTCTGCTCTGTTTTCCTCTCTCCTTGTTCTCTATCCGTAAATGAACTAGATTTCTTCCTCCTCTATGATTTCTCTCTTTCCCTTCTGTAGTTTTTTGGGCTACAGCTGATCTGTTCTTCTCCTTTCTATTCTCTGTCAGATTTTTTTTAAGAGAGAGAGAGGGAGCTGGGGTGGGGCAGGGTGCTGGCTTGGGGGGAGAATCTTAAGCAGGCTCTACACCCGGTGTGGAGCCTGACACAGTCCTCTCGCTACCCTGAGATCCCGACCTGAGCCAAAATCAAGAGTCAGATGCTTAACCCGACTGAGCCACCGCCCCTCTCTGTCAGACTTTTTGATGGAGTGAGGGAGTGCTTGAATCCAGTCCACTCCACCTCCCCGGTCCCCTTAAAAAAATTTGTATGCAGAGTATTTATTATGAAGCAAAAACTCAGTTATAAGGCCTGATGGTAATAACTTCTTGTTAACATTGTCAGAGCAGGGACATTTTTTTATTTTTTAGCCAGTGTTAATTTTACAGAAAGTAAATAGATTGGTGTTTTGCTTTAAAATGTGTTTCAGTTGGATGAGATACAGAAAAGCACAAAAAGAACATGAATATCCAGAGATAAGGTTTGTGTTAACATTTTGATTTTTATCTGTTTTGAAAATACAATTTAGCATGTAACTTATTACACTGTAAATATAATTTTGGATCCTGTTTCTTTTAGAAGTTCAGCATCCTAATAGGTTTTGTTGGTAAATGTTTACAAATGGCCACTTGACTTACTGAACCAATATATAACATTTTCCAAAATTATTTTTTAGTTCTTGGATGAATGTTTGCAGTGAGAAAATTGTAGCTTATGCTTTAATGTTTGTATTTCAGGTGTCTCTTAAGGATAGGTTCCCAGAAGTGAAATTGCTTGGTCAAAGGAGTTTTTTTTATGGTCAATTTGTTTCTCATATGGTCATCTTTTTTCAACCATTTGCTTATTTGTCACCATCAGGAAAAAGAGTACTTTTTCTCATCATGCTGTTCATGTTATTTTCACCTTGTTCATTTGATATGGAAAAAAAATCACATCTGTTTTGTTGTATTGGTGTTTATATAGTCATGAGGTTAAGCATTGGAAAAATAGGTTTAAGGAATGAGATCCGAGTGAGAACATTTTTGGACATACGCATACCAGTGAGTTTGTATATGTCATGAGTCTCCCTTCATACCACTGTACGGTAGAACTGACCTTTAAAGTCACTCAGTTGATGTCAGCCCCTCTTGTAACTGTAACCCTCTTTTTGTTGAATTATCTCCTGCAGTTCTTCACCCCTATGGTTTGAATGGTAGGTATTCTTTTCCCACATGACCATACTCTGCTCTTGGCTGCCCATTGCCTAGTCTTTCGCCACAGCTCGGAGAATATGCAGTCCTCCATTGTTCTGAGCTCATTGGTGGGACTGGGGTGGTCACATGATTCAAACGGGAAACTTTCTCCTTCCTGGTAGCAAAGAGAAGATGTGAATCTGAAGTTGCCAAATGCACATCTCCTGCCTTAGGGAAGAAGAAGGACAGGCAGAGAAAAGCAAATACATCATTTCTGGCAAGTTTGAGTTCTTAGTTCTTTAGAACTATGTTGACTCCTGTCTTCTCTACATTTGATTGTTTAGCTGTTTTGAATCTGGAGATATGTGCGTATTCTTTTAAAGATTGTATTTATTTGAGAGAGAGAGCGTGCGCGCGTGCAAGCCGGGCGAGGGGCCCAATGTGCGGCTCAGTCCCACGGCCTTGAGATCACCACCTGAGCTGAAATCAGGAGTCAGATGCCCAACCAATGGAGCCGGCCAGCTGCTCCACATGTGTATTATTTTTAATAAAGCCTCTTTTAGCTTTAAACAGCTCTGTCCTGCCTTAATGTACTTGTAATCCAAACTTTGTGTAAGATTGTGTTCATCCATTTGTAGAACACCATGCTAGTAAGCCCCATGCTAGAGTGTAGTTATAAAAATGGGAGTAGAAAGCCCTTACTTCAATCTGTTCCAACTCAGTAGGGGAAATGGGCACGTAGGTGATTATGAGAGTCAGGTGAGAGACATTTCTAGTGATGACTCATTGATTTGGGCTCTGAAGGCTGAAGAAGCAGTTGCAAAGCAGGCGGTCCATGTCAGCTATATTTGTCTCGACTTGTGTCATTAGTTAGAGGGTGCAGATTTTATTTCCAATTTTTTGTACCAGTTGCTGCTTTGCTCTGAAGCGCTAGGTGTTCAGCAAATACTAGTGTGGGTTCAGAATAAGAAGGGTGACCTCCTTGGCATTTCTAGGCACAGAAATAGGACCATCTTGTATGGAAATGGTCACAGAAAGATGATTGGAGTGAAGGCAGAGTTGAAATGGGGCAGGATCGAAATGGGCTACATGACAGGGTGGGTGAGAGTATGCTATGGGAACGAACAGCGAAATCATTCTCGTAGTTAACAATCTGGCCACCAGAACACGCGTCAGTCCTGGGTCAGCTGCCGGCTCTGCCGTGTGTCTGCACATCCGGGGACTCACGCCGACTGCTCTGGCGAGAGAGCGCGGAATTGCCCCCTGGCTCTCCAAGGCCTCCCCGGAAGGGGTGCCTTCCCGCGCGCGTTCCCGTGACAGAACAAGTTGTGTGGCTGCACTTAACTTCCAAGTAGTTTGGCAAGTGCCCCCCAACCATGTGTTCTGGTCGGAGGAGAAATAGAATATTTGTGAACCGCACATTGTAACTGTCACAGGCCGTCGAGACAGTTTTTTATTGTTACTCCCGTGTCTACAACAGACCGTTTGTTTCCTCCCGGAAATTCTGCTCGGTGCAACAGAGCCATGCGGATGGTGTGTTTTCTGAGGATCTCTACTTAATTTGCCAGCACGGATACCTTTTTTATATTTGTGTGTGTGTGTGTGTCTTCTGTCTCTTTTTTTATCCTGACCTTTACAGGTGGAAGTTCAAGCTTTATATATTCTCTTCGGGAGGATGAGAATGTTAATGGCAGACACGGTTAGTGTGGTGTGAAAACGACCTCATTGTTTCTTAGGACTAAATTGAAACCACGTTTATGAAAACATACACTAGAGTTAGCCAGGTAACTGGTTAACTTGCTCCTTTCAGTAATGGTGAATCTTACTGCTATAGTTAGGTGCTCTGAGTTTCAGCCTCCCAGCCGTGTATGACGCACATACTCTTTCACTGTCAGCGTTGTTTTGGTAATGCTGAGAAGGCTGCTCTGTCCCACCAGGCCTTTGGGCTGGGAGGCAAGATTTACAGTGTTGTGTTAAACAGCGGCATGGTTGCACTAGCTCTAAGGATGAACAGAGGCTACTTTTTTGTGGTTGAAGGTTTTGCATATAGCATTCTTGTATTTTTGAAAAATATTTTATTTATTTATTTGATAGTGAGCCAGAGAGCACAAGTGGGGAGTGGACAGAGGGAGAGGGAGAAGCAGGCTCCACTGAGCAGGGAGCCTGATGCGGGACCGGCTCCCAGGACCCTGAGATCATGACCTGAGCTGCAGGCAGACGGTTAAACGACTGAGCCACCCAGGCGTCCTTTGCACATAGGATTCTTCATAGTTACCCATGTTAAGTTCTTTCTTGGACCAATAAAATAATATCTTAACGTGTTTTGTAAATTTCTTTGCAGTGTAAATTTCTTTGCAGTATAAATTTCTTGCTTTAATCACTAAGTGTGAGATTGTGTTTAGAAGTCACACGATAAGCATATTGGAAACCTGTAAGATGTCAGCTGCCATAGTGTATTCATATCCTAAACTGAGGCTTTGCTTTGATTCTTTTGTCCCTCCATAGTTAGTGAATCTCACGTTCCACACACCAGTTTTTGCAAGTTCTTTCTCAGTATGGGATGCTTTCCTAGAAGAGTATGGGTGTGAATGAAAAAAGGAATATATACAAATGCTTCCGTGGTTAAACGGCAAGTTTAGCGTCACACATGGAAGCCTGTTTCTTGGTAATAGCGAAAGCAAAAGAAAGCAGGAGGGCTCCTTTTTTGACCTACTTTCTTCCGTTTTTCTTATATATCATTTGCAAAGCCTTAAGTCATTTAACTTGACATACACAACTAGGGACAGAAATACCAGACTGGATAGGAAAAGTTTCATAGCTGTAGGTGCAGGCCTTTTCCTTTGACCCCGAGTCCCTATGTATAGCAGCAGGGTTTCAGATTCAGAGAGTCAGAATGCCTGGGCTCAGTCTTAACCTTTCCTGCCTAGGAGCCTACATCTTTAAAGTGGAAATAGACCTGCCTTGGGTGTCCTTTGAGGATTAAGTTGGATAATGCGTGTAAAAAATAAACTTAAATGTTTATCACATAACCACACTTATTCTGGGGTCATCTTAATAAGTTTTTACTCAGGTAGTTATAAAAACCAATCTACCTTATGAAATACTAAAGACTGTGTCACTAACCTATCACTAATCACTAGTTTACTTTGGATTATCTTGGTGTTTATACTCCTTACAACTCCTTTGTGAAATGTGGCCGGTGAAAGTATATTGAGCTGTATGGTTCCCTTTTGGGGGCCATCTTTTTCTACAGTTTTGATTACAATCAATCCCTCTCCCTTGTTACTGTTACCCAGTAAAGTACATACTGTAGTATTCACCCATCCTCTGTACTGCTTGGGTCATTGAACATAAAGAATTTTTTGCTTTTGCCTTACTGTTTGTAACGTTGTAAATCTACTACAGACTGTTATCGAAGGACAAAATCTAGATCCTTTGACAGGGCCTTTAAACCCTAGCCTGTCCTTTCAACCTTGGTTCCAACCTGGTTCTGTGTTCCAGGAAATTCATATCATTTGCAGGGTGCCATGTGGATTTCATATTTTCCTCCCTTTGCCTTTGCCTATATACTCTGCTTTTGACTCAAATGTTCTTTTTCTTCAGCTTTTCATTCTTCTGGGTGTGGTTTAAATCCATGTAGTCTATAAAGCCTGTATTCTCCTGCTAGTAGTAATTTCTCCCTTTGTTGGGAACTTTATAGCACCTGGTAGATCACTTTGTTTGATGAGGCACTGACCTGTTTGAGGACAGGAACTCAACTGTGGGTTATCTGTATTTATGTGCCTTGTCATGACTTGCATGTATTTGAGTCGACAAACCCAACAAATCTGTTGAAATGAGTAGCTTGTTACAGTAGTTCTCGTCTATTCTGTTGATCTAATGCTCCCATCCTACAATGTGTATCATATAATGTAAACATCCTTATTATGATGCCCCTTTGTTAGCTTGAAATGAATTAAGAAATACAACATACCTGCCTAAGCAGTTTAGAAACATAAAGTGTTTCTAAATATATAGAATGTACAAGCATTTTATAAGGGTAAAAATAAGTAAAACAGTTGGTAACAAAATAAGATTTCAATAGGTAAATGCTTGGGCGCGTTGACACAAGATGACAGTGTATTCAGGTGCGAGCATCTGTATTTGAATTCATTGAATATGGCAGCTACAGCAACATACTTAAATGCCATAAGCAGCATTTTCGTTGTAGACTCTTCCCAAATGATACAGACCCTTCGTAAAGCTGCAAAAAATGTAATCTTTTGTTGATACCGATGGATTGCTGGAGAAGTTTATGTATATAAAGATGCAAAGCAAATATAAGCCGAGAAATTATGAGCATGTATTTTACCTATATCGTGGCCAGACTTCAATTTTTTTCATAAGATTTTCATATATTACCAAGGCTACTTGAAATCTATGGGCCATGGGACAATTTTTCATTTTGTCTGACTGTTCTATATTGCATGACTTTTTTTTTTTTTTCTAAATGGCAATAACACCCGGTTCCCTAACAAACATGTTTTCAAAATGTTCCCTAGAGGAAGAACCACTGATGTTTAAAATGATGCTTTATAAAAAAGTTTTTCAGTATAAATTACAGAATCCATTGGGCTAGCATTTTGCCATAACTAAACATAGGAACATTGGTCAGACTAATCAGCTTTTGTTTTGTGATTGAAAATAGGAAAACAGGGCGCCTGGGTGGCTCAGTTGGTTGGGCAACTGCCTTCGGCTCGGGTCATGATCCCGGAGTCCCGGGATCGAGTCCCATATCGGACTCCCGGCTCTGCGGGAAGTCTGCTTCTCCCTCTGACCTTCTCCCCTCTAATTCTCAGTCTCTCGCTCTCTAGTAAAAAAAAAAAAATCTTAAAAAAAAAAAGAAAAAAGAAAATAGGAAAACAGTACATTTTGCTAAGAACATTAGTGATTTTTTTTTGTTTAAAATAATTGAAGCAAACTTTCCACCCTGATTATTGAAAATCAGTGACTGACTGACTTATTTATTTTTAAAAGATTTTTTTTATTTATTTGACAGAGAGAGAGAGAGAAAGATCACAAGTAGGCAGAGAGGCAGGCAGAGAGAGGAGGAAGCAGGCTCCCAGCTGAGCAGAGAGCCCGACGTGGGAGACATGGGACGTGGGGCTCGATCCCAGGACCCTGAGATCATGACGTGAGCTGAAGGCAGAAGCTTTAACCCACTGAGCCACCCAGGCGCCCCATCAGTGACTTATTTAAAACATGCATTTAATTTATGACTATTATAAACAAAGCATTTAATTTTTAGAAGATGAAATTATACTGTTACTTGTGTATATAAAATGCATAAAAATGCATTTAATGCAAAATTTTTTTTTAAAAAGCATAAAAATGCATGCACATCTGTATACATGTACAAAAAAAATTTGAGTTTTTTTGTACTCCAAATTTTTGTACTCTCCAAATTAAATATTTGGCAATTTAATTAAGCCCCACATCATTTATGTTTAGTAGTATGTACATGTATTTGAACTATAAATATGTCTGGTATGAAAATTAGTTTCAAACAAAATTTAAGACCTGTGATGTAAAGTATTAACTGGTTACTTAGAACTAGCCACTCATTTTACTTACCATTAAGACAAAAATGAGTTCTTTGGTAAAAGATTTTTTTCCTTCCATAGGTGGCCTTTAGATTAGAGATGGTTTTTAACCTTTGGATTACCAAGTATTTTATTAAATAGTAGTAGAGGTAAATTGAAGTATCTAGAAGGGGCAGCCAACTATGATTTGCCTAAAAGTCAACAAGAGGCATTTAGGTCTTAAAGGCACACAACCCAGAGTTGATTAGTCTATTCTGTTGTAACCTGGGTTTCTTTAATGTGAGTTGGCTCACATATACTTGCTAAATAGGGAAATGATTTCATTATAACATGGAGGTTGTGTTGGTTCATAGGCAGTTTTTCCTATCATGTTAATATATGAGATGAAGTGGAATAGACTTTCACTTAGCATGGAAGATTTGGTAATCTCTGCAGAGCTTACGAAAAAGCCACAAAATCTTAACAGAAATGATTTACAGAAGTCACTTAGTGCAAGAAATAGCTAGCTCAGTGACTTCCAGAACTGCTACACTTTGCACTGTTGAAAACTTGAAGGAAGCTCAAAACCATTTACTCCCGTATTTATAACGAAAGAAAATGAGAAAAAGGAAAGCATCCCCCGGAATTGTATCTTTAATTTTGAAGCTGCTCTTAAGAGAAAATGTCTTTAAAAATTCACACTTAAAAGGAGAAAATGCAAAAATAAGATTCCAGAGTGGGCCAACTGTGATTATTGGTGCAAATGTTAGTGGAGATTTAATCTTTAAAATTGGTGATGTTTTTGTTAGGAACGTGATTATAAAATAACTTAGGTTTAAGTGCTCTGTGCCCAATCGTATTTTCACCATTAGCCTGGTTATTTGTAGTGAGTGATATTGCAGGAAGTAAGATTCCCCCCGCCCCAGGAATATGCATAGGATGGTATAAAACTCCTCAATATACACCCATCCACTTTTCCACCTATCCTTGGGCTGTAATTTAGTAAATGGGCTCATTCTGGTGCTATTCAAAAGAGTTTGTCATGAATTTTACTGTGTTATTTTTGCAAATTTGATTTGTAGTGGCTATAAATGTTACTGGGTCTTAGATTATGCTTTTTAATAAAAATGAATGTTGAACATTAAGGTGTGATAAATGAGGGAATTGGTGAAATGAGCAAAAAGGCATCAAGGCTTGGTGAGTGTTGAATCCTGTGATATTCTAATTGGCTATTCTAGATTGGGCGTTATTATTTTATGGAGATTTACTTTATAGTATTCTAAACATTAATAATTTATAAATGGGCATAATAAAACAGAGCCCCACTTTGGGGGGGTCCCATATTGTTTCTTTACGGTACCACCATCTGGTTGCCTACTCTCTTGTGGTAAGCCAAGGGTTAGAAAGCTATGTATGGCCCATGGGATAGATAGAGCTTCCTGCCTGTTTTTGTAAATAAAAACTTGATGGGAACATAGCCATGCCCATTTGTTTACATATTGTTTATAACTGCTTATGTGACACCTAGTAGGCCCACAGGGCCAAAAGTATCTACTGTCCTTGACAGAATATGTATTAAGACCCTGCTAAACACTGGGTATAAGGATAGTAATGATCAGTATTTATATTTTCAAATGTTTTTAACCAGTTTTTAACCATTTAGTGAGAATGTTACACTTAATTTTAGGAAAGGTGTAATCAGGTCAATGTGGGTGGGCATTGTTGGTTTTAAGCTAGTTTTGTGAGTTTCAGTTTCTAAGATGGGTGTTTTGTTTTGTTTTTTCTATCCTGATGAAATATTGATTATTTAGAGTATTTACCTGAAAAATCCTTTCGGTCGTCGCAGGAGTAAGAACAGTAGAAATTCATGAGTTCATTTGAGTGGCTGTAAGGTTCGGATTTGTTGAAGAGCCAGGAACAATTTGAGGGCCGCTGCCTCTGCAGCACTCCCAGCAGCGGGCTGGAGTTGGTCAGACTCTGTTGGCAAAGAACATGAATTCCCTCCCCCATCCGCTCATATTAACTGGGAATATACTACAATAAACATTTTTTAAGACTGCCATTTGAATATTTAATTGAACGTTACCGCAAAGTAGACCTCTAACTCTGGATAAAGTTTTCTTTCAAAATGGCTTTAAAATTATAATCAAGGACTACAGCAAGGGATATTTTAAATTTTGTAATGAAGTAGAAATTGTGATTCAATTAAAAAATGAATCTTTAGCAAACTTGACCAGACTAAGAATATAGAGAACATGAATGACATAATTTATAGATACTGTTCTATGGATATTAAACTGTATACTCTGAAAAATAGAACATTATACCTTTTAAAAAGTAATTAGGAGAACTTAAAAATTTACTCAATTTCATTTTTTTAGTAGAATTCTCAGATCTGTTAATAAAAATGTAATAAAAACAAAAGCAATTTCTAGAAATTAAATCTAATAGGAAACTGATGGGTTATAACATAAATTCAGTCTGCAGTGGAAGAATATCTAGGAAAAATGCAAACTAAATCAGATAAATCTTATAAAGATTCAGCTTGGATACACTTAGAAAAAAATATATGTATCTTGAAAAATGCTAATATTCATTGCTACGATCAAGACTAAGACACTTGAAAAGACTAATGTAGAGTTTCTAAGTAGTTGATCTATACTAGTAAGTCTTTAGAAAGTGCTAGCCTGTCATATTATTAAAATCTTAAAAATGAAAATATTATAGATCCAAAAATACTTCTTTTTATTGAGAAGCTAATTTCATATCTTCTTTCAAGAATCCAGTAATGAGCTCTTATGGAAAAATGGAAGAAAAAAATAGCAGACGAGAAACCTTAGAGCATCTTTTTGAAGAAATGGTGGAACTTGTATGATATGTTAAGAACTGTATGGCATCCTTACAGATTCAATTAGAGTCGTCATGTGAGGTTTCATGTCTAAGTTCCTTCGAGATGATGTTCAGAATGAAAGCCTTTAAAGAAATTTTTATTTTTTAACAAAAGCTTTGGTATTAATGAAACTTTGTTCTTCTTATCAGAATATGCTCTTTTAATGTTATTTACATGAAGGCTGGATGTTGGCTGTGAGTTAAAATAGTTGCATCTGTTAACGTTAATATCTCTCACCTCTTTAACACCAGCTTTTCTGGGTATATATTAATGCATGCTCTCTTACTGCTTATGTAAATCTAATGTAATCATTGTCTGAGGTAAAGAAAAAAACTAACAACAGAAAAACCAGTTCATTAGTGTCCTACAAACTTGCTCTTAAAACAATGCTGGCACAGGATTTGTTTTATTACGAATACAACCCAACTGTATATCAATGATGGACTCTCTTGAATGTTTTGGAATATTTTGTGGTCCATTCTTTTATCTCTTTCTCTAGGACTTGGTTTTTTGTGTACTTTCTATTGATTAGTGCATTACATTCTTAGCAAATGTCATTCTATCGATTTCATGTAAGTTTATTTACTGTGTAGTGCTTCTAATGATTTTCTGTGTAAAATCAGTTTGAGAATTGATTCCATCTGCCTCTGCATTTACTGTGCTAACATGAATTATAATCTACAAATTGGGAATCAGTATCATTGTGGGATCACAGACTGCCTCTTCCATAAAGCTTTTAAGCTATTATACCCACATTATCTATTAAAGATAGTGTTTAGATCTAAAGGCCGGATTTGCGTTTGCAAGCGTTTAGCACATATGAGTGTGCAGTACAATTGTTGAAAAATTCTTTATTGCTTAAGTAACTATGATATTGCTATTCAGTCATGAAACTTGGTAATAAAAGACCTGCACTCTTGGGTTTTGGTTCTAAGGTATTGGTTCTAAGGCAAGTTTTTTGGCAAGATTATTTAGTAGAACAATAATTTAATTATGGAAATATTTGGGGGAAAGGGTAGGGTCAACAATGAAGAATTGGGAGACTTTGAAAAAAATGAATACATAATTCACTTTTCAGTACTGTATTTGCATCTCAGTTTCCTGATAGATTTCTGTTTTGATTTTCTGCTGACAGGTCACATTTAGGGCAGGCAAAACATAAGGGATATAGCCCTCCTGAGAGTAGAAAATCTAATTCTAAGGCACCCAAAGTGCAGTCTAATACTACTTCTGAACTGTCAAGGGGACACCTTTCTAAAAGGTAAATCTTCACATTGCTTGTACATTTTCAAGGCAGAATTATTTGCATTTGAATCATTGCATAATATTAAAATTTAGTAGGTTATCACAAGATGTTGTGATAATGTGTTTTCATTATTCCCTGAATGTAACTTTGAGGATTAATAGTTTACTTTGCAGTGTTGTCAGTGCAGTAAGCTCTAGACAATGCATTTTTTCCCTTGGTTAGAGAGCCGTGAGGTTCCCCTTTTGATTAACAAACCTTTATGGGCATCTGAAATGCCATTTTCCTTTTTTTTTTTTTTTTTAAGGTTTTGTTTTTGTTTTTAGTTTTTTATTGGTAGAGCCAAAGTTCAGTGATTTCTTAAGATCTAATTGGAAGGAGTCTTTAAGATCTCATTGGAATGATACTATACAATTTTCTTACCTTCATTTTGCAAGTGCATACATAAATGGTTACTTATTTTAAGCTTTGACAAAGAAGTTGTATTTGTGAATACATTATTCTAGTTTCAACTAGTTCAGAACTAGTTCTGAACTGCTAAGTATTCCTTTTCTTTTAATCTTAATTCTAGTTTTAGGATTTGGAGGGTTATTGTCAGTAATCTTTGGGCTGAACAATTACTCTGATCTAATCAAATATTTGATCTTCTAATCAAATATTTAACCATCCAAAATCACACCTGCTTTTTTGTCCCCCCTCCCCCAAATTTTGAACCATTTGAAAACCTGTGTTTATTTAGCCTGAACTTAAGCAGGACGCCTTTTGCATCTTTTTTTTTTTTTTTTTTAAAGCCCTTATCTGCCCAGATTTGAGAAGTTAATAAGTATTATATGACGGGTACAGTGACGGCAGGCTGATATTAACTCTCTTCTTATCTGACCTCTCAGAAGCTGCAGTTCATCATCTGCTGTCATAGTTCCACAACCAGAGGATCCAGACAGAGCCAATACTTCCGAAAGGCAAAAAACGGGGCAGGTGCCTAAGAAAGACAATTCTCGAGGAGTGAAACGCAGTGCTAGTCCAGACTACAACAGGACCAACTCTCCTAGCTCTGCCAAAAAACCAAAAGCGCTTCAGCATACTGAATCTCCCTCTGAAACCAGTAAGCCGCATAGTAAGTCAAAGAAGAGACATTCAGACCAGGAGCAACAACTGAAGTCCGCACAGTCGCCGTCAACAAGTAAGGCCCACACCAGAAAGAGTGGGGCCGCCGGCAGTTCGCGGACTCAGAAAAGAAAGAGGACAGAGAGTTCTTGTCCAAAGAGTGGTTCTGTGTCCGAGTCAACTGGTGCCGAAGAGAGATCTGCAAAACCCTCCAAGCTGGCTTCAAAATCCGCCGCCTCGGCCAGAGCTGGGTGCAGCGCCATCACTGACTCTTCCTCCGCTGCCTCGACCTCCTCCTCCGCTTCTGCTGTGGCCTCGGCCTCCTCCACTGTACCACCGGGGGCCAGGCTGAAACAAGGAAAAGACCAGAACAAGGCCAGGCGTTCCCGTTCGGCATCCAGTCCCAGTCCCAGAAGAAGTAGCAGGGAAAAGGAACAGAGTAAAACTGGTGGCTCTTCAAAATTCGATTGGGCTGCTCGTTTCAGCCCTAAAGTTAGCCTTCCTAAAACCAAACTGTCTCTTCCAGGGTCTTCTAAGTCAGAGACATCAAAACCTGGACCTTCTGGATTACAGGCCAAATTAGCAAGTAAGTATATGGAAACTTCTTCTTCTCTCTTCTCCTCTCCCCCCCCTTTTTTTTCATCCCCATGAAAATTTTTCTTGGTTTGTCAAAAGGGATTATGCTTTCAGAGTAGTCAGATTTTTTTTTCTTTTTTTTGCAGCTTGAAGCAGTCTTGGGTTTATTACCATATCCGTTTGTAACAATACATAATACTCGATTCTACATTTAGTTTTAATGAGACCAGTCAGGAATACTGCCTTCTTATTTCGGAATGGTCCCATTTTAGCACCTGCTACTAAGTTATTTCCTCTTGTCAGGATGGGACATCAGGTTGGATCTTCTTCCTTAACCAGACAACAGAATTATTTCAGTTATGAGTTGCTTTTGACCATGATAAAAAGTCAAATGGTTTAAAAAAAAAAAGTCAAATGGTAATTTTTTTGGGGGGGGGTTGGTATGATACATTCATGATATGGAAATATGAGCTAAATTTTCAGAATCAACGTATGCTAGTATAAATGAAATCTTATTTACATGTCATACTTAATGGCCTTTAAAGAGCATAGTCTGAGGATGAATACCTCGTACGTTCCATACACTGGGCGACGTAAATGGGAAAGAATGTTGCCCTCTTGAACAGTGGAGTGGAACTAACATTTCAGAATAATATGTTTCAAGCAAAGAAACAAACTAGATGGGAGATAGAGATTTTGAGGCACTTTCCTTTTTGTCTTTTGTTCAAAAGACTTCTTTAGGGAAACCAAATGTTCGTGTCCTTAGGACTGATTAGAGCTGGTGGTGGCCTTCTTCAGTTACGTGATTGCTATAATGCTGAAGGGCGTTCTTTTCTTTTTTCTGTCTTGAGAAATCTAAAAAACACAAATAGAATGATACAACCACTTATGTACAGTTTCTGCATGTAATTTTTGTAGTATTTATCCAGGAAGCTTGCTTTCCATCCCTTTTTTGCCCCCATAGAACATTTTTAGATTTAGATTTTGATAGGGCCAGAACCTTTTCTTGGTACTAAAAATTTTATGTAGTGTGGTGTGGTATTCTTGTCAAAGTTTAACTGATGGTGGATCAGCCTAACCTACTGTTGGATCAGAGACAGTTGTTAGCTGTTTCCTTTAACCCTATTATCTGTACTTCCACTTGATTCAGTATTTGCTAAACTTTGACAAGAATACTAGTTATCCGGAAGATAACATCTTTTACATTGTAGAATTTTGTTCAGTTGAGTATTTTAAATATGTCTTACATCTGTATTAAAATCTTTTGGATTTGAAGGTACGGATATTGGATTGAGATTGGTACCTTGAAGTCCAAAGGGAATTAACAGCTAAAAAGGGACCATCAGCTTTCCATAGGACCTGCCAAGGTTTTCTTGACAATTGGAGTTCATTTATCTCTGCTTTTATACCTCTTCCTTTCTGTTTCAATGTGAAGTAGAAGTGTGCAGGCGCGCGCGTGGGTCTCCTGTGTGGTAGCTGTGTGATGTGTGTGGCCTCCGCAGCCGTTGGGCCAGGGTGAGGTTATAGGTCGTTCAGTGGGATTCAGACCTCTGTTTTCTGCCTTCCAGTATGCTCTACTCCCAGAGCTTCCCTCCTGCAGCTCTGATTTCTAGGAGGGTCCGGGGCAGGGCAAAAGCAGGTTGTTCTTAAGTTCATGTCCTTAATCTTCTTAGACGCTCGTTTTCTTTTCTTTGGAGTCTGTTAACATAGTTTTTTTTTAGAAGAAAACCTGACCCCCTCCCCCTCCAGTGCAATTTCCTTGGTTTCTCTCCATGAGAAAGCATTGGGAGTTCTGACGTGACACCAAGACTAGATGGCCTGTGAAGCTTACGCTGCACGTGGTGGCAAATGGCGTAGAACTCAGCTCGTCTCGCCTTTCTCACATTCACAAAATCTGTGTGTGTCACGAAAAGCGGTCACGAATATCGCTTTTCCGTTTCTACTACCACTACCCTAGTTCTCAGCCCTAATTACAGCCCACACGGTCATCCAGCTTGGAACAAGAGAGGGGAAAGAACATTTATTTCACATCTAATAAATACCACGTAGTTTACATATGCACTTCATTTAATTTTTTAAAAAGTGGTGTTTAATGATAGTTATTAAGGAAATTTGTTTCGAAGAGGCAATATAACCTGCCAGATGACATGTCTCCCAAATGACAGAGCTAGAATTGGAAGATGGTGGCTACGTGTAACTTGAAGCCGCTGCATCCTTCTCTTCACCGCTTATTTTCCCCCTGTTTTCTGTGTTGTACTGTCACACCGCATTTGGGTGACATTCATCAGGAGATGAAATTCAATTTGATCCTTCTTTACTGGTATTGATTCGTTTTTAGGGATGAATATTGGGATATAGGGATGATATAGGGATGAATATTTCATACATATTTGCTTATTTTCAAATACCTGAAAAACCTTTCAAAACAAAATAGTAGCGAATATTTATATGTAACGTTCTTGCAAGGGCCTAGTAACTTGTAAATCCTTTACATGGATCATATCATTTACTCCTCATCAGCCCTGTGTGGCAGATATTATTATTTCCATCTTAGAAGTAAGGAAAACTCAGGGTCAGTGGTCATTGTGCCTCCTTAAGGTTGCAGAATCAAGAGGCCATAGAGCCAGAAGTCCTTCCAGTTTTAGTGTATGTGTTGCCAAAGCGAGCACTATAGAGCCAAGGGACAAACCCAGGCCACCTGATTCCAGAAATCAGTCATGACACTAGGATGCATAGGATTGAGTAGATTGGGTGAGCCAAATCTAGGAAGACTTCTTGAGGTCAGACAGGACAGGGTGGGTTTTAGGCATGATTACTTAATGTATGTCGCTTAGGGAGAAAGGAGTTAATATAGGAAGCAGTACCACAATAGAACTGAAAGTACTTGGTAATTTTACTGAAGACTATAGGGGCAAAATAAGGTGTTTTATGGGAATCTCTTTTGAGTTTCAAGTAATGGTATGTTGGGAATAGAAAACTCTTATTACAGAGGTGAAAATCCTGGGTTTGAATTGTAGTTCTGCCATTGTGTCAAGTGGCAGCTGTGAGAAAGTTTGTAACCTTTTCCTTCTAAATGGGGATAATAGCTTATTTGAGGAATAAAAGATTATATGAGAACACTTAGTGTAGTTCTTAGTACATGAGATGCATTGTAGTTTTAGAGCAGCAGAAATTGAGTATGTTAAGACAGAAACCATATTCAGCAACCTTTTGAGAATGCAGAATTGATAAATCCCAGCCATTGATCAAGTTTAAGAACTATAATCCCTGGTCTTACTTGTAAAATGATAATATTCATTCTTGTGAAGCATAAATAAAAGAATGTATATGAAAATAACTTACGTAATTAAAGTACTGTACTTATATAATACATATAATGGTGACTCAAGAGCTATTGTCATATATTTGAAGGGCTCTTTATGCATGAGGAAATTTTCCCCCCTCAAACAAGACATGGGACATAATTAGATTCAGTGGGTAGAGGTTGAGAGGCGGGTTTATGATTAGCGTATCTCATGGAACCAGAATCTGTATGTTATCCAAAAAATGGATTTAGCCACTTGTGAGATAAAAAGCATTCCAAATTGGTAGATCATTTGTTTTCTTCAAATTTTAGGAATCAGCGAACCTATTAATTAGAATATGATTTCTCAGGTAAACAATCACCTATACGGTTGCTCAGTAAAGCTTCATGGGAAATAAAAATTGTTTCCAAATTTTAGGAGTAATGGTACTTACATGATACTTTATGCAAACTCATTGCCCATGGTCAAATACTACTTACTGGAGGAGATTTAGGATTCCTTTAACACAGTCAAGACTGTGAGAAATCTTATGGTAACTTCTGCGTACTGTAGTATTTTACAGATTTGCTTGACTATCTTGGGAGACAGCAGTGGTCCAAGGAACCTCAGGGAAATGATAGAATACATTTAGTCGAGATACTGGGGCAAGAAGACCTTTCCCAGCGTGCTCTTTTGGCAACTGTTAACAGACTGATGAACGAACGAGTTCCTGGTCAGGAATTGGGGCTGGCAGGAGAACTAGCGGAACAGCTACTGTTGGGATGGGTTTCCTAAAGCCTTTTGGCTTGCCAGCTGCAACTGATCAAAATAGCTCTGTGACAAAGGTCACACTGTATCTGTTGATAGAAGTTTTGAGAATACTCCAGAGGGGATAGCATTATGTGACAATTTTTAATATGCATTAAGAAATTATTCTTGCTTCATGTTTAGCCTAAGTAAACAGACCTTTTCAGAAATTGTATAGCATAAATGTAAAAGCAGTCCAGCAATATAATGATACAAGTGATTCTTGAAAATATTTTTATGTATTTAAAAATGTTTTTATAATTAGTATGGCTTCAGGATCTCTTTTGCTAATCTGACTTCTTTTGAAAGAAAGCTAATCTTGAAGTGGTTCGACTTTCAGAGTATGTAGTATCTGAATAGTAGGAGGCGATGGATGGCATAGAAATTCAAGAAAGTTTGTGATCAAAATATCTGGGCTTTTATGGAACTTACTTATAGAAAAATTTAAAGATACTATATTTCTAGTCTGATGTGTCTATTTGTAGGTCTGGTTCCCTCTCATTTAAGTGGACATCATGCACATATTATTAATAACTTAGCAGTAGTTACCAACTTGTTTCCAGCTTGAGTTTCATGCTCTTCCGGTGACTTGCATGCAGCCTGTGGCCATTATTAGAGCTAGACAAGAACCAGGCAGATGGAGAATTCTGGAAAGGTAATTCAGCTGAGATTAGGACTCTATCATTAGTCTGAGACTGAGACCTGGTTCTTTGCATCCCTAGCATGGAAGGAAGAAATAAGAAGGTGCTAAGCAGGAGACAATTTAAGAGTTAAAATCTTGGTTTCACCTAGAGTCTTAAAGGGTCATCTAAATAATTAAATTACCTTTTAACCTCATGAGGTGTTGGCTTAAAGGGAAAAGGATTGAGTGTTGAGAGTTCTCTGTATTGTAAGACAGCTGTGAAAATAAGTTAACAATTCGAAGCTCTAATTTAATATGTAAGTGCTTTGAAAAATTACTGATTCCTAATAATGTTGAGGCTTCAAAAATACATTAAATTAGAAAAGTGATTTGCCAAATTAAAAAAGAACAGTGAATGGAAACAAGTATCATCAGCTAAAGAGTTAAGGAGGCTTTGTTTTATTTTTTTAGTTTTTCACATTATTATTTTTTAAAGATTTATTTATTTTAGAGTACGAGCAGAGGGAACGGGGTGGGGGGGCAGAGACAGAGAAAGAAGCAGACCCTACTGAGCATGGAGCCTGATAATGGGGCTTGATTTTATGGACCTAAGCTGAAATCAAGTCCGATTCTCAACCAGCTGAGCTACTCAGGCATCTCAAAGAAAGCTTTTATTTTCCATTGCAAATTTTAAACAATCATTGTATGTATTTCTGTATACCAGTTCAGAATAAGAATTAATTTAGCCACATTGCATTTTACTAAAGTTACATGTCTAAGTTTTAAAAAACAGCAGACTTCTCACCACATTGCCCTTCTCCGGTGCTGATTATTTTGGTATTTATTTTCATGTATATAGAGTATGTACTTGTATGTTTATTGGTTGGGTTTTTCAATTTGAGCACTATCGCCGGCCCTTTATGAAGGAGTCACCGTACCTCTGTACCCACCAACCATGTACTGTGTACAGGTTCCCTGTGCCCAGGCGTGGTCAGTGCCCGCCCGATGTGTGTATGGACACATAAATGCCATTCACAGAGTCATGTCGGAAGACTTCCTTTCTCACTCGTTTTTGTTTTTCTTGATTTAAATAATTATTTTGTTGATGTTGTTTTCCTTTTGTGTGAACCCATTACCCCAAACTCTTTACTGTCTAAATTTTTTCTCAAGCTGTCTACTTGGCTTTTGTAAAATTGTCCTGAAGAAATAAGGCCCCTGGATGGCTGCTCTTTTATGCCTGCTTCACAGCTTTCATTTATTTAGCCTGGGCATTTTCTTCGGTCTTTTGTTTAGCTTTGTTTCCAGATCCCGCATTGTCCATCCCAGCTCACTATTTTGTTTTGATGGAATGTTATCTTCTTCCACTTGCTTTCTAAGAAAAAATGCTTATGAGATTTTTAAAAGCCTTTTTATTTTCAGATTTTGACTATGTGAAAATATACAGCCTTGATACTTGTTTGATTGGATATAGAATGTTGGGTTAGAAATCATTCTTAAAAATTTTGGGGAATCACATTATTTTAAGCTTTCATTACTGGAAATATTCTGATTCCTGATCTGTTGTATATATAACCCATTCTTCTAGAAGCTTGCAGATCTTTACCTCCATTATTTAGACGTGTCATGGTATTGCCACAGCTGTGGTTTGGTCTCATTTCTTGTTAGCGTAACCAGCAGTGCTGGTCTCTCTTGGGTCTGAGGCAGTCCCCCAGACTCAGGACTCAGCCTTAAAACCAGGATTAGAGCTTAGCAGACCAGGACGGTTGTTCACTGTCTCCTTGTTTCTTTTCTCTTTCTAGATCTCCTATTGTTTTGGATGATTATCCTCTTGGAAAGTTCTGATGTTTTCATTCTGGCTTTGCTTTTTTCTTCTACTTTCTGGTAGATTTCTTCAATTCTTCCAACCTTTCTATTGATTTTTTTTTCCCCCTGTTGGCTCTATTTTCAAGAGGTTATTTTTATATTTCCTTTTTATTATGGATACATTTCTTTTTTTGAGGACATTATGGTGAGTTTTCTTTACACAGTTCTCATGAAGTTTTTTGGCAGGAGGGAGGTTGATTTGGTTTTGATTTTCATATTGAGAATTTTCTTCAGGTTTGGTAACTCCCGGTTGTTTCCTTATACTCAGGATTGTGGTCCACCAACACTTAATTTGTAAGCTCTGAGCACACAGAGGAGATTTCACTAAAATCCATTCTCTAGTCATCTGTTTGGGCTGGTCATTACAAAACCTATCATTATTCTTAGCTCTTTTTTATTGGTGAAATTCCACAGAGAAGATTCCTTCACAGTCCTGCCAAAGGTAAACGCTGAACTGACTGAAGTCTGTGGGTTGAGCAGGAGAAGAGGCTTAGGAAAGAGGCCATCTGTCATCTAATTTGTCTGTTTATACTTGCTCCCTCCTCCCCTTCTCTCATTTTGGTATGCTGCACCTAGATATAGCTGTGTACTTTAATTGAGAATTTCTTTATTTTATACTTTATAAAGAATAGAGGTCTTGTGTTTTGCTGGGTCAGCAGAGAGACCGTTAGTTCCCCAGCTGTGCAGCTGGGGAGGGGAGCTGGGGATCTGACTGCTTCATAAACAGCCTATCAACCAATCCTCAGTTTTAATTCCAGAGTTATCCCAGAGGTACCTGGTACCATCAATTCCTGAACTTTGTGGGATTCTGAGTGTCATTCTCATTAGTAATTTTATCTCAGTTTTCTACGTTAAGTTTTCTGGAATTTCTAGTGTTGGGATTTCTGCTTTTCATCTTGTAAAATTGTGTTGTGATAGTAATCTCTTCCATTCTTCTCATCTTTGTGGATTTATGCCTCAGTTTCTTTTAATGCTAGTTTAGTGGAGTTTCTGGAGAGGACAGAAGTGAATGTATGTGTGTCAAATTATCTGTCTTTAACCAGAAGGCACGCACTTTGTCCTCTATATGTACATATTTCTTCAGAAGTTGGCGCTTGCTCACAACAGTGGAGTGCCCATTGTAAGGCACGCTCTATGCTAGACATGTAACACACACTGAATCTTATCCTCGTGACAACAGGATGAGGTAGTGTCCGTGTTTTAGGTCTGTAGAAACTAAAGTTGCTTTATTTGCCTAAACACTAGACCTTTTTCCTTTCTAAAGAACTATGAGTTATATTTGAATGGCTGTAAATGGATGTATCCTGATTTAGCTCATTCTCAATAAATGGGCATTTACATTGTTCTAAATTTTTTTAGTTGACCAGAGCTTTGTAATTTACATTATCTCCTTGTTAGGTTTCTGGTTATGTTCTTTTTAATTATTGATGTATATTTTGAAATTGCCTGTAGAAATATATGAATTTACATTTCTACTAGTAATGTACAATACCCGTCTGTTCATATACTTATTAGCCAAAACTGTATTCCTGCAGTTTTATTACCATACTGGTGTTTACTTAACCATTCCCTATTATTGGACATTTAGCTCTTTTCCACTATCTCATTATTAAAAGTAATGCTTAGATGAATATTTTTGTACATTTCTAATGTGTTTAATTTGTATTGTCAAACCGGTGCATGAAATTGCTCTGCATTGGCTAGGACATAAAAACTTGGCTTAGAAAATTCCACTTGGGATTTACCTTACTGTCATCTGCAAACCTCATATTTTATTGTTACTGAATGATTTTAAAATAAACATCTGTGATCCCTTTTTATACACTAGTTTACTTTCCATTTTGTGAATTTATTTTTGCAAAGTGACCATTAATAAGGATGTATACACTGAAAATAGGTACACAGCAACACCAAGTTATACCAGGTTCTCAAGATTCTATTTTGGCTGAAGGAATCAAGATCAAGTTACTGAAAATATTCCCACTGTTAGTTAATTTTCTTTATTGGGTCTACTTTGTCCAGTGGCAAAATGTTCCCATTGCATGATTCTAAATTGAACTCTTCATGTGCGATCATATTATTTGGTGCATTTTTTTTTTCCCTTTATGAGGAACAGACAAGTCATTCTGAATACCTTTTGAAGCAGATTCAGCATGTAAATAAGTGGATAATTGATAGCCTTTTATCTTTTATTTTTGTTTATTTATTTTAAAGATTTTACTTATTGAGAAAGTGTGACTGGGACAGGGCACAAGTCTGGGGGAGGGGGTGGTCAGGGGGAGAGGGACAAGCAGGCTCCCCGCTGAGCGTGGACTCAGATCCCTGGACTCTGGAATCATGACCTGAGCTAAAGGCAGATGCTTATTGACCAACTGAGCCACCCAGGCATCCCATTTGATAGCTTTTTAAAATATATAAACGCATTGGGGATTTGCGTTTCAAAACTCCGTCCCTCCCCACCCCCAAGAAACCAATCCTAATCATCCTCTGATACCTTTAAATGTAAATGAATTGTAGTAGTTTTGAATACCCTGGTTTAAAATAACTGGTTTGTGTACCTTATTCATTGGTTTGTCTGCTGTACCATTTTAAAAAGGAGATGTATTTGCTATCTGTGGGAGTATTGCAAAAATTATAACTAAAAAAAATCAAGATAACTAATGCTAGAAAAATTAGTACTTGAAAATGAGATATTGTTTAGCTCCAGTCTTGTTTTTCTTCTTAAAATATAAGAGACTTTGTTTTGTTTGTATTTTGTTTAGGACAAGTTTTTGTTTTTTAAATTTTTAACTGCTTTTTGAAACTCAGGTGAATCCATATACTGTTCTTCCTTTTTCTTTTCAAAGTCTAGATCAATATTATCAATTTTTTAAAGGTCCATATTGTAAATATTTTAGGCTTTACTACCATGTACAGTTTTTATTACATATTCTTCTTTTTAACAACTCCCTAAAATGTAAAAACCATTCTTAGCTAGTGGGATGTACAAAAACAGGTTGCCAGTTGGAATTTGGCCCACAAGCTATAGTTTGTCAACACCTATAATATAATTATATTTTATTATAATTGTATATTAAATAAGATATATATTATCGATATGTATCACATACATAACGGTCAGTTCATGGGGCTGGTAAAGCCAATAGATTGGCTCGCTTTAGGTTTGAGTGGGTCCAGGAGCTCAAAAAGGTGATACTGTCAGGCCCAGACCTATGTTATGACTCTCACACCTTCCCCTCACCACGCCAAAGATGCTATCCAGTCATTTATGTATTAAATTGTAAGAAAGTTCCTGATTTCCTTGGGTCATAGGCCTATCCTTGAGCGAATCACTCTTTTTGGAGGCAGGGTTGTAATTGACTATGATGGAAATAGTCTGGCCAGTTTGAGTCCCACTCATATAGTGGGAGTGTACTGTGAATGATACTTCCATCAGTATCACATGAAGAAAAGAGTAGGAGAGAGTTCTCGAAAGAATTAAAAAAAAATAAAGTCAGGGTATTCAGAACAAGGGTTCTGGGGTATTATACAATAGATGTTTACTTGATTATTTTTATTAATTTGTTTATTTTAAAAGATTTTACTATTTGAGAGACAGAGATAGCAAGAGAGTATGAAAGGGGGGAGGAGAGGGTGAAGCGGGCTCCCTGCTCACATATGGGTCTTGATCCCAGGGCACTGGGATCATAACCTGAGCTGAAGGCAGATGCTTAACCGACTGAGCCACCCAGGCGCCCCTGCTTGATCTCTTTTTTTTTTTTTTTTTTTTTTAAGATTTTATTTAACAGAGATCACAAATAGGCAGAGAGAGAAGAGGAAGCAGGCTCCCTGCCTAGCAGAGAGCCCTATGCAGGGCTTGATCCCAGGACCCCGAGATCATGACCTGAACTGAAGGCAGAGGCTTTAACCCACTGAGCCACCCAGGCGCCCCATGCTTGATCATTTTTAAAGGTCATTTTGAAATGAATACGTTGGAGGACAAAAACATTCATGTAGTTGAAGTCAGTCATCATTCACTGAATAAAAGTGTTAGGTCAATCTCTCCCCCTTCTCACTTGATTTTCAAACAACCTTATCAGTAAATTGACATTTAGGTTTATTTTCACTATACAGCAGAAGGACTCTTTAAGAAATTGGAATGTTTAGTTATTGCACTGTTAGGTTGTATCTGTATTTTTATTTAGGACTATATGGATATACCATATCAAAGATTAGCATCCTCATTAATTCATGAAAGCATTAAAAATAGAATAAAAGCATGGCAGTGCTTATATTGTCCTACCTCTGGTTACTCTTGTGCTGAAGTAGGCAGGTCATGTTACTAGGGCTCATTCCTCCTGCAAATTAAAAAATTGGAATCATTTCACAGTATTTAATGCAAAGAGTAATACAGTTAAAAATCTGAAGTAGAGAAGAAAAATCACGATAAATGGAAAGCACCAAGATCATACCTGTTTATATTAGTTAAGGGTCCAGAAAATACAGTTTCTAAGGCCCTCAATCTGTTCTTTCTTTTAAGATGTTTTTATCTTAGAAATCTAAGCTTAAAACTGGATACATAAGAGATTTAGTTATGTCACATTTTGTATGTCCTAACTTTGTAACATAACTAATGTTTTTACAAAAGAGGAAGCCCTGAACTTTGAGCAAATTAGTTGTGGGTTAGGAATACTTGTTCCAAAAAAAAAAAAAAAAGAAAAAAAGGTAAGACATAGATATGCTGTAGAGGAACAAAGCAATTAGAACTTTTAAGAGAAAAGTACTAACTTCCAGTTTCACTTTTATCCACAGGAATAAAGATGATCAGAATATATTTGTAGGAACAAGAGCATATATTCTTAATACCAAAATAATGTCAAGAGCTTTGATGAAAGTATGTCTACATTTATACCTGACTTCATTACACAAAATCTTCATAGACATTAGTATATTAATCTGACCAGTGGTATTCTGGATGCTTCTCAGAGTGGCCTCATAAAAATAAATGATAAATGCAGTTTTTGCTACGTTAATGCCTCTGTGTGTGTGCGCGCGCGCATGTGTGCCTGAGTTCCCGTGCACGTGTTTCAGTGGGGTTGTTGGTTTATGCTTACATTGTTTCCTCTTTTATTGAAATAACCCTTCTTTGACCAGTAGAATGGGAGGAAACATGTTCTGATTCTACAAAACTACAGTGTTTTTACATGAAGTTTTAATGTTTTCTAATTGAACCTGGAAGGCCTAGGTTTAACTTTGGCCATAACTGTATTGAAGATGTGATAGCCCCTGTTCTGCTTCAAAATAAACTGAAGAGTTGTGTAGTTTGTCTGGCGTGTGCACCTTTAAGCAAGTCAGCTAATAGTTTTATGTCGGAAAAGTAAGAATTAGCATAACTTTGTATCTGAAAGTGCTTTTGAAAACTGTAGCCAATCTAAAATCGGGAATGCAGTATGCTCTGGAGTCTTCACCTGAATGGCCAAAAGAAGGTTAAGCTCTCCTCATTCTCTAGACAGAGCTTGCTTCCAGGAAGCTTGACATTTGTTATCTTCTAAGCAATGTTTCAGACTTTGGAAGATTTTGTAGAGTTCTTCCAACGTTTGACTTGACTTGCTTAGTAATACTGATAAGTTAGTAATTACCAGTCTTTGCCACCTGTTTGGTGTTTCCCTGTTCCAGTTTTTGGAGCAGATATACATGTAAAAGCTAGTTGTGTCTCCCAGCCTTGCTTCCGGTAATGTTACAAATTGGGAAACCTGTTTTCCATTATAGAGCATGACATGTAGACACTCCTTTATTGTGGGATTGGCTTTCAGAAAACAGAATATTTGGGCTTCTGTCTCCTAGTTTATCAAGCTAATTGGAGTCATGTCAGATAGTCCGCTAGTCATTTTATGTTGCAGCATGATTATAACAGCAGTTAAAAATATTTTTCTGTCTACTCTGTTGTTTTGGTTCTCCTCAGTCCTGCTTTGCTTTTCTTTTTTAAGATTGATTTATTTATTCCAAAGAGAGAGTACAGTGGGGAGGGGTGGAGAGAGAAGGGGAGAGAGTCTCAAGCAGTCTCATTGAGTGCAGAATCCAGTGCGGGGCTCGATCCCCAGACTCTGAGATCACCACCTGAGCTGAAACCAAAAGCTGGACGCATACTCGACTGTGCCACCCAGGTGCCCTCTGCATTTCTGTAGTTTATTTAGTATATTTCTCTTAAGTTTTAACACTAACAGTGGACAGAGATTGTGGCACATCCAGTCAAAGGAATTCTTCTCCATGCTAGAAAGGAATGGGCTATGAATCTCTGCAGCAACATGAAATCTCCAAAACATTGTATAACTCCATTTGTATGAAATTCTAGAATAGGCAGGAACGCCGGACAGATTACTGATCGCCAGAGGCATGATGTGTGGGTAAGGGGATTAACTGTAAGGGGCCCAAAGAGACTCTTTAGAGTGATGGCAGCGTTCTATCCTGATCTGATTGTGGCGTTGGCTGGAGTGGTCCATATATTTGTTTGACTCCGTATCGAACCTCATATATTTAAAGTGAGTATATTTTATCATAAGGAAATGACATTTGAATGAAATTGTTCAAGAGAATGTTTAAGAGAATTTAAGTATAAAATAGCACATGAGTAGTGAAAGGATAAAAGTTTGGTCAAAAAGTATACTGTCCCGGGGCGCCTGGGTGGCTCAGTCATTAGGTGTCTGACTTTGGTTCAGGTCACGATCCCAGGGTCCTGGGATCAGACCCCGCATCGGGCTCCACTGCTTGGTGGGAAGCCTGCTTCTCCCTCTCCCACTCTCCCTGCTTGTGTTCCCTCTCTCACTGTGTCTCTCTCTATCAAATAAATAAATAAAATCTTAAAAAAAAAAAAAAGTATACTGTCCCCTCATAAGTAATATGGCAGGAGCCCACAATCTGTTTATTTAGTTGGATATTTTTTTTGAATGTCGTCACTGAATAGGTATAAACATTTTTACTAGTGTCCAATACTGTGTCATGGTATGTGTGAAGACATTTAGCTAAGTGTCACATAAACTAATATTTGTGACAACAATACAGGGGCTTTTAAAGTGGTTTATAGGTGAAAACAGCATGGAGTGTTTTAGTGTGACAGGCACTCATGGTTTTTTTCTCTGAATTATTTTTTAACCTATTCTAACTTAGTTGTGCAATTCAAATTGAGAAGTATAATGTTTTCCGGAACATTATTTAAAAATAATTTCTGAATTCTTCAAATATTAACAAATAGTGATGCCAGTTAGTTGAATATATTAAGCTAGTCCCATAATCCGTCCACATGCTATGTTCATCTTCCAGGTGACAGGCTGTGTGTGTTCAGACAGAGAGAAAATAGCATAGGGCACCAGCCATTGATTTGTGACCACATTAAGTAATTCTGGTGGTATACTATGTAGTAAATCAATCTAAAAACAAAATTGAAATTTAAGAAAGCCTTAAGCCAGTCTTCTTTCCCCTTTAAAGTTTCATTTGCGGTCCTTTTATGTCAGTTCGAGGAGTCTAGATAACCTTTCCCAAAATTTACATTGGGGGGAAAAGAAGGCCGGAAGGTATGGTTCAGATTTCTAAATGGTAACGCCTGTCTGAACGCCCATTTTTGTCTTTATAGCTTCTGTTTGGTATTTAAAGATTCCTTAATGGTGTGCTTTTCACTTATCAGCTTTCATTATGTATATATGATATAGGGACCATCCCAAGTTGCATGAACTTAACGTTTAAAAAAGGTCAGGAATATGTCTGGAATTGTTTTTACCACCTCTTACCCATACCCTTTACTGGTGTTTTTAACAAAATCAAGAGTAAGGAATTTCTGTTATTCCACTTTGAAGCAATAAAATGGTCAAAAATTGAAAGTTCCTAGAGGACAGGGCACCTGAGTGGCTCAGTCGGTTAAGCATCTGCTTTTGACTCAGGTCATGATCTCAGGGTCCTGGGATCCAGCCCTGCATTGGGCTCGCTGTGCATTGGGTGTCTGCTTCTCCTTCTCCCGCTGCTGCACCCCCTCCTACCTGTTTGCGTTCTCTCTCTCTCAAAGAAATAAATAAAATCATTAAAAACAAAAAAAGTTCCTGGGGGAAAAAAACAAGTGACCTGGAGAATTGTTATTACTGTGTAATTAGCGTCTGAAAAAAGGAAACACTCGCTTTTTAAGGTGACGCTGTAGGTTCTCCTGGAAATAAGCTTTTTCACTTGGACACCTTTCACTGTGAGAAGTCTTTGTTCAGATAGAGCACACTATCCAGTATATTATCACGGACAATAACATTGTTTAGGCGATTAGGCGAGCGGGAAGGCGGATGATGATTGATGGCCTCCCCATTGTTTATGAAATAGTAATAGACTTCACTTAATTGCTGTACCCTTTTAGAATCTGTTAACTCTACGAAGGGTTTTAGCTTCCCGAATAACATGTAAGGTGTGCTCGTTTGACTTTTCCCCCTTAATTATCTGTATATTGGACATTCTAATAACCTTCACCTGATGTATATTTTCCTTGCTGATGGGGTGGTGTATAAAAAAGCATTTTGTTCTTTCATAGTCTTAATTGATGAACTTTACATAAACTAGATGAAAGAGACAGCTTAAAGACTGTAATGTGCTAATGAATGAAAATGAAAAATGGGAAATTTGTTAAATTTAGTAAGATCCTGAAATATATAGTAAACGCAAAAAAAAAAAAAAATCTCTTGGCTTTAGTTGGTGGAGGCACAGAGATGATAAGAATGGTTAAAGGGGATGGTATGGGAGGAGGCCAGCTGCCATGCATGGTGTGGGGTAGTTCGAGTCAAGGTTGGACCCAAGTGGGATTTATCCTGACGGGTCGAGTGCCGAGTTCCAGATTAACCTTGCCCGGATGGATTGGGTAAGTAAAGGCATACTGTGACAGAAACCTAGCAAAATGCCAGAGATCCCATGGGAGACACAATGGGTTTTTGACCTGAAGAACTCTGTATAGTTTTTACTGTATGATAACTTCTTAAAAAATTCACTTTTGCATTTCACGCGTGTAGGTTTAAGAAAATCTACCAAGAAGCGCAGTGAATCCCCACCTGCTGAGCTCCCCAGTTTGAGGCGGAGCACACGCCAAAAGACCACGGGCTCCTGTGCTAGTGCCAGGTAACACACTGGTTTTTCCGGTTTATGAGCCAGTTCGTTATCTTCTGCTCAACTTTCATTAGAATCCTTCCCTTTCTGCATTTTCACAAATAATTGAAATTTTCACTTGAATATTGAGTCGTAAAGGAACTTACCCAATATAAATGAATTCTTCTATAAATGAAATCAGTGTTGATTTACATGTTTTTGCCAAGTATTAATCATGCTGCTTTTTGACAGCACTCTTACCCTCTACCATTTCCTCTGTTGCTATGTTACTGTCACAGAGTTTTTGCTAGCTGTTGGACATTGCATTGTTTTCAGAGTTCCAGCTGGCCAATAAATCTCTAGTGAGCATCTTCATGCAGATTTGGGCTATTTTTTAAAGGTGGCTAAATTTCCCAGTAGTGTGGTTAATGGATCAAAAGGGATGCCTGTTTTAATGGCTGTAATATTGCCTAATTAGTTTCTCAGAGTGTTGGCACCACTTGAGTTTAATGGATAAGGGGGAGAAATGTACTTCATTTTCATTTTGTATTAAGACACCCAGCCCTCAAAGAGGAATGTGGATGTCGTGTGTCCGCCCTCATGCCTCCAGTTCCCGTTTTCCCCAGTTGTTGGTTTGGATCTCATTTTCAGAAAATCAGCTACCTTTGATATGATACAATGTGTTATTTCACATTCTTTTATTAACTGATTGAGAATCTTAGGTTAAAGTTAACTTTTTTTTTTTTCCTTAAAAAATTTTCCTCACCTTTTCACGCATGGTCAGTTGCTCAAATGTCTTTGTGCAGCTAATTATTGGCAGCTGTGTGGGACTTAATCCTCTTTTGTATGTAGTTCGTTCTTCTAAACGTGCCATAAAAACAGTGATGGGGGCGAATGATTTCAGTTTGCCTTTTCCCTACTCTCATTCAGGCGAGCTGGAAGGTTTTAGCTCTTGTTTCTCCTCTAAGATGAGCCGCTCTTGGTGGCGGATAGTGACATAAGGAAACAGAGTGACTAATTGCAAGTCATAAGAAAAGGACTCATGGCACTTTAATCTCTACTTTTTCACTTATTTTCTGGTTCTTTCTGGATTGTTTAAAATGCCATTTAAAATATCTGGAGTTGGTGTACCTGTTGGCTTTTGTGGTTTTCTTGGCAATAATTTTATGAGAAGCCTGAGAGTTTCTTAGTTCTTCAGAGCTTTTGTCTAAAAATTTGGGGCTCGATTTTGAATCTGACTTCCCCAGAGTTTGTAATCTTGAGATATAAACCGAATTCACTATGGTTGAAAATTAATTTTAAGTTGACGTGAAGTGGGTTATCTAGTGTCCTGTCTTTGTGTGCTCGCCGCCTTCCTCCTCACGACCACTTCCTTAGCACTTGTGAAATCACTTGACGGTTTGCGTGGTTATCCTCTATACAAGCTGTCTGGCCACCTGCCTGGAGTGCTCTTCATCTCAAAGTTTTTCTGAATTAGTGGCAATTTGTCTTAACTTTGGTGCTTTTGCAGTCGGCTACAGCCATGTCTCCATCTCTCTTTAGATTAATACTCCTTGAGGACGTCAAGGAAGTGTTGAGCACAGTGCGTGTCACATGGCTCGTGCAAATTGAATGTTAAATAGATGAATTAATTTGAATCCCGCTAATTTGTAGCTTGGTAAATTGGGTCTGGAGTGAACTGTTTCCGTGGAAGAAAAGATTGGCTAAGCAAATCCCTATTTAGGGAGGCTTTTTTACTACTTGGAAGAACAAACTCTTCTAGTACTCTGTGGTAATGCAGAGCCTTCATTTACGTGTCACTTATGCCTGCTGCTTCCTCCCTGTTTACTGGCCAGCATCTAGCTCCACTGCAGTTTGACTTTGGTCTAAAAACATTTCCTTAGTAGTGTGTTTCTTCTTTTCCTAATTTGGAGCCCTGCTGTTTAAATAATACCAAGTTACAATAATCTGGGGAAATCTTTTGTTTTTACCTGATTTGCTTATTGATTTCTCTATTAAAATAGAAAAAAATCATCATCAATAAAATGTAATTTGCTTTGTGAGAAATGACTGATCATTATTCTTTCCATATTACACTGTGCCTCAGTCCTAAACCAGTGTCTTCCTCAGTGTCATCTGTATGTATTTTAATTCTTTATTTTAAAGGATGGATCTCTTGTTTGTTATTAGGATAGTTCTTTTTTTGTTGATTTAAGTTATCTGGAACTTAAGTGATAGGAATTTCCCACATCTTTTCCTCTTCTACCCCCTTCCCTCCCGCATTGTCAAGTGTAGTCTATATATTGATCCACTATTTAGTCTGGAAGGAGGGATCTATTTTAAGTGAGTTGAATTCTTTCAGTAGGAGTCACTTTTCCATTTAACTGAAGTGTTTAAAAATCATTTCTGTCTCGTAAAGATGACAACAGCTCCTAGCACCACAAAAGCATGTATTGTGAATGCAGTGTAACTTGGAGGAATTTTAAATATACAGAGTCTTGGTTGTTACCCATAATGATTTTCTGCAACAATTTCTATGGAAAAAGAAGAAACTGGCTTTGTGCTCCATGCATTGGAGCTTTGTGCTGCGTGGACATTGCTCCTGGTCACTGGTGCTGCCTGTGATGGCATCTTTCTATTGTAGTCGGCGAGGCTCTGGCCTGGGCAAAAGAGGAGCCGCTGAAGCTCGTCGACAGGAGAAAATGGCGGACCCTGAAAGCAGCCAAGAGACAGTGAATTCTTCAGCTGCACGGACAGACGAAACTCCCCAAGGAGCCGCAGGTAGATTGGCATGTCTTAGCCCTAAAATGCATTTATGTATCCTGATTTGTTGAGAGATAAATTACCTTGTAGGCATACCTGTTATAAGGCAAAAGAGGGGACAGAGATATATTCAATATTACCATCAGATAAACTTGTTCTCCTTCGTTTTATTTATAGGTTTGTTTTTTGTTTTTTTTTGATGAGTTGGATTCATTTGTTTTTGTTTTTTAATTCTTTTCCAAGTCCAAGTTTGTACTAATTACATTCAGAGGGCTTATAGGAAATATGTCACTTTCTGTGAAGGTTCTTCTGTATCAGTGCGGACATACAGTAGTTGCACAGTGATTGAAAAATTTAAGTTCCTAATAAGAAAGTAAGGATATGGCTTGTTGCTTCTTCATATATGTGTAAATTTTAATGGAGAATGTTGTAACCCCTAAGAAGTAGTAAGTGTTCCGCTTGAAAGGAACTTTAAGAATGCTGTTTATGTTTTTATGGGCTTATTTTTACTCTACTTGATATTTTAGCACAACAAAAATTAGGCTGCTCCCCATCCCTTTCTCTTTAAAAATGTGTCCATCACCAAGAGGAAAAGAAGGCTAACACTTGAGAAGTTAATTGTGGCCAACAGGTTTTAAAATGTAGCTTGTCCTGAGCATTTCTCTCCAACATTAAGAACAGATGGGACAATGTTAGAGTTCATTATTTCGCTGTGAACGTGGGTGGGATGCGTCCCCTTCTGTCAGGGTGATACACATGGGCTTGGGCGCAGGTATGGTCTTTAACAACGCTCTCTTCACCTAAGATTTGCATGTGTGCCAGTTTCCTTCCATGCCTGTGGTGGAGCCTAGGTCCTAGTTTGCCGGGAAATTCTAGTTTCCCCACCACTGTTCATGTTTTGTGCTGCTTGTCTCAGCTTTCTGTCCGGCTTAACGTTTTTACCACTGTCCTTCCTGGGTTTGTATTAAGTGGCATGGTGAAATTGAAGTATCTCTTCTGGTGGGAGGGCACCTTTTTCGTGTACTCTTTTTTTTTTTTTTAAAAAAAAAGACTAGTTTTACCAACGTGTTAAATTTGCGAGAAAGTACAGTCCACTGCACATAAAAATCACTGAAGCTCTTGATGACACACAGCCTGTGCTTCCCAGAGTTTGATGTTTATTTCGAGTCTGCATATGGAAGTGGGGCACTTCCCACGTGGAGGACGGAAAGGGAGCCGCCGAGTGTGTTAAAGCGGACTGACGACAGTAACTATCAGAGCTAACGTTTGTAGAGTACGCTGTTGCAGACGCCGTTTTAAGCACTTCACATATATTCTCATTTAATGTTCCAAACAAGGTGCTGAGGTGTGAGTGCTCTTCTCCTCATTTTTAGCAATGAGAGAAAACTAGGCACATAATGGTTAAGGTTGCCCCCAGTTGTGGGACTCTGAAGTCCAGATCTTCAACAAAGAGGGCCAGATTTCTGAAGGCTGTGTCCTTCCGCTTCGCCCACAGTCACAGGGTTAATCTCGTATGGATACCACTGGCGGGCAGAACGAGGGGTGGTATGTAAAGTTTTGATCCCTGGTATGTTTTACCTAAGAGGATAAAAGCTTCAGGGGATTAGGTTCATAAGCCTGCCTCCGAAATGCTTGTGTTCCTTGTCTTTGAGATTCGACGTCATGGTGTGATCTCAGTATTTTCCACGTTCAGGGGAAAGATAACACGGGGCACGCAGCACTACTACATTTCACTTTGGAAGCACGATGTCTTCTAGGTGCTACGGGAATAATTCTCTGCCAGCCCACTGAAGTAGTGCTGCAGGAAGAAGCAAATTCCTTATTCACTTTACATCGAGTTCTTCAGTGTGATGTGCTTTAGTTTCTCCATATGTACAATTGGAATTTAAAGAGAAATAAAACCCTCTAAGTTAGTGTGGAGTATAAACCGATGGTGGGAATAACTTAGAACATCTTTTGGCAAGCATCTGTTCACGACAGCTCTTAAGAGAGTTGGTATAACACTCTTTATTGGAAACATTTATTTTGGAATAACGTTTATTAATTTAAAGAGATTTAATCTCCTCAGTGTTTTTATGTTGGTTTTTTTTCTTTTCAGCATTTTTTATTTTTGGAGATACCATCTTCCTGACCTGTTCCAATGAAATCATTGAAATAAGCTTATTGCTTTTTATACATGTAGTGATTAAGCATTGCTCCATCTTTGGCAGACCTACTCCTATCACCAGAGTAGGTGACTTTGCCAGAGTTGTTGACACTTAGGAAAATTTGATAACGGTGTGCCTGCTTGGTCACCTTGAGATCTACTTATATTGGAGCCCAACTTCCCTGGCTTTTCGTAGAAGAGATGCTAGCTCTTGGAGTTGAAAGTAAAGTGTTCCCCACATTTTCCCATGAGTTGGGGGCCTCGTTTTGGACTTTATCAGAACTGTGTACCTTTTCATAGTGCTGGTAAAGTCTTGCAAATACTAGAGACACTAAAGTGGGAAATCAAGTATTCTGCCTTACACCTGCAAAACAATCATATGGCAAGGAAAAATAGCCTGTGTTCTGCTGACACCTGATTTTGCACTGATAATCTTAATTTCACAAGAAACGAAGAGGTTCAGTTTGTAAAAAGAAAGCAACCCCAGTTTGGTCAGTTTTTTATCTCCCTAACTACTTTTGTTTGGAATCCCTAAAAATTAGATGCTTCTGTATCACCTGATTCCAGGGCCCATATGAAGCATAATTACATTACCAGCAGTTATTCTTTTGGCCTTGCTCAAAGGTTTTCATTACACCCCTAAAAAAGTCTTCCTGCTTCTTGTCATTAGGGATCTGGTAAACCCTTAAGGTTCCTGTCAAGTAAAATTGAATTTTATCAGCATTCTAATATTTTACTATCTTTCTGCATAAGAGGCCTTATTGATTAAAGTATAAAGACATGGGTTTCTGTGATAAATTTCTTGTATTCTAATTTAAGTATTTTTTCCGTAGTTTTAATTCAGCTGTGTATTAGAAACTATCTTGCATGGTGGTGTGAAGATTTGCCAAAGACTAGGTGGGGGAGATACTGGTTTAAACAACAACATAAAAAACATTGAGACCTCTTAAAAATGTGACATCAGATTTTCTCTGCTTGATAATCAGGTTTATATTTGTGTCGAGACAGATCTTGTGCATGTTGCCTAAGGAGGTTTGACACCTTGCCTACAGAATTTTGTCATTGACTCCTGCGGGCTGATGACATTTCCTTACCTGCGTGACTTTACAAACAACCACTCACGAGCCAGGCTAGTTTGGTTTATCTAATTCTGTAACACTTACAGGGAACTAGAGTAGACAGATGATTAATATTTGCCATCAGTGGGCTGGTGAAGGATCTTTTCTTCTTTGGGTTCAGTGACTGATCTCTGTCGAAACAGGCCCTCCACCTGCATGAAAAATCAGAATATCCTTGCCCTTCCTTATTTATGGTGACCCTCTAATACATAAACTAAAAAAACCCGGCATTACCTTCCCCAGTGAAATTTTTTTTTTCCCCTTAAAAAAGATGTGGTGCGAGAGGGTGCTTTAAAAAAACCAGTGACCTCATTTGTTAAGACTTTGTATTTTCTCTGCACATAATTGGGAGAGTTTAAAAGCAAGTTTAAGAGTCACTTTAACAAATTCAATCATAATTGGAACCTTAATAACAGTATTTGTTAACAAGATTTCTGTTTAATGTGAAGAAGCAGCTGTACTAGAATGAAAAATTAGTCCTGAAGAATATACAGTATTGGAGTACAACCGATGAAGAGTCAGACCACTAGGGCTCAGATCTCTGATCTGTGGGTGGCCCTCTGACCTTGGGCAAGTCCACTCAAAGTCACTAGGCATCAGTTACCTCACCAGTGTGAAAAAGCTTAGTAGCGCCTCCCTGTAGGTGTGGTCATAAGGAAATAGACACAGCCTGCAGATGGTAAGCATTTCATAAATGCCGCGTGCAAGTAGTGTGTAAGTAGTGTTCCAGGGTGCAGTTATTCTTTTTTCTTCTCTAGAAGTGTGGATTTTGTTAAACTCTGATACACTTTAATACTAGCATTTCTTGCTAATTTGTAAGTGTAAACCACAGAGGGCTAGCCTTTCCTGGAAAGGGCCAGATAGTTGATGTCTTGGGCTTTCTGCAGGCTCTGTTGGAACTAACTACCCAGCTCCGTGGCTGTAGCAGGAAAGCAGCGACAATGTGTAAAACAATGAGTTTGGCTGTGTTTTAAAGAAATGTTATTTTATTATTTACAGAATGATGTGCTGGATTGAATTTGGCCCGTGGGCCACAGTTTGCTGACTCCTGTTTAAGCTATACTTTTTTATATGAAGTTTTTAAAAATCCCAGTGAAATCGTAGAAAATACTTAATGAGGTGTGAAGAAAACTATTAAGAAAATTTACAGTTGGTGGCTTGGATATTAGCATGTTTTCAGAAAAGCTCTGTAAATTCACGTCCATTATCCATGTGCTTTTAACAATAAAGAACGTTGTTCTGGGCTGATCATCTGTTATCTGGCGAGTGTACAGGGCTTCGGGTATTGTGGGTAATGTCATCCTATACGGGTTAATTGTATAGAAAAAATGCTTAAAGACTCAACAGACACAGAGAGGAGGAACAGTAAAACTGTTGGTTTTAGAGGAATATAGTTTTGTCTGGTCCGATTCATAATACAGTCAGCCTCTTTGCTTAGGCTGAATTACTGCTCAAGTTAGCTTTTTGGGTAGTAGAATCCTTCTAAATCTGAACTCTTTTTTTTTTTTCTGCACTGGTTTTGACATCCTAGTTGTCCTCTATTTTGTACTTCACTGCTTTGCTGTTGGTCGTACTGTGTATCTTCAGTATTTTGTCTTGGAAATAAGGGTATTATCTGCATGCTGTCTTAGAGAGAACATCTAAGTGATCGTGTCGGGACTGCAGCTGAGAAGTAAGGCCGACTGAAGAAGACACATGTCTGCATGGAGCGTTTCCCCCAGATGTCAGTTTCGCTTTCTGCTCTGATTGTAACTAATTGCCCATCTATTAAACCTCATGGTGGTTTTGACAGTGTGATCTTCATGGACTTCTGGTACATGATTTCCAGACAAGACTTAATTTAGGAATAATTTGAGAGGCATGAGGAATCTGTCAAAGCCATGTATGGAAGAGATGTAAAGGTTGTATTTTTATGCTTGTTGAACACCGAGGTAGTTGAGCCATCCTTTCGTTCATAGAAACTACAGGGTGAAATTTAGAACCGCGGAGTGTGCAACGGGGAGACACATTTTATTCCCTTTATTGGTGGTAGTCTGTAAAACTCTGCTCTTTCTTTTTTTAAGATAAACCAGACATAATGAGTTTGAATGTTCCTCTCCTAACCCTCACCTTCTTTTCTCTCCCCCCTTTTGAAGCCTCTAGTTCTGTTGCAGGGGCTGTGGGCATGACCACCTCTGGGGAGAGTGAATCCGACGATTCCGAGATGGGACGATTACAAGGTAAAGACAGTTAATGAGCTTACAAGAAACCATTATCAGAGGCTGCCCGTGACTTCTGTACTTTGTTGAAATTAATTCAGATAAGCTCATTGAAACATAATCTAGCAATTCCTGTACTTAAGCTTATTTGTGATGATTTGTATTTGGAAGATGCTCTGTCTGGCTCTCTATTTTTACTGTTTAGAGAAAATCTTATGTATGTATTTTTTGTTTTTAAATGTTCTCTATTACGTTTGTTTGTATAGCTGGTAATGACTTATGAAGATCTTAAAAAAAGGGGATAGCTTAAAATGTTGTCTGGTACCTGATAACATAATGCATCCCAGTGGGGTGCCTTGGCTATGTTCTTTTGTGTTCTTGGTCACCTGTTTTAAAATGAATGTAAAATGTGTACCTAAACTGCAGTTATTTTAATGTTGTGCTTTTAAAAAGGCAGCCTTATATTATGCGTATGCTCTTTACAAATGGGTGGTGGTAGATATGTATTTTTATTGTCTTCAAACAGTTGGTTTATATGATTGATCCCCAGTGTGAGGCTTACTAGAAATATTATTTATAAAGCACTTTCAGATTGCTTTGAAGTTCCTAAAGTACCTTACAGCAGTCTCTTTTCAACTAGAAGTCTTTTGAACACATTTTTTCTCACCTATTGGACTCGATAGAAATAATTTTTCCATATGGTTTTTAGAAGATCTCATGACCAATATCAGTGGGAAAGCCACACAAGGGTGCTTAACCTATAATTTCTTCAGAGTAAATACTTACTCTGGGTTTTTCTTGGATCATTTGATACAGTCCCCTCTGGGATATTTAGTATCTCCATAAAACCTTAAGATACCTTGGAACTAGCACTCGGGTGTTGTAACTTTATTAATTAATATCTAAGAGTGGTCTTGAAAGTTTAATGTAGTTTCTCTTAAAAATGGAAAGTAACATTGTCTAAATCATGTGAGATGAATCAGTTGCTTGAAATTTTTACATACGATCAACTGCATTTACAATTCAACTATTTCTCACGTCTTTCCTTTTCCTTTAGCTTTGTTAGAGGCCAGGGGTCTTCCTCCTCATCTGTTTGGCCCTCTCGGTCCCCGGATGTCACAACTTTTCCATAGAACAATTGGAAGCGGAGCTAGTAAGTAAATACTCTTAAATTTGCCTTCCCCCCAAAACCTTTAATAATTAGGTGAGTGCTGTTTTTACTGTTTATCTATTGCTGTAAGGAGGCTTTCATATAAGGGGGTTTTCATGAACTCTAAGCTGTTTTAAAAAATAGGGTTTGTGCACATTCTTGCCTTAAACGCAGTGACTCTGGGTTCTTCTGTACTTTTATTTTTGATTACTGGATTTGAGTCATTAGAAAATCATCCAGAGTTATGGCAAGATTGAATCTTTGTTTAACTCTAGCATAGTAAAGAATCTCAGATGATTACATTGATTATATTATAGCATCTGATTGCATGATTTGCATAGATTTGAATCTTGAATTTTTTGTGGCATAATAAAACTTAATCCGTAAGACAGTCACTTGTAGAATGAGCCGGAGAGAAAAGATTTCTCAGCAGAATTACCAGTCGCCAGACTTATTTAATCAAATTAACATATTATAATCCAGAGATCTTGTCATATACGGTAGACAAAACAGTGACTCTTGAAGTGGCAGTCTGTAACAAGAATAACTTCTGCATAATTACAAATCCAGTTAAATTCTTTCTGGTATAGAATACTATCTTTAGCTTCCTTAAACGAAATTTACATTTAAGCAGTTTTTTTTTTTTTAATAACTCCATTGATAATGATTCCAAAGAATCAGCAGGCTATTTTTAGACTTTAGGCTTGATTAATTTCAGCATTTGTAAAGTGTTAACTGAAGTTTATTGACTCTGACCTTACTAATATGTGCTCATGTAATTTTCCATCAGATATTCCAAGTTGCTGTTGTTGTTTTTAATGTGTGGACATATGCTCACACGTGTGTATTTATGCTTAAGTCCCTTTCAAGTTTCTGGCCTTAGCATTTGACAGGAAATTTAAGAAGCAGCTGGTATTTTTGGTTTGGTTTGGTTTTGCGTTTGCTGCCGTGACACTCAGCTCTCAGATAAACATACCCTGTTGCAAAGTTCTCATGAACCCTTGAAGGAGGATTCTTATTTAGTGTCACTTATTAGGTACTGGGATTGTCCTGAGTCCTGAACGGGTTGTACCCAGAGTTGTTTCCCCACATGGAGCTTCCATGCAGGGGGGTGACCCTGGCAATAAAGACAGTTTTCCAATGGAAAAATTTCAAGTAGTGCTAATGCAGTGGAGGAAAACAAAGTAAGGGTGTAGGCTGGCTGGTGAGGGGATATACTTAGTTAGGCTGGTTAGAGAACCTTCCTGAGGCAGGGTGAGTTTGTGGATACCGAAATGAAGTGAGGAAACCAGCCCCGTACAGGTCTGAGGGAAGAGGAAGTGCACCACCAGAGGTGGGAATTAACTTGGCACGTTGGAGAAAAAGCAAGACGGGCCTGTGGAAAGAGCGAAGTTGTCGAAGACAAAATCTGAGAAGGGTAGATACTGACTAGGTCAGCAGGCTGGCAGCAAGTGTGGGGTTTAACCCGATAACGGTACTTGAGAACCATTGAAGGATTTAGGAAAGGCCAACGACATGATATGTTTTATGAAAAAGATAGATATATGCAGAAGTTGAGAGAATAGTAGTAGAATAACCCCATGAATCCAACAATTATTAATCCCCAGCAACTGTTGTTTTAGTTAATATCCTCAGTCATTCTCCCCATTCCCAGGGTTATTTTTTAAGGCAGTCCTGTGCATCATTTCTTTTGCATGCTTTTGAATTTGTAGCTCTAAGGTCAAAAAATATTTTAGACAGTATTATTGTTATGTTAAGAGGAAACCTTACTTTTACTAGGTGCCTGTTTAGAGTACAAATGTTCTAGGCCTCTCATAAATCCATTTACAATTTTTGCTTATTTGACTCACGATGAAAATATGATCTATACATAGCCATCAGTTAATACATTTCTTAAGTTCTTGTGTGTGTATGTGTGTGCGTGCATGCGCTTGCCCGCACGCACAAATAAGCTTGCCCGTAAAATAAGTGAATAAGTTCACTTATTTTACCACTTCATTTATTTCTTGGAGAAGGCTGGGAAGAAAACTTCTTCTTTTTTTTTTTTTCTCTCCCCAAATTTGTTTATTTTAATTTTTCAGTGTTACAAGATTGATTGTTTATGCACCACACCCAGTGCTCCATGCAGTACGTGCCCCTCTCGATACCCACCACCAGGCTCACCCCCCCCACCCCCTCCCCTCCAAAACCCTCAGTTTGTTGCTCAGAGTCCACAGTCTCTCCTGGTTCAACGCCCCCCCAATTTCCCCCCGAAAACTTCTTAAGAGTATTAATATTAGGGGCGCCTGAGTGGCTGAGTCAGTTAAGTGTCTCCCTTCAGCTCAGGTCATGATTCCAGGGTCCTGGAATTGAGCCCCCTGTCAGGATCCCTGCTCAGCAGGGAGTCTGCTTCTCTCTCTGCCTCTCCCCACGGCTTGTACTCTCTCTCATTCACACTCTCTCAAATAAATAAATAAAATCTTAAAAAAAGCATTTACATTAAAACATCTCAAATTCATATTAAGGGTTGACCATTGCACATGAAATTAATGCGAGCCATAGAATAGAACCAGAGTGGAAAATAGTGTCCCCACCCCCAGGATCCAGTTCATCAATGCCTACTCCATTGCCAGTCTTTGTTTTTACCCTTACCCACATCCCTCCCTCCCCCATTGTAGGAGGTGAATCCCAGACATTATATAATATTATCTACACACATTTCATAATGTAGCTCAAGATAATACCCATTGAAACACAGGACCATCCACCCATCGGTAATGGCCGATTACCATTATCATACCTGAAAAATAAACTGGTAATTTCTTTAGTAATTGTCCAGTAAGTCCAATGAGCATCAAGTTGCCTTCTCTCAAATATTAAAAGCGTATTTCCTTATAAAGTGGTGGTTGGATCTAGAGGCTTTTTCAGATTCAAGTTTGATTCTTTATTTCCTTCGTGGGGAAAGACTAAGCAAAAGTGGTAGGGTGTTCTAATACTTAGGAGGCACATAAAGTCTGATTGTCTCTTAAGCCATCAAAACCGAGTGCCTGCGTGACAGGGATTATAAAATGCTAGTACTTCACATCTAATGACCAGAATTCATTTATTAGAAGTAAAAGAGGTAATTTAGTAGAGATATATTAAGAATATCTCCCTTCTGTTTTGTTACACAGGAAAATAACTGGCATACGAAAACAGATTTCTCCCCATTATTTACCAGTTTGGAAAATAGTTGTTTTTTGCATCCTCCAAAGTGCCATTATTGTTGTTTTTGAATACCACTTTCCAGTGGAGACGTTTCAGTGATTTTTTTTCATGAATAAATTGTCCTATCATTGGATGATAGCATCTTTTTTTTTTTTTTGAAGATTATTTATTTGTTTGTTTGTTTGACAGAGAGACAGAGAGAGCACAAGTAGAGTGGCAGGCAGAGGGAGAGGGAGAAGTAGGCTCTCCACCGAGCAGGGAGCCCGATGCGGGGCTCGATCCCAGGACCCTGGGATCATGACCTGAGCCGAAGACATCCGCTTAACTGATTGAGCCACCCAGGTGCCCCGATGATGGCATCTTTTGAGAGTTGGCTTCTGAATCTTTTTGATATGATCTCTAGTAGTTTTTGTAACTTCCTTTCTGATACGTCAGGATCAAAACCTCAACCTCAAGATACCTGAAATTAGGGATTTTGTTAGAGAATACTCTGGTTTCTTTTACATGAAATAGTACTTAGAGCTCATAGTTTAGGGCATAGGTCTACTCATTGCTACTGGGGTAAATTTTTTTTTTTTTTTTAAGATTTTATTTATTTATTTGAGTGGGGAGGGGAGAACACGAGTGCACTAGTCAGGAGGGGGAGAGGAAGAAAGAATCCGAAGCCAACTCTGTGCTGAGACAGTGATGCGGGGCTCAATTCTAAGACCTTGAGATAATAACCTGAGTCAAAACCAAGAGTTGACGCATAATCAACTGAGCCACCCAGGTATCCCTGGGGTGATCGTTGTTATTAGACATGCATAGTGAACAAACCTAGGAAATAATCGTATTTTATCCTTTAAAATAAATTATGAGTTTCCACTTTTAAAATGTCAATTCAGATTTAGGGCTGGGAGGTTTTTATCTCCCTTTGTTTCATATCTTCTTTGTCCCAAGCCAGAAGTTTCAGTTCCCAGTAATAGTGACATAGTCACTTACTCGCTTTCTCCTATAATACAAAATTCCAGCTTAACACCAAAAGTAATATTATTGAGAGTTTTAATTTTTCAACAGTTTTTGTTGTTATTGTTCCTGGGGTCTCAGTTTGTGCCCAAGTTTTGGTATTTTAAAGTCATTTGAAATGATTCCTTCTCTTTATTCAGGCCGCCAAGTTTGTTTGGTTCATTTGCTTGATTTGGTTTTAATTTCTAGAGATTGTTTTTAAATTTTAACTTGGGTTTTATCTGTAGGGGATGTTTACATGGTTTAGAAAGTCTAATCTAAAACTAAGGTATATTTAGGGAAGTCTAAGCTTCTTTTGCTATTCCCTTTACCCTGCTTCCTCCTCCCACACAAATAGCCTTTGTTAAGTTTATGGCTTGTCCTTCTGTTATTTACTTAAGAAAACAAACAAATTCATATTATCTGCTTCACACTGCCTTTTTAAGATAGGAGGAGTAGACTTTATACAGTTTAGATTGCCTTTACCAGTATTTGGTGATCCCCTTTCTATAGCTGCTACACGGACAGAGAGGAGATTCGATGTTCTTTTGTAGAGCTGCCATGGTGGCCCACTGTGGGGATGCACGGTTTATGTAGCACGTCCCCCATTGGACATTCAGGTTATTTCCAGTCTTCGTTGTGTGTCAGTAGAACACCACTTTTGTATTTTTTCTCCGTTATGTTTAGGATAGATTGTTATACATCAGCCTTATTTGGACCCGTACCATTTTGCATTTCTTCCAGTCGTGTATAACAAACAGTATGGCGTCATTTTTTTTCTTCTCCTTTTTAAAGATTTCTTTATTTTCTTATTTGACAGAAAGAGGGAGAGGAAGTATAAGCAGGGGGAGTGGCTGAGGGAGAGGGAGAGGCAGGCTCCCCACCAAGCAGGGAGCCCGACGTGGGGCTCGATCCCCTGAGATCGGGACCCGAGCCCAAGGCAGATGCTTAACTGACTGATCCACTCAGGCGCTCTTTTGCCAGTTTTTGTCTTCTGCTGACTTTTTAGTTCTATATCCCTGTAGATGTCTGTTAGTGGTTACTGTAGAGATTTTAATGCATGTCCTTGGTTGTTATAGTCTACCTTATATTAATACTTTATCACATCCTAATCAGTGTTAAGAACTGTACAGTAGTTTCACTCTTTATAACTTCCTGTCATCCTTTGTGAAATTGTTTTGTGTTACTTATACATGTGTTACAAACACAATAAGACCTAGTTGTTGGGACCCCTGGGTGGCTCAGTTGGTTAAGCAGCTGCCTTCGGCTCAGGTCATGGTCCCGGGCTCCTGGGATCGAGTCCCACATTGGGCTCCTTGCCTGGCAGGGAGCCTGCTGCTTCCTCTGTCTGCCTCGCCCCTGCTTGTGGGTTCTCTCTCTCTCTGACAAATAAATAAATACAACTTTTAAAAATAAAAAGTTAAAAAAAATAAAAAACAAGGGAAAGAAAAAAAGACCTACTTGTTGTTTTAGATTATCCATATTCCTTTGTCTACATACACATCACATTTTCAGTGCTCTTAAGTCCTTCCTGCAGTTCTCTCCTAATCATGTGGAGTTGTTTCCCTTCTCTCTCTTTTTTTTTTTCATGAATTTTTTTTTTGTGTGTGGTAAATTGAGTGCTAGTAATGATTTTTTCTTTGCCTTTGAGAAGCCCTTGATTTGCCGTAATTTTGAGAAGATACTTTCCCCAGGTATAAAATTCTCATTTTAGTGCTTTGTAATGTCTCTGTTTAAGAGTTTTACTGGTGCCCTTTCAAGGCGGTGTCTTTTTTCCTCTGACTTCTTTTAAGATTTGCTTTCTGGAGGTGCCTGGCTGGCTCAGTTGGTTAAGAGTCCGATTCTTGATCTTGTCACTCAGGTCATGATATCAGGGTCATGAGATTGAGCCCCTCATTGGGCTTTGCTCTGCACTTAGCATGGAGGCTTTTTTTTTTTTTGAAAGATTTTATTTATTTGACAGAGAGATCACAAGTAAGCAGAGAGGCAGGCAGAGAGAGAGGGGGAAGCAGGCTCCTCGCTGAGCAGAGAGCCCGATGCGGGGCTTGATCCCAGAACCCTGAGATCACGACCTGAGCTGAAGGCAGATGCTCTAACCCACTAAGCCACCCAGGTGCCCCCAGCATGGAGACTCTTAATCTCTCTCTCTTTCTTTCTCTCTCTCTCAAAAAAGATTTGCCTTTTCAAATTATTATTTGTAATAATTTTACTATATTAGCCCTGATGACTTTTTCTTTTATTTTTCACTTGCTTAGGTTTCACTGACCATTTGAGTCTGTGGGTTTGATAGTTTTCATCAGTTTTGGAAAATTCTTGGCCATTATCTCATGAACTGCTACTACTCTTTTCTTACTATTTCTTCAGATAGTCTTCATTTCCTTCCAGGAGGGTCAAGGTCATACATATTCAAACTTAGGGCTTCATCTAGCATATTTATCTGGCTCTACTTTATTTTTTTTCTCTTTTTGTCCAGTTTGAAAACTTTCTATTCAACAATTTCCAGATTCATTAATTCTTTTTTTTTCTGCTGTCATCTTCAATATCTTGGTAAACCCACCATTTCAGGTATTAGGTTTTCCAGTTCTGGACTGTGACTTGATTTTGTTTTGTAGATTCAAGTTTTCTGTTGAGTTTCTTTACATACTTACCTGTTTTGTCCATCTTTGGTTATATTTGCAGTTTATGAATCCTTGTTATAAGATAGTTTTCTAATTCTAATGGTGTTGGTCTTCTTTTTTTTTTTTTTTTAGATTTTTTATTTATTTATTAGAGAGAGAGAGAGACTGAGAATGAGAGGGGAGAAGGTCAGAGGGAGAAGCAGACTTCCCGCAGAGCCGGGAGTCCGATATGGGACTCGATCCCGGGACTCCAGGATCATGACCTGAGCCGAACGCAGTCGCTCAACCAACTGAGCCACCCAGGCGCCCGGTCTTCTTTTTTTTTTTCTGACTTTCTTCTCCTTTTTTAAAGATTTATTTATTTATTTTAGAGGCAGAGTGTGCAAGTGGGGGCAGGGACAGAGGGGGAGGGAAGGAAATCCTCCAGCCACCTCCTCGCTGAGTGTGAAGCCATGTGAGCCTCGAAGTCATGACCCTGAGATCACGACCTGAGCTGAAACCAAGACACAGACACTTAACTGACTGAGCCACCCCGGCGCCCCTCTGTCTTATTAGTCACATTTTCCTGCTTCTTCATACATCTAGTAGTTGTTTATGTGCTAGTCATTTTGTATAAAAGAACTGAAGCCACTCCAAATAACACTTCCCACTGTTAAAGTAGTTTCACCCTTTTCTGTATTGAAACAAAGGGATAGAAGCTGATCTTTTTTTTTTTTTTTTTTCTCCTAGTTGGGGCATTAGCTTGTTTGGACGAGAATCTCGAGTTTTGTGTGATTCATTTCACCCGTGGCTCATCCCCGTCTGTGTGTTGTGATCCTCTTAGGGTTTTGATTGAGACCCTTGCAAGTCTCTTGTCTACTTAGACTTTATTCATTTTGCAGTTCGAAAATGTTATAGATGTGTTGGGGCAGAACTCCAGTGGCTGGGTATGTTTGAGGCAGGCCTCCTCCCTCTGCAGGGCCTTTGTCTTCTGAGCACCATGAGACTTAACAAGGTTTTGTTCTGTCTTGCAACAGCTTCACAGCTCCAGAACTGGGCCGATGTCTGTTGGGACCAGTTCGATCAGAAACAATCTTCTGTGACTCCCCAAAGTGCTCTGGGTTCTCTCCCGTTCGGATCAGCAGTTGGCACACTCCTGCCCAAGGGCCAAATCCAGCCTTCTGCTTGGTTTTATAGAGCCTGCGAACTGAAAATGTTTTTTACATTTTTAAATGGCTGAAAAAAATGCAAAAGTAATATTTTGTGAGATGTGAAAATTAAATGAAATTCAAATTGCAGTGTTTATAAGTATTTGTTGGAGTACAGCCGTGTTTATCTGTTTATGTTTTGTCCGTTCCGGCTTTGTGCCAGGGTCGGATAGTTGCAACAGAGCCTGTGGCTTGCCCAGCCCCAAATACTTACTGTCCGGCTCTTTATAGCAAATGTTTGCCTACCAACCCTTGATCTGCGATAGTGCTTCTCAGACTGTGGTCTGTGGCTTGCCTGGGGTTCCTGAAACCCTAACATTGAACCCCTTGGTCAAAAGTCTAGTAATAAGTGGTAAGGTTTTTCCTTTTCCACATTGTTGTTTGAATTTTGTCGATGTTGCAAAAGCTGTGATGTGTAAAATTGTTGGTACGTTATCGAAAGAATCCAAGCAGTGGTTCCAAACTGCACCAGTAGCCATTGTATTCTTCATTGCCAAATGCTGCTAGTAAAAATAATTCCAGTTTTATGTAAGGATGCCTTTGCGAAACAAAGTTATTAATTTTACTGTCTTTACCAGTGAGTACATGTCTTTTTAATAGTCCTTGTGAAAAAAACTGGGCCCGTGTTTTCCGCATTCTTTATTTCAAATAATGTTGCCACAGATTGAGAATAGATGCAGTGGTGGTCATATTGCTGTTTTTTTGTGTGTGTGTGTTTTTTAATTTTCTTTTCTTTTTTTTAAAGATTTTATTTATGTATTTGACAGAGAGATCACAAGTAGGCAGAGAGGCAGGGAGAGGGGGAAGCAGGCTCCCCGCTGAGCAGAGAGCCTGGATGCGGGGCTCCATCCCAGAACCCTGAGATCACGACCTGAGCCGAAGGCAGAGGTTCTAACCCACTGAGCCACCCAGGCGCCCCCATACTGCTGTTTTATTTAATAAAGCCTGACATTTAAATAATTTGCAACAAAATATAATCCTGCTCATCACTCAGTTTTTCTGTTTTAGAAAATATGGTGGTTTCCACAAAACTTTGTTTATATTAATATATAATGAATTAATGAGTATTTAAGGTTTTTCTCTCTTAATTCCAGACACATTTATAAATAAATATAAGTTAGGTATAAGCCACATAGACAAAGATGCTTTGGGGCTCCTCAGTAATCTTTAAGAGTATGAAGTGGTTCTAAAACCAAAATTGAACAGAGCATAAATTATAGCTTTTGCTTTTTATTGTCATTTTCAGTTTGGTTTAAGGTTCAGTGGTATTCTACGACCATACTAACATGATCTGTGTCCTAGAATTGTCAGCTTCCATGTTTATAAAACATTCAGGGGATGTGTTAGTTTTACCTATTTTGGGTGGTTGTGCTAGTAGGTACGTGAATTATTTCTGAACTATTTCATTCTTTAAAAGCAATTCTAGAAGCAACTGAGGATTCTTCTGTTTTCAAGAGTTTATGTTCCTTTCATTTGTTTTGCCTTTCACATTTCAGTGCAAAAATGATAGGCCTGCTCTAAGTGGAACTCCTATTTAGTTTGAAAATTTTAAAGATGGCAGCCATCTGAACTTGACATTTTTCCATGCATTTTTGGGTTGACTCTAAATTATGGTGTAGGTAGGCAGTAATAGTTATATTCAATTCATTAGCCAGAGTCTTCCATAAGAGAGAAAAAATAAATCTTGCAAGAATCATCATGTGTCCTCTTTGAAAGGCTATGCCTTTAAGAAGATCAGTGTAACTTAATTGATATAAAAATACTTTGGTTTTCATATGAATTCCGCATTCATTGACAGTTTCTACACATCTGGCGTTTCCAAGCTGTTTCACTAATGACTTGGAAGAGGACAAAGCCCATACGAAGGCAGGAACTGGAGAAGGTATAGGAAGAGAAGGGGCTTGAAAGTAACATTAGCTATAATTTGGTAAACATTAATTGAGTTAATTATTGTTTCAAGTAGGAAGGTGTTCATGAAAATTTGAAACACCTTGGTGGCCTTTATTTTTGAGTATGTTATCTAGCTCACTGACCACAGTCTGTCCCTGTGGGAGTTGAATCTTAGCGTTTTTCAGTTCTTTGGGCAATGGATTTGAGCCTTAAAAGTGGAAATCATCTGCACAGGGAATGAGAGGAGGTGAAAAGGCTAGTCTTTTTTGTTTTTAGAAATACTGCAGAAATAACATTGTACCTACCTGTTAGGTACATTGCTCTCTTTGTCTTTACTTTCTTGCCCTTCCACTGTTACCAGGATTCCATTTCTTCTGAGCAGGACTTCAGGAGTATGTGGATTTTCGTTGAAGGCTGGCCATCACTTTTTAACAGGTGGTTATTCCTGCAGCGGGCTTTTGCTCAGCCTCTGTGTAAAAGTAACTGTCAGAGGTAACAATTCATATTCGTCTTACAGATATTATTTTGTTTTAGCTAGTAAGAGCCAATCAGCTGGTCTCATTGTAAAAGAAAGATTAAAAGACAAAAATCTATAAATACTGTGCGATCACTCTAAGGTAGGATAAATTCAAGCAATTTAATTGTGTCTTGAATTCTCAGCAGCCTGTCTTAGTCCTGGTACAGATGCAGCCTTTCCCTGGGATCGGAAGATAAGCAGCCAGCGGCCATGTAGAGTCACACATTATACCTACTAATAATTTCCTTAAATGTTTAAAAGTAATGATTTATTTTTCCCCCCTGTGAAGGCTCCAAGGCCCAACAGCTTCTACAAGGACTACAAGCAAGTGACGAAAGCCAGCAGCTCCAGGCAGTTATTGAAATGTGTCAGTTATTGGTTATGGGAAATGAGGAGACGCTGGGAGGGTTTCCTGTCAAGAGTGTCGTTCCAGCTTTGGTAAGAGAGTTTGCCCCTCATTTTACCTCAGTTCTCTGAACGCTGCCGAAAGCATGATTATTATTTACATGGTTTGAACTAAGAGATGGTCAAGTGTGGCTTCATGCTTCCAGATCTTGGCAGTGATTGCTAAGAATGAATTCATAATTTTCTAAACTATATAACCTAAACTACTACTTCTGGATACTTAAAATGGCTAGATTTAAATTTGGAGCTGTTTGCCCCATCAGGTGATACCTAAACTTGTATGCTTTCTCTTTTAAACCAATGACGCATGGGCAGTAAAGCTGCTCACTTGTGGCCGGTCTTTGTGGGCCGCAGAGGTTTCATGTTTGGTAGCCGTGCAGCAGGAGAGCATTCAAGCCTCAATACCACGTGAATCCTTCCAGCGTAGGTTTTACGTAAATAAAAATAAGAGGAAACAAAACAAAACCTTTTAGTGATTTTTTTTTCAGTACAGTTGTGAGTTGATGTTTAGAATGTATTAACATCTTAATTGCTTAAGCTTTTTAATGGGACAGGAGGAAGAGAAGTCGCCACTATGAAATGTAGGCCCCTCAGCCCATAAAGTCTTAAATAACAGCTTGTTAGTTTTCTTAGTTTGAGATTAAAAAGATTGGCTCTAATAGAAAATTAAAATTTAAGTCTGAACGAAATACAAAAGACTAATATAAACATCATGAACGTACTCATAGTGTACGTGTATATTGGAAGTTAAAACCCCCAGTATCATGGTAAGTCTTTGTTTACATAGCAAATAAAGTTGACAAAAATGTGGTTGATGTGACAGATTGTCTTGCTTGATCTCATTATCACATTGTGGAGACAGTTGAATGAAGCTCGTTGAAACACAAGGTGATGTAGTCTTTGTTCTTGTCGGATGGCTCAGCTCTGGTGAGATGAGAAAGGATGGACCAGTTTCTTCACTTTCTGCCTTGCAGACCTGGATAGTGAGAACTGGCATTTAACTATTACCAGTTCCATTCTAGTGAGGACTGGCATGTTGATTTCTGAATGTTTAATGAAAGCAGTATTTGTGTTTTTACATTTTGCCTGTGTCAGTAGTTACGCTCACCCTACCCATTTTCCCAGGAGCTGGCTTTGTTTCCCGAGTTAAACTGTCTTGTTTTGTTGTTATTGTTTGTTAAAAAATGACAACAAAGAGCTAGGTTTATACTATGTAAAATACAGTTTTTATTAGTTGAATAAAGATGCTATTAAATCTAAGCACAAATGTTGACACATTATCTAACTTACTTGATTTGCCGGCTGCTGATTAGATTTAAGTGATTAATAGACCTACATAAGTCAGCTCCTGCTATTAATACTAACCGTTGTTAATGAATTGGACAGATTTATCTTCTATCAAAATTGAATATTGTGCATATATATATCCGTCCGTCACTATTCACTTGTGTGACCATAGTCATTTTTTTGAAAAGGAAACCATTATAGCAGTTCTTCCCATAGTCTTACAATGTTCATGCCATCTTAAGAGTTGGAAAATTTGTTACTTTTCCTGCTAACATGACCACCCCTTTCAGTCTACAGTGGGCGTTTCAAATGACTGGTTGTAGGTGATTTGAGTTCCGTTGAACCCCAAGATGGGGAGTGTGTGTGTGTGTGTGTGTGTGTGTGTGTGTGTGTGTGATCAAAGTGATCAGGACCCACGAGTATGTAGATATACTTTACCCAGCATAATTCATAGCTGAGAAGGCACTCTTGCTAAATGAATATTGCATTAGCGTATCTGTTCATTATTAAATACATTTATTTGAAGTGTACTTTGTAGCTTAAATTTTAGTGCATTTAAAATTTAGTGCATTTAAAATTGTCCATTGAACTAAAAGAGTGAATGATTGTTTCCCTAGACGGGAAATTTCTTTGGTAGCTTTGGCTGCTTCAGGAGGATGGAGATATATATATATCCCCAGCAGTTTTGAATTTTTGCCATTGAAAAACATGGCTGAAATCTGCTTAAGGTCTTGTCCACAGAAACTAAAAGAAATCCGACATTTAGAGTCACTCATGCATTTGTAGAATATTATTATTTTTTTAAAGAATTTATTTATTTGACAGTGAGAGATCACAAGTGGGCAGAGAGGCAGGCAGAGAGAGAAGGGGAAGCAGGCTCCCCGCCGAGCAGAGAGCCCGATGTGGGGCTCGATCCCAGGACCCCGAGATCATGACCTGAGCCGAAGGCAGAGGCTTTAACCCACTGAGGCACCCAGGCCCCCCTGTAGAATATTATTACTAATTTAGGTTTAATTAGTGCATAATTAGTTTCTGATGTGATAAGTAATGTGTTTAAAGACCTCACAGCTGAGTTAAATGGTGTTTAGCTCAGCACTAGGGAAGCTTATTCACAGGAGTTGAAATAGTAGACTTCAGTCTGTCCGGATAGTTGTTAACAAATGCGCATGCATTGCTGGTCTGTTTCTTTAGGTATTAAGTATTTACTGATGCCTGTTAAACAGGCATCTGAGAGAGGGGCTAGAAGTACCAGGTCAGTTGGTTGTAAGCCTTTGTTTCTGGCCTGGCTCCTGAGAGGTGATGATGATCTAGCACAGTTCCCAAGTCAGAGCTATAATCTGTGCATCCTGCCATCGTGAACATTATCATTTCTTGTGAACGTATGCTAGGTTTTCACTTCATATTATTTTTATAAGAGTGGAAGGTCTTGACTAATACTTTCCATTTCATTTGACATGGAGGAAGAAACAGTTCCTCTAGGACTTTTCTGAGGATATAGATAGCTTCTAATAGTTTATCTTTTTTTTTTCTTTTTTTAACAGATAACATTACTTCAGATGGAGCATAATTTCGATATTGTAAGTATGTGGTGTATATTTTTTAAAATACCCCAGATTTAAAATTTGGGTTCTTACTGACTAAAAGTGCTGTCTTGTTGTGTAGATGAACCATGCTTGTCGAGCCTTAACATACATGATGGAAGCACTTCCTCGATCATCTGCTGTTGTAGTGGACGCAATTCCCGTCTTTCTAGAAAAGGTAATCCTGCTCAGCTTGTTCGAAAGCGGGCCTGGGGGGATCAAGTTGAAGACTCTTGACTTCTGAACTCTAAAGTAGTACATTGAATTGTAAGGCCACCTTAAAAGACTTTTTAGGGGAAAAAAAAAACTTTTTAGGATTCATAATCTAGTCAAAGTGTATTTTTTAGCCAAGATGCCAGAAAAATATTTTGTGTTTAGCAGACCAGTAGTTTAAAGTTGATGCTAATAAAGCATTTATAGAATCATTTCAGTTTTATAATTTTTAATGATAGCAATTATCAAGAATATAAAGTCTTTCTGAGAGAATTTAAAGCACTTGGTTAAAATAATCTCATTATTTCTAGAAAATTTCCTAATGAGGTTGATAGCTATTTATACCCTCATTTTACAGCTGAGAAGGCTGAGACAAAGTGCCTTGCTCAAGGTCATAAAGTGAGTCAGTGGAGAAAGGAAATTTTTTCATATGGTCTGTGGGTAGGTTGTGTTTTTGGTCTGTTTTAAGGGCCTTTTTCTTTTTAATGCATAATGTGCATTATCTGGTAACCTTGGAATATGGCATAAGTATAAAACTTGAATTTCTAAAATTTGTTATATAAAAACCCATTTATTATAAATTGAAAGATTGAAAGTTATCGAATTTGATTTAGTTTATTCCCTATGTAAAACCTATGTTTTTCCTGTGTCTTAGAACAAAGTAGTTGGAAGGAAACTATATTAACTGGTACAGCTTGAGCTCATAAACCACGGGTTTCCTATGGTGGGTTTCATGTTAGAGTTGGAGGCAGCGTGTGTATAGATGGATGGAAATTAGCGAAAATACTGTGTTTATTCATGTAGAAGATAAGCAACTGGAAAAGGACTTGAATGATGGCCTTAAAGTTACCTATTTTTACGTTCCCAGCTGCAAGTTATTCAGTGTATTGATGTGGCCGAACAGGCCCTGACTGCCTTGGAGATGTTATCCCGCAGACACAGTAAAGCCATTCTGCAGGCGGTAAGTGTTGCTACCGAAGGACTATAGTTCATTTTAAGTTGGATTTTAGATCCACATTTGTGCTAGCTCCTAGACTGCAGTCTCTGTAAGGTATGCATGGTGTTTCCAAAGTGATGTGCTAGACTTCTTAGTACTTTTTTTTTAATTGCTATGAGATGGTCTTTCCTCACTTTAACAGTTTTCTATATTTTAGGGTGGTTTGGCAGACTGCTTGCTGTATCTAGAATTCTTCAGCATAAATGCCCAAAGAAATGCACTAGCAATTGCAGCCAATTGCTGCCAGAGTATCACGCCAGATGAATTTCATTTTGTGGCAGATTCCCTCCCATTGCTTACCCAAAGGCTGACCCATCAGGTAAAACATGAACTTCTTTTATGTGCCATAAAACATCGTTACTATGTTTTCTAAAATGCCAGTTTCATCTAGGGTTTTAAATCTTCCAGCTGGATCTATAAATTGAAAGTATTCTGATCCATGTTTTTTTCCCCGGTGTTTTCCAGTCGCACACTATACTAGATTATTTTATACAATTTGATGGATTTACCCAAATGTGACAGCATTTCAGTATTTTGACTTTATGGGATGAGTTTGTTATTTCAGCGTAAACAAGAACACTCAATAATTATTGAGTGTTTACTGTGTCATATGATCAGAGTTTCCTTTTGGGGAGATCCTCTCTTGTCTAAGGCATTGGGTTCTGCAGGAGAGACTAGGAGGATGGGGGCTGAGGTCAGAGGTGACACTGCAGACAGACTGAAGTTGGCGAAGAGCAGGAGCAGTTCATTTAGGACCTGAATTGGCAGACCAGGTGATGGAGGATGAGAAGCAGGGCCTCCCAAATCTGGCATGGAGGACAACGAGTTAAGCCTCATTGTAGAGAAATTGAATTTTCTTTTAATATAAATTGTCTTAAAATGTTGTTAATTGCTAAAAAGGTTTTTGGAAATCAGACTCTTAAAGATCTAAGTTATTTTTTTAGAGGAAAGCACGAGCATAACCCAGCTGGGCGGAGGGGAGGGGGGGGGCGGAGGGAGGGAGAGGGGGAATCTCAGGCAGACTTCACGCTGAGCACAGAGTCCTGTGTGGGGCTCCATCTCTTGATCCTGAGATCACAACCTAAGCTGAAATCAAGACTTAGGCGCTTAACCAAATGAGCCACCCAGGCACCCCTAGAAATTGGACTCCCAAGTCACCTTTACAAAGTGTGTTTAAAATCTTCTTTGGAGAATTTGGTACAGAGAATATGTTAAATTATTTATTACATAAATAGGAATTTATGTAAGAGAGCTAAAAAAAAGATTGAGTCACTGTGAAATGTTTTGCTTCTAAGATGATCAAGATATAAGTCATGCCATTCATTGTTTGCTAATTTAATTTTTAAAACTTAGTAGACTGAGGGGTGTCTGGGTGACTCAGTTAAGTGTCTGCCTTCGGCTTGGGTCATGATCTCAGGGTCCTGTGTTGGGCTCCTTGCTCAGTGGGGAGTCTGCTTCCTCTCCCTTCCCCCCACTCGTGTGCAAATTCTCTCTCTCTTTCAAATAAATAAATTTTTTTTTTTAAAGTTGGTAGGCTGAGATAACCTGTGCTTATTGGAGCTAGAAATACATTCTCTACTTGGGTGTGACTTCAGTACCCTATTTTAGAAAAAAGCATGAGAATCAGAGAAATTAAATTGTTGGACATGTTATTTGTAGCACCCTTTATAGACTTAAGTACTGGATAGTGAAGATACAGGACTTTTATGATACCATAATTATTCTCAATTTTGTGTGAGCCAGTCTGATTTTTATATCTGAAACCCATTTATCAGTTAGGGGAAAAAAACTATCAAAACACTTGTAAGCTGTTAAATTGTTCTTTCCATTCTTATAAGGATATTTCATGTTTTCTGAACAAGGCCACTGTAATAGTATTTCTAGATTGTTTTCAGAGTGATTATAGCATAGCAAATTGACACCTAGTTTCTCACATCATTGGTAAACCTCTGGTTCACACACATAGTCCAACTTTTTAGTGCATACATGTTTTAAAGAGTTTGTATTACAAATGCTTTTTTTAGAATGATGTTTCTCTTTATTATAATTTGTGTTTGAGTGTTGCAATTACAGAACCATAAAAAAGTCCTTCTTTTCTATGTAGTTGCTCTTATTTATTGGGGTCTTCACAGAGGGAGAGAAGTTCACTCAGTATGATTCTCTTTGGTTTGAAATCATGATGTTACTGATTATATATGTTGCTTAGGCTCATTGGGTTTTCAAGGCTCACATCTAAGTGTGAACCGGCCTTGTGCAGTTCGGGGTTATGAAGAAAATTAGGTTGTGATGTAGGACAGCGATATATTTTATATTACTAAACTTTATTTCTTCTATAAAAAATAGGACAAAAAGTCAGTCGAAAGCACTTGCCTTTGTTTTGCACGTCTGGTGGACAACTTCCAACATGAGGAGGTAAAAGCCTTTAGTTTTTGTGGTATTTTCGTGAAATTGTTAAACGTTGAGTCATGGTATAACAGTATTTTTTCTTCTCTTTGTGAAGAATTTACTCCAGCAGGTTGCCTCCAAAGATCTACTTACAAATGTTCAACAGCTGTTGGTAGTGACTCCACCCATTTTAAGTTCTGGGATGTTCATAATGGTGGTTCGCATGTTTTCTCTGATGTGTTCCAACTGTCCAACTTTAGCTGTTCAACTTATGAAGCAAAGTAAGTGCTACTTTGTCATCCTACAAGAGAAGACAAGAGAAGTGGGTTCTTAAAAAGTGTTTATTAATAAATCAATATAGGCCAGTAGAAGGGCTTGCTAAAAGCGTAGACACCGGAGAGTAAAGGAAGAAAACTGTTGATATGTAATAAATTTGTATGGGGACAGCATAATAGTGCTTCCTGTGTACAATTCATAATGTCTGTAATATATTAAGACTTTATCCTTGGTGGTTCTTGGCCTAAAGATGCACAATCCTTGCCTTCTTTCCAATAGCGGTTACATAGTGATGCTTCATTCGGAGACTTCTGAGTTTTGTGTTACCAGTAGTTGCCTGTCTTCTGCTTTCCGGAAGTCCTTTCTGCCCCTTTTAGAGTTTTCCCAGCAGTTTATCTGATTCCACAGTGCTTTCCTCCCTCAGAAATTTGGAACTTGTTTGCACAGATGAATCTCTCTCATCTTTGCTGCGTTAGTATTTTCTAAGCCCTTCTCAACCTTCTCCATCAATATACAGTTTTATTGCACTGCTGCTATGTTGCTACTGCATTTCTCTCCTAAACCTTAGATTTTGCAAGTTAATGTCAGAAGAGAGTGGGCTTCAGAAAACACCTGTATGTTAGGATTATTGCTACTAGGGTGTTGATCACGTTTTATATGGAATGCATTTAATGGTGGGTAATTTCATATTTTTAATTCTCATCTCTGAGGATATTGCTGTGGGAGCATTAGTGATGGTGTTCGTGGACAAAAAAGCCTCTGGTATCACCGTCTTGGATAAATCTTTCTTAAAATATTACATTCTTTATATTTAAGAATATTAGTCACATTTTTTGTGAATTAGCACATTGGCCCAGTGTATTGCAGGAAAGTAGTGTTGTTGAGATGTTTTATTGAAAAGATTTCTCTTAAAGCACTGATTACTCCTAAACTTGACATTCCAGAGAACTGCACAGCTTGTGTCAGGAACAGAGTGAGAAGTTGGGGGAAAGATTTAACTTTGTCTTGAGTAGCCCTGGTGCATGCCCTAGGAACCCTTTGAATTTTGCTGAGCCCACCATCTCCTGAAGTTTGAGTACAGATTAATTCTTCTTACTGTGTGGCCCAGCATTTCTCTAAAACAGTTGAGGAAATTGTTCACTGACTTATTTTGTTTGACCATTTTGGATTTTTTTCCCCTTAGGATGACTCTCTTTTGCTTATTAGTGCATGAAGTTTGCCAAACATTTATCACTTGGAGGCCACTAAACTTAGATTTTGTTTGTTCCTCAGTAACACAAAGGAAACATGTTGTCACCCTCTGATCTCCTTTAAAAATAAAGAATCCTTATAATGTAACATTGCCATGTATTCACATTTCTGAAGAAAGTTGGCAACATTGTACTTTCTCAAGAAATTTAAAATAAATTTCTTAGTGAAATTTATGTGGGGCAGCAATGTAACTATCTACGTTTTTGCCCAGATAAGTAGTGAATACTTTTCTCGATAACAGAATTTAATGATTATTATCAAAATATTTTCAGTGAAACGTTTGTATTTTGCAAAAGCCCAGCCCTGTCTGTATCTTTAGTTATTTGAATGACTAAGCCTGTGGGTAATGGGAACTTCCTCATATCACAGTGTTCCTGCAGGAGGCTGGTTTTCATGAAAATTCCTCTATAAACTGATGTCTTCTGGCATTGGAAACTTAGGGTAGAGGATATGTTAATGATCTTTGTATTAAGTTGGCATGCTTGTCTTTAAGGTAATTACTTCCTAACCGCAGTATGGTAATATTCAGATGCTTGTAATTTCTATGTTTTATTGTGTTGACCACCCATTTTTAATATATTTAAATTAAAGACAAATATACTTGAATCGGGGATTAAAATGTATGTTAACTGTACTTTTGTACGAAGCACTAAGTTCTTCACACACAAAACCAAAAACAAAATTAAAAAATTTCCAAATTCTCTTGTGTGGATTTGTGTTTAAATGTCCTACTAGGACTCAGACTGAAGCCTTTAGAAAAAAGTTCTTAAGATTTTCGTAAATTTCTTTTTAGGTTTCATTATAGCTCATTTGGCTTTTTAATTCCTATAGCATATTGCTTTATAAGAAAATACCTTTTTTTTTTTTTTTTACACTTTTTATCATGTATAGTTGACCATAAGAAAATAATTCTTATTGTTTTTTTCCCCATGGGAATGGTTGTCTTTTAAATTAGGTAATATAACTAGTTTCATGGGTTTTTGGTTTCTGTTACTGGTTTTACAGACATTGCAGAAACACTTCACTTTCTCCTGTGCGGTGCCTCTAATGGAAGTTGTCAAGAACAGATCGATCTTGTTCCACGAAGTCCTCAAGAACTCTATGAACTGACGTCTCTGATTTGGTAAAGATTGGGCTAATAATACCAACTGTGGCTTATACGCGGGTATTTTACTTTAGAGATCTGTTCTTTACTAATAATTCAGGAAGCTACTTACTGAAATAATTGCACCTTTGTTTTCAGCGAACTTATGCCATGTTTACCAAAAGAAGGCATTTTTGCAGTTGATACCATGCTGAAGAAGGGAAATGCGCAGAACACAGATGGGGCGATATGGCAGTGGCGTGACGACCGAGGCCTTTGGCATCCCTATAACAGGATTGACAGCCGGATCATTGAGGTAGTAGTTTCATCGTACCGTTTAAATATGTCTATTTTGGTGGAGAGCGGGTGCAGGGATGGAGTGAGGGAGGTGGATATGTGTACTTAAATGTGCTCAATTGTGAATTAACTCAAGATTCTCTCATTTTGTCTCCTGAGAACAAGGTCCTCATTTCTGTTCAGGTCAACTGCTTCAGCTGCTAACTACCTGATTGACTTGGAGCAAGTAATTTAAGTTCTTTGTTCCATAGTTTCCTCATTTCTAAAAGGAAACACTGGAGGAGTCAGGCTTTATGTTTTCAGAGTCCTTTCTGTCTCCTACCCGGAAGATGCCTCCCATAAGCAAAGACTGACACACAAAGAGCTGTTTCTCAGCACACTTTTAAGAACAAAAACAAGGAAATAATTTTAGTATCAAAGTCTAGGTGAAATGGTTAAGTAAGTTTTGATACCAACTAGCCTCATATGTAGTCCAGATGTTAATGGATAAATTTTAATGATATAAAATGGAACTTGGAAAAATGAACACAGTATTCAGAAGTATGTGACTCTTTGGGGCACTCAGCAAAATTGGAGAAAGAGGAATAATGAAAAGGGAAGGTGCGCCAAAATATTTAGTATTTTCCTGTGAAGGTTTTATGTGTGATTTTTATCGTTTTTGTTAACTTCCATGTTAAGTATGCTTTAAAATATTTCAGAACTTCTTCAGGTCAGGAAAATTGCCTTCTATTAGGAAGTGTGGGTCACTGCATTATTTGGGATACCATGCATTATTTACTAATATTTTCAGGATAGGAGATAGCTTTAAGTCTTACTCTCTTTTCTAATTTCAGTCTGTGATATTTGAATTTTTTTAGAGCATCACACTTGAAGAGACATTCTTCTTTAAAGGTGTCTTCTACCAGTTAGTTTTTAAAAATGAATTTTTGAAAAACAACTTTGAAATCATTGACTTCTGTTATAAAATCAGAAGTTCTTAAGAATTAAGTTCCGAGCCAGCTTTCAGGAGGAAGTGAGGTGTAACGGGTCTGATGTGTGTTGTTCACCTTAGTGTGTAAGCAGGCCGTGGTCTCTAACATTAAGCTGCCTTCTTTTTAGCATTGTCTTATTTCATTTTCCCTGTTAGCTTACTCTCTTACACTTAAGGAGTCCTGTCTTTCATTTAACCTAGGAATTCCATAGACTGGACTGTTAGAAGAATGAGTATTCATTCTGTCACATCTTCTGGCTATCTTATCTCAAGCAGAAGTGTTAATCAAAGCGTGTCATCTTTTTATGTACCGCGCACTCATGCGTACCCTAGGGGTCACTCTCTTAGGTCCAGGTGTGTCCCTTTCAGTCTTAAAGCATCATTTAAATGGGAAGTCTTTTTACCTAAGGATAATTTTGTGGGATCATTTTGTTGAAAGACGATTTTGTGGGCTGTTGAAAATCCATGATGTAAATACTTTTTTAACCTAAAAATTAGATATTAAGAATTTTCGGATAACGATTTTTTTTCTATCAGCAATGTCTTAAAAGCTTTCTTAATATAAACGATGTCTTCCTCATGTCAGGGATTCTACATGACTGGATCTTTCATCAGGAATTGATCTGTATTTATGTCTCCAGGGACCTTATAGGGCCTGTGGTGTATAATTGTGTTTAATTAAAAATGATTTATTAAATGAATGAGTTTTGTCATGTCCACACTATTAAATTTTCCATACTCTTTTACTTCACCATCTGAAACCTGATGAAATAAATATGTAAGTTAGCATTTATGGAGGGTCCCACTGTGTCTTAAGTTAATAAATTTCTCCATGTTTATATTCAAGGTTTCTCTCTCTTTACTCTCAGGCAGCCCATCAGGTCGGTGAGGATGAGATAAGCTTGTCCACTCTGGGACGAGTTTATACTATTGATTTTAATTCTATGCAGCAAATCAATGAGGATACGGGAACAGCACGTGCCATTCAGAGAAAACCTAACCCCTTAGCCAATACTAACACTAGTAAGTACTTTTGAATTAATAGTCGTACTGTATTGTCATATGAATAATATTTCTGATGATAAGGAATTATTTCAGTGTCTTTATTAAGTTGAAAACCATTCGTCGTGGTAATTAATTTATTGTTGTTTCTGTTGTGTTTTAATTGATGAATGAGCCAGCACTGCTGAAATGGTGCCCTCGCTTTTTTTTTTTTTTTTTTTTTTTTTTTGCTCTCTGATTTGCAGTGTCCCGGACTCCGGCCAGAATTGGCCTATGCCGTTTTTTGTTTTTCTTTCTTTCTTTCTTTTTTTAAAATCTGATCCTGTTATTCCTCTTACACCTTTAGATCCACCCACACCTATCCACTTAGTTCTGTACAACCTTTTATGTTATCCGTTTCTATCAAAATTCTCTTCTTCACTACTGAAGAATAGGTTTTTTTCTGTTTAGGTTTCTGACATTTGTTTCTGTCCTTGGGGATTCAGTCTATTGCTTTTGCACCTCTGGTGTAGAGTGCAGGGGTCAGCAGACTTCTTCTGAGAAGGGCCGGATAGTAAATATTTTAAGCTTTGTGGATTGTATCATGCCCGTACCGCACGCCGCTGCTGCAGCTCCAAGACAGCCATGTGCAAAATAGAAAGAGATGTATGTGGTCATGTTCCAGTAAGATTGGTTTTCATTTATTTATTTATTTATTTATTTTTACAAAAAGAGCTGGGCCAGATTGGGCCTTTCCACCATACTTTGCTAACTTCTGGTCTAGAGCTTACTTCCTCATCACTTTCCTTTCTCCTGTACCTTATTCCCTCTGAGAAAAGCGACAGATTATCTTGTTTTTCCATAGCTTCTAGTCATATACCCACTCTCCATTTCTTGAACTCTATTTCTTACCAGTGGTTTAGCTGGCCAATACTGAAATACCCTTGGTATTTTGTTGAACACATATTATTTATTTATTTTTAAAGATTTTATTTATTAATTTGATAGATCACAAGTAGGCAGAGAGAGGGGGGGAAGCAGGCTCCCCGCTGAGCAGAGAGCCCAATACAGGGCTCAATCCCAGGACCCTGAGATCATCATGACCTGAGCCGAAGGCAGTGGCTTTAACTCACTGAGCCACCCAGGTGCCAGTGTTGAACACATATTATTAAAGTAAGAGGTACAGCGTGCTGATACCTTGTTCTTTCTAGCTGGCTCTATTTTGTTTTAATGCTGCCTTTGATGTCCTCGTAGACCCCAGTTGATCACATTAGATAAGTTAATTTGTCATATAACCAGATTTTTTTCATAACATTTCAAATAATTAGAGCCACTTGAAGGCTCTGATGTTTACTTCCGTGTATTTGTGAGGTCTGTAAGTTTAGGATTGTACTTTTTTTTTTTTTTTTTTTAAAACAGGTGGATATTCAGAGTTAAAGAAGGATGATGCTCGAGCACAGCTTATGAAAGAGGATCCGGAACTGGCTAAGTCTTTTATTAAGACATTATTTGGTGTTCTTTATGAAGTGTATAGTTCCTCAGCAGGACCTGCGGTCAGACATAAGTGCCTTAGAGCAATTCTTAGGATAATTTATTTTGCGGATGCTGAACTTCTGAAGGATGTCCTGAAAAATCATGCTGTTTCAAGGTGTGTTTATGAAAATGGTGAAAACATTTTAGAAATTCAAGTCTCTGCAAGTAATCTCAGCAATCTTTAAAGTAATAACATAGGAAAAAATGCATAAAAGAGTTTATTTGTAATGTCTCGAGGCCTTTGTTGTCTCTTCATACGCACCTTTGAGAGAGAGAAATGCAAAAGTTAAGCATTTAAGACAAATTTCGGTTGTTTTCGCAATGAAAATATTTTGCTCTCAAAATTAAAGTAGTATGGCCAAAAATAATTCTCAATTTCAGACAGATGTTTTATAAACGAATGCTTTCTTTTTTTAGTCACATTGCTTCCATGCTGTCAAGCCAAGACCTGAAGATAGTAGTTGGAGCACTTCAGATGGCAGAAATCTTAATGCAGAAGTTACCTGATATTTTTAGTGTTTACTTCAGAAGAGAAGGTAATGTCATTCATGATAATTGAATGATGGTTAATCTTTTAGTCTTACTAGTATTTCAGTAGCCATATAGCTTTAATTTAAAACAAAAATTTAAAGTTTAATCTTTCACATAAGTTTTCATGCTTGCAACTCAAGTACATATAGAGTGTCTTTTTGTAATATCCATCAATAGAGGTTATGTGAGATTAATGGGCAGATGATAGACACTTAGTTACATTTCAGTAATTTGAGTGTTTATGGGCCAGAAGTGATCTTTGACATTCCTTTTCATGTAGATAATATGTACCTGCCCATAAAGATGCTTGAAAAAGAGTTTACTTGCTTTCCCAGTGAATCCCATTAGATCAGAATAATTGTAAAAGGGATTATTATTTACTTCATTGGGTTTAGTCCCCTAATTTGAGGGGAATTTGAACATGGAACTCAATCTAGGAGACACAGTACTTTTCCATTCTCTTTTTAAAGATTACAGAGATGAAACCGTATTGCTCATTCGGATGTTTTATCCTTTCAAACATGCCAAGATATTAAACGAGGTCTTTCTCATCAACAAATCTCTTTATGGCTCTTTTGGTCTTTGAGGATTCTTTGGTCTTGTGCGCAGACACTGGAAAGAATGGTATTACCCTCAAGTAATCCTTAGCTTCATCTTCCATCTTATCAGCAGTCCTAGTTCTTTCTGCATATGATCTGTTTCCCCTTCTTTCATCACCTTATGCTGGCTCTGTATCTTTTCACATCTCAAGAGTGCGGTAGTCATGCTCGTGTAAGGATATTAAATGGGAAGAGGTTTTCACTATTTCTTTTTAAAGTTCTGTTCTGTTTAAATAACAGGTTGTTATTTGTTGTTTTTTTTTTTAAATCCCAACCCTACTTATTTATATTAATAGAAGGCAAACTCTGTAACTATGGTTAGCAAATGGGGTGCATTTATATATAGATACTTCTGTGATCACAAATATTTGGTATGTGTTCCTTTTAGCCTTAGATTAGTTTGTAATTTGCATTCTGTGTTTTGGTTTTCATAAGCACAGTTTGCCTCAGTTGTTCTACCTTTCTGATCTATTTCACCTTTCTGATTTGGAAGTATATCAGAATATGTCTCTTTCTCAAAGTGATTTTTTTTTCTTTTTACTTTTATAGTACCACTATGTCATCAGATTGGAATTTCTGTCCCCCCAAATTTAAATAGTGTATACAGTATGAAGTTTGTGGAAGAGTTTTGATTAGTTCTCTCCTTTGCATCTGGCTAGATATACTGTTCTTTTAGGTTCCACTTAGATGTCATTTATTCCTGGGGACTTTGCTTTCCTTCTAGAGTCTGTTAGGTCCTGATTGCTGTGTTCTATCAGAAATTATTTTCTAAGGAGTTTACTCTTTATTTGTAATTTCTTACAATGTTTTGTTTTGTTTTGTTTTCTCCCCGGTAACTGCTTGAGTCCATTTTTCTCATCCATGGCCATATTCTTAGTACCTAGCACACAGTCTGGCATGTTATTGCTGCAGATAATATTTGTGGAATGTGAATGCCTCAAGTTTGAGTTCATTCAGACATCTTGTGTTTTTTTGTGTTTTTTGTTAGTTTGTTTTAAGAATTCTGATGGAAAGCTCTGGACTGTTTCTCAGAAAAAAAATGTGAATATGTGAACATGCATTCACACATTCAGACACACACCTCGGCATACAGTTGATAGTTCTTGGCAGCTACTCGCTACTCCCCACCACGTACATTCTCCTGTGGTTCTAGCCCAGATTTGAACCCCTGCCTTGTAAGTTGCTGTTTAGCTCCCCTTATCACCTGCAATGATGTGAAAAATCACCATCCTTGGATTGCTGGTGTTCTCTCTTGGCCAGTGGTGTTACTGTGATCTTTCTCACCGTGCATTTAAAATTAGCTAATAACGGTAGCAAATCTTCTCTCCTGGCTATCAAGCCACAAGTGCACTACTACTGCATTTTTGTAGTTCATTGTTTTTATAATGGTATTTTGAATTTCCAGTAGAACTTCACATGTGACTCTGTTAAATTTCCTGTGATCAGTTTTGAATACTTGAAGACATCGAATGTAGATCTCTTTATTGAATGTTGAATTTGCCTCCTACTTTCCAGAATGGAGCCAAGTCGAAAACTCTGGAACCTAAAAGTCATCATGCTCCATCCCACCCTCATTTGCCAGATGCTTTTAATTCATTCCCTGTGAATCAGCGTTAGCATTGAAAGATTCTGTAATGGTGGGGAAGTGGTCTTGGTTAAAACTGACTCTTAAATCTGTCACTACGTAGGTGTAATGCATCAAGTAAAACACTTAGCAGAGTCAGAGTCTTTGTTGACAAGTCCACCAAAGGCGTGTACGAATGGGTCGGGATCCTTGGGGTCCACAACGTCAGTCAGCAGTGGAACAGCCACGGCCGCCACTAACGCCACGGCTGACTTGGGGTCCCCGAGCTTGCAGCACAGCAGAGATGATTCTTTAGATCTGAGCCCTCAAGGGTAAGTCAGACTTTTTTGTGCTGATTTTATTACTCTTTGCCTTTATCTGTGTCCTGGTACCTGAGATTCACACAGGGAACAAAATGGTAAAATATTAGGGACACTTTGTGTTTTCCCGTCTCTGTTTAGTTCGATGTTTAATGGGCATGGGAAGAGACCGAAGATTTATTGGAAAGCCACCCTATTGGGCCGTGTTTAGGAACCACAAGAGATACTAGGTATTTCCAATGTCATATGAGGGAACTGAGGCGCAGGGAACTTTCTGAGTGAACTCATTGAGAACTTAATGATGAGTACAGTGTCACACACTTATTTTACAGATGTAGGATTTGAGCCCTCATATCTAATTCCATAGTTTTGTGATTATTTGCTGCACTGTTGCTTACATACCAACTTTAAGACATCTAGACAGTGATATAGTGAGAAATATTAAACACTAGAGTTTTCTGGAATGTACATGAAAAAACCTGATATGCCATTAATTTTTAATTGGCTTATGGGAACTTTGCTCTTAATAAAAGAAAGTGGGAGTTCTTAATATGTCTGCTTCCACCTCCTTATCCCTTTATTGTACTGTGCTTCTGAGAACATCCCTCATTTTAGTTTTCATTTTGTTGTGATGAAACAAATTACACTCAAAATGTTTTTGTTTCTTTGATGTTAGAAACTTAATAGTGCTATATGACACACATGATCAACACATTCAGTTCTGAAGTTCAAAGCGTACATAGTGTAATACTCTTTCTTGCTCCTTTTAAGCTGTAACATAGATTTGGGTAAAACATAGTGTACTTAATAAGTGAGGTCCAAATATGTAATCCTGTAAACTGCAAGGTGGCATTGTCCTCGAAGCTATCTCGCTCAGGGTTCCAGCTCCTTTTGGTGCCACCTGGTGGCAGTTGTCCAATCGAGCTTAAATAGGAATTTTGGCAAGTCTGGGACTTGGGCTACAGACTGGACTTCTGACACAGTGGCTGTTATTTTAGGAAGCTGCTTAGTTGGGATGGTACCTATGTCATGGGCTCAGTCCGGTGGGATTGAACCTGGAAAATATACTGGGGATCCTTCACCTTCTCTTTTCAAGTTGGATTTCCCTTGCCTGCCTCTTCTTTTTCCTTCCTCTCCAGAACTACTCCTTCCCCCTGGCTGCTGTAGTAAGTTAAGTTCCTGCGGGGTTTCACTGTCTTAGCACAGGCATGGCGCCCGAGACATCAGGTGCTTGGTGAAATGTGATGCAGCCCAGACAAATGCAGTTTATCTGAGCTGCTTCACGGACTTCGATTTGATTATGATTTCTAAAGAGTTGAAAATTCTAAAAAATGAGGAAAAACTTTCACAGTTTTAAGTAGTTCCATTCCTTTCTGATATGGTTTCAAATAAAGTAGAGTTCATATAAATTTGTGAAGGGGGAATTGTTCAGTTGTGTTTGAAAGTTCATTTGTCCTTGGGGCTCTTGAGTGACTTGTTAGTTCAGGCATCCGACTCTTGGTTTTGGCTCAGGATCAAACCCCAGGGCGCCTCCATGGTCAGTGCAGAATCTTTTTTTTTTTTTTTTTTTTTTTATTTTTTAAAGATTTTATTTACTTATTTGACAGAGAGAGATCACAAGTAGGCAGAGAGGCAGGCAGAGAGCGGGTGGCTGGGGGGCGGGGGGAAGCAGGCTCCCTGCTGAGCAGAGCCCGATGTGGGGCTCGATCCCAGGACCCTGGGATCATGACCTGAGCCAAAGACAGAGGCTTTAACCCACTGAGCCACCCAGGTGCCCAGTGCAGAATCTTCTTGAATATTCTCTTTCTCTCTCTTCCCTCACTCCCCTGCCCCTCCCCCCACTTGCATTCTCTCTAAAATAAATAAATCTTTAAAGAAAAAAAGTTCACTTGTCTTGATTGTGAAGCATATTTAAACATGTTTATGATTTTAATAGACAAATCAGATGTTAGAAGACCTTTAAAGGGTTTTTTGTTTGTTTGTTTTTGGTTTGTTTTGGTTTTTCTAATTTTATTTGGGTTGCAGACCAAGTGAACCAGAACTTTTTTTTTAAAAGATTTATTTATTTTTTATTTGAGAGAGAGAACTTGGGGTTCGGGGGAGGAACAGAGGGGAAAAGAGAGAAATTCCAACTGACTCCATGCTGAGCTTGGAACCCAGCGGAGGGCTCAAGATCATGACCTAAGCTGAAACCAAGAGTTAGAAGCTCAACTGACTGCCCCACCCAGGAGCCTAAACATTTTTTCCATCTTCTCCATCTTAAGTAGTTTTGTTATTCTGAGAATTCGTTTTGATATTTCAAACTATTTCTGCTGTTGTGTTCTTAACAAAGTCTATGTGTGTTCTGTTTCAGGTATTCTAATTTAAAACAGGTCTTTCATACTATGACTTGATAGATTTGTTTATAGGTAATTTTGAGTTAAAAAAAATCACTAAACTATTTATAAATACATTCATTTAGGATGTTACTGTAATTATATACCGTGAAAATACTTTGGGTACCATCAGGAAAGTATCTTTAACACTCAAAGTTCTGTTGTAATATATTTTACTTCTTGTCATTTAAGTTAGGAAAGAAATATGGTAATCAGATTTAACATTTTTCCTATTTATTTATTTATTTATTTATTTATTTATTGACATTCTTTTTAATATTGCTATGCATCATAAATTCTGTGTATTTTTCTGTATGTGTATGACATTCTATAATAGTTTTCACACAGAATTAATCAGATTCTCTATTTGGTTTTACTTTTAGTAGCCCAATGTAGTCAAATAAGCTGTTTTTCTGGATTAATCATTTTTTGTGTTTCTAGACCTCTAGAACATGACTGGTGCAGAGTCTGCATTAAATAAATAATCACAAAATGAAGAGTACCCTTTTATGGCAATATTTTACAACTCCTTGTTTCTGCCATTTTAGCTTGCTTTTTAATGAGCAATGATAATAAAGCATGGTAATTGCTAAACTTATCCCATGTTTTCCCATGTGATAGTCGATTAAGTGATGTTCTAAAGAGAAAACGACTGCCAAAACGAGGGCCAAGAAGGCCAAAGTATTCACCTCCAAGAGATGATGACAAAGTAGACAATCAAGGTAATTGCTTTGGTGACGTGATGTGGTGGGCTGCAGAGGGAACGACGGTGGCCGTGAGAGGCATGTGCTTCTGAAAGCTCCTGACAGCTGTTACACACACCTGGGTTTCCTGAACACTCCGTGTTCTTAGTTGTTTCAGAAAATTCATCTAGTACTGCAAACGGGACTGTTAAAATTCGGTTGGTTTTCATCAATACTCTGAGATGACTTAACTCTCATTCCTGTTTCTTTTCATAGCTAAAAGCCCTACCACTACTCAGTCACCGAAGTCTTCTTTCCTGGCAAGCTTGAACCCAAAAACGTGGGGAAGGTTAAGCGCACAGTCCAACAGCAACAACATCGAACCAGCACGAGCCGCGGGAGTTAGCGGTCTTGCCAGGGCCGCATCAAAGGACACCATATCCAATAATAGGTGAAGTGGGGGAATTCTCTGTTACTTTTGTTCTCAGATTAGTGGCACTCTACATTTTTGCCGTCACCACATTTATCAGGTGGAGATGAAACATGGACACAGACCTTTTAATTTATGCTCAGAAATGGCATTGCTCAAGAATGAAGCAGATTCTTAGTTCTTGAACTCTGCCTGTCTTTTTCCTAAATTCAGTCACATTTTAAAACCATTTCGACATTTCTGCTTGGGAGTTAACATATGTTCCAAACCAAATGAATTATGTTCCCCATGGAACCTGTTCCTTAGTTTTGTTCTAGACAAGAGAAGGCTGACGTATTTTCTGTGCGCGCACACAGACACCCACTTCTGTGATGCCCTCCCATCCTCCACCCTTTACAGTGGAACTTAAGGATCCTAGAGTAGAGGCTTGTTTTGTTCTAAGCTATTTAGAACTGTATCAGCTAAACTTTTTCATATACCAGTCTTTGGCTTTATTTTTTTTTATTTTTTATTTTTTATCTTTTCAGTCTGTGGCTTTAAAACAATAATTTTTTGAAGCCCTTCCAAGTTGTTTTATTTAGTTTTTTGACTCTGGATGTAACACACCAACAAGGATCACTTCCTCTGCAAAGAAGAAATTTTTAAAAATCCGATGCCGCTGGATAAAGAGACAGGCTATTTTGGGGGTGGGGGGTGGATTGGTTTGGTTGGTTGTTTTCCCAATTTTGATTAATAAAAAAATAAGCAGATGTATATCTAAAGCCATCAGAATTTGTAATTTACATAGCCAGGTCTCAAAGTCAATCGCACCTCTAATGGGTGCATGTTCCTGGTCTGTAGTTCTTCTCTTGAGCTCTCCAAGGAACACGGTAAAGGACAAAGCAGATATGTCTGTACCTAACGAAGTAGCCATGTAAAGTGGCTTTCAGGCAAATACTTAGGGAAGAAACGATTGCCTGGTAGAGTTCCAAGAAGTTAGAACTTTTTGTATATTCTTCACATAATGATCTGAATTATAGTTTTAAGTACATGTGCATTTCTCTACTGCACCATAGCCCATTTTCAAAATGACGCTTAATTTGGTTCATCTGACTTTTAGAAGCCTAGGTAAAAAAGGATTTTAAATGTGGCAGCTATTTGCTTTTGATGTGGAGTTATAATTGAAATCCTTTCTCTACACGGAGACTAAATTTAATATCTTGTTTTTCTTCTTGCAGAGAAAAAATTAAAGGTTGGATTAAGGAACAGGCGCACAAATTTGTAGAGCGTTATTTCAGTTCTGAGAACATGGATGGAAGCAACCCTGCACTGAATGTCCTTCAGAGACTTTGTGCTGCAACTGAACAACTCAACCTCCAGGTACCACAGGGGCCGTGCCGTGTTGGTCCTTCGTCATCTCTTCTGTCTTGGCTGTCCTTTCCTTGATGACTCTGACTTTCCACGAGTTTTGCTGTCCTAGATCAACTTTTTCACCAGACGTGTACCTTTAGCACTGACGTGGCTGTAACTTGTCCCTTGACTTTGGTGCTTCATCATTTTATCATTAACTTACTGGGAATCTCATCTTTGACTTTCTTCTCTTCTCATCCCATCCAATATTTTTTTTTAAAGATTTTATTTATTTATTTGACAGAGAGATTATAGGTAGGCAGAGAGGCAGGCAGAGAGAGAGGGGGAAGCAGGCTCCCCGCTGAGCAGAGCCCGATGCGGGGCTCGATCCCAGGACCTGAGATCCTGGGATCCCAGGATCCCACTGAGCCACGCAGGTGCCCCTCCAATATTTTTTTTGAAAGAATTTATTTAGAGAGCACATGCATATGAAGCGGGGGGAGGGACAGGGCCAGAAGAAGAGCAGATCTCAAGCAGACCCTGCCCTGAGTGTAGGGCCTGACGGGGGACTCATTCTTACAGCCCTGAGGTCATGATGTGAGCCCAAATCAAGAGTCGGAAGCTCAACTGATTGAACCACTCAGGCGATCTGTCACATTCCATGTTCCTTGACCAAAAAAAAAAAAAAAACCTTGAGAGAAATGTCTCGCGAATACATCTCAACTGTGGGTATTAGAGTTGACGGGACCCTCCTTAACCCCTCACCACGTGGATCTGATAGTACTTGGAGAGGGAAATTGAATAATAAGCCTTTAATATTTCATCTGATTCTTAGCCTTTTTACATTTTTAATGTACTTTGAGTAATTCAAGTAGTACATGTTTTCCAAAAAATTGTCCATTTCGTCCAGGTTTTAAGTCTATTAATTTAAAGCACACTTAATATTGTTTTATCTCCTCATTGTGGTATTCTAGGTCTTTACCCCTCAATTTGTATTCTCAATTCTTTGTCTCTTTTATTTATTTCTTTATTTATTCTCTTGATTTATTTCTTGTATTTAGTATTTCTTTATTCAACCTTGGTTGTACACAAGACTCTTTCCTTTTTAATGTTAGTAGTACGGATGCTGGTTTTCTTCCATGAAATCCTAACATTTGTGACTTTGCGTGTGAGATCATAGTTTGCAAAGTTCTATCAAGAATGCATCACTCCCGTCGCCTTCTTTTTTAAAAATGTTGAGAATGTATTCAGTTCCTTTTTGGGGAAATGTGAACTGTGCATTTAGTGAGGACTGTTTAAATCAATATAGAAATACTGTTCCCAACTCTTCCAGGTGGATGGTGGAGCTGAGTGCCTTGTAGAAATCCGTAGCATAGTCTCAGAGTCCGATGTTTCATCATTTGAAATCCAGCATAGTGGATTCGTGAAGCAGCTGTTGCTTTATTTGACATCTAAAAGTGAAAAGGACGCTGTGAGCAGAGAGATCAGATTAAAGAGATTCCTTCATGTATTCTTTTCTTCACCAGTAAGTTCTCTCCTACTGCTTCTCCATCATCTTAGAGGAGTCACCGGTCACTGATGTGTGTGTTTTCATCTCAGTAATTTCCATTAGGTGCTGGTCAAGATATTGATTGAGGTCAAGTTTCTGGCTTCTGATACACAGTTGGATTTGAATTTCTTGGTCTTTTTATATATCAAATACACTAGTAAAGCCACAGAATGGTGATTTAATGGCGTAGGTGCTACAGTTTCTATGGCCATTGTATCTTGAGTCTTTGTTTTTTCTGAAAGACCTGCCATTAATAGTAGTCTCTTACTTGTGAATGTATTTTATTCTCAATATTTGTTTTTAAACGTGTTTCACCAATAATACATATAGGGAAATATAAAATAGCTACAGACATGAGAGAGTGAGCATATACGTTTCCATTGTACATATAAAGTACAGTTTTAACAATTCTATTTGAGAGTACTCAGTCACCTTTTATAATCTGGATTACAAAACCAAAAGGCTCATTCATAGAGGCTCCACTTCCTTCAACCTCAGTGGATAAGAGCAAGAATGTAACTACTCTTGGACACTAATGGCTTAACATCATTGTATTTACTACAAAACTACTTGAAGAGAAGCCATCGTCTGGATCATCTGTGTAGTAGGACTAAGGGTAATTCTCCTGTGTGTTGGTGAAACTACTTCACCATGCCTTCCTCTCAGTGTTTGTGGGCATTTGAGCATGTCCTGTATTAACTTGGGCTATGTAAAGCAGACTTGTTACTTGTTTGAGATGCATTAGATGTGTAGCAATACTGGATGTAGTTTTATTCCATGCTTAAGATGATACACAGGGCTGTAATCTCTTACCTGAAACTCCTTGGGGCTGAATGGGTTTCAAGAGTTCTACAATACAGTACATATCTATATACCTGATATTCCCAGTGAATTCTAAATAGCGCTCCATATACATTGAATATTTTTTCAGGAAGGCATATGGATATTCCTGCTCAGTACATGTAAATAAAGACCTCCAGATGGCCTCGTGTCTGAGTCTGATCTCTTTACCAATAAGTTGTGTTTCCAAGCCTTTTTGGACTTAGGAATTAAGAATAAGGGATTGTGGGCCTGTACGAAAAAGAGTCTCTCTTTGAAATAATTTATATGGAAATAATCATTCCAACCAAGTCTATCAAAAGAAACAAAAGAGAATAGAGCAATGGTTCTGTTTTGTAAAACTGCCTGTTGAATTTTCTTGTTGAAGAGTGTTCCATTTTCAAGAGGCCTTGCTTAACGTTGGTTTATTTATAACTTTAGCTTCCTGGAGAAGAGCCCATTGGAAGAGTAGAACCAGTGGGTAATGCACCTTTATTGGCATTAGTTCACAAGATGAACAACTGCCTCAGCCAGATGGAACAGTTTCCAGTGAAAGTACATGACTTCCCCAGTGGAAATGGGACAGGAGGCAGGTAAGGATCAATGTGCCCTTGCTGTTGGACTCTGTGCTTCGTTTTGTTGCGGTAAAGTGGCAAGAGGTCTGATAACATCTTCGTTTGCCCTAAGACCATTTGGCTATAATGACTGAAGAAAAACATTTTTTGTCTTTAAATCGCCCCATGTGTTTTAAACATGTTGTTTTGGAAATACATAACCCAGTGACAGTGTTGGCAAGCTATAATAGGCTTAGTGTTCCTTAAATTGATAAACTTTAATATATGTTGCTTCTCTCCATGAGTTTATAGATAGGGATAATAAAATATTTGCATTCTGTGCAATAATGTGATTTCATATGTGATGTAAATGGTTATACCTTTGATGGGTTTTTAACAAGTAAGTATATATTTTGAAGTTTTCTTGTTTCATTAAAACTTCTGTTTTTTCCATAATACAGTGGTTTTACTAGACTCATGAAATGCTACAGAAAGAATGAACTGTAAAAGTTCATTATGGTATTTTTGAGATATTACAAGGTTTCTGGAATATTATGATTAGAAGGCTACAAAATAAGAAACTAGTTTTAAAATGCACAATCTGATGTGTTTTGAAAACATTTAAATTTTTTATTGAATTAAAACAATATGCATTATTGAACAGGTGAAGGGGTCCTTGTGGGCTAGGGTTTTTTCTTGCTTTGAAAATTAATATAGAATTTGGTATTCAGTTTTGATCATTATCCTGTCCTGGAAAATTTTATGAAATATGGGGGCATTTTCATCTGTGCCTGAGACATAAAGTTTTTCATTTTTACCTAGATTTGTATTAAAAAATGTATGTTTACATATATATGTAAATATACGTATATATGTGTGTGTGTATATGTATATGTATATGTTATCTCCCGTCTAATGGAACATTCTTTCCCGTACTCCTATTTGCATGCCTTATGGAATTTACAAATAACTGCGTTTTAAGCCTGTCTGTGTGTCACTGTTGTCAGTCCTTTCCAGAAATGAGCAATTAAATACCATTACCAGGGTTATAGTGGTGTAACTATCAAACTGCTTCATTCAAAAGAACCATAGCAATGTAATTTTTAAAGGTTAGATTTAAAAGTAATTTTGTAGCAGCACTGTTTGAAAGCAAAAGAGAGGGCTTTTTTCTTTGTTTTTACAGCCACAGAATTTCGTTAGGCAGTGGCAAAATACTACAGAAGTGAGTATGCGCAAATGGTTGAAGAATTTTTGTAGTCTAGAGAAATAGTTAAATCTCAGAGGCGAGAATTTCTGCTCACGTGTGTTTCCGCTATGACAGATAAAATGATGATTTGTTTTCATAGGCATGCATACACACACTCTTTTATTTCTTACTTTATAACAACTTTCACTAAGTAACTTGAATCTGCATCTTGACTATTTACGTAGCTGGTAAGTAAGTGCTTATTTTGTGCCTTAAGAAAATGAAGTTTGTATTGTCTTGCTTTTGTTTGAATTAATTATGTTGCTTTTGAAAATAATAGAATAACTTTTTTTCACAAATTATCTTGAGCTTTTCTCTCAACAGAGGATCACAGGCTTTAAAATTTTTCAACACACATCAGTTAAAATGCCAGTTACAAAGACATCCAGACTGTGCGAACGTGAAGCAGTGGAAAGGCGGGCCCGTCAAGATCGATCCCCTGGCTTTGGTACAAGCTATCGAGAGATACCTTGTAGTTAGAGGTACTTTCCCTTACGTGTATGTTTTGCGTTCGTACATTGGGCTGGGAACATTCAGGGATGTGGAAACGATTTCCCTGCTTATTGCTGCTTCTGTTAAAACCTAGCATTGGGAACTTGTGTTCCCCTCATTCGTTTTTACATGGCCTGTGGAAGCGTGATACACTTCCGAGGGGTTGATGACTTACTTCAGTGATGAGTTCATTTATTGTGGTGGAACGTAATGCAGTAGAAATGACACTTTACAAGTGACAATTTTCTTAGCTCTTTCTGCTTCATAGGTCATGGTGTAATTAATACACGTTTTTCTAAGAGTACGTGAGTTTAACCAGTACATGTGGGCTTTTCTTTGCCACGGACAATTGCTAGGAGTGTAATGGCCTTCTTGGGTCCTCAGGGTATGGAAGAGTAAGAGAAGATGATGAAGACAGTGATGATGATGGCTCCGACGAGGAAATAGACGAGTCTCTGGTAAGGCGCTGTTCTCGCCATGTTGTCAACGCACACGGTTCAGGGCCTGGAGCCTAAGTGGGTTTTCTTCTGCCTCATTCAGGCCGCTCAGTTCTTAAATTCCGGCAACGTAAGGCACAGGCTACAGTTCTACATTGGAGAGCATTTGCTGCCGTATAACATGACCGTGTACCAGGCAGTCCGGCAGTTCAGTATCCAGGCCGAGGACGAGCGGGAGTCTACGGACGACGAGAGCAACCCTCTGGGGAGAGCGGGCATTTGGACAAAGACTCACACAATATGGCAAGTCCGAAACTGACATCGTTTCCTTTGTCGTCAGCTTCGACATACTGTTCCTGTGTTTGGGAATTCCTGTTAATGACTGGCTTACATAAGGAGAGGGCACCCACGTCCTGCATTTTATTATTAAAAGCCACTTCAGATATTTTATGTGTGTTTACGTGAGTGCATGCATGTGCACACATGTGCCTGTGTGTATTTGCCTTCATTATGTCTCCTGGAAAACGTGCACTCATGGGCAGTAATCACAGTTTACGTCAGCTGTTTAGATTTGTTTCAGGTCTTTTTTTTTTTTTTTTTTTTTTAAAGATTTTGTTTATTTATTTATTTATTAGGAAAGAGAGAGAGTGAGAGAGAGCAGGTCAGAGTGAGAAGCGGACTCCCCATGGAGCTGGGAGCCCGATGTGGGACTCGATCCCGGGACTCCGGGACCACGACCTGAGCTAAAGGCAGTCGCTCAACCAACTGCGCCACCCAGGGGCCCTTGTTTCAGGTCTTTAAACAAGACAAAAACCTCTCCGAAAGATGACGTTCCTTTAGGTAATAAGAAGCTTGGCATCTCTGAGCCCTTAGAGGCATTTGGATGCAGCTTTGTGCATTGTTTGGGAATGTCTACTATTCAGATTTAAAGAGAGCCAGTCTTTGGGGCGCCTGTGTGGCTCGGTCGGTTAAACGGCCGACTCTTGATCTCAGCTCAGGTCTTGATCTCAGGGTTGTGAGTTCAAGCCCTGTGGTGGGCTCCACTTAAAAAAATAATAATAATAACCTAAAGGGAGCCGTTCTTCTCTGAACCGTCCCCAGAGTTCCTCAGGGGGCCTCCCCTGGGACAGTGGATTCTTTGTGGTGTCTTGCTGAAACAGTGCCATTGGTAATTCTCCAAATCCATAAGTAGGGAGAAACAGGATAGATGTCAGAGTTCTAGTAACTGTGGTGTCTGTGGGTCCCACTTCGGCTCCTGTAGAACAGTTTTTATTTTTAAAATCGACATTTAGTGTACATACTCTCCGATCAATTTAGGTACAAACCCGTGAGAGAGGATGAAGAGAGTAATAAAGATTGTGTTGGTGGTAAAAGAGGAAGAGCCCAAACAGCTCCAACAAAAACATCTCCTAGAAACGCAAAAAAGCACGATGAGTTATGGCATGGTAAGTGGATACACGAGAGGGGAAAACAAATTGCCACGGGTCAGTAGCCTTCTTGTGGAAGTTTGAAAGGAGTGATTTATATCTGGCAAAGTGAAACCCTTAGATATAATTTGGAAAAAAAGAAATTACCACAGATGAAAAATTCAGTACCTGCAAAATTGGGAAGAAAATTGGGAAAAACGCATACTCTTGCCATGAAAACCTTAGGTTTTCAAAGAGTATGCGTTTTTCCCAATTTTCTTGGGAAAGAAAATTGGGAAACCCAAGGTAGATGACCTTAGATTTTCATGAAGGCTAAAACAAATTTCATTAGTAGAGCACATTTACTAATGAAGAGACTGGTCGCGGTCAGGCAGGCCCTCCGTTTTTGTCATTTGTTATAATCTAGCAATCCTAGAAGGAATGAAAAGTTTTGCCAGGTAGTGTAATGACTACAGAATGGAAGAGCACCTCCTGGTTGATCTCTTTTCTAGTATTACCTCCCAGTCTCCGGGTGCTGACACCCCCGCCATCTCTGGGAGGGTGGCAGTGCTTTAACATTTGGCTCAGGGTCGTTCTTAGAGACCATCCCTATCCAGGAGTTCCAAACAAAATGGTGTCAACTGCTGGTATTTTTTTTTTTTTTGGTCCACAGAAATAAGGACATTTTAACAGTGTTTTATTTTGTTTTGTTTTCCATAAAACTTAAGTTCTATTATAAAGGATTTTTATTTTGAGATTTTTGTGCCTATGTTTTTGGTGTTAAATATTGCCCTTTTATGATAGCGACAGTGTTGTAATTTTTAATTCCTTTGCTTGGTAAAAGTAAATGGCAACAGTTTGAGCCCCTGACCCCTTGCCCAAGCTATTACTTAGTGAAATCTGAGAAGAATCATACATGTCCTTGGAAACTATCAGTCTGTCCTATCCTCAGCCTTGGATTAAATAACTAAATCTCCTATCAGATTTACAGTTGGGAATATTTGTCTATTTTATGTGGCCATTTTAAGCCAGATATAAAAACTAAAAATCCAGGAAATTTGTATAAAATTGTGAACTTTATTTAAACATTTTTATCTTTATTCTTCTCTGTGGCCATTTTATTATTATCCGTTTCTTCTGTTGAAAAGAAGTAATGGGAAATGAGTCAGTTTTTCTCCTTTACAGTTTATTTGGATATGGGAGGAAAGCAAAATTTTCATAAGCTTGTATGATTTATGTGTAAGATAAAGGGAAAATGTTTAAGCTATCAATACTCTATTAGGATACCAAACATTAGATCTTCATAGCTTGTAGTTACTATTTTCAGGGTGATAAAAGGACACCAGCCCTACTGGCATAGCATTTCTAACTTGGATCAAACCTTATCTTTGATCTTTTGCCCTCTAGATGGAGTGTGCCCATCAGTATCAAATCCTTTAGAAGTTTACCTCATATCCACGCCACCTGAAAATATAACTTTTGAAGACCCGTCATTAGATGTGATTCTTCTTTTAAGAGTTTTACATGCCATCAGTCGATACTGGTATTACTTGTATGATGTGAGTAATGTGGCCTGCTTATGGGTTTCCTCCCATCATGTGTTGTGCATGGCATGTTACCTGTGGTTGATGACTTTTTCTGTCTAGTGGTTGATGAATTTTTGTTGTACTAGAGACAGCTATAATGATTCGGTTAAATGTAGGGATCACAGCCAGTGAAATACAACGTACTCATCAATGGGAGCTTCTCCACCACTTTTTGTGGCTGGCCTACATTCTTGGATTAGTGTTCTTTCTGGCTGTAACTTTATTAAGTTAGGCTACAACATGAAGAACATATGTGAATTTATTGTATTTGTAGAATTGATAGAAAAATTCTTTCAGTACATGTAAGCAAAAGGTCATTTGTCTAAGTTGATACAGGAAAGAATGACGGAATTGGCCTCACACAAAACATTAGCTGCTACATCAGTGATTGGGTCAGTACTAGTGGCCTGTAGGGTTTGTGGTATTTGAACTTTGCATTGTAGAAATTGTCATTTAGCTTAAGGCACTTGAGTGAGAAGCCATATATTGTATGCTGGGAACCAGGTGAAATCTAGGCACTCTGCATACATTTTTGGAGATAAAGAGTTTGTGAATATAATCCTAATGTTTTACTACATGTAGACTTTATTTTTTTTCTTAACATTTTACAGAACGCAATGTGCAAGGAGATTATTCCAACTAGTGAATTCATTAACAGTAAGTTGACAGCAAAAGCAAATAGGCAGCTTCAAGATCCTTTAGTAATCATGACAGGAAACATCCCTACATGGCTTACTGAACTAGGCAAAACCTGGTAAGACGATCATTTCTAAAGTGGTGGCTTGGGAGCGTGCTGTTGTGGTGTTGGTCTTACATTTTGTTACAAAAACAGTCTTCACTGAACCTATTTAAACGTGTTTAAGTAACATTATCATATTTGGTCGCAGCTTGCTTAATATTTAGTGTAGCTGTCTGTGCAGAGGAGAGGCCTCTAGCTGGGGCTAATACAAGGTCTACCTGTGACAATATGTGTCTATATAGATGAACTAGGAAAGTATGCAAGGATATCTAAAGAGATTTAAAATCCTCTGTCTTCATAAAGTTGGACTCCAAAGGTGTAGTTGATTTATTTTCTGAGCCTGTTTGGATCCAGACTTAAATTCTCAGAGACCATAGAACCGTACTGATCAATACAGGGGTCAGTAGCCACGCCACGTACATCTATTTACGTTTAGATCAATGAAAATTAAGTAAATTAGAAATTAGTTTTTAGTCACATCAGCCACATCCTTATGTGGCTACCCATATCAGAGCAAATGTTGAATATTGGCATCACCGCAGGAAGTGTTTTTAGCAGCTCGGTGTCAAGAACTTCCAAAATCCTCCATCAGGAGGCGGTAGGACCTGTCTCACTGTAGGGTTCCTTCTCTGGAACTCAGCATGGCCGTCGGGCAGGTTTGAGTGACTTAGAAACGCCAGAGCTGGGAGAACAATCATGAGCTAGTAAAGCCATTATTATTATTTGTATATACGTGGTACGGGGATGGCCTGGCCATGTCATGGAGCGGTGATCGTATTTTAAGATGAGGGTTTTACTAGTCAGGTTATGCTTCAGAAGGTCTTCAGATAGATTAAAGATGATCTTGACCTGATTTAAAGTATAGGAGTTTTAATAGTTGAATTTCATATTTCATAGCGAAAAGCTACTTACTGCGTTATTGATCACTTAGAAATTTCATACAAGAATTATGAAAATTCAAAATTAGTTTACCTAGACTGTTTTTATTGGTTCTACTTACAATTCTTATTCTGTGTCATAGTAACAAGTTGTGTCTAATGTAGCGGTTTGTTGGTTTCTGATTCTAATTCAGATAATCTGTGTCTCATCTTTTTACAGCCCATTTTTCTTCCCTTTTGATACCCGGCAAATGCTTTTTTATGTAACTGCATTTGATCGGGACCGAGCAATGCAAAGATTACTTGATACCAACCCAGAAATCAACCAGTCTGATTCTCAAGATAGCAGAGTTGCACCTAGATTGGATAGGAAAAAAGTAAGTCTCTCCTCCCATATATGTAAAGGTAAATCGCACCGAGCTGTGGCCAGTAACGGGAACACTAGCGCGGCGGCGCATGGCAGCCGTGCCTGTGGCATCGCCGCCCCTCCTCCGTCTGTCTGCTCCTTTGGGGCTGCTGGGGTTCCCGTCAAGCTCTTGGAACCGGGCTCCATTTTTTCCCATTTCTGAAATAATTTCTCTAATTCTTTTTTCTTAGTTGCCATAACTCTTGTGCCAAGGAAGAGTCCTGTCTTCCCCCACGAGGGCTTCTTTTTCTTTTTAAATGGTGAACTCACACTCTAGCCTTCCTTTTATAATTGATCCTTACGCGGTAGGTAGAATTAACCAGATCCACTTTCTTCCCTTCACACATCACTCTGGTCAGAGATGACCGAAACAAGATTCTTAGTGGGATTCCCGGCTCGAGCCTGGTCAGCCCCTGTGTTGCTGACCTCAGCTTCCTGGACTTCTCACCTTGGCTCCACATTCAGAGCTCTGACCTCTCCGCTCTGAGCCATTCCAGCGGGAACCCCATCCTCCATTTCTGACATCACCGCTTTTGCTTCTGAGGTCTCTGTTCATCTTCCTCTTGCTGAGGATTCTTACTCAAGTGTGTCTTTCCAAAACCTGTAACTCCAAGACTCATGAGAGCTATTAGTAATGATGTGAAAAGAGAGAAGGAATGAGAAGCAAAACAAAAATCTCCTTATACTTAGACTTTTTGTTCTGCAAAGCCTTGCTATTTCCAGCTTTACTTGTATCATTAGGATTATATCGGCGGCAGTGTTGGTAGAATTTGGAAATGTAGCAAAACCTGTCTCGTCCTCGTGAATCTCATTAGTAGATCTTTATAGTTGGCTTGTAGGATCTCTGCAGATTGGGGCCAGGGGGTTTCAGCTCACCTGTTTCACTGCCACCGCCATACCGATCTCTCCATTATGTAATTGTAATTTTGTCTACGGAGAGGCCACGTAGTTGCAGCTCTGACGTGGACTGGCGTCTGGCAAGGTTACAGAGAGCCTTTCTTCTCCATCTTGAATTGAATTTTCTGAACCTGCCAGGAGCTCAAGATAATACTCAGACTTAACTTCTAGCTTTGTTGTCCACGTTTGTAGCAATGCAGCTGCTTCTTAACCTTTCCTGAGGTATGCTTTTCTAGAAATGGTCTTGGGGCGTCCGGGTGGCTCAGCCAGTTCAGCGTCCTACTCTTGGTTTTGGGGGTGTCATCTCAGGGTCATGGGATGAAGCCCCACATCAGTCTCCGTGCTGGGCATGGAGTCTGCTTGAGATTCTCTCTCCCCCTCTCCCCGTCTCCCTCCCTCTCTGCCCCTTACCTCACTCGAGCGGACGCATGCGCTGTCTCGTGCCCTCGCTTTCAGATAAATGAAAATAGTCTTTTAACAGTTGATTTTTTTTGCACTCTGAGAAATGCCACCTGTTTATTAGAGTGCAATGTGAGCATTGTTTCCTCACATTCGTGCTTTGTTTTTTAGCGTACTGTGAACAGAGAGGAGCTGCTGAAGCAAGCGGAGTCCGTGATGCAGGATCTGGGTAGCTCCCGGGCCATGTTAGAAATCCAGTATGAAAACGAGGTGAGCTTACGAGGGTGGATGGTGTTCGACTTCGTTTGTGCCTTCGGTAAGACTGTTGGTCCTCTGAAATTCTCAACGGCAGTTGGGAAATTTATCTACAGACTGGAGATTTGCTCTGTGTTGGATGATCTTGGAAGGTGGAAACTCTGCAGTTTCCAGGATGAGGCTGTATAATAAAAGACGGTTTTTTCTTGCATACGAGCGAACGTTGGTGTCATTGTTAGGTTGATAAGTGAAAGGATGTTTTAAGCATGCCTTTCGAAATGTTTGAACTGCTTTTAAGAAAATCACAGATCTAACCTGTATAATAAATGCACACTTATAACACGTACAATTCTAGTTGTACACATTCTAACGTCCGAATGTGTTCAGTCTGGAACCACTGCCACATCAAGATCAAGAAAACACACCATCACCGCAAACTGTTCTAGATGACTTTGCCGCTCGCGCCCTCTCCCCTCCGCCAGGCAACCTTCGGTCTTTTCTGTCCCGCAGTTCTGTCTTTCCTTCCAGTGCGGGAGGAGCAGACTTCTACAGTACGGAGCTGTGTGTGTTACTCTTCCAGCACTCAGTGTAATGCTTTCGAGAGTCATCCATGTTCTGGATGTATCTGTTTCCTTTTATCACTAATTGTAAGAGTCGGTTGTATAGATATTTCAGGAAATGTTTCATCACCAGGTGATGCACATTTTAGTTTCCAGGTTTTGACATGTATGAATAATGCTGCTGTGAACATTGGGTACCAGTCTTTGGAGAGACACAAGGTTTTTATTTCTCTTAGGTAAATTAAATTCTTCAGGGATGAATTGCTGAGTTACTTAATAAGATACATTTTTACTTTACGTGAAACACCAAACTGTTTTCCAAGTAGCTTTGCCATTTCCTGTTCCCACCAGTGATGGAGCTTGTGAGTTTCAGTTGCTTCCCATGCTCACCAACTCTCGGGGCTTATCTTTTTAATTTGGGGTATTCTGGGGGTTTACGGTGGTATCTTACTGTGTTCTGTTTGCATTTTTCTGATTTTTCATTCCCATTTGTTTTACTGGCCATTCATATGTCTTCTCTGGACAAGTGTCCATCCACATTTCCATCATCACATTTTATGATTACGTTGTTATTATTCTGGATACAAGTTCTTTGTGAAATGTCTTTGGAAGAGCAGAAGTTTTTAAATTTGTTCAAATCCAGTTTATAAATTTTTTTTTTTGATTTGTGCTTTTTTTAATCCCAAGAAATTTTCCCCTCACCCTTGGTTTTCAGAGATTTTTTTCCCCATGTGTTTCTCTAGAAATTTTAGAGTTTTGGCTCTCATACTTAGGTCTGTAATCCATTTTTAGTTATATATAGTGTAAAGTAAAGCGTTAAGGATATTTTTCCTTTTTTCTGAATATTGGCTAAATTTTCTAGCACCGTTTGTTTGAAAAGGCATATTTTTCCCATAATGAGTGACCTTGGCTCCTTTTTGAAAATGAGTCGATTGTGAATATTTGGATCCATTTCTGGGTTTTCTGTTCTTTTTTGTTAATCCATACTGTCTTGATTACTACATCTTGATAGTTAGTCTTGAAGTCAGGTAGCGTGAGTCCTGCTTTGTATTTCTTTGTGAAAGTTGTGGTTATTTCTCAGTCCCTGGTATTTCTGTGTAGATTTTAGAATCAGTTTGTCAGTGTCTACAAAAGGTCTCACAGGATATCGACTGGCATTGTGTTGAATTTTGGTCAGTTTGAGAGGAAATTGACATGTATTAGGGTCGAGTCTTGGAGTTCATGAATGCGTGTAGACTTCCATTTGTTTAGGTCTTTTTATCTCTCTCAGGTTCACTTATTAAGTCTAGAGGTCTTTCATGTGGATATTTTGTTAAAATTCTCCCCAAATATTTCTTGTTTTGTGATGATGTTGAAAATGATACTCTTATTTTCTGGTTGCTATTAGTTTGTAGAAATGTAGTTGATTTTTTAATTTTCACCTTATTTTATGTGACTTTGATAATTTTTAGATGTAATAACTTTTTAATAAATCATGTAGGATTATTGCAGAACCGAGGTTTGGGAAACTCTGTAACGGGCTGGATAGTGAATATGCGGGGGTTGCGGGCCCCACAGTCTCCATCACAACCACTCCATTTTGCCTTTGTTGTACAAGCAGGAAAGTGGCCAGACACACTACTTAGGTAAATGAGTCTGGCCGTGTTCCAACGAAATTTGAAGTTCATCTAATTTTCACATATGATGAGATATTATTCAAGATTTTTCGAAAACCACTCTTCGCTTGGCAGATGGTACAAAAAAACGGGCAGTGGGCCAGAGCCGTAGTTGGCTCACCTGTGATTTTGGGCAGTCGTGTCGGCTGTGAAAAAGATACGTACGGTTTTACTTCCTTTCTAACCTTTGTCATTTCTTTCTTTTGAGGCACTTTTAAACAGCCCGGACTATCCCTCAAGAGATTCAAATAATGGTTTTCTCTATATTTTAACTGTGAAATACTGAGTCTCTTGGGAATACTTTCCTCCCTCTTTCCCCTAAATATTTTTAAGACAAAACTTGAGAATGTTTGGACTTCTAAAACTCTTAAAGACTTAAAATTTCCAAGCCTTCTATTATACTTATTATTTATAATGGCCAGTCACTCTGCCTCTCAGTTTTCTTGTCTATAAAATGTACAATCTCTAACAATCTGCAGTATTATATATGGTTATCCAAGGAATTTTAATTATGAGTTTGATTTCTCTTAAGCATTTTCATCTCATTAAAAGTTAATTTGAGAGTATTTAGTCATCAAAATTAAAATGAAGTCCTTGTGACCTAGGAAGTAGACCGTGTGCTAGGCGTCCGGGTTATGGCAGAGTTCTTGCAAAGGATTACGGTGTAGTTGGGGCGGGGGTGGCCACAGGGCAGAGGTACGAATGCATGTGGCTGATGAGCGATGTAGGTGGCAAGTGAACGAGGCTTTCAGACAAACGTCCTACCGTCCCAGGAGTGTGTGAACAGGTTCACGGAGTTAGCCTGATGGGAGAGAGCGGGGCAGCTGGGGGACCAAAGGTTGTGGTTCCAGCAGAGGATTAGGCGTGGTGGTGAGTGGCAGAAGTTGAGTAAGTGCGCTGGAAGCCATGGGACCGAGGGAGGTTGGAGGGGAGGCCTTGACTGCTGGGACAAGAAATTGAGACGCTCTTTTGAATCCACCCTGATCATGCCTCTTGATCAGAGGATTACAGTTCGGATATTTACATGCTCGCCTTTCCTCTTCATAGAACTGCAAGACCTCTGCCCCAGGTGACTTGTTTTCCTGAGTTTATTTTTTTATTATTATTTTTTTTAAGATTTATTTATTTATTTATTTATTAGGAAAGAGAGAGAGAGTGAGAGAGAGCATGAGAAGGGAGAAGGTCAGAGGGAGAAGCAGACTCCCCATGGAGCTAGGAGCCCGATGTGGGACTCGATCCCGGGACTCCAGGATCATGACCTGAGCCGAAGGCAGTCGCTCAACCAACTGCGCCACCCAGGGGCCCCTCCTGAGTTTATTTTTAACTTAATTTTTACCCCACTATATTTTTTTCTTGCCAGGAATGTCTTAATCCTTCCCTCTCGCACCCTTCGTGGTTCTGTTCGAGGGAACCTGAGCAGGTCGAGGGCAGCGTCACACTGACTGTGCCTCAGGCCATCAGGATTGAGTTACTGATACAGAAGTCTTCAGTTTACAGTTTTCATTGCTGGGTCCTACCTACTGATTATGGAAAAGATTCTAGGAGGGTCACTGGGGAATAGGGCTTGGGAGGAGTACCGACTTTTTAGAGACAAAGGGCACCTCAGGTCATAAATCAGATCCAACCATACAGGTCTGCAAAGTGGCCATTAGGAAGACTTCGGAGTAGCTCTAGAAGAACCGGATTGGCTGGGGCCACAAATGACCAGCCTCCGGGAGGGTGAAGTGGTAGGAGCATGGACTGTGGGGCCGGTGCCACCAGCGCTGACCGACTGTGACACTGGGCGCTTCTGTAAAGCCCTCGGTGATGCCACAGGAGGGGCGGGGGAGATGGACCTTTCTCATCCCGTGGTGTTAGAATGATTAACAGTGGAACGTTGACATGTAAGTGCTAGTTACGCGTTAGCTTTTGAAAGGGAAAGACTCGGTTGTCGGAATTCATTTTTCTTTGTTTTTACTTCTAGAGCTTAATGCTTTTCCTTCCTTTAAAAACATTTGAAGCAAAACCGAAGTACCTACCTTTCTAGTGGAGTGGCTGAGTAGAGCAGAATCCTGAAAAGATCAGGTGGACCTACGACAGGGCCGCTGGCCCGCCCAGGGTCCAGGGTGAATTGTCGGAACAGCTTTGACCCCTCCTTCCACCCGCACAGATCTGCTGTGATGACGTGTACAGCGATACTCATGCCGCTTAATAGTTTAAGTCTGTTTTAGCTTTAGAAAGAACCCATTTTGGCCTAGGCTAATCATGCTAAAGCGAGAAAAAAACTTAAGTGGTTCTAAAGCTCCATCTGGCGGGTATCAGATGCTACTGCAGTAGCATTTTTTCCTTCTCTCTTGCCTTCTCTTTCCCTTCCTTCCTCTCCTCCAGTATTCAGGATTCATTGGACAGTAAAGTATACAGAATTCCTACCACCACAGTTTTTTTTTTCACGTACTTACGCATATGACAGGCTGCATGGTGAAGAAAAATAAAGCTATTATAAAATAAGACGGATCTCGATGGGGAAGGGCTAGGGTGGTCGAGCGGACAGTTGAGCCGAGGCAGGTCATTACCATTTAGGGAAGGGTGTTTCCAGCGAAAGACCTGAGCAGCAGTTCCTGGCCCTTGGCAGAATGACGGGCCACAGTAGGGGTCCCGCTGTGGGAGGGGTCACTCAGGTGGTGCAGGCCTCGGAAGAACTTGAGCTTTTGCTCTGAGTGAGAGGGGAGGCCCCTTGCCACTGTGAGACTAGATGAGGAGATGCCGAGAATACTGGTGCAGAGAGTTTTCGGGAGGCTCTAGCAGTTAGACCAGAGAAGGGACAAGTCAGTGCAGAATAGATTTTAAAGGGGGGTTTACAGTGTTGAGTGAAAAAACAAGAAAAGCAGAGATTTTGTTGGAGCCCTGGGGGAACGCAGATGCCATTTACTGCTGTGGAATACTAACAAAGGGGCGAGGTCCAGAAGGGGTCACCACATCCAACCTGGTATGTCACTGTTTGCAAAGTTAGAGTGAAATACTTGGTGGATGGCATCTAACCTGTTAAGCTAGTTTGGGATACTTTTAAAAAGTAACTGTGATAATGATATAATAATGCCCATTATCTGCAAATAATCTCTTTAAGTGAACTGTAGTTCTCTTGACCACGATGGTGGTTTGATGTAGCCTATAAACTATGATATTAACTTGTCATAAGCTGCATGTCTAACTTACGGTCCGAGCTGGTAAGACCTTGATAGAATGTGTAGGAATAACTAGGCTGTGAACATGGACACAGGATGCCTCTCAAGGAGAGGGGGGTTTCCATTCCAAGCTGTACAGTCACATCAGGGCTGGTTTTAAAAGTACCAGTGCCCAGGCTCTAAACCGGACCTACCAAGCGGGAATCTTCGGGACATGCTCACCATCTCCATGCAAACAGACTGATAAAGCTCTCAGGAGTTGCCAGTGCACCGTGGGGCCCGAGAAGCGCCGACGTACTCTCCGAGGCTAAGTTAACCCGGTGGGCGCTGGCGGGGCTCTGACCTTCCCCGAGCCCCGTGTTACTCAGCAGCCTGCCCTTCAGTGGCTGCTGTCTGTCCAGGCTCTCTCGAGGGTACAAAGGTGAACTCAAGTTGCCCTCGAGGGAGAATTGCAAACACATAATGAAATTGTGGCAGTGGGAGGTGATGTGAGAAGTCGCTGAACAGCAAGTCCTAGAGAAAAGGAAGCAGAGTCACTGGGCCGAAGAGGAGGCTTCTCCTGAGAAGACATTTTGAGCTGGTTTCAGGCTAACAAGAGGGCTCTGGAAGGAGATCCCCTAGCTCCCGCTGGGGGTGCATGGGAGCCCGAAGCACACAGTGGGAGTGCCGGGGTCCTGAGCAGTAACAAAGGGCGCCTCGTTCTTGTTTGTTCCAGGGGACCAAGCCTGAAGGAGCGCGGCAGGGACAGTTTGGGAAATGATGCGCGAAATAAACAGTGGCTGCCAGTATTCATATTACAAAGAGGTCAGCCCAAGAAAAGGAGCATAAAGTCTGAAAATTTGAAATTGTTCTACTTTTGTTCTTCTCTAGGTTGGTACAGGACTTGGGCCTACACTGGAGTTTTATGCACTTGTATCTCAGGAACTACAGAGAGCTGACTTGGGTCTCTGGAGAGGTGAAGAAGTGACTCTTAGCAATCCAAAAGGTAATCTTAATCAGTTTGTGTTTTTCAGGTGAGGTGAAAGCGTCTTTATAATTCATTAAGTAGATTTAATTCCTAGTAGAGGGCCGTCGTCTCTGACCTTAATCCAACTTTGAGCCTTTGTTTTCTCTTTTATCAAATTAGGGAGAGCCTTCTAGCTCTAGAGGTCTTCATTCCATGATCTGTCTGATTTTGAGAATACTGAATTTCTTAGGTGTTCTTAGCTATCAGGTTTTGTCCTATCTTGTTTTGGGAAATAGCGTCTGAAGTTTTGTGACTTGCTCATTTTATAGGAAGCCAAGAAGGGACCAAGTATATTCAAAACCTCCAGGGCCTGTTTGCGCTTCCCTTTGGTAGGACGGCCAAGCCAGCTCACATCGCAAAGGTGAAGATGAAGTTTCGCTTCTTAGGAAAATTAATGGCCAAGGCTATCATGGATTTCAGATTGGTAAGTTTAGGATTGATTATTTGTTGTCAACCATTTTTTTGTATCTGTGTACTGAAAGTGTCTCAGTCCCCTGCACTTCATGCTGTATTTTTTTTTATTTTTTTTTAAGATTTTATTTATTTATTTGACAGAGAGGGAGAGATCACAAGTAGGCAGAGAGGCAGGCAAAGAGAGAGGGGGAAGCAGGCTCCCTGCTGAGCAGAGAGCCCGATGTGGGGCTCGATCCCAGGACCCTGAGATCATGACCTGAGCTGAAGGTAGAGGCTTTAACCCTCTGAGCCACCCAGGTGCCCCTTCATGCTGTATTTTAAAACAGTGTTTCACAGACTTTAATATGCATATGACTTACATGGAGATTCTATTTAAAAACGCTAATTCGGGTTCAGTAACTTGGGTGAGGCCCATGATTGCACATTTTCTTTTTTTTTTTTTCCTTTTGTCTGCTGCTTTTCTCATTAAAGATTTCACATTTTCATACGAGCTCCCAGGTGATGCCAAAGTGCTATTACGAAGCATTCCTTTAGTAGCAAGGGTTCAGAGAATCAGGCAACGTGAAGGGTGGTTTTAAAGTATTTGTTATTGGATTTTTAATTCATTTAGGAAAGCCTGAACTTTTTGCAGCCAAACTGCAGGAAGTCATCATTGGAGTTCCAGAGGGGAAAAATAACCCATGAGCTAAGTATTAACGGAGGTCTGAGTGTTGCCAGGCTTTAATTTCCTCTTCTCACATTTTCCGAGATACTTGGTCAGTATGTAGAAGACATTTTGTTTCATTCAGTGTCAGGTTTCCAAGCTGACAGTTTTGCTCTGCCTACAGAATGGGCTATTAATCAGTTATTTTAGAAGTTATATTTTTTTTAGTTTTAGTTAGTTGGTTCTTCTTTTTAACCTCTTTTTTTCACCCATATGTGCAGACTACAGACTACAGTGGAATTTCCGTTTACTCCGCCCCAAATTAAGATTCTTATAAAAATCTCTTAGTTTGGAGGTCCTTACGGAGAATATATGTCCATCATTGAAAGATCTCCTTTTTAGGGTCAGTGTTTAAATAGGATTCTTTGGTGTACTAAGGTTTTCACAATATCAGGGCCCCAAATTGGGTTTAAATGAGAACAGTTGTGTGTAATGAGAGAAATAGTTCCAAAATGTGTTTTTTGGAGGGGGGGTTATTACTCAGCCTTTACAAATGGTCTCTTAGAGTGTCAGTTATAGAACTGAGGCAATTCTAGAAACTTAGCGTGACTGTTGGGATATTTTGTATGCTTCCTTTCAGGTGGACCTTCCCCTTGGCTTACCCTTTTATAAGTGGATGCTGAGGCAGGAAACTTCACTGACATCGCATGATTTGTTTGACATTGACCCGGTTGTAGCCAGATCAGTGTATCACCTAGAAGACATTGTCAGACAGAAGAAAAGACTTGAACAAGATAAATCCCAGGTAAGCTTAGAAGATGAGGAAATGGTCAAGTGGTTCAGTTTCTTACTGTGCAAGATGAGGTCTTTGTTAAATGGTTTATATTTGACCAAGTTATTACTTTATATTATTTTACTTATTTTATCTTAGAAGAGTTTAATTTTTTCATTAGAATAACAAACAGTTTCACAGTGGGTACGATGACCTATAAAAACAGCAGGTGATAAATAAACAGCTTGATGAACAAATAAATGAAAAACATTCCTGACTTGAACCCATAAGGCTCTTACTTATTAAATTTTAGATGGGCATTATGTATCTGGGCAGATACTGTATCATACTGAATTTTTTTAGTAAGCATTTGAATCAATAAAAACTATTCTCAGGACAGATTGTTTTTCCAGAAAGTTAACTTAATTTAGGAACAATCCCATTTGTTTATAGAAAGATCAGGAAAATAGTATTAAAGGTCGTGGATGGTGTTCACTATTTCTTAGTAACATCTGCTGAGGCTTCTCTATTAGAATGGGTAATACTGAGCTTTATATCATTAATGTATATTCTTTACGTATTAATAAGAGATTAAAAATTATTTGACCCAATCTGAGATTAATAGTGGGTTCTCTATCAGGCAGAAGACGACAAAGTTATATTTAAAAAATATCAGCACAGATTCATTTAGCTATATTTGGGCAGGCAACGTGGACCAGTGTTAAATCAACTCCCATTTTATAGATTGTGTAAAGTAAGAATAGAGGGGAGACACTGTAGGGAAAGCGTCACATCTGTTAAACTGGAGAAGAGCTGTCGACAGATGGAGATTTTAGAATGCCTTGTTATCAGAGAAGAAAGTGATTTATAAAGGAATTAATTTTATCTCCCTTATTAATGGGTGATTTGGGGAAAAATCAGTTTGTTTATTGAGAGAAACTGGCATTTAAGATACCAAGTCCATCTTTTCCATAGAAGATCTGTCGTCTTAGGATTTTAGAATCAGTTTTATGCTTATCGACTTTGTGAATTTTAAAAACAAATGCAATCTTATTTGGAATCATCTGTTAGGTAAATAATGGCCCCCAAAAAAGAAAGGAAAGAAAGTAAAACTCAGAGCACTATTCCATGTGCCGTATGTATATTAGTTCATTTAATCCATACATCCTTCAGAGACTTACGTGTCTCTGTTATTCCTCCTCTGCTCATGAGACACTCAAGGCAGATAGACTGAGTGACCGGCCAAGGTCACGGACCCAGAGTGTGGGAGGAGAGCTGGGACCCACTCAAAATGTGGACTGTTGGCTCACATTTTGCAACATGCCACCCGTTCTCTTCAACTCTTTTTTGAGATTTGTTCTACAAATCTTTAATCTTTATTTTTGATGTTGTCAATTTAAAAGTATAAAATGCATAGTACAGAAACCACATTCCATGGAAAAGCTCTACTGTATTAGCCGATTTTCATCCAGCGCATGAGGAATGGTGGTATGTGGTAATCTGGAGCCCCTCACCTCATTGTTGGTAAAGTAGGCAGATGAAACAAACTTGGTAGTGTAAATTCTTAAAAGGTACATGGGAAATGGGCTGAAGCTTACTAGCTCTTGATTTAGTGGAAGATCTAGAGAAATGAACAGTGAATTCCTTTTAAATATCTCGGGGACACTATATATTCTAGATTCCTCTCAGTGATAGCATTTTGTAATGCAAACCTTCATAAACAGGATGTTCCTTAAGTAGCTGTGCGAGAAGAGACTTTCCATTAGGACAGCAGTGACCACCTTGATCTGTGGAGGGGTGGGGGACAGTTTTGAGAGCTTTCCAGGAGGAGAACATTTCGAGAGATGTTGGTGAATACTATGTAGTCCTTCTGAGGAATATCTTAAACCTAAAATGAAAGGCCTCCCTCTGGTTTCATCAAATGATTCACCTGAAGCTGAGGAGAGACCTAAGCACAGGCTTTTACAGAGAAGAACAGATTAAGATTATACCTTAATCTCAGGGCCGTCTCCTCTTCATTCTGAATTAATCTGAAATCCTCATTTTAAAAATGACTAATTTAAAATCAGAACTTCCTAGCTTTTTTTAGTTTAAATGACTGACTTCTTGCACCTGGACTATTTAGCCACCAGGAATTTCATACTTGGAGGTATTTCCAGTTTGGAAAGCCATTTCGCTTCTTTCTCCTGTCCTATATACCTTCATTTTCAGGTAGTACTTGCAGTTTTGCATGTTAGTCTTTGATTTCTAATCTAGAAAATATAGGTAAGTGTTAAATATTTGTAAGCATTTAAAAAAATTAAATAATACAAACTGCTTTTAACATTTGTCTGTAGAGTATGACTTGAGGGCTTTGCTGGAACCTTTCTCCACCGCAGCATTAGTGTGTGGAGACGGCGCTGTTGTGCTCGTCCCGAAGTCACAGGATGAGGAATCTCCAGGGTGTTCCTTAGACTCGAGCTTTTCAGGGGGGCTAAAAGTTAATTACCATCTCTTAGATCGTGCAGTATTTGTATTTACTCAAGTAATAATGCATTATTTGTATGTACGGTTTCCTGTCTAAGGAATGGTAATTAACTATATATAATTGGATTCATTAAGATTAAAAGAGAATTTAGGAAGAGTTTGTCCAGCCCTATAACCACTCTCAAATGGACCATCACGTAAGCGATTATGACTTTCTGTGAAATCCGGTTGGAAATATGGTCACATTGACAGACATCTCATTTTGAAGGAACACTTAAGTGAGCTTATTTTTCCCTGTATAAAAATAGTTGGGTTCTGAAGTGCTTAAGATTATTTCCTTTGGGATCTTGTCCATGTGCAGATGAGAACACAAAAACAAATACTGTAAAAGCAGAAGGAACCCTTCAAATGTGTTAGTATATCTTCTGTTTTATAAACAGAAACACAGAACCAACTGAATGACGGTGCTTAACATCTCTTATCCCCCCTTTTTAGACCAAAGAGAGTCTACAATATGCATTAGAAACCCTGACTATGAATGGCTGCTCAGTTGAAGATCTAGGATTGGATTTCACTCTGCCAGGGTTTCCCAACATTGAACTGAAGAAAGGAGGAAAGGATATACCGGTCACCATCCACAATTTAGAGGAGTATCTAAGAGTACGTAATTGCGGCACCCTTTGGGGGAAAGGCCAGCGTCGGTTCCCGGGGCTCCCTTTGGCCCTGTCCTGCCGAGCTGAAACCCTAGGCACCCAAGATCACGGCGTCAAATCCATTTCTTCAGACCTTAGCTTCCTTTTGCGCTTGAGAGAACGTGTCACATAGTGACGCCTCATGTGACCTCAGATTTGCTATCTTCAAGCTTGAATACTGATGACATTGTCTTCATTTAAAAGAAATCAGTGAAAAGGAACCATCACTTGTGTTCTTGCTAAACTGCATTTTGTCTGTCAAAGTGGCTAACTTGATAGAATTAACACACACACAAGTTTATGGTGGTAGCAAAGACTTTCAGATAATTTATGGTTCTTAACTATATTTGCTAAATTATTTTGTATTGAAAATACAAAATAATTCTATTCTATTTTTAAGTTATAACCTATATGGTTCTTTATTACAACTTTTTTTTTTTTTTTAAGATTTTATTTATTTATCTGGCAGAGAGAGAACACAAGCAGGCAGAGAGGCAGGCAGAGGCCGAGAGAGAGGAGCAGGCTCCCTGCTGAGCAAGGAGCCCAATGCGGGACTCGATCCCAGGACTCCGGGATCATGACCTGAGCCGAAGGCAGCCGCTCAACCAACTGAGCCATCCAGGCGTCCCTTTATTACAACTTTTTGAAAAGTTTTCTTTTGGTTTATTTCTGAGATTAAGTGGGAGGAGCATTGGGTTCAAGATTGAAAATCAACTACACCCAGACTTGGGTTTGCCAGCAACCTACAGTGGGGTTTTAGATAGAACGTTTGAAAAATGTTGGCTCTGTTTTCTTCATCTGCTAGAGAAAGAGAGTAGACAGCAGAGGTCTTCAGACATTATTTAGTGTCACCAACAGTTCTGTGACTGACAGACGCTCCCTTTAGTATTCAGAGGACCGTCTGCTCGTACTACCTGCTTTTTTCCTCACTTTGAGAAAGCTGACCTTTTGGCCTACTGGTAAATGACCAGATGAAAGTTCTCTGAAAATAATTTGTACGAATGCTTGTGTTTTTGTTTTTATTTTTATCTGAGTACGTCCTGTATTTCTTGAACCCCGTGGGCTAGCCAGAGTCACTGATGACTGGATAATGTGGGACCAGTGACAGATGCTTTCTGTTATTTTTCAGTTTCAAGGGACTGCATTTCCACAGTTGGGCCTTTTCTAAGTGAAGTGGAAGGGTTGGCTTCTAAGAACTTAATCAGGATTTAGATCTAAAATTTTCACATTAAAAATTCAAAACACTGAACAGTTGGTAATTGTGAATCTTGAAACATCAGCTTTACTTCTTAAAAACACTTTATCCTCTTGGGAAATTCTCATCTGGGAAGGTACTAATCTGTGCCATCAGGATTTTATGTAAATGAATTTTATTTATTTATTTAGATTTTTTTAAATTAATTTATTTGACAGAGAGATCACAAGCAGGCAGAGAGGCAGGCAGAGAGAGAAGAGGAAGTATGCTCTCTGCTGAGCAGAGAGCCCGATGCGGGGCTTGATCCCAGGACCCTGAGACAAAGACAAAGCTTTAACCCACTGAGCCACCCAGGCGCCCCTATGTAAATGAATTTTTAAAACACACTAAATATAAATGCTCGTGGGCTGTTTTGGTTTGATTTGGTTGTTGGTGTTGTTTTACATTTTCTTATTCGCCAGGCCCCCAGTTAGAAGTTGACCTGAGTGATCTTTTATGCAGTTTTCTGACAGGTATTTTAGAGACTTTAGTAACTTGTGTTTTGTCTCTTCTTTTTTGTTGTTGTTTTTCTAAGTGATCAGGAAGGATGTTTCACTTTGCCACATATTGACTAGGGAAGAGAAATGAAATCTTGTCAGGGTTCCTAAAAGACTTTTCTTTCTGCAGCTGGTTATATTCTGGGCACTAAATGAAGGCGTTTCCAGGCAATTTGATTCCTTCAGAGATGGATTTGAGTCCGTCTTCCCACTTAGTCATCTTCAGTACTTCTACCCGGAAGAAGTGAGTAGCTTGTGTCTCAAAGAAAGAAGAGCTTGTTGCTCCGTGTGTATCTGTAGTTATCTTAGGGGGCTTTCTCTGTGCCATCTAGCCAGAGATTGTTGCAAACAACAACAACAACAAGAAAAACCAAGCGGGGATGGGGGTTGTGGGAGGTTGAGGAAAGATCATTTCCTGAGCAAACAAGAGTCTAAATATAAAATACAGTATAATATAAATGTAACATCTTCTATTATATAAATGCTAACTCTAACTTAACTCTTAGGAGCGGGGTCTGTGTGTGATTGGTGATCACATAGCCTCGTTGTCACTGGACCCTGAGGGCTGCCCCGGGGGGCGTGGGGTGCTGGGGCGGGCGGGGAGAGGCCTGGGTCCACAGTACTGAACACAGATGAGGGGCACTTTTTTTTTTTTAACCTGAACTTCCTGGATTAGGTGACACTTTGCCTTATGATTGGAGTCCGTCCTTGAGGTTTTAAGGGTGTGTTGCACAAGGTGTCGAGAAGGGGGACACGAGCGTATGTGCAGTTTTCCAGCCGCCTTAGGTGCAACAGGAGTCCGAAAAACTACTCGCCAGTGATGAGCTGGCACAGAAAGGAGCGAGTTTGGAATCCCTTTTGTTTATTATTCGAGTGGTAACTTTAGAATACATGCCTGTTACTGGCTGAATCCTGCTATCTTGGAAGGACTTAGCATTGTAATCGCCATTACGATTTTTATGTCCACTCCGATTTGCCACTTACTGAAGCAGGTGGTGAACCTGACACTTGGAGGCGCTGAATGTCACCTGGAATTGACAGCAGCAAACGTTGCTCCTGGAGTTGAATTCTGGTCCCCACCACTTAACCGTCTGACCTTATCTAGGTCATCGTATCTGATCCGCCTGCCTCATCCATAAATTGCGATGATCTCTGTCTTACTGAACGGGATGCATGAAGTACCTGACAGTGGGTGACATATAGTAGACACTAAATTTGACAGGCCCTGAATTGGATTTTCTCAAAATACACAGTTATTCTGCAGATGGGCCGTTAACCAGAGAAAACGTGGCTTAATTTGAAGCTGACGTTAGATTTTCCAAGCAGACACGAGCACGTCTTTGCTTTCTAATGTTCCCCCTGTGACGGCTAGCTCGGTCCCCGTGCCGCCCCAGCCGCCGTCTGGCCGCCATCTGCTTCTCTTTACAAAGTGAGAAAGCGGTCCATTTGCTGCGTCTCCATTCAGCTTGCTTCTCCCACTTCTCTCTCCAGCTCAGTAGTCTGTGCCTTGGCTTCCTTTCTTGTATACCCTTGTGTTTCTAGAAAACAGGATTTATGAACTCTCCCTGGTTACAAGTAGATTATCAAGTGAAAGCCTCTAAAGACATGAGAAGAGTTAGGAAAACTTAAACCAAGGGTTCCTCCCAGGTATGTTTTGTTGGCGATTAAAGGTTTCTCCAGGCCCCAGTCCCTGCACGTCGGTGGGGTGCCTATTCATGCAGCTGGAGAGGAGACTGACTTTATAAGTAGAAGAGCACCGTGTATAAAAAGAGGTCCTCAGCAGAACTTTTTGATGTTTTAAATGATACTTTATTTGGCACACTTTAGACCTGTATTCGATTGGCATCCGCAAAACGGGTCCTGTGAGTCTTTCCCTCCCTTATGCAGCTGTGTCCTTTAGTAATTTGTTGCCATTGTGTTGTGTAAACACACAGCTGGATCAGCTCTTGTGTGGCAGTAAGGCAGACACTTGGGATGCAAAGACGCTGATGGAATGCTGCAGGCCGGATCACGGTTACACTCACGACAGGTAAGTAGTGGGATCTGCTGGGTTTTCGTTTTACCTTCAAGAATTGGGTGGTGTGTGTGTGTATGTGTGCTTTATAAATGTTTTTAAATTTGTCTGCCTATTTAAAAAATTTTTTTTAAACATTTTATTTATTTATTTATTAGAGAGAGCATGGGCATGAGTGGGGAGAGAGATAGAGGGAGAAACAGACTCCCCTCAGAGCAGGATCCTCATGGGGGGCTCAACCCCAGTACCCTGAGATCATGACCTGAGCCAAAGACAGATGCTTAACCGACTGAGCCATTCCGGTGCCCTAAATTTGTCTGCCTATTTTAAAGGAGATTTTCTGATATTTTGGCCTCGTTTCTTTTAAGACCTTAGGACCCAGAGATTCTTTTCCAAGCATTTCTGCAAAAAATGAACGGGGTGGGGGAGGGGAGAGCACAGGTCTCGCCCCCTTACCCATTTTTCTGTGTAGTAAAGTGGAGACATGCACACGGTCCCTGACAAGTGTCCTGCCATTCACATTCCAGCTGAGACAACAGAAACCAATTTGGTTTCAGAGCGTACAGTAGCGTGAACTCACAGGTAGTCGTAGTTAAGTTTTGACCGTCCGTAGCTAATTGGGAGAGTCGGCATTGTGGGGTGATTCGAAACTGTATTTTAATATGATGCAGTAATTGTGGTTATTTATTTCTGTTGTAGTCGGGCTGTGAAGTTCTTGTTTGAGATTCTCAGTAGTTTTGATAATGAGCAGCAGAGGTTGTTCCTCCAGTTTGTGACAGGTAGCCCAAGATTGCCTGTTGGAGGTGGGTATGCCTTTAATCGGTGGGTAAATGTGTGTGTCTGACACACGCACACACTTCGGTACCGGCGCGCGCACACACACACACACACACACTTCAGTACCGGCGCGCGCACACACACACACACACACACACACACTTCAGTACCGGCGCGCACACACACACACACACACACACTTCAGTACCGGCGCGCACACACACACACACACACACACACTTCGGTACCGGCGCGCACACACACACACACACACACACACTTCGGTACCGGCAGCAGGATTCTCTGTATTTGGCGTACAGCGCCTTAGTTAGCCTCCTATCATCATGCTTCTAAGTTTTCACTTTGTTTCCCAGTGTATAAGAGCTGTTACCAGCAGGGAAATTCACAGGGACTATCTCTTAAACACACTGAAGTAGGATTGTTAAGAAACATATAATGCTACTTTTCTAGATCAAATTCAGATCCTCGGGCCATTTGAATTACAAACCCTCAGAGCAGAATTCTTTGTAGAGTCTACTTTCCTGTTAGGAGTGACTCACTCCTAATAGATTAATTGGTATTCTGTTTTGAAAGTCAGAAAGCCTGAGGAGCTGTTTGCCTTCATATTCTACGAGGGCTTTTTATGGTAAATAAAGCAGGTATCAGTCACCTTACACTGAACATATATCGAGTCCAGATTTAATTGCCAAGCAAGCAAGCACTCGTGTGTGTGTGTGTGGGGGGGTAACCCCGACGGCCAGGCCGCGCGACGCTCCCTGCTAGTCGCTGCGGAAGACGGCTGTGTTTGTGAGTCAGCCTGATTCTTCCGGCTGAGAAAACGTTCTCCCCTGAGTTGGCCGTTTGCGTCCTACAAACTCACCGAGTTCCTTGGTCTTTCCTCCTTCCCTCTCATCAGGCTTCCGGAGTTTGAATCCACCTTTGACAATTGTCCGGAAGACATTCGAATCAACAGAAAACCCCGACGACTTCCTGCCCTCTGTCATGACTTGTGTGAACTACCTTAAGTTGCCGGACTACTCGAGCATCGAGATAATGCGCGAGAAACTGTTGATCGCGGCGAGAGAAGGGCAGCAGTCGTTCCATCTTTCCTGATCACGACGAGAAGTGCAGTGTCTGCCTGTTACAGCAAAAGAAAACAAAATCGTGCTTTCTTTTCCAAATGTGTCACCTGCGTCAAGGAAACGCGTTACGCCTTCTTGTTGTAGGAAAAACGGCTTGCAGATTATACAAGAGACACTCGGTTGATATTCATTAATGGCCCCACGGACTTAAAAGCGATCAGGCCCTAAAACGTTGTTGTGATGAGGTTTCTTTAGCAAGTTCTTGTTTAAATTATCATTTATTTGATGAGTGAAGTTTTTAACTTGCTTTGCTGTGTGAAATTTAAACAAGGGATGTTTTTCCAGGCTGAAACAATAAACGTCGCTGTGCAGTTGAATTCTGGGCTGTGTGTGTCCGTCGAGCTCAGTCTGCGGCTTTGTTTCCTCCAAAGACAACTCTTGTACATAAGTACGGAAATTCAAGCTCACGTGTCTTTGACGAGTACGGGCTAGCAGGTTAGCTCTCTGTGCTCTCCACTCCGCCCTCCGCCCGGTTGCCGTCCCGGAGTCTCGTGTTGTCTGCGGTCCCCGTGGTCCCTTCCTGTACGGCACTCGCGGTGGCGCCATCTCCGTTAGCCACGGGCTTGTGCTCCATGTTCTCTCTCCAACTAAGATACAATTTAAAACTCCCCGAGCGGAAACCAATTGTCCGTATAATTCAGCCTTTGTAGCTCGGTAGACTCTTCTCATAGCTTAGTTTGAATCTGACTGGAGGGCACTGCTGGCCTTCTCCCAGGGACACACTAGGACTGTGGACACGGCGATTCTTGCCACCACAGCAGCCTCCGGGCCGAGGCCGGGAAAGCTCACTCATCTCCCCTGCGTAGGTTAAAAAGTCTGCAGCACGGGGCTGGCCGGGATTTATTATCCTCAGACCAGAGCATTTTGAATTGATGTAACATTTCCAACAAAATTAGCGGTTTTTAGTCCCTCTTGGAGTAAAAGAATTTTTTTCTCCCTTGTCCTTGTTCTGAGTTTTTGTTCAGAGTCTTCTTCCTTCCACACTCCCCTGCCTCCCTTCTCCCACCCTCCCCCCTGCTCACTTGGGGCCAAACAGTTCAGCCTTTGTCTCCGATGAAAGCCCCTGTAAGTGATGCTCTGTCCAGTTTCACGTGCTGATTTCTCAAATCCGCAATAATCCATCAGGTTACTATTTTTACCTGAAAATAAGTAGTTTGCTTCACCTTTTTGTAGTTCTGTGCCGTATGCGTAACTTTCCATCGTGTAAATGTTTCAGGGCAAGCAAATCGTCACGTCTCCATGAGTCGCATCATGGCTGATGTCGCTATTCAAAGAATTTACAGTAGCAACTTGAAGAACATAAAATGTGGGAAGAAAACGGGAGATTTTTTCCTTCCTAAGGTTCAAAATTAAGCCTGTTGCATAAATTTGAGGGAATTTCCATAATTCATCTTTTTGGAAATGAGGGATGAGTTCATTGTTTTGTTTTTGGTTTTGTTCTGTTTTTTGTTTTTTTTTTTAAGTGAACTTTGAGAAATCAGTTCTTTTTTGTTTTACACACTGTTCCAGAGTCTTACCTAATTGGTGTAGAAACCCCTTTGTTTCCCATCCCTCCACTAAAGAGAAACTTAGCGGCTTGTTTTATTTCAATGATTTTGTCATTTTACACTTAAATGGCCTTACACGGAGCCTCCCCCTCCTCACCAAGAACTTGGGCGGCGACCCCGTTAAGTGTGATGGGGCTGGCAGAGCAGCTGGGGGGGTGGTTCTGGCAAGCAGGTAGCTTCACGTGACCCCCAAGAAGGGAGTCGTGTTTTCTGCAGTTCTGACCTTGACGGCCAAGGAGCCAAGCGGTGCCATCAAGGGACGTTTGTGTTACAGAATGAGCGATTTGTTGGAACTGTTCTGATCTTTTTACAAACTAAGCACAAAGATTTTTGTGTGAACATAGCGTTTAGTTCTTCAGTTTTTCTAAGGGTAAGGGTTCTGTTGTGAAATTTTAGACCCATATAAACAAAGCAGTGTTTCCTACTAGAGTAACTGTATCTGCCATTTTATCCATAACGTGCCCCTTGGCAGATTTGGCCTCATTGACGTTCCACATCACCCAGGACGTTGGATGGTTTGCAGTCAGACTCTGGAGGTTGGTTGTCGCAAAGTCAGTAGTTCGCCTGTTGAAATGCCTGTAGTCTTTAGCTTTCTCCTTCATGTGTGGGATCCCTTGTTAATTAGGGGCAGGAAGACACTTCCCATTTTAAAGCAATCTCTCTTGGGAGAGGCCTTAATCTTGCATCATAGGGAAGAAAGTATATACTTCATTTGCTATTTTTCCAGTTTTGCCTTAAATTTATTTGCTTAGTAATCCTAGCAACAAGCACTGATTTCTAAGGATGCTTTATACACCTAGGTGGTTGGGTAGTGACTGAGACTTTGTTGTCTAATTTTGGCCGAGTTGGAGTCAGATGTTAGTCACAGCCAACACCCACTCTGCGGTGGTGTCGTTTAGACAGGTAACTAATCTGATCTGCTTTGTATTTGAAAACATATTCTTAACTATTTCACGTTAAGAAGGAAGAAGTAATTAAATGTAATCCCCTCAGCCAGCCCCTCCTCAATGAATTGTGAGTTCTTACGTAGCCTCATCAGGAACAGACGTGGAGAGAGTTCCAGATGCCTTAGCCCCACCCAGCAGGAAACTTTCACACAGCTACTCATTGTAAGGATACAGACGCCTCTCTTCCTGTGCTTCAGCTCTGGTTCCTGCATTCGTAGTGACCGAGAACTTCTTTGACGTCAGCATTCTATAAAGGAGGTAGTATCCCTCAAGCCTCTCTTACCTGCATTTGACTGTTCCCGGGACTTGGACAGGGCATGAGACCGGGTGGGGCGGCTGACCCACCAGTCGCTTCCAGGTCTGGAGTTAACAGCCCTGTGGCGTCCTGTGCAGAAAGGCCGTAAGACTGAGGGAGAGGCCCCAGCGTCCGCATCCCAGAAATTAGGTCCAACTCTTGATGTAACACAGCAAAGAATATCTCGCTGGTGAATTCTAAGTGTGTCTTCCCTCTGGTTGATTCACCAGCTGTCGAGGCTATGCTCCCAATTCCTGTCAGTGGTTAGCAACTCAGGAAATGGGATCGTCCCTGATATTCCAGGAAAGTTGTAACTGAGAAAGGAGACTTGCAGGGGAAAGACCTAACCATGCATTCAGAAGCCAAGTCCTCGTGTGGGATTCTGGATGCCCTTGTTCCTTCTCCATTAGCAAAGATTTACTTCCTCTATCTTAGGCTTTGGTTTTTTGACCCATTTCATTTTCCCTGCTGTAATGAGAACATTTGTTGTTTGGAAATGTCATGCTCTGTATTTCTAATTCTCAGAAATGCTTTTGTATGAGTCTTAGGTTTGACTTTGCCATAGTTGGCCTACCCAGGAAAGGATAACCTAGTGACAAATCACTGAAAATGCTTCCTCTGTTACCTCAAAAGAAAAATTGAGACAAAATATAGCATTTATATTTATAGAAAACGGAGGATTGGCTGTTTTCCAAGAACTTCAAGTTCATGCAAGAAAAGTTCTTAACTCTGAAGACTTGTTCTGCATAAAGGAGACATTCTTTACTAATGGAAGAGGTGGTTTTATTTTTACAACAAGCCTACTCATCTTACCAAACCTATAACCAGTTGCTGATCTCCTGTGTAAAGCATTTTTTTTTCTCTTCTCTGAAACAGTGGTTTATATGAACTGTTGGAATAATGGAAACTCAAACTACAGATGTGTATGTAAAATTGCATAAATGCACTGACTTCCTTCTCCCTGAATATATTTTTAATAAACAGCATTATCCTACATGCTCAGTTTTATTAAATTATGCACAACCAGAAGGTTCTTCTGAGAAGTGGTATGCTTGTATGGGTGGCTTTCGGCAAGCTTCCCATGGTGGTAAGTAGCACAGTAATTTAGCCTTCTCTGGAGGCAGATCGTGGAGAAAGACAAATATATCCAGGGACCCCTAATGCTTGCTGGTTTCTGGTGAGAGTTAACACTGGCAGATTTGTGGTGGGAAAGCAGTACCTTTGGGGTCGCGACATTCCTGGCAAAGTACACAGACTAGGGAGCCCCCTAGTGGGAACACCATGACATCACAGTTCTCGACTTTCCTGACCAGCTGCCCTGCCTTTGACAAATGTCCGGGTGAGTCTATCTCACCGAAACCGAAAAATACAATTGATTTAGGATAGCATTTTAGGATGTATTTTTTTAAGAACGATGACCGAATTGGGGGGTGGGGTGTTGCTATTCTCCAGAGAATGAAGTGAGTGAAGCACATACGTACCGCGTACTGGTAACACACCCACATTTGCACACAACACCTATATTCTCTGTCGTCTTGGTCTGCCTGCCTAAGGAAAAACCACATTTTTCCCTTGATGAGTCTCTTGGTCTGTCCAATGACTTTAAATCACAGATGGGAGGTGCTCCCGACTACAAGCCTACCACGAGACTGGCACGTAGGTGAAGTTTGTAACCAAAGGCGAGCTCTCTGGGTTACAGAATCTGGCGGGGGGCAAGGAACGTCTGGTAGCATCACATTTTTGGTTGCTGTAACTCCGTGAATTGATGTTGGTAGGTTAACGGGTAAAATAGGAGTCTTAAGTCTTAATGGCGATCGTTGGGTCTGTGTTCCAGTAGAAAGCAGTGTCCCTTCAGACCCACTTGAGACCCGTGCGATCGTGGGTGTGTGGAGGGTGTAATTCTCACACCTTGCATGGTTCCTTCTCGTCCTCAGCCAGGCTAGTAACCTCCCGCCATCTGGTCTGTGTTCCCTCCTCTCCCACTTCTGGGCGGAGGACCGAAGCCAGGGCTGGAGCCTGGAGAGGTTGCCTGTGCCAGGCACTGCAGGGGGAGCAGCCCCCAGAACCTCCAAATGCGTACTTGGTCCCCAGGAATTGGCCTTGGGACACCAGACGACCTTGATGGACAGGTAAGGTGTTAGTACCTCAAATACCCTGTTGTGGCTTCAAGCCCCAGGCTCACCTGGATGGCTGCTCTCTCCCTAGGAATTCCGGTTTCCAGAATAGGTTTTAATATCCTCTAGGTTTCTGTTATACATTGAAACATTCATTAGGACCCTCTATTAAGAATTTTTATTTTATCAAAAAGATTCATATTAAGGAATATGTGGGCTGAAAACAGTCGAGGTTGCTAAAGGGACAGCTCAGCGTTTCCGGAGTTCACTGGTCCCTGGGTAGTTGCCGCAGGAAGCAGTGCTTTGAGCCGATTGTTTGCAATTAACAGTGACGGAGGGAAGGCTCAGTGCACTCCAGTGGGTGTTCGCTTCCTAATATGAAGGAACGTGGGCCTTTTGTTAAGACTAGTTCTCCCAGCCAGTCCTCCCCTCCCAAAGAGTCCTGACGCCACTTTGTGCAACAAAGCATACAGCTCTTAGGATCCGCGCACATCCCCCGGCGTCGTGATACCCCGCACGGAGCTGTGAGAAGGGCTGGGTGAGAACGAGGCTGCGGACCAGAAGGAGCCCTGACCCTCCTCCAAGGGAGAGTCGGGACCCTGAACTCGCACCCCAGTCTCAGCAGTGGTCCGATCAGTTGAGTCGTCTAAGGTCACGTTTTGATGTTAATATTCCCACAATCTTGGGTACGATTGTTTGCGTTGTCTTCCAGAGCTTCTCAACAAAGGCATCGTAGGCATTTGGGTTGGCAAGACTCTCCTCCCTGGGGGAGGGGCTGTTGCAGAGCCGTGGACCCAGCCCCCGGCTCCACATGTCAGGAGCTGTCTAGTGACTGTGACAAGTCCGAATGCCCTCTAACACTTCCTGGGATCCCAGAGAACGGGGCCTGGTTCTCCCAGCTGAGAAACAGTGGCTGTGTGTTGCCGCTTTGGGGAAGCGTTCAGATTTTATGTTCAGTGGATAATTGCAGTAAATAACAAATCAAAACTCTGTGGCACTTCCAAGCAGGCATAAGACAGGGATCCTAAGAGGAAAAAAAAAAAAAAACAGCCTTAACTAAATTCACTGAAAAAAGTTCAGTAGTTCCAACTGATGTTGGAGGATGATAAGTAAATATCCAAGCCAGTGTTTTCAACTAGAACTACTTACTTAAAACAAGTTGGTCTCTCCATTATCTGCTACTGGGGTGAGCAAACCAAGCTTGCTTTCCTCCATGGACAATTCAGTGCTGTAAGAGATTCATTTGCTCCCCTTGTCCCAATGCATGCCATTCCAGATGGACGGGGAGAAGATGAAATCCACTTCCTCCCCAAACATTAAATGGTGTTTTGACGAATAGAAGTAAGAACTTGGAGGTTTTGTGGTCTTTCTCTCCAGCGGACCGTTTTTCTTACCCATCTCACCATACTCACGGAGATGGGCGGGAGTGGGATGGGGAAACTCTTCAATCACTCATCAATTGACATTCACCGCACAGCGAATGAATTTAATAGACGGATACATAGACAGATAGGCTCTTATTTAAACCATTTTTTTCTCTTTACAGGGAGATTTTCATTAGGGTCTCGTGGTCAATGAAGCATACTACAAACAGTGTCGTGTGATGTTTTACCATCTGTGTGGGATGCCATCCCTCCAGTCTTCCCATCTCCGGTGCCTAGCTCGACACTGGGCGTGCAAGTAGTCACCGAAAGAATGAGGATTCTACATTTGCATTGTTTCCTCTTTGCCAGTTAGCTTGTTTGCGTAATCTGTGCTCTTTGACTCTAAGGACTTTAAGGTCCCAGTAGAAAGCAAAGGGGAACCAAAACAATTATATATACAATTAAGTGCTGCACTGTGTACGTTTGTAAAAATCCAAAGAAGAGGGGCGTCTGGGTGGCTCATTAAAATGGTTAATAAACGTCTGCCTTCAGCTCAGGGCATGATCCCAGGACCCTGGGATCGAGTCCAACATCAGGCTCCCTGCTCAGCGGGGAGTCCTCCCTCTCCTGCTCACTCGTGCCCTCTCACTCTCTCTGTCTGTCTCTCAAATCAATCAACCAATCCAAAGAAGAGTTAGGGTCATAAACAGTCAGAATTACACCCACTCAGAAAAACGACCTCTTCACGTCACCACTCACCACATCACCACGAGCAGTAAGAACCTGGCCCGTTCCCACGGGCGATGCTGTATTCTACGCCAAGGGCGCTGTTGGCACAGCCCAGTTGTATTCTATGGTAAATGGTTCACTCGGGCCAGTATAGATTAAACAAACGAAATCGGAGATTGTTCAGGAAAGGGAACTTAGATTCACAACCAAGTAGGATGAGCTAGGTAGGAATGATTAGAGACATCAGTGTTGGTCAATTAAGAAAGCATCGTTATAACAAAACGGATGAATGAAAAAAGATCTTAATGTTTCTCTCACCAGAATGGATAAGCTACAGGAGAAGACAAAAGTCCATTTGGAGGGGCGCCTGGGTGGCTCAGTGGGTTAAAGCCTCTGCCTTCAGCTCAGGTCATGATCTCAGGGTCCTGGGATCGAGCCCCACATGGGGCTCTCTGCTCAGCAGAGAGCCTGCTTCCCCCTCTGTCTCTGCGGGCCTTCCTGCCTATTTGCGATCTCTCTCTGTCAAATAAATTAAAAAAAAACTAAAAAAAAAAGTCCATTTTGAAAACAAAAAAAATTTTTTTTAATCAATTGGAAGATGACAAGTAGAGAACTGGAATATATTTCTTAGTACCAACAGCCCAGGAGAGGGGGAAAGTCAACATACAGGGACTTCTTATAATTGCCAATACATTTATAGGGGCTGGTTCTAACTTCTGTAATATTTGTTTTCATGGTGACAAAGTTTTTTTTTTAACTTAAAGTTGCTGTTTGTTTCAGTTCAGAATTTTATAAGCATTCGTAAAATACTGCAGATTTTCAAGGTTAAATCCTTTCCCACTATTTATAAAACTTGTTATGAGCATTTCTGTGGCTTTTTTTTTTTTTAAAGATTTTATTTATTTACTTGACAGAGAGAGAGAGAGATCACAAGCAGGCAGAGAGGCAGGCGGGCGCAGGGGGTGGGGGAAGCAGGCTCCCCGCTGAGCAGAGAGCCCAACACGGGACTTGATCCCAGGACCCTGAGATCATGACCCGAGCCGAAGGTAGAAGCTTTAACCCACAGAGCCACCCGCGCACCCCATGAATATTTTGTTTAACTGCCATGGCATTTTAGAATGATGGCTGGGCTCTGAATTTTGATAGCTAGATTCTTTTTTGAATTTGACTTCCGGTAAGTCCTGTAACTTTCACTGAGTATTTTCTTATCAGTTTCGGGAGCAGACAAAATGAACTCTAAATCCCCTTCCTGCTCTAAACTTCCAAGCTTCTAACATCTCTCACAGTCCGTGGACTGTCTTTTCAGATCAACTCAGTTGATTTAAGAGTGTACATAGGTCCTCTTCTAATCAAGTTGAAAAAAATTACATAACAATTTCCTATGTAATTTTAATTTGTCATAAGAGAAGTGGAGATCTATTTTGGAAATCCTCTGACCTGCTTTCGGTCATGTAACCAGGTATTAAAGTGACTCAGGGAATAAATATTATTTTGATTCTACGCCTTGGACTTTTAAGTCCATGTTGGTGTTCCTATTGGTTTGTTCAGTTACCATTAGTCAAGTTAGAGAGCAAGATGAGGTAGGACTGGAATGTTAATAATTATTACCATTGGTCAGATTCTTGGAGCTGGGAGAGTCACTGGAAAAACAAACCAACCTTCTATTTAAAAAAATGATTGAGTTGATACAGCTCACCCAAGATCACATTCTTATACAATAGAGTAAGATTTATACTCTACTCAGTAGATCCTCCCAGGTATCCTTTCTCTACCCTCTTCATCCCCACTTGAAGAGATTATAGTTCACAGAGGTTACCCCCCATCCCAAAGGAAGGGGTGCCAGGGTTCTCCCATTGTCCACAGGGACAGGATATAATGCAGAAATATTAAAGTAAGGTTTGCTCTCCCACTCCCTCCATCCATGCTTTCTGGCTCCCATGCCTTCCCCGCCATTCAGCAGTAGTGAGAGCTTTCCATGTGCCCCCGGTCTTGAGTAGGGAGGCTGTGCAGAAATTAAGGAGAATTGCTAGCTTTCAGATTTCTAAGTAGAGCATCTGTCACAGGTAGCAGCCTCCTAACCACAGCTGCTCATTGCCACCTCTCACCTCTCAAACAAGTAAAACCCCAGCTTGTTGACAATGTGTGTGTGTGTGTGTGTGTGTGTGTGTGTACACATTTACATCTGTTTTTTATTTTATTTTTTGAATACCAAGAGCTTGGCTCTATCAGTGGCTCAAGCCTCAGTGATTTAGAGCAAACTCTTTATATAAATATGAGTTCTTATATAAGAATAGTTGTACGCCACAACCAAAGAAAATAAAAATGTAACCAGCTGGCAAACTACGGAGAAAGAACAGGAAATGAGGGGGGTTAAATACTAATGGGTCCCCACAAAGCCACCAGGACGCACAGCTGGGGCTAAGTCCCCAACAGGCAGAGGAGACAATGGTTGGTCCATTTTGCTGGATTTGGTGACAAAATCACCTTCCTCTACTGCCTGGTTGTCAGTTTTCCATGGAAACCACAGAAAAGTCCTCTAATTATATGGGCTTTTTTTTCACTTTGCCAGGACAAAGAAGCAATTTAATGAACTCAACCTGATTTGGTATTCCACTTGGTGGATGAGGAGCTTTTCTTATTTGCACACAGCAATGATGGGATGAGGAGGATGGCGGCCGCAGAGGCGAGCTCTTCCTTCCAGTTACCCCACGCCTCGCCTTGAACACAGCTGCTTGTTTTGTAGACTGAGTTTGCCGTAAAGCTTTCGTTCTATATTTTCCTACTCCTTCCTGCTCCCTGGGCTTCCTGTCAACTCTGTCCCTATTTCTCACCAACAGCAGAACAATCCTCGTTCCTTCTCTTCTTTCTAAATGGGGACTGCAGGGCCAGCACCGTGAATCCCAAGGACCATTCATTGGGAACATGTATTAGTTGGCTATTGCTGTGTAACAAATTATCTCAAAATCGACCAACTTAAAACGACAAATATGTGTTACCTTACACATCCAATGGTCAAGCATCTGGGAGCTTACCTGGGGGGTTGTGGATCACGGTCTCTCATGAGTGTGCTCATGAGAGGCCTGTAGTTATCACAATTATTCACTTGGCTATTGGCAGGAGGCCCCAGTTCCTCAATGGCTGTTGGCTGCATACCTCAGTTCCTCACCGTATGTGTCTTTCACCCAGGACAGAAGCCATAGTCTTTTATAACCTAATGTTTGAAGTGGCATTCCCTCGCTTCTGTTATAAACTATTGGTCACGGAGATGACCCTGACACCGTTTGGGATGTCACCGTGTGGATGTCCCACCGTGTGGGACTTTCCAAGGATGCAAACTCCAGGAGGTGGCGATCACAGGGGCCCATCTTGAAACCTGGCTACCCCAGAGATATGAGCAAGAGAAGAGGGCATTTATTTTAGATTCCAGTATACCTCGAACCCTGCCACAAGAGGTTAGAAAAGTGATTGGAGGCCCAGCATGGTTATTCTCCCACTGGACCAAACTTGTTTGAGGCCCAGGGCTACTTGAAAGAAAATGATTTTTAACTTTTGGTTTGGTTTTGTTTTTTGCTTTGTTTTATGACAAAATGGGTTTGCTGTAGAAAATATTTTTTAAAAAGCCAAAAGAAAAACATTTAAATTCCAAAAAAGCCACAGCTAGAGATAGCCTTTGTATAAAAAGACTAATTGAAATGGGAGAGCAGAATATCTCACAGAGATTAGGGGTAAATATTGTTTTGTGAAACTTTTATTTCAGTTACAAATATATGTGTAATTTTTCAATTCTATTTTTTTTTAAGGTTGGTTTGTTGGTTGATTGATTTACAGCCTAAGTAGGAGAAGAAGAGAGAAAGAGTCCCAAGCAGACTCCGTGCTCAGTGCGGAGCCCAATGTGGGGCTCGATCCCACAATTGCGAGATCATGACTCATGAGATTACAACCTGAGTCCAAACCAAGAATCGGCTGCTTAACCGACTGCACACCCCCAGGTTCCCCTCAATTGTATTTTCTACAGATACTTTTTAAAAACAAAAATGTAGACACCAAGATTTAGTGTTTTATGAATTTCTTTCTTTAAGATTTTATTCCTAATTTGAGAGAGACCTCATAAGCGAGGGAGGGGCAGAGGGAGAGGGAGAAGCTGACTCCCCGCTGAGCAGGGAGCCCCATGCAGGACTCGATCCCAGGACCCCAGGATCATGACCTGAGCCAAAGACAGATGCTTAACTGACTGAGCCACCCAGGCGCCCTCGTTTTATGAATTTCTAAAAAACAGGACCTGTCGTCACATGTAAGAGGGCAGGCAGGCAGTGGCAGATGGACGCACACGGACCGGAATCCATGGGGCGACCCTGCTCCTGGCTAGGCGGCCTTGGGCAAACCACATACGCCTTGAGCATGGTGATTATGTTTCCAGATCGCCCAGTGGCAAAACGGAAATGGAGAGATGGAGATTCTGAAGCCAACCTGGGGTCCAGGCTGGAATGATTAAATACACAGCAGTGACTCAGGCCCGTCCACGGGAGGGTGGCTGCTGAAAGTACCTAAGTACCTCACTAATAATTTCCTTTTCTGCAAAGGAGCAAATAACTCGTACCCACATCCCAAGACTTTGTAAAGTCGAAAATGACATAAGATATATAAGGTGTGGTACTTATCGTTTAACATCACTGGTCCATGGAATTAAATAGTCTCCTGTAAACTCTTTTAATAGTACATTTAATACTGTTTTATTTAATACACCGTCTATTATTGGCCATTTAGCTTATTCGATATTTCAGCCTTGTAATATTATAAACCCACAGGTTTATTACTTTGTAATCAATGCTTCACATTTCCTTAATCATTTGCTTCCAAGAGGAATTGTTGGGTGAATGGATATGGTAGACCTTGGTTTTTCTTGCTTCGGGATTATTTTGTTTGTATTGTTTGTAGTATCTGTTGTATTGCCCCAATTTTCTTTCAAGAACAATCTACCCTCACTCTCAGTCCAAGTGGTTTTCCAGTCCAGTTCCGAGTGCGAGCATGCTTTCCACGTGAGGTTGTGTGATGGGGGTGCTTGGGGCTGGGGGGCTCAGTCTGTTGAGTGTCTGCCTTTGGCTCAGGTCATGATCCGGGGTCCTGGGATTGAGTCCCATGTTGGGTTCTGCACTTAGCAAGGAGTCTGCCTCTCCCTCTCGCTCTGCACCTGCTCCCCCCTCCCCCCACCCACTCTTGCTATCTGTCTCTCTCTGTGAAATAAATAAAAAAAATATTTTAAATGACACAGAGAGAAAGAATACAAGCTCTGGGAGAGGGAGAAGCAGGCTTCCCATCAAGCAAGGAGCCCGATGTGGGACTCGATCCCAGGACCCTGGGATCATGACCAGAGCTGAAGGCAGACACTAAAAGATTGAGCCACGCAGGTGCCCCTAAATAAAATCTTCAAAAAAAAAACCCCAAGGGGCGCCTGGGTGGTTCAGTCATTAAGCATCTGCCTTCAGCTTGGGTCATGATCCCACTGTCCTAGGATTGAGCCCCACATTGGGCTCCCTGCTTGATGGGAAACCTGCTTCTCCCTCTGCGACTCCCCCTGCTTGTGTTTCCTCTCTTGCTATGTCTCTGTCTGTCAAATAAATAAAGTCTTTTAAAAAAAACCCAAAAGTGCCTGGGTGGCTCAGTCATTAAGTGTCTGCCTTCGGCTCAGGTCATGGTCCCAGGGTCCTGGGATCGAGCCCCGCATCGGGCTCTCTGCTCAGCAGGGAGCCTGCTTCTCCCTCTCTCTGCCTGCCTCTCTGCCTACTTGTGATCTCTCTCTCTCTCTGTCAAATAAATAAACAAAATATTTAAAGAAAAAAATAAAAAATAAAAAAACCCCAAAAGATTACATGTTGGGCATCCTAGCAAGTTCTCTCCAAGACCGGCTGGCATCAACAACAACCAAACAAAAATGAAAACAAAAACTTTCCCATTTGTGTCTTTGTTAGCATTGCAGAAGGCAGAGTATTTTTTCAAATGTTTGTATTTTTTCTGTTGCTTTCTTTCATTTTTCTATTCATCAGAAAAGTAAATTCTAAGAAAATTTCTGTCTCTATTGCAGAGGCCCCAGGACATCATGTGATGTTCCCATTGTAATCCTTCAATTAATTCGAGGAACAAAATCAAGAGGACTAGCATCCATTTCGTTTTATGACTATCTCCTATTGGGAAAAGGGAGTAAAGTGATTTCTATTAAAAAACAGTCGAGAGTCTCAAATATGTATGAAATTTGCAATAAATAAAATTGGCAGGGAAGAAAGAGAAGTTATATAATTAAATGAAGCAATGTATTGCCTTATCAACCACCTGGAAAAAGAAAATCCAAGTCTCTCTGAACTTACAAAGATTTAGTCTGTTACGGATGACGGATGAGCACTTGACTTTGGGCTTGAGGGTTATACTTTTGCAGCAGGGACACGGCAGCAGGAGAGAGCCGGCCTTAGAGCAGGAGGGGTTGCAGCGCAGAGTGGATCCCAATTCCTTCTAAATATGGACTTCACATGTAGTAGTTAACCTGGCAGAGCCTCAGCCGTCTCCTCCGTAAAACGGGCTAGTGACAGGGCCGCTCTCCTAAGGTCGCAAGGATTAAACGAGGTAACACTCTGAAGCATGTGGCCTCTTACAAGTACTCAGCAAATCCTGCCGTTCTTTTCAAATATTATTTGCATAAATGGTTTCTCTGCCTCCCGAGCTTTCATTTTAATGCCTGTTTTCGAGCAAGGTCATGGCCAGCTAGAGATGTGCACACCCACCTTTATGAGGGTGAGAAATACTATGACAACTATAATTACATCCTCTTGCATTTTAACAATGGCAGGTGACTCTGACTCAGCCCCTTGTTTCAATGTAGTCGACAGTATTTCTCAATGATGAGGAGAGCTCACCGGTAAAGAAAGGATGCTATTCATTTATCGGGGCAACTTCTACTTACGACTAAAAAGAGCTGATGTAGGGGGGTTGTCTGCTTAGGTCTCCATGTCTTTTCATTTTAGAAACATTAAATCACGGAGGATCGAGTCACGCCTTGCTGTCGGCAGTGACCGTAGTTAGCGGTTAGGATTACCCGAGCGCCTGCCCCATTCCCGGTTCTGTCTTGAACCCAGTGGCTGCCCGGGAACTAAACCCTGGCCTGACTCCAGGGAGGAGAGCTTGAGCCACTCAACCCCACGGCCACCAGCGCCAATTGGCGATGAGGTCAGGGAACACCGACGGCCCCGAGTCACCCTTGGCAGAGCCCTAAACTCGTCTGATGACATTTGGTTCCAACACATACCTGCGAAGTTGACTTTTTTGTTCCTATTTCAGAGATGGGAAGACTGAGGTTTGAAGACTTAATTTGTTCAGGTCCCAAGTCAGGCATCGGACAGCCTGAGGTGAAAAAGCAGCTGCATGTACCACAGGCTTTCTTTTTTTTAAAGATTTATTCATTTATTTGCGAGAGGGAAAGAGAGGGAGGGACAGAAGGAAAGGGAGAGAATCTCAAGCAGATTCCCCACTAAGCAAAGAGCACGAGGCGGGGCTCCATCTCAGGGCCCCGAGACCAGGACCTGTGAAGTCAAGAGTTTGACATTTAACTGACCTCGGGTGCTGAGGAGACAGGCAGAGGGACAATGACACCGGAGAAATGGTTAGATCGATTCCACTGCCTGTGGGAGCTGCTTAATATTTTAGAAGCATACTTAAATATTCTGAGGCATTTCTCTTCTCCAGGTGCAGCTGACAAAATACGCTGTGAATCACTCATAGCTTAAAAACAAAGAAGTAACTCCGTCAAAGTGTTTGATGACCTTGCCAGGTTCCAACTGGTGCTACTGATGGCTGACTGGGTCTTATTCCCTTCTGGGGTGGCATCGATCCTGAATGTATGGGTAAGCGTTTCCACGTAGACTTTTGTTTTATCCTGGTCTATCTGCTCTTTCCAAGTATTTCTATGACCGATGGGACGGCAGGTGTCTCAGTGTTGGCCCACCTTGATTGTTGCATGGATGCTGAGTGTGTGGAGAGGACATCTGTTGGGAGCTCTGTCTGAATTCTACCTCTCAGGGCTAGCAAAGTTCTTAGCGATCATCTGGTCCAGCTTTCTCGTGTTTCAGATGAAGAAAGAGGTCAAGAAAGGTCCGAGAACTCGATCATGTAGCTGGTCAGTGGCAGAGCTGAAGACAAGCCGAGACTCTGAGCTGGGCTTTCCTACACCTGGGAGCCTGGAAAGGTAAGCCTCGGGGAGGCGGGGCGCTAGAGCTAACCCCCACCTCTGCCACCCAACGGGAGATCTGTTTCCCCATGTCCTCAACCAGGACCCTGCTCTCCACCCTTTGACCCCCTCCTGCTTTTCAGTCCATTCTTTAAAACCTCTAATTATTAAAAGTTTTCCCATTCTCATAATAACTTTTGCTGGAAAAACATTTTGTATTTATTTTCCATAGCTGATTCTTGAACTCAGTGACAAAAAAATTTAATAGGTCTTTGCTTTTTTATTTTTATTTTTTTTATCATTGGAAAAAATGGATGGTTTATAGAAAACGAGTTTTTCTCTCTGTTCTGTCTCCCATTTTTAAAAAAAGATTTTAGGGTGCCTGAGTGGCTCAGTGGGTTAAAGCCTCTGCCTTCTGTTCAGGTCATGATCTCAGGTTCTGGGCTCTAGCCCCGTATCAGGCTCTCTGCTCAGCGGGGAGCCTGCTTCCTCCTCTCTCTCCTGCTCTCTCTCTGCCTCTCTGCCTACTTGTGATCTCTCTCTGTCAAATAAATAAATAAAATCTTTTAAAAAAATAAATAAAAAAATAAAAAAAGGTTTTATTTCTTTGAGAGAGAGTGAGTGAGAGAGCGAGGGGCGGGAAGGGTAGAAGGAGAGGGAGCAAGAATCTCAAGTAGACTTTAGATGAGCAGAGAGCCTGATGTAGGGTTCGATCCCAGGACCTAAGATCATGACCTGAGCTGAAACCAATGGTTGGATGCTTAAACAACTGAGCCACCCAGGTGCCCGCCATATTTCTTCTCAAAGATTTACTGCACACATTTCCTTATGTTCCCAGCGACTTTCCACCCTTTCTCTTGAACACGATGCCAATGTTTCCCACTCTCTTCAGATACCTGATACCTTGTCATTTGTTCATGTCAACTCTCCAAATGGTAGCACTTGCACTGAAAGAATAGTCCAGTGGGGTCTGGCTGACACAGTCAGTGTGAGATGCTCTCATCAGACTTACATCCATAAAGCTTACGCTTGCTTTCCCAACTTCTCCACCACCAGGTCATAGAGCGAGTTAATATTGAACATGATGTTGATGTTGACGCTCAGTGTATTTCTTCCCAGCTTGATGTTTCCTTCTGTCCATGTCCTTTTCTAGGCCAGGTCCCTGGACATATTCAGAGTTTACATATTTAGAATACTTTTGCAAATAGAAGTTTATATTCTCTGTGGCAGGCAGTATATTCTCATGGAAGTCAAGAACTTGACCGTCAGAGACCGATGTGTGTGCTCAAAGCCTCACTAAGCCGATTAGCTGTTGTGTAAATGTGGCAAGTTACTTAATCTCACCTTTCCTCACCTGCACTAATAAGGCACACTTTGATGTTATTCAAAGAAGGTGATTTAGGAAGGAGTGAAGAGTAAGCAAACTAGATGTTCTATAAAACTTTTGATAAGGCTTCTCCTGACATCCTTGTAGATAAGAGGGAGAAATATAGTTTTTATCAACTCTGTATCTCTTGTGATTGGGATATTTTTCCAGTAATGAATCCATCTAAACATACTAAAAGGGATTTAGAACAGTATTTAGCTTATAGTAAGTGTTCAGCAAATGTTAGCACTTATTATTTTTCACATTGTATTACACATTTCTCCCCAATTTGTCACTGTCTTTGTCCCTTTACCTTCTCTTCTCTCTCCTTTCCTTCCCTCTCCAGGCCCTTCACCATAACCCTACCTTCTCCATAAATCCCTAGAATACTGTTAGAAGTCTGTCGTGTTTTCGTTGATACCTATACTTTTTCCTATGTCTTTTCACACGGGTACAGCTGAGTTTGGGTCCCAACATGACTTAACATTTTATGTACTGATGTGACTCCATTCCAGACAGGAATGAATCCAACAAAGTATAAAAAATTATACACCACAAACAAGTGGGGATTTTTCCAGATATGCAAGGCTGGTTCAACATTCAAAAATCAATTAATGCATCACATTATATTAATAATTAATATATATTAATTTTATATTAATTATACAATTAATATATAATAATGTATATTAATCATATAAATATATTAATATTAAATATATAATATATCATATATGATATGTAGTAATTAATAATCCATCACATCAATAAACCAAAGAAGAAATACCATATGATACCAGTTAATGCAGAAAAAGCATTTGATAAAATCCTACACCCTTTATTATACAAACTGTCAAAAAACTAAGCATGGGGTGGGATTTCCTCAACTTGATAAAGAACATTTATAAAAAATGTACAGCTAACATACTTAATAGTGAGAGACTGAATGCTTTTCCCCCTAAGATCCTCTCTTATCACTTCTATTCAACATAATACCAGAAGCTTGGGCCAAGGCAATAAGACAAGAAAAAATCATAAAAGGTACAGTTTAGAAAAGGAAGATATAAAAGCACTCTTCATTGTGTTTCACTCAATTAATAGCATCATCCTGGTCTACATTTTTTTAGGATTTTATTTATTTCTTTATTTATTTTAGAAAGAGAGAGTGGGGGTGGGGAGGAGAGCAGAGGGAGAGGGACAAGCAGACTCTGTGCTGAGTGCAGAGCCCAGTGCAGGGCTCGATTCCACAACCCTGAGATTATGACCTGAGTTGAAATCAAGAGTTGGACACTTAACTGACTGAGCCCACCCAGGCACCCCCTGGTCTACATTTTAATTCTTGTTTGATACCACTCTAATTGGAAGATTCCAGTCAACTTCATTCTTCATTCTTGATTATGAGAGTTTTTCCCCCGCGTTGGAGAATGTGTTTTTACGAGCAAGGCTCGTGGACAGAGTTAAGTCTCAGGCACTTAGGAGGCTGATGGGGTGAGAAAATTGCTGGTTTTGAGGTAAGTTGACCCTGAGTTTCTATCCCAGACTGCCTCGTCCTGTTAACGACACTTTCTGAGCCTCCGCTTCCTTGGACGGAAAATGAGAGTGAGGATTTCTGTCTCGTAGTTTTGTGTGACAATTAAATATAAAATAATATAAATCATGTTTATTAAAAACACATCGAGGATGTATGATTACTGTAGTGATGGGACCTCAATGAAAAAACCCTAATGGGAGGCAGGATCTGGGGGAGTATGAAGAAGGACAATGAGATAAGTAATGTTAGTCTTGCTGGGTGAATAACAGAGCCGCGGTAATGCTGGTCACGAGTGCTGCAGAAGAGTGTTCTAGAGTGTGCCCAGTGACCAATGGGTGAGGTAGTCCTCAGCATAGCAACGAGTCTGACAAATACTTGTGTACCCTTGGCTTAGAGAGATTTGGGGTCATGATCCCAGAGGCAAAGTGTGGAGAATGGACTGTTTGAGCCTGGACCTTCCTGGTGTGCAGAGCTAGAGAACTTTCTAGCCACTCGCCTCTCCCTTCTTCTCATCCAGAGTCGTCCCTCTTACCGGCAACATATGCTCCTTGGATTCCTTGCCAACTTTTGCTGTTCCCCCTGTAGAACCAGAGTTTTCCCTGTCAAGGGCCTCTTGTCTCCTTGTCTCCGCTGATTCAGTCTTAAAGAGGATGAGAAGCTTTTTGCTCAACAGTCTTAAAGAGGATGTGAAGCATCTCTCATAATGGCCAAAAGGGAAAGTGGCTGAGAATCAGAATGGGGGAAAAGACAGGCAGGGCAATCTGAGGTGTGACCCTCGTAGAGCTATCAAAGCATGGGCTCTGGACCTGGCCCGCTGGGAACACGAAATGAACAGTTTAGGTCTTTATCTCATATTACCTGTCTGCCCCATGACCTGTCCAAGTGCTTTCACAACAATGATACTCTGTGGGAACTTAACACCCCACAGTCTTGGCTCAGAGATAAGCTATCAATGTCCTGACACATTGCCTATGAAGATAGTTGTCTCCTCTCGTGGGCTTGCTGTCTCAGAGATAACACACAGAAACTATTATTTCCATTCTAAGCTTTACTATTTCCTTCCTTCTGCTTGCTTTGCATTTAGACTGCTTTTTTGTTTGTTTGTTTTTCTAGTATCCTAACATGGAAGGTTAGATTATTTATATGAGATCTTTCTTCTCTGTTTAAATTGGTGTTACAGCTACACATTTTCCTCTAAGCACTGCTTTTCCCCTATCGCGTACCTTTCGTTATAGGGTAGGGTACAGATAAAGCCTGCTGATAAATTCTCTTGCTTGAGAACTGATCAGGAGCTCTGCTGAAACCCGGAGTTGAGGTTTTAACCCCACAGAATATTTGCACTGATGATGCAGGATCCCTTTCAGTTGCCCATAATTTCCAGAAGAGTTAATTTATCAACTTACCTTTTTTTTTTTTTAAGATTTATTTATTTATTTTCAGAGATAGAGATGAGAGAGAGAGAGAGCAGGGGGAGAGGCAGAGGGAGAGGGAGAAGCCGATTCTGTGCTGAGCACCAAGCCCCACGATCCTGAGATCATGAACTGAGCTAAAACCAAGAGTTGGACACTTAATCAACTGAGACACCCAGATGTCCGTATCAGCTTACCTTTCACCACCAAGGCTGGGTTTACTAAAGGCAAAAGAGTGGTCTAAGCAAGTTTCCTGCAGTGCCTTACCCATTTTTCCTCAAAGCTCTAGACCTGCATTGATTGTGTACTTCCTGACCTGCCCCTGCCTCCAAATTTACTCTTACATTCCCATTCACAGCCAGAGGCAGATGGCTGGTAACAGCTTACAACTCTTCCCGAGATTGTTTTCAAATGGACAAAGGTTTCCAGAGGTAGCAGCTGTGATTCAAGAGGACCAGTGATACGGCACCCCGTGGGTTGATCCTCACTCGGGATCAAAGGTGCTGCGAGGCGAGGACTATGAGGCTCCATCGAGTCAGGGAGAGAAGAGGTTTTTGATTGATTAGTGATGTCTGCTGTGGGTCAGCAGGTGATATCATGGTACACACGACACGTGGCCAAACCTGGTGTACAGGGAAGACATTGCTCTGAGTTCATCTAAATGGGTTTGACTACGAGCTTGGCCATGGACTCATGGACTGAGTTATTAAGATAATTAAATGAGAATATGTGAATTCGGTAAGATGTGTATGGAGTGTTCAGTAGAGTGTGGGATTAGAAAGCTGTTCTGCTTCCGTAGGCTGTGAACTCCCTCTGAATTCACCAACCTGTCTTATTCATCTTTCTATTCCAGCACACTGTCTGGTCCATAATAAGCCCCTACAAACATTTGTTGAATGCACATATGCTGCCTATAAAAACAGGTTAGAGGAATACATCTAGTGGTTGGATTTGAGGACTCAGTTCAACAAAGAGGGCAGAATTGGGTGCGGTGGTGGGGGTCACTGGGACTTTCCTACAGGCTCCTGAAATCACCCTTTATGGATTTCCTCCTCCTTCTTTAAACTTAAAAATTATTATTAAAGTAAAACAAATGGGGGCGCCTAGGGGGCGGAGCTGGTTGAACATCTGACTCTTGGTTTTTGTTTTTTTGTGGTTTTTTTTTTTGCCTTTTTTATTATTAACATATAATAACATATATGTTATTTATTATAACATATAATGTATAATTTGCCCCAGGGCACATGTCTGTGAATCATCAGGCTTACACATTTCACAACACTCACCATAGCACACACCCTCCCCAATGTCCATAACCCAGCCACCCTATCCCTCCTCCCCTCCCCCCAGCCACTCTCAGTTTGTTTCATGAGTTTAATGGTTTGTCTCTTATGGTTTGTCTCCTTCCGGATCCCATCTTGTTTCATTTCCCTCCCCCACCCCGCCACCACACCCCACCCTGCCTCTCAAATTCTTCTTATCAGAGAGATCATATGATAATTGTCTTTCTCTGACGGACTTGTTTTGCTTAGCATAACTGACTCTTGGTTTTGACTCAGGTTGTGATCTCAGGGTCATGAGATCAAGCTCTGCCTTGGGCTCCGTGCTCAGCTCGGAGTCTTCTGAAGACTCTCTCTTCCTCTGCCCCACGTCCCCATGCTTTCTCTCTCTCAAATAAATAAATAAACCTTTTTTTTTTTTAACACACAGAGAAGTGCACAAATCATAAGGAGACACAGCTCCATGAATTCGGATACACCCATGTAATCAGGATCCACATGAAAGTTGGGACCACGCGAGCACACTACCATGCTATTGGCTGTTCCTACTGTCAGCTACTTCCTCCTCCCAGAGACCCCCCTTATCCTGACTTCTAACACTATACACTATTTTTTTTTCAATATATTGTGCAATTCTACAATGTCGTTACATGGAGTTGTATTTTGTTCATTTTTATTATCTATCATATTCCAGTGTAAGGCTACATCATAATTTGTTCATCTAGTCACCTGTTGATGGACATTGGGTTGTTTCCAGTTTGGGGCTATTACCAATAAGATTGTCCTGAACATTTTAGTACATGTCTTTTGGTGCTTTTCTGTGGGATGTGAGTAAAACCTTAGAGCGACATAACCAAGTTAGAGGGTATGTTTATGTTTGACATTAGTAGGTAGCACCAAAGATTTGTCCAAAGAGTTGTACCGATTCATATTCCCACCACCCTGCCTGCAAGTCCCTACTGGTCTGTGTCCTTATCAACACTGGTCATCGTCAGTCTTTTTAATGTTAGTCATTCCAGCAGATGTAGAATATTACTTATTTTGGTTTTAATTTGCATTTCCCTGATGACTAATTGGGGAAAAGATGAGCATCTTTTCATATATCGAAATACATATATTTGAATATTCTCTTTATTGAATCTGCTTATTTTTCAAGACTGTGCCTTACTGATGGGATTTCTATTTTTAGTAAATATATGTTACTGATTGTACTTGTTAGAAATGATCAAATTCTCATCTCCATAAGTTCAGGATGCCTATGCTAAACTGATTGCTAATTTCTCTTCATTACTGAGAAAGGTCAATATTTAGAAGTGCATTTTCTATACATTCTCTGTTATCAAGGAGATCTTGTACTTTTGGCATGGCCATGAGATATGTTATATCGTTTTATTTTTATTTTTTAAAAGATATTATCTATCTATTTGAGAGAGAGTGTGAGAGAGAGTATAAGAAGGGAGAAGGTCAGAGGGAGAAGCAGACTCCCCGTGGAGCTGGGAGCCCGATGCGGGACTCAATCCCAGGACTCCAGGACCATGACCCGAGCCGAAGGCAGTCGCCTAACCAACTGAGCCACCCAGCCGCCCTCTATTGTTTATTTTAAAAATATATTTAAAATAGGGGTGCCGGAGTGGCTCAGTCATTAAGCATCTACCTTTGGCTCAGGTCATGATCCCAGGGTCCTGGGATTGAGTCCCGCATCGGGCTCTTTGCTCGGCGGGAAGCCTGCTTCAACCTCTCCCACAGCCCCTGATGTATTCCCTCTCTTGCTGTGTTTCTCTCTGTCAAATAAATAAACAAAATATTAATATATATATATATTTAAAATTAAAAAAACATTTTGCTGCCCAGCAAAGACCCAAGTCTGGGCCAGGGCTACCGTTTGCTCTTTCTAAGCATTACTCTGCTAGACAGAACCAAAATGCCGTGCAAATTTTCTAACATGCAGAGGTGAGATAGAACTGGGCAATGAACAGCCTGCTTAGAAGTGCTTTGTCTTGTATCATCTCGCAGCCCTGGTTTCCATCCACACCCTGCACTTGGACTCTGCATCCTGCCCATTCCCTTGGAGCTGACCCCCTGGGTGGACTGTTTATCCCTGGATGCTGCCTGTTGGTTAACCTTTAGCTTCTGGCTCTGCCCACCCCCCGCTCCCCGCCCCTCCCCAGACCCGGAAGTTCCAAAGCACTGGGTTCTATCCATGGTCCTTTGAGATTTCTTCCCAGAATGTAAGCATGAGTCAGCATCCAAAAAAATTTATTATTCTTTCTGGAATTACAGAATATCCTGTGGTCCCTGGACTGTGTGGTGAGCATCCCCAAATATTTTATTCCTACAGTTCACCACAGTTGATAAGCAGGACTATGGTGCAGAGCCCTAAGAGCTTTATCATGCAGGGGAGGAAAAGGGCGCAGGGTCTGAGCATTCACTTAAGCATTTTTTAGTAGTAGAGGGGCAGGCTCACCTTGGGCTAATTTGTACAGTCAGAAAAATGACTGAGCACATGCTGTGCTCCCCCGATGAGCTGTCAGGCGTATATAAATGTTGTCTGGCTTGTGTCTATTAATTCTCATCTCGGCAACAGATGCAGTATTTGCCACTGAGTAGTTTTTAATCAGCCTGTGACATCTGCATCTAAATAAATTGGCTTAATGTTGACATAAATGATTGCAGTCGGAATGGCTCAGATACACCGATGCCCTCTCCCAGCCACAGCTCCTTCTTTGAGGGACGCTCAGACTACGCATGACCCCTGATGCACAAAAGGTCCCATGAGGCTGTGATGACATTTGATGGTGACGTGGACCCAATACTTCCGCTGATCATGAAGCAGGGTGACAGGGCAGACCGGGAGAGAGCTGCGGCACCCCAGACATGGGGAAAATTCCTTCCTCTTACCCCCTCCTGAGGTCCCGCTTGCTTTAGTCATTTTCCATAAAATAAAGCTGCTGCTTTTGTGCATTGTCAGCAAAAATAGACCGTGCACAGACGCTTCTGGTGGCTGATTTCATTCGGAGAGCCATTAAGTCCCACATTTTCCACGATTCTCTTTGGAATCGGCACCCTCTTATTTCATTAGTGTCTCGGTGAAGATTTGTAACAAGTATGTGAAGGGACATAATGTCCTTTCAGCAGGAGCACAAGACTGGCTATGCAAGGACACAAGCCCAAACACTGACACTATTTTTGGAAATGTTTCACAGGAATGTACTACATGTACCAAATCAAATGATTTTTGGGGTTTAAAATAACCATTTGGGTGTCAAACTTATCTTTACTGATACAATCATTCAGAGTAGCTAACAACCACTTTGTGTCTAGAATGTGAAATATAAATCACTTCCATCTCTCAAATTGCTCTCCCCCCCCAAATATTTTGCTCACCCCTCTCGCCTATCACTCACCCCTGCCTGTGAAGGTGGTCCCACCATCCGCCTACCACCTACCCAGGCAACTTGTCTACCTCCACCACAAACGCACCTTCCCCCTACTCACCGCTCCCCCATTCCTCCTCTTCTCAGGAAATTGCCATTCCATTTACCCAGTTGTTCAGGACCCACATCCAGGGGTCAGCTTTGACTCCCCTCTCTCCATCATAGCTCATGGCTGGAGCACCCATTGTTGCTTCTATCCCCCAATATACCCCAAATGGGACTGCTTCTCTCCACCTCCAGCACCACCACCTCCATTTAAAAATATTATTTATTTATTTATTGGGGGGGGGAGGGGGAGTGAGTGAGGAGAGGAGAAGAGGGAGAGGGACACGCAGACTCTGCACCGAGCGCCGAGCCCAACCGAGGGCTCCGTTCCAGGACCCTGAGATCAAGACCTGAGCCAAAAGCAAGACCCAGGCACCTCCCCCACCCCACCACTCCAGTTTAAGCTGCCCATCATCACTTCCCTCCTCTTTGCTCCTTCTTGGTCCATCCCACAGTGACGTAATAATGTTAATTCAGTCCTAGCATTCCGCTAACCTCCTCACTGGAGGGAAAAAACCCTCAGGCTCCACACAGTGGCCCACAATGCCGTTCCTTTCTAGAAAGCTCCCCCTGGTGCGTGTTCCTGCAGCTGCGTTAGTTTTATTTCAGTTTCGAGAACTGGCTCCTACAAATCAGTGAGAAATCAGTAACACGAGAGAAAAAAGGACAGTAGCTTCCAGGCTGAGTTGATTGCTCCCCGGAGCCTTGGCAGTGTCTCAGAGGGGGAAAGGCAGAGCCAGTTCTCCGTGGGAATTCAAAGTTTGGTTTCAGGAAGGTGTTTCAATGTAGGGGCTTGATGAGGATTGGGTACAAGGATTTGGACTGGTGAAACAGCCAGATGAGTATTTTGAGGCAAAGGGGCTTAGGGCTTGGAACAGTTGATAGTTTGTATTAAAGAGTTGTTGGATCTTTCAAGAAGTTTCTCTTGGGGCGCCTGGGTGGCTCAGTTGGTTAGAAGTTTGCCTTCGGCTCAGTCCTGATCCTGGGGTCCTGGGACCCAGCCCTGAGTTGGGCTCCCTGTTCAGTGGGTAGCCCACTTCTCCCTCTGTGTGTGCTCTCTAATCTCTCTCTCTCTCTCAAATGAATAAATAAAATCCTTAAAAACAAAACAAAAAAATGTTTCTCTCAGGAATAATCAAGTTTTGTGCCTGAGCGAGAGTGTCCTGGAATAGTAAAGTGATGGTAGGAAAGACAGTGGAATAGTGAAGTCAGGTTAATGTACCATCTACGTTGTAGACGGCCGGCTACGCGACCGTGCGAACGTGGGGATCGTTTCTGTCTCAAGTCCCTGCTGTCCTATGAAGGTGGATGGTTTGGGTTCTCAGAACAGTCAATCCGCAGAAAAGAAAATACAAATGTCTCGGAAGTATATGGAAAAATGCTCAATTTGACTCATGATGAGAATATACTTGAAAACTATACTGAGAGATACTTTTTCACCTAGTAGATTTTTAGAGATCCAAAAGTTTGGGGATGGGAGGGCGACCTGGCGGTGACATCTGTCACCCCATCCACTGTCAGGGTTGATTCGGCTCATCTGGAAGGCTAGCGGTGGCCTCGCCCTCCGGAAGCTGTGCACCCCGTGACCTCCCCCGATAGAGGACGACCGATCCTCGGTCAAGGGCATAGGAGTAGCTACGCTCCCCTGCTAGAACCTCCACACAAGTTCTCAAGGTCCATTTGTAGGAGAAGTAAGGTAGTCAAGCTTCCAAGACTCCAGACACATCTGGATGAGGCTCTGCATGTGGGGGTCTGCCTTTCTTTAAAAACAAAAAGTTTGATAAAACCTTATGATAAAAAGGAAATCAGGGGTGGGGGTCACCTGAGTGACTCAGTTGGTGAAGCGTCTATCTTGGGCTCAGGTCAGGATTTGGGGGTCCTGGGATCCGGCCCCCCTCCCCCAACCCCTTCGGGCACCCTGCTCAGCGCTCAGCGGGGAGTCTGCTTCTCCCTCTCCCTCTGCCCCTCCCCCCTGCTCGTGCTCTCTTTATCTCAAATAAAATCTTTAAAAAAAGGGGAGGGAGGAATTAGGGAATCTTTCACATTTGGTAGAATCTATAAGGAGGACAATCTGACAATATCTATTAAAATTATAAATACACATACCTGCTGTGCAGAATAAAAACGATCACTTGTAAGTATTTATCTGACCAGTCTGCTAATACCCAAAGGAGCCAATATCCTTTTTATTTTTTATTTTTTGGTCCAAAGATACATTTTGGGAGGTGTTACTTTAAGGGATAGAAATCAGCCCTTTGATTTTGATAAAGTTGCAAATGTTTTTGTCAGTGTTTTTACTTCACATATGGTGATTTTTGCCATGTGAAATTTTGTAATTTTATGTTGACAAATGTTTTGATCTATTTTTAATAGCTTCTGGATATGTGTCATACTCTAAGATTATAAAAAATATTCTGCCCTGATTTCTCTTTGTTTTGTTTTGTTGGCTTCATTTTTGGGGTTACACTTAAGTTTCTGGTCCAGTTTATCTAGGTATAAGTTGTGAGTATGGCTTCAATAATCCATATAATAACTCAATGTTATTATTTTTTCCCTGTGGTGATTCACTTGTTCCAATACAATTTATCGAGTCCAGATCCTAGCATAGACTAAGTTCTCACAAATATTTAGTTCTGGACTCCCTCATCTGTTCCATAACTTTGTCTGTCCACATAATTTACCATGTTCTTTTAGTTATCAGAGTTTTGTATTAGGTTTGAATAGTAGTAGAGTTAGTTGTACCTCTTTACTTTCTTGTTCAGAAGTTTCCTGGCTCTACTAGATTGTTCATTTCCCATGTGAACCTTTTTATTTTATTTTATTTTATTTTATTTTATTTTATTTTATTTTATTTTATTTATTTTATTAGAGTGTGTGTGTGTGTGTGTGTGTGTGTTTCCGTACAAGGGTAGGGGAGGGGCAGAGGGAGAGGAAGAGAGAGAATCTCAAGCAGACTCCCCACCGAGCGTGGATCCCAATGCAGGACTGGATCCCACAACCCTGAGATCATGACCTGAGCCAAAACCAAGAGTCCAACACCAACTGAGCCACCCAGACACCCCAACGCATGTGAACTTTAGAACCAGCTTGCTTAATTCCATTATCTAAAAATCTCATTGGTGAATTTATTCATTGTGTTACATTTATGCATAAGCTTAGGGGCATTTATATTTTATGATGTTAAGTCTTCCTATCCAAGTTCATGGTGTACCTTTGTATTTGTTCAATTTTGTCTTGTGTCCTTCAATAATGTTTTAATATTTTCTTCAATAGCTATTTCACATTCTTATTATGTCTATCACTAGGTTTCCTCTCTTTTGTTCCTAATGTAAGTGGGAATTCCTCATGTCCATATCTATTACCTGCTTGTTGTTTGTAGATATGAAGCATTTTGAGTATACATATTTATTTTATACCCAGACATTGTTTGGAATTATCTTATTGTTTGTAATATAATTTTAGTTGGATCCTCTAGGTATGTAATCATATTGTATGCATATAATGATCACTTCACTTTCTTTCCAATTTTATATGTAAGTTTCCTTTTGAATACTTGCTTGGGCTAATACCCCAAGCACAATATTAAATGGTAATGATGATGGGGAGTATCGTTGTCTTATATTCCACTTTAATGAGATTGTTTCTAGTATTCCTTCATTAAGCACAATGCTAACTTTTGGGGTAAGATAGATATGGTGTATCATGGTAAGGAAGCACCCATCTTTTCTCATTTTCTTAAGAGTTTTACCAAGAATGTAGATCAGATTTTATCAATTTTTTTTGCATTTATGAAGAAGATTATAGGGTTTTTCCTCCTTAAATTTGTTAATAGAGGTGAGTAGATTTTCTGATACTTAATCATTTCCTTATTTGGGGATTAAACACTACATGTCATCATTATACTTTAATTTTTTAATTATTTGCTGGATTATTTTGCTAATTTTTAAAGGGTCTTTACATCAATTTCTTTCTTTCTTTCTTTCTTTCTTTCTTTCTTTCTTTCTTTCTTTCTTTCTTTCTTTTGTATGTGTCTGTTAGCTTTGTTGGGTTTTGGGGTCAGTGGTTCGTATACTTTATAAAGACAAGAATGTCACTAGGGTCATCTGCCCATCTCTGAACTGGTTTCTGTCACCAGGGGAACAATCAGGTTTAGGTCACATAACCACTCTTGGAAGATGGGGTTAGTTTCTTATTTACTTATTAAACCACTTATTGAGGTATGATTGACATCTAGAAGATCCTACATATTTACTGTATACCACTTGATAACTTCAGAGATAAGTCTACATCTCTGAAACTATCACCCCAGTTTATGCCATAAACATACCCATCACCTTCATACTTTTTCTCCCATCCTCTTTTTATTATTATTATTTGTGTGTGTGCATGTGATAAGAACACTCAACAGAAAATCTCCTCTCTCAGCAAAATTTTCAGTATACCATACGGTACCATTAACTACAGGCCCTACGCTGTACAGTAAATCTCTGGGACTTACTCATTTTCCGTAATGGAGACTTCGTACTCTTTGACTAATACTCCCTCCTCCAGCCTCTGTCAACCACCATTCCGCTGTCTGCTTCTAGGAGTTTGACTATTTTAGATTCTTCGTATAAATGATTTCATCTGGTGTTTATCCTGCTGTGTCTGGCTTAGTTCACTAAGCTTCATGTCTTTCAGGTTCATCTACACTGTTGAAATGTCAGAATTTCCTTCCATTTAAAGCACAAGTAATACTCCGTTGTATGTATATACCACGGCTTCTTGACCCATCATTCAGTGATGGGCGTGTAGGCTGTTACCCCACCTTGGCTATCCTGACTAGTGCTATAATGAACCGTGGAGTGCTAATCTCTCTTTGATAGCTTGAATTCAACTAATTTGCATACACACCCAGAAAAGAGATTGCTGCATCATATGTTAGTTCTACTTTAATTTTTGGAGGAGCCTCCATACTGTTTTCCAAATTGCACCAGTTTACATTTCCATCAATAGTACACAAGGATTCCTTTTTCTCCACTTTCTTGCTAACACATGTTATCTTTTGTTTGTTTGTTTGTTTTGTTTTGTTTTGTTTCTTGGGTATTTCTTTTTCTTTTTTTTTTAAAGATTTTGTTTATTTATTTTAACAGAGAGAGAGAACACAAGCAGGCAGAGAGGCAGGCAGAGGCAGAGAGAGGAGCAGGCTCCCTGCCGAGCAAGGAACCAGATGTGGGACTCGATCCCAGGACACTGGGATCATGACCTGAGCCGAAGGCAGTTGCTCAACCAACTGAGCCACCCAGGCGTCCCTCTTGGGTATTTCTTAAAAAAAAAAAAAAAATCCTAACAGGCGAGGTATGACAGCTCAGTATAGTTGGTTTTTTTTTTTTTTATGTTCAAGGTTTTATTTAAATTCCAGTTAGTTAACATATAGTGTAATACTAGTTTCAGGTGTAGAATTTAGCACTTCATCACTTACATACAACACCCCGCACTCATCACAAGTGCCCTCCTTAAGACCCATCACCCATTTAACCCATTCTCCCCACCTCCCTCCATTCCAGCAACCCTCAGTTTGTTCTCTGTAGTTAGGAGTCTGTTTTATGGTTTGCCTCCATCATCTCCCCCCAACCTGCACCCCATGTGCACTCGTTTTGTTTTTTAATCTTACTGTAGTGTTGAGTTGCATTTTCCTGATGATTAGTGATGTTGATCACCTTCTCATATACCTGTTAGCTATATGTATGTCTTCTCTGGAGAACTATTTAGTTCCTTTGCCCATTTTGTAATTGGGTTATTTTATTTTTTTGTTCCTGAGTTGTGTTTTGGATATTAACCCTTTATCAGATATAATACGGCCTGCAAATATTTTCTCCCATTCCGTAGGTTCCTTTTTCATTGTTGATTGTTTCCTTTGCTGGGCAGAAGCTCTTTAGTTTGATGTAGTTCCATCTGTTTGTTTGTTTGTTTATTTATTTATTTTCATGTGCTTTTGGCATCATATCAAGAAGTGATGGCCAAGATCAATATCAACAAGCTTTCTGCCTATGTTATCTCAGGGTCAGTTTCACAGGAAGTTGAGCTAAGAGTTGATTCCTCCAAAGCAAAATTTGAGCCCAATTACCTAAGGAAGGACAGATACTAGTGGAGAAAACAGCAGATGTCCCATCATAGGCAGAATTGATGATAATTCAGCTAGGATATTCCAAACTGCAGACAGGAAGTTTCTCTGCTGGTAATCGTGTGAGTCATCAGGAGAACTTTTATCAGCTCTGGACCAAAAACTTTCAGACTTCTTTTATGGGGGAGAATAAAATCCTAATTTGTTTAAGCCATTAATGGAAAAATCTTCCATATGGAAATAAAAACTAGACATATTTTTCATGCTGGCAAAAGCCAATGCAAGTATTTCCATGGCCACTGGAATATCCAAGGACTAGTGTTATTTTGTGGTATTTTGTTTCAAGGTCGCAGTGTGAATTCAAGAGCAAAAGAGACGCATAGGATTGAGCCTCCTTATTTTTAAGTCAGTTGATGTGGATTCCTTTTTGAAAACACTCCTATATTCCAGTATGCTACATTCTTCTTAATAACAAAATGTTGGAAATAAAAGCAACTATTAAGTTTAACATAATTTTCATGTTCTCAGGAGTCTGTGAAAATATCTGATTTCCATTTGATGGTAGTTCAAGTGCTTTATGAAATATTTATGTGGGGAAGATATTCTTCCTTTCTGTCTTTTTATTCAAGACTTCTCATTTAAACTTGTCCTAGATAAAATCAATATTAACTGATGCTGTAAAAGAATTTAGAACTGTTTTAAACAGCTGCCAAGATAGTTTAATTCAAATCAGAGCAAGTCTAGGGGGAAGAAAGTTAATGTGAACCTATCTTAAACACAGCATTTAGGAAGTGTTCAATGATAATCCAGAGTAAAATAACCTGGATAAAAATGCTAAAACACTTAGATAACTAATTTAAAAAGGATACTAGTAATTAAAGAAATAAGATAATAGTTCCAGTACTTGTGGCTGGAACATATGCTAATCCTATTTATTTTTGTAAAGACTCTTCAAAGACACATTAAACTCCCATGACTTAGAATTTGTGATTTCACGCTGCATTTTAATTTAATTGCCCTTTAGGTAGGACATGTTGGGAGTGGAGAAAGGGCACTGTGGGGAAGTAGAAACAGCATGAACTATGGACTTCAGAAGATGGCGGTCTTCTTCTGGTTCTACCGTTGCCCACCTGAGAGTTGTGATTAACTTCCTCAATGCCTCATCTACCTCCTCAGAAAAGATCATCAAGAGTCCCATCCCGTTTTCACATCCTGTAATTCTGCAAGTCATAGTGATGCACTTTACAAAGCAAGCAAGCAAGCAAGTAAGCAAGCGATAAAGAAAACCTTCAAGTGCCTCCCCTGGTAATAAACCAAAATTCACTAGGCACTGTGCATCAATGTATTCATTCATGTGTCTACACAATACATACGTTACACACAGCATATTCAACATACACATGAGACATCACACACATAGATGATATGCTTCACATATATGAAACACACATCACCTATACATTAGATATGATGCATATATCGTATATGTATGACATATATGTAACGTGCACTATGAAGTGTCTGACTCTGTACCATAGCAAATTCATACAGCAGATGAAGAGAAGAGGTTCACACTCTTCAGCCAGATTCCTCTCTATGCTCGAGTTCTGGCCACTCCACTTGCATACTGGGTGACTTTAGACCATTTACTTAACCTCATTGCACCTCAGTTTTGTCTTCTTTTATTTATTTATTTATTTATTTATTTATTTATTTATTTATTTAATCTTCTTTTACTTGGGCTTCTGTCTTATGGTCTGGGGTTAGGATTAAATGAGATAATATGTAAAAAAATAAAAGTATATTAGTGCCTGGAACTTGGCACATATTCCACACATTACCAAATGGTATCATCCCATTGAGTTTTCCCAAATTCTCTATCAAGTAGGGTTTTGGTTTACAACCTTGGGAGCTTCCTAGGTGAAATGTGAGACTGGGTCCCGCACACAGAGGACAAGGAGAAACTGAAGAAAGAGGCAGGTCACTCCAGATTGGTAGGAGGCAATTTGAATAAGCAATTTGAATAAGCAAGAGAACTTACGTATGAGGTCTGTCTTGGGTGACAGCAAGATGAGTAGATCTCCACACCTGTCCACCAGAATCTTAGAGGTTACATGGAGACCTTAACTGGGTTCAGTCATATAATTAGTCTAGATGGTCTCGACAGCACGTTATTCTCTCAAGGCCATGTCCTTGAATAGCTCTGGCTATGGGAAGAGTAGGTGGACTATACATTCCCAGGACGTGGGTGAGAAGACTCTAATTGCCCAGGTAACCAATTTGCAGGTCAATCGGCCATCATACTCCTCTGATGACCTTCTCCAACTTAGAGATTTCTATCTCCATATTATGTGGCATCTGAAGGTGAAAAAGACTGAGTAATTTGCCCAACATCATCATGGCTCTGTATGCAACTGGTCACGGTAGGCTGTTTGGTGCTGATCTCATGGCTGGAAATTATCAGGCAATGTAACAATGTCCCTTCTCTTTAGATGGTGTGGCTGACTTTTTCCCCAAGCTGATTCCAGCTCCAACCCCACGTCCAGGCCCATCCTCTGCAGGGGGGCAGGAATGTCCCCTTTTATCTTTAAAGAGTAACTGAAAGCTAGAAGAGACAACAACAATGACATTGCTGTCTACAGGCAACTCTGGTGCAGAGAGAGGGGTAGGTTGGTAGGTTTCTGCCAATGGTTGCAGAAAACTTCAATGCTAAGGGGGGAAGGTGGGTGTTAAATCATTGATAGATGCTTATGTTAGTACCTGTGGAACCCCAGCTAAGCTAAAGGTGATTTATCACACCATGTAAATGTTCAGTTTGCAACTCAGTTCTGGCATGGGGAGATCATAGCAGGTAACCTGTGCAATTTATTCTATGGTATTCTCAGTGTATGGATTGTCACATTCTGCATCGATACCAGCATTCCCACAGGATGCTCTTGAGGTCATAGGGTATGAGAATCTCACCACGAAGAGGAGTATTACTCTCATTGAGGCTAGCTGTTCCCCAAATGCCCATGAACTTGTGCTAGGGTGGGAGCATGCTTTACTCCTGTGACAAAATGCAAAAAAACAAAGCCAATTATATTTGTATTGGTTTGTAACATTTTTTATAACACCCTACAGTATAATGCAGTTGAGTTATAACTCTGGAATAGATCCATGAAGAGAAATGGACCACATTGTTTCTTGCAATTTTTCTGTTCCATTAAATCCAGAGACCTTGGAATCCCCAATTAGATATCCAGTCTTCTATCTCACAGGAATAGCCTTTCGGAGCTAGCTGGTCCTGCTACATGGCTCATTGGGAGTAATTAGTCTTACCTTGCCACTTACTAGCGTGTGACCTGGAGTTATTTAATATCGCTTATTCTCAGTGGCCTAAAACTATAGTAATTTATGTCTTACGCCATATGCCCTATAGCAGGTTCCCATTGCTTCACCACATTGTACCCACTCAGGGACACAGGCTAGTGGAGCTTTCATCTCTTGGAGTCTTGCTGGCCAGCATGGTCACATGAGTCATGCATTGGGTTTGAAAGGTTTCCACCTGGAAGTTCTACATGCTACTTCCCCTCATGTTTCATTGATCAAGGCAAGTCGTATGACCACATCTAACTTCAAGGGGGCAGGCAAATACAGTCCTACCGAGAAGGTCTTAGAAGAAGGAGAGACAGAAATATTGACAAATGGCAGTAAAGCCAAATGTACCATCATTTACTTAATACTCTATTTCACTTATTTTAGCTCAGCATTTTTACTGGTTGAGATAATTTGACATCTTGATTCTGGAATGAATTGTATTCACTGCCGAATTTTGAGATTCTATGGCATTTCCCTAAAAACTTCCTCTAGCTTTCTAGAGATCCCCTGACTGGTATGTTCAGACTATACTTGTTCAATGGTTTCAAGTCTACTTTCTCCCTAAGGTGATCATGAGACTTCTTTCACATTCTTTATTGAAATCAAGACACATTGTTTTTGGGGCGCCTGGGTGGCTCAGTGGGTTAAAGCTTCTGCCTTCTGCTCAGGTCATGATCCCAGGGTCCTGGGATTGAGCCCCGCATCGGGCTTTCTGCTCAGCAGGGAGCCTGCTCCCCGCCCCCCCGGCCGCCTACTTGTGATTTCTCTCTCTTTGTCAAATAAATAAATAAATAAAATCTTAAAAAAAGACATTATTTTTATGTTTTGCACTCAACTTATTATTGTAGGGTGTCTATCAAGAAAGGAAATGATATGGATTAGGGTGAAGATTTGATGTTCTATAAGTTTGGAATAATATGAACCCAATGGAAATTGGTTTTTTAGTTTTTTTTTTTTAAGATTGTATTCATTTATTTGACAGAGAGAGAGAGAGATCACAAGTAGGCAGAGAGGCAGGCAGAGAGAGATGGGGAAGCAGGCTCCCCGCTGAGCAGAGAGCCTGATGCAGGGCTCGATCCCAGGACCCTGGGATCATGACCTGAGCAGAAGGCAGAAGCTTTAACCCACTGAGCCACCCAGGCGCCCCAGTTCTTTAGTTCTTATTTAAAGGTAGAACCAACAGTTTTTCAATAAATTCTGTTAATAAGACAAGGTAATATATTAGTTGGACTCTTTAGTTTGGTATTTGGGGGTCTTGCAGATCAGGGTTGGACACTGATCAACCAACTACCAAATCAGCCTATAGAACCAAAGAAAAGACCCACTTTTTCAAGAGCGATAATAGCAACATTACTACTACTATTACTACTAATAAATACTTGCATGGTATTTTGTGTATGGTTGTTTGGGGCCAGAGCACAAAGCAGTACGTCCTATTGTCCAGAACTAATCACATGGCTCCATCTATCAGCAAGGGGGCTGGGGAGATTTAGTCTTTCTTTTTAGCTTGGAGAAAAAGGAATTGGCCTTGTATTGTCTCTGCCATAATCCGCTTTTTAAAGATTAAATACAGCATACTTTTATAAAAGCTAAACATTATCTGGAAAAGTCAGAAATCAGCATCCAGAAAGTAAAGCCAGTGGTTTTTTTTTCTCCATATTTCAGTGATACAAAATTCACACACAAAGAGGTTGCAGGTAAAAATATAAGAAACAGAAGTGTGATTTTTAAATAGCTTACAAACTTCCTCACACTTCATTTGAGTGTGTGTGTTGATGGAAGGGAGTGAGCGGCATTAGTGCATTTTTTCCGGATTTAAGGTAAGGGAAGTTAGTTTCAGGAAAGAATACATATTCCAGGGGCACAGAAAGTGGAAGAAACACCTGAATGGTGAGACTAGTACCAGCAGAGGGTGCTGGCGTGGCATAAAATTAAGATTTTTTTTTTTTTTTAAGAAGTCTCAGATAAAAGACTGCGGGTGTGAGGGAATATGTAGTAACTGTTTGATCCACTTGGAGGTATGAATTTCCCCTGCTGAATGCAGCTGCATTTAGGTTTCAATGATTTCCTGCAATGACCACATGAATTTTAGGCCTCTTCCTAAGCACAAAAGCCTGACATTTGCTCCTGACATTTGCTCCTCCCTGTGCAGGACTGGGAGAAGCTCTGCAGTTTGCCTCCTATGTTCACTGGACACTTTTAGCAACTCCTGCTTGCTCATCTGTGGCACCTCCCTGCATGGGTTCATGTGGATTCTCTACTTTTTATTTGCTTAGCTTTTACAAAACTATTTTTGTGTGCCCTAAAAAAAAATTGCCCAACTGTTAATCCACGAGAGTCGCATTTTCTTTTCTCACGAGGCCACCTTAAATAGAAGCTAACAAGTACCTGGAAGTCTATACCTACAGGTTGTGAAAGGTCAGGTGGTGGAGACAAAGCCGGTTGCGTTTACGCAACGGAAATTGACCTCCTTGGCTGTCAAAGCACGAGCCAGCCTAACCCGGACGTATAGAAGAGACCCCCCAACCCCCTTCCCCAAGTAGGTCACGGTGGATGTTTCTTCTACACAGAGCTCCGTAGTAAATCCTGGCAGGGCCTTTGCGAACCTGCGCTTCTGAACTGCTCTTGCAGAAGACTGACAGAGTTCTGGGCTGGTAGTCAAGTGACCCACTGGGTTCCAGTCCAGCCTGTCTGGGCCTCAGTTTCCTCGTCGGCTCAACGACAGGGTTGGACACTGATCCTGAGGTCTCTTCCAGCTCTCACACGCCACAGGCAGACGTTTCTGAGTGGCACGGCCGGCTCCGCCCTTGGAAAAGAGCCCGAGAGGAAGGAGACTCCTCGGTCAGCACCAAGGACAAGGGTCCGGCGCCGGCGGAGCCCACGCCAGGGCCTTTCCCAGCAAGCCCCGCGGAGGAGCGGGTGTCGGGGCTCTAGGGTTCGGTGGCGGCGCGGGGCGGGCTGTGTGTGCCGGGGGAGTGTTGTGGGAGGGGGAGGAGTAGCCGGGGAACGAGGTAAGGCCGGGCCCCACAGCGGTCCCACCGATTCTGCGCCAAGAGGCCGCAGAGGCTGCTGAGAACCGGGGCCGCCCCGCCCTCCACTCGGCCGCTTGGCACCTGGGGGCCCCGTAAGGTCTTCCCCGCGCCGGCGTTGACCCCTCCACCCCCTCTGCTTCGTGAGCACCGCCTAGCTCCCCCCCGGCCCCGCGCCGCCGCCGCCGCCGCCCCTCGGGGTTCTTTTGGACACACCCGCGACTCTGACCGCACCCCTCAGACCTGTGGGCCCGGGTCGACCTTTGCGCTCCAGCAGTCCCAGCTCTCTGGGGGTAAAGGGTCCCCACGCCCCTTTCCTCCCCCGCCCGCGCCCGCCCGGAGCCCCGCCCCCGTTTGCCCCGCCCCTCAGGCCCCGCCCTCCGTTGCCCCGGGAACCGCGGATCCCAGCAGCTGCAGGAGGCTCCCGGCCCAGCGGAGCAGCCCTTGCCGCGACCGCCGCCGCTCGCGCCGCTCCCGCCGCTCCCACCGCCACCGCCGCCGCGCCCCAGCCCCGGCTTCCGCTCCCGCGCCCACTCGGTCGGCCATGCCGCCCCGCCGCGCTCCGGCGCCCGGTGCGCAGCTGCTGCCCACGTCGGCCCTGCTGCTCCTGCTGCTCGGCGCGGGGCCCCGCGGCGGCTGCCTGGCCAGCCCAGTGCCCGCCGCGCCCCTGCCCGCGCCCGGACCGTGCGCCGCGCAGCCCTGCCGGAACGGGGGCGTGTGCACCCCGCACCCCGCGCCCGACCCGCAGTCCCCAGCCCCTGCCGGCGAGCCTGGCTACAGCTGCACCTGTCCCGCCGGGGTCTCCGGCGCCAACTGCCAGGTGAGTAGACTGGGCGGGCGTGGGGCGGGGCGCCGGCCGGGGACGAGCATCTCCTCTCTGCCCGACGCTGCGCGCTGCCCCGCGCGGGGCTCCAGCATGCTTGACGCCAGCTTCTCTTCCTTCGGGGAGGGGATGAATCTGGCCTCCGGCCCGCGTGGGTGCGAACCCCTGGCCGACCTTGCAAGTGCCTCATCCCTGCCCACCCCAGTTTTCCTGCCGTGCCAGCCCGGGGCTCTGGGGGCGCGCCGCTCCGGGGCCTGGCTGCCACCCTAGCCCTAGTACTCCTGGTGCGACCACTGGCCACGAAGTGGCGCGCCCCTCCTGGCCCGGGCCAAGCCACGCTGGGCTAGAGCGGGGTCTCGATGCTCGCCGCGGCAGCTCAGGAGAGCCAGCTTCAAGCGTCCCCGGCGAGGTGTTCAATGTCCAAGTGGCCCCTGCTCCCTGTCCCGCTGGCCTCTGCGTGTGTCGAGGGTGCGCGGTATGGGAGCTGGGTGATGGCAGGCTCTGTGCCAGGTGACCGGACACTTTCTTTCCTTTCCTCCAGCCTTGAGGGCTCTGATCAGGGCTCAGATCAGCTGGAGGCTAAAAGGGCAGCTGCCTTTCCGCGGCCTGTGACCAGTCCTTTCTGGGCTTAGGAGGGGGTGCTGCAACAGTCGGAGGCGTTTGAGGGGACATTGTGCGTGGGGCTCGGTGTGTCGCGCTCCGGGCTAGCGGCTCCTCGAGGCGCACGCTTGGGGCGGGCATTCCGGGCGTGAGCAGGGCGCTGGGAAGCTTCGAGGAAGCATGGGGCGGCGCGAGGGATGGGAGATGGCCAGCGGCCTCGCGTGGATTTGGGATTTACAAGAGAATTTGGCAGAACATAATAAATGAGGCTAGATTACAAGTATGCTAAAGCTAAGTGAAACCTATTAACCTATTAACATCAACACTTTCAGATAGGCGAGTGGGTAGCGGCATGTGTGCTGATAGAAAATCCCCAAGTCTCCATTCCAGGGCAGGGGCAAATAATGAACTTCCCTGGAATTATTCAGTTAAACCAGGTGAATGTGGAATCTATCTGGGATCAAAGGTTTTCTCTCATGCATTTGGAGTGGAGGAGTTTGTTTCATAAACATTTTATAAAATGCTCTGAGAGTTACTTTGAGAATGCCCAAACGGACTCTAATTTCTGTGGTGGAAGAAAGGCCGCATATGAGATGAGATAAGCTTTAATATTTTCTTAATGGAGCTAAATGGGATTGAGAAGTCTTGACCTTGACAGCCAGAATGTTTGCTATTTCCTAGAATTTTTTTTTCTTTAGTAGCAAATTACCGGCCTGAATCTGTCTTTTCAGTGTTGTGCCCTTCTTTGTTAACTGGTTCCAATGAGCTTTAATTTCCTCAGAAGGGATGATGATGATGTGAGTGTGTGTGATATGACCATCCCAGCTGGATTTGGGGTATGATGACTCTTTGGGGAATTTGCTATTGGAGCCTTTCTAACCATTAGGACGGAATCTTGCTTACTAATTTCCTCTGTTGATTGATGATTTATATGACTTTTCCTGAAGAAATGAGTTGCCTGAATGCTTATATCGAACTGCTGTTATATTTACATGTCTGAATTCCATCCTTAAAAGAAATAGTTGATTCAGACCCAGTATAATAGGGATGGACAAGAGAAGGTAGGTTAGTGTGTACTTCAGTTTAAGTAAAGGGAAAGGAAGGCTGGACACTGGGAATTTAACCCAACTCTGAGATCGTGTGTGTGTGTGTGTGTGTGTGTCAAAAATTATTAGGAATCTTCAAGAAAAGGGAAAGACCTCTGTAGTGTTTCCTAGATGACCAGTAGAGAAACATAAATATTTTCTTTTGTCCTAAGTAGTGACTTGGCATGTCATGTAATTCATCCAGAAAAGACTCACAAACTAATACCTAAATATCACAGCACCAACTGGTTCAAAACAGATTTGGGTTTCTTGTATAGCTGCCATTCCAGCAGTGTTAGCTGTGGCTACCTGAGGAGAAGCAATACTGGGTGTTCTGAGCTCCTCATTGGAGAGAGAGCTGAAATAAGTCTAATTCTAACAGGAAAGCTTAGCAAATTTGGAACCCGATCTAGCTTGGTTACTCAGAAGAGCTTAACTGAGATGATTCAGAGCCTTCTAACCCCTAAAAAATTGAATCCCGATAATTTCAATTTAATCTTTCATGATCTTGCGGTAGTACTAGGAGACTCTGATTTTCTGTGGAGGGAGGAAAGAAGGCAATCTCAATAGAAAAGATAGAGGGGGAAAAAAACCCTTACACACACTCGATTACAGATAAGGGGAATGGATGTTAGCCATTGCAGACTGGTGCTTGCTGAAATAGAACCTAAGGCTCACTGGCTACATTGGAAATGGAATTTTACCTGTGTGTGAAGAGAAGCCTTAAGTGTCACCCCTCCCCCCATCGCAAAGTCAATAATGTCAAAAATGGAAACAATAGAAGCTAACTCGGAAGTTTTCTTTTCTTTCTCCTCTTTCCTTTCTTCTTTCTTTTTTGAGAAAATTAAGAAACTCATACGCTCCTCGTTAGGATTAAAATGGATTAAGGCTGTTTTCAGCTTTTCTGTGCTCGGCTGTCTGACTTCGGGCCAGCCGGTGGATCCAGGCAGCGCTCTGGTGGCGCCCGGTGGCAGGAACGCCCAGGCTCTGGGAGCTGTGCAGTGTGAAGGCAGGATGTGCGGGTTTGAAGTGGAGCCGCCACAGTTAAACCTGCTGTGACAGGTGATCTAGACTGACCGAGCCTCAGTTTCCTCATCTTTGAGAATGAGATCTACCTTACAGGGTTTGTAAGAAAGGGTCTGATTTGGGTTTTTGATGTGTGACTGTTGACAGCTTTTCAGTCTCACCTCTCCCTCTTTCCTTCGGCTTCACATCCGGGCAAGCTGATCGCACAGCCTGGGTGTTGGGGAGGGGTTCCAACCACGGAAGCCCCGCCCGCTCGTGGAAGTCCCGCCCACGAGCTTCTCGCCCCTCCCCCATCAGCAGCTTCCCTATCCACGCCCCCAGGCCTGTTCCTTTCCCTTCCCTCTTAAGCCCCGGGGGATCTATTTGGGAGCTGCCTGATCTCCCTAGAGGGCCCTGTTACGTGAGCAAGAAACCTGTTCATACCCTGCTGGTGTGTGTGTGGCATTTTCAGTCTGGACATTCAAACCAAATTTTGAGGGGCTGCCCATCCTGTCTGTGGGATATCTACAAGAGGTTTGGGAGGATTAAATTCATTAAGTGTTGTAAATCACTGAGCACCCATGGTTCCTCCATAAATGCTACCTCTTTTCTTTCTTTTTAAACTTTTGTACACATTTCATACGGTCATTACCTAACAGTAGGAGGTAGCTAGAACGAGTGTCACCTTTTGCCAAACGTAGAAATTGAAGCTCATTTTGACTGAATGACTAAGATATAACATTTCGATTGTCCTGAAAATCATACAACACTTAAAATACATATTTTCTAAGTCCTCTATCACACTTAAACATGGTCAATCATGTGAGTTCAATGGATTCTAAAATGTATATGGAAACCACCCGACAGAAATGATGATGGTGATGGTGGTGGTGGTGGTGGTGATGATGATGGTGGTGATGATGATGGTGATGAAGATGATGGTGATGATGGTGATGACGATGATGGTGATGATGGTGATGACAATAGTGGCGGTGATGATGGTGATGACGGTGATGATGATGGTGATGATGGTGATGATGATGGTGGTGATGATGGTGATGACAATAGTGGTGGTGATGATGATGATGATGATGGTGATGATGGTGATAATGATGATGGTGGTGATGGTGATGATGATGATGATGGTGGTGATGGTGATGATGGTGGTGATGATGATGATGATGGTGATGATGATGGTGGTGATGGTGGTGATGGTGATGATGATGGTGGTGATGATGGTGGTGATGATGGTGATGATGATGGTGATGATGGTGATGATGATGATGATGGTGATGATGGTGATGATGATGATGATGGTGGTGATGGTGATGGTGGTGATGGTGATGATGGTGATGGTGATGATGATGGTGATGATGGTGATGATGATGATGGTGGTGATGGTGATGATGGTGATGATGATGGTGGTGATGATGGTGATGATGGTGGTGATGATGGTGATGATGGTGATGATGGTGATGGTGGTGATGGTGATGATGGTGATGATGATGGTGGTGATGGTGATGATGATGGTGATGATGGTGATGATGATG
>CM052810.1:165979171-166020931 GCA_028533885.1 Nasua narica | reverse complement strand
TGGTGATGATGGTGATGATGGTGATGATGGTGATGATGATGATGGTGATGATGATGATGGGGATGATGATGGTGGTGATGATGGTGATGATGGTGATGATGATGATGGTGATGATGGTGATGATGATGATGGTGGTGATGATGGTGGTGATGGTGATGATGGTGATGATGATGATGGTGATGATGTGATGATGATGATGATGGTGGAGGTGATGATGATGGTGGTGGTGATGATGGTTGCTAACTCTTTTCTCAAGCACTTGTCATGCACCAGCACTTTTTAGGGGGCTTTACTGAAATAATTCACCAGTCCTCACAGTGTCGGATGAGCTGGGTGCAGCAACTGTCCTTGTTATGTAGATGAAGTGCAGTAAAGTTAAATGACTGGCCCAAGGTCACACAGCTAGTCAGTGGTAGAGCTGGCATTTGACCAAGTAGCTGTTTTTTCTTTTAATATTTTTTTTAATTTAGAGAGAAAGAGAGAGCGAGAGAGAGAGAGAGCATGAGCAGGGTGAGGGGCTGAGGGAGAAGCAGGCTCCCTGCTGAGCTGCAAGCCCGATGCGGGGCTCGATCCCAGAACTCCAGGATTATGACCTGAGCCCAAGGCAGACCCTGGACTGACTGAGCCCAGGCGCCTTCCCGTAGCTGGTGTGAGGTCGAGCTGCAGAGGTTAAAGTCCAGCCGTCTTTGTTCGCTGTGTGGCCTTAAGCAAGGGCTCTAACCTCTTTGAATGTTATCAATAAAAAGGAGACGCAATGATTTCTGAGTCTGGTTTTGCTCTAAAACACGGAGATTGAGCCACTCTGCTCGGCTGGGGCAAAGGGCCGCAGGAATGACCAAGACACAGCAAGCTCTCCTTGTGCCATCCCGGAGCAGGGATTTCACCTCAGGATAGAATTCTGGGTTCGAGCTGAAGTTCTTGTTCCCATGATGACAAGAAAATGGGCAGTAAATAAAAGAAATACAAATATTTCTGGTGGGTTTGGAAAAAAAAAAAACCCAACCTCAGAAAGATCGAGGCTGCTCTTCTCACCTTTTGGGTTCATTTGGGAAAGCAGGCAGGTACCAGAGGCGGCAGCTGCTGGGCCCGCTTTTTCTTTTCTACCCTTCTCTTGGGTCAAAGTAGCGATTATTTAAATTATTTTAATTTGTGTGATTTTACTTGTAAAACTTACTTGTGGTAATGAAATAATCCGCTGCCAAATATTCAAGCCGTCAGACACCTGTTTGTTTTTTTCATCTCATGTTCCCTAGGATTCTTATCCTTTGGGATTATAATGAAAATGTGTCAGTTTCTGCACTTGGAGCAAAAAGAGGCTGCTTGCCTAGCTCCTTTTTATGCAAGTTAATTTTATTCGCTAAGCTGATTCTATAATCCTGTCTTCTGATTAAACATGCTAACTTGAAACAATGGTTCTGCTTCTGATGAATTCTTTTTTGAAAAAGATTTTGTAATTGTCTATCTATCTATTTATTTATTTCGAGAGCAGTGGGGAAGGGCAGAGGGAGATGGGGAGAGAATCTCCAGCAGACTCTGTGCTGAGCGCTGGAGCCCAGGGCAGAGCTCAGATCTCACCACCCTGAGATCACAACCTGAGCTGAAGTTCAGAGTCAGTTGCTTAACCAACTGCACCGCCCACGTGCCCCTGATGAATCCATTTTTGATGGAAGGTAGCTAACACAACAAAAAAGAGTTCTGGTTCTTTGCACAGCATCAGTCTAGTGGACTTTTTTGCACACACATGCACACATAAGCTCAGATGCGTACACACACACACACTCATGCCCATATATACTCACGCCCAAACTCACATAGTGATGTGTGCAAAATGTTCAGTATTACCTGAAGTGTCAAGAGACTGCTTCTTTTGCTGGCTGTTTTGTTAACTTTTTGTGGGAGAGCGGTCACTTGGGAGAGTGATTAAACAGCCTTGAACCTCAGGGTTCATATCTCTAAAATGGACTAATATGTTTGCCTTATTTTCTTAATAGAAAAGATGAAATTCACAAATGAAAAACAGTAAAGTTTTATCAAGAAGTAGAAAGAAGTATGGGAGTTTTAAAACATTTTTTTAAAAAAGTAAAACATTGCACAAATACAACATATACCAAGAAAAGGATTATAAAATTTCCATATAGAGTATGATTATGCCATTTTATTCCTGTCTGAGATTGTCTTTCTTCAACGAACAGACTCAGCTTTTTCTCCCCACTGGGATGAGTTATGCTACAACAGAATTATAAAAAAGGAACAATTTCTTGTATGAAAATTTTGATAAATTTGTAGTTCTTTTTTATTCTGCAATAAATGAATAATTTCTCAGAAAATTCCTGGTGACTTCATTCTCCTTTGAAATGAAAGAGAAAAGCTTGTTAAAATCCTGTAACAATTTAAGTAAAAGAAATAGTTGCTTTTCTTGGTGTTGTTAAATTGAAGTGATTTTCCTATTTTGTTTATCTAGTGCATTCTTAGGAAACATCACTTTCCTCAGGTTGGCCCCCTGACAAAAACGCATTCTGTCTTTAGCGTCTTTGCTTAAGCTTCTCGTGTGACAGGGTACCATCCAAAATGGTTTTGTTTATGCCTACACTTCACAAGCATCCAACAGGAAAGAAAACCTATCTGCAGCCGAAGGGTATTTGAGTCAGAAAGCAGAATACCCGAGTTGTATTTTTAGATCTCCGTAGTGATTCAGTAGGCAGCTGTGGTCCAAGGTGCTTAACCCAGGGGCGGGGACTACAGGATCTTGTCCCCCAAAGGGAAAATCCAACAACACGGCGAAGTTTTGCAGACAGAATTTCTTTATATTTACCCCTTTCTCCATTCCAGAGTCTCCCCTCCCCTACAACTGCCGTTCAGCCTTGATGGCTTCTCGAATCCCCTGGGAGCTTTTGCAAAGATGAGTGCCTCTGTCCTTCTGTCCCCTTGTCCCCCAGATTCTGACTGAACTGGTCTGGGGTGGGACTTGGGCACTGGTGATTTTCTAAATGCTGTCCAGGTAATTCTTCTGTGTGACCAGGATTGAGAAGCCCCCTGCTAGCCGCTGTGCACCCCCACCCCCATCATGGCCCCGGCAGCCCCTACTACCTGCCCAGCATGGGGCTAGCACATGGCAGAGAAAACAAATACAGTCACACCTGCTCTTGGTCATTCTCACCGGAAGAGCATCCCAGCATTCCTGGCCCTCCTCAAATGGCAGAGGTTCGCATCTCAAAGTGGGCTCCCTGAAGGAGCCTGGTGGGTGGAAAGAGTCCGCTGTGCATTGGAATCCAGCTTTGAGTGCATTGGGTAGGAATTCATTGTCTTGTGGCTTGGTTTTTTCATCTCTGAAAATGGGGTCCTGAGGCCAACTTTGCAGGCTATTGTAGCTTGGAAAAGTATCTAGCTCAGTGACTAGCCTGGGAGACACCCAATAAAAAGGTAGCTGTTGCACACATCTATAATAGGAATCTTACTTGTTTTATGCCCTTCTTTACAAAAGTGGGGGGCCTGGAAAGCCCTTTTCCTTGAACAAAAATAAAATAAAATAAAATAAAATAAAATTCCTTTCCTATGTGACTTCCAAAGAGACCAAAATTCCATCAATAGAGAGTCATTTCTTTGGTTGTGATGTATCAGATGCTAGAAGATTTGGATTCTGGTGCTGACTCCCCACAGCATTCACTTCTGTTGGTCCCTCCTCTGTACCCCACTTACCAAATGGGGCCCAAGAACGGAGAACAATGTGAATGGAGCATGCACTCATGGCCTAGCCTTTTATGGAATCCTTCATTGCTACATTTGAGCACTGACCCGTCTTCAGACAACTTTCATGATGTGAGTCTTTGATCGTTGTCTTCAAGCAGGGGGCTTCTCTGAATCGCTTCTCCCCACTCTCCAGGGTGAGTGAGGGCAGAGCAGGACCCAGGACTGGGACGGGCACCCAATGCAGAGGCCGCGCATAGTAGGTGCCCCGCAAATATTGTTGAATACACTGAATACAATGGGCTTCAGTGGGGTGCAGCTGTGGGCACCACGAGGGCACTGGGCACACTGGGGGGATCTAGGCACGTGGGGAGGGGTGCTATTTAGGAGCAAGAAGGCATAGGAAGACAGATTTCGTCTGTTTAATAACTTCCCTGGTGCCAGGTCTGTTCTGGGCAGCGCACCATAGTTTTCAGTAAATCCTTTGCAGTAACCTTGGCTTTTAATCCTTCTAATAAAGCTTCCTTTTCACAATACTTTTCTGATGAACTAAAGTAGGGGTGGGCAAAGGGGAGCTTGCATCGTGTCTTTCCTGCCAAGAACCAAGAATGGTTTTAATGTTTTTAGTTTATCATTTATCTATTTATTTAGAGAGAGCATGAGTGGGGGAGAGGGGCAGAGGGAGAGAACAAATCTCAAGCAGGCTCCGTGGCCAGTGCGGAGCCCCACGTGGGGCTCGATCCCACAACCCTGAGAGCGTGACCAGACCCAAAAGTCAAGAGTCAAGAGCAACCAACTCAGCCACCCAGGTGCTTGGTTTTAATATTTTTAAATGGTTTTAATATTTTTAATATTTATATTTAAATATTTTAAATTTAATATATTTAAAATATTTTTAAATGGTTCAAAAAAGATCAAAATGAGGATAATATTTTGTGATGTGTAAAATTATAGGAAATTGAAATGTCCATGTCCATCAATAAGATTTTATTGAACACAGCTTCACCCACGCATTTAAGTATTGTCTGTGACTACTTCGGAGCCCCGGTGACAAAGTTGAGTCGCTGTGGCCCGACAGTATGCCCCCAAAGCTGACGATATTGATCTGGCCCTTGACAAAAGAAGAAGTTCGCTGAATGTTTCTGTAAACGTTTTTACTTATTTGACTTAGCTAAAGGTGGATCCCCTTGGCTCCTTCTCTTCCTCCTGGTCCCTTCTCCTTGAGGGTGTCCAGATCCAGGCTCCAGGGCAGAGTGATGGGAGACACCCGGACAGATACACAGAGCCCTTGTCTTCAAACTGCTTTCATCTCAGGAGTCGTCTGAGAGGGGATCTAACTTTTCATTGCCCATCAGGCCTTGGCTGAGCGTGCTTGGACACAGTAGTTACGGTCTGTCTCCAGGAAGACAGTAGAGAAGGGAAATGCTAGCTGTCAGGACTTGGAGTGGGAATTTAGAGGTTTAGAATCCCCACCCAGTGCCAAGCTTTTTTGATTTCTTAACTCTGATTCCTCACTCATAAATAGGATGGCTGGAAGGGTTAAGGGGAGTAGCTTGGAAAGTAGCTTCCCTCTGACCCTACGAACTATTTTTATAAGAGTGGAAAGGATCGTCCAGTTCGTGGCTAAGGAAACCTACCTGGGGGGGTGGGCTGGGTGTTACACAGCTCGGTGACAGTGACAGATCTAGGCCCTGGCATTGTGCCTCCGAGTACAGTGTTTTATTATTACCGTCCTGCGCTGTCCCAAACTGCTCCAAGTTTATGACTTTGAATGTGAGTGCCCGAGGGGGCGGGGAGAGGAAGAAGGACTAGAACTTCCAGGTCAAGCAGTTTTTGTGTCTATAAGGATGCTTCAGGTTTTTACAACGTTAAGGTCTTTCTTTCCTGAAGAGAGAGAACAGGCAGAAGGCTTTTGAAAAGCGAGGATTGGAGAAATGAAATCAATGTATTTGAAAGAAAAGGCTCTCGAAAAGAGAAACATGTCTGCTGTCTTTGCTTGCAGTTCCTGAAAGCCAGCACATCCTTCAGAATTGCAATGTTGGCCCTTGTCTGCTGCTTGTAGTTAATTTCAAGAAACATTTGTAATGACTTCTGGGTTTCAGAGGCAAGTGGAAACTCCTTTATGGAAGGCCTTCAGTGGTGGAAGTGATCACAGGAGATGAAAAAGACCTAGTTCTCTTTTTCATGGGAAATCCGAACCAGAGTCTGGAGCAGATGGGCTGATATCTGCCCAGTGGAAGGACAACTCATGGACGGGGGCAGCCGGTTCCCCCACGTTCAGGTCAGATTTCTGGAATGTGTTATTTAAGGAAAAACCACATGCCTAATTTTGAAGCAACATGGAATGTATTGGAAGAGGCAAAGTGTTAAATATATCCTCAGTATATTGCCTTCGTGAGGGAAGACTTCATATAGGAACCATGAAAAGAGAACTCCAAAACTGACCTCCCCTATTGTTCCTTACACAAAGGATTTCCAGATATATATGTGTGTGTGTGTGTGTGTGTGTGTGTGTGTGTATATAATATATTTTTTCATTGACTTATAACTTACATACAGTGAAATTCACCCTTTTAAGCATTCAGGTCTATGACTTCTGACATACATTTGTGTAACTACCACCATAATCAAGAAAAGGAAACGCTCATCACCCCCCATACATTTCCTCGCACTTTGTAGTCATCTCCATCCCTGGCCTCCACCCCGGCCGCTGTTGGTTTGATTCCTGTCCTTATGCTTTTCCCTTTTCCATCATATCATGTAGACAAAATCACACAACATATGTGCTGCTTCTGCTTAACATAATGCTCTTGAGATTGATCCTCATGCTTGTGTGTGGCCAGAGTTTATCTCTTTGCTCTTGCTGCCTAGTCCTCCATTGTATCTCACCAAATGATGGCATTTGGATTGTTTTCAGTTTTCGGCGCTCTAGCACAAAGCTGCCAGAAACGTTCATTTGGAGGTCTTTAAGTGGACATATGATATTCGTTTCCTTGAGTAAATACTCAGGAGTGGGATTGTTGGGTCATGGAAGTGCAAGTTCAACTTTATCAGAAGCTGCCAAACTGCTTTCCAGGACGGCTGTACCATTGTGCATTCCCATCAGCAGCAAATCAGAGTTTCAGTCGCTTGCATTCTCATCAGTTCTTGGTTTTCCGGGAGGTTTAAGATTTTCACTGTTCTAATAGGTGTGCAGTGTTATTGCACTGTGGTTTTAATTTGCATTTTCCTAACGACTAATGATGTCGAACATTTAAAAAAATATACTGGTTGCTATGCACATGTCTTTGATGAAGTGTTTGTTCAAATGAGTTGTGAGAGTTCTTTCTATATTTTGGGTCCAAATCCTTGATTTGATATATGACTGGCAAATATTTTCTTCTAAGCTGTGGCTTGTCTTTTCATTTTCTTTTTTAAAAAAGTTTTCTTTATTTGGGTGAGAGTCAGTGTGAATGGGGGTGGGGGAGGGCAGAGGGAGAGAATCCCCAAGGAGACTTCCGCTGGGCGCCGAGCCTAAGGCCATCTCCCCAGCCATGAGCTCATGACCTGAGCTGAAACCAAGAGTCCGATGCTCAACCAGCTGAGTCATCCAGGGGCCCCTTGTCTTTTTTTCAAATATTGCCAAAGTCTCATTTATTATTTTTTTCCTTTTGGTGGTTTGTGCTTTTTCGTGTCCTAAGAAATCTTTGTTTGATCTGAGGTCATGAAAATTTTCTCCTGTTTACTTCCAGAATTGTATTGTTTGAAGTTGACATTTGGGTCTCCGATACACTTTGAGGTGATATTTGTATGTGGTGCGATGTATAGGTAATTTTTATTCGCTTTTGGCATATGGATATCCAGTTGATCCCCAAACATTTGTTGATAAGACTATCTCCACTGATTTATCTTGGCAACTTTGTTGAAAATCATTTGACCATAATATGTGGGTCTACTTCTAGACTATCCTATTCCATTGACTTTATATATCTATCCTTTTGCCCAATTCCACATTGTCTTAATTACTATAGTTTTATAGTAAGTCTTGAAATCAGCTTGTGTGAGTCTTTTAAATTTGTTTTCCCTGATCCCCAAATATTACACATTGTTTTTCTGATATTCAAATTGAACTGGGAGTCTGTATTTTTAATTTGCTATATCTGGCAACCTTACCTCAAAGACTTGACTAATCCCTGCTCCAATTCCAAGATATTTTCTGAAGAGCAGTACATCAAAGGCACTTTAAATTCTTGCAAAACAATTAAATAAGGCAAATTTTGTTAACTTGCATTTAAAATATTAATTTAACTCATAGTTTTACATCGTCTCGGGCCCTTTTAAGAACAACTGTCAAACTATGTTGGGGCATTAAAAAAATCTGTGAACCTATCGTGAAAAGAGCCCATTGGTAAACTTTTCTTACCTTTCCACCCCTTCTACTAATCTCATACTTCTGCACTGATCATTTTTTCCTTTTTGTGTATAGTTTTACATTTTTCTCTCTGTACATATAAATATATATGAAGCTAAATACTCATAATATGCACATAGCTACTTTATATAAAAATAAAAGCATCCTATGCATACTGCTCTGTAACTTTTTCTTCACCTATTTTGAACATCTTATTATGTCTTAAAACAGAAAGCAAACATCCTTTTTGGTGGCTGAGTAGTGTTCCGTTGTGTGGTTGTGTGACTATATTCTAGTCTCTAGTGACATACGTTATTTCCATTTTTTCAATTACAAATAAAGCTGCAAGGGCTATACACACAATGACATGTATGTGTGCAGATGGAGACATGTTTTAAATATTCTAATATTGCTAAATTGCCTTCCAAAATTGTTGCACAGTTTTGCGTATTTACTAAGAGCATATGAAAATGCCTTTTACTCACATTTCTGTCATTACTGGTTTTCCTATTTTTCTTTTATTTTTGTGTGTTAACTGATAAAACATGGCATCTCATTGGTTCTCTTTGCATTTTATTTATTTATTTAAAAAGATTTTATTTATTTGTCAGAGAGAAAGAGAGAGAGAGTACAAGCAGGGAGAACAGCAGGCAGAGCAGGCAGAGGAAGAAGCAGGCTCCCTGCTGAGCAAGGAGCCCCAATGCGGGACTTGATCCCAGGACCCTGGGATCATGACCTGTGCTGAAAGCAGCCGCTTAACCAACTGAGCCATGCAGGAATCCCTCTCTTTGCATTTTATTTTATTTTATTTTTTTTTAAAGATTTTATTTATTTATTTATTTATTTATTTATTAGGAAAGAGAGAGAGTGAGAGAGAGAAGGTCAGAGTGAGAAGCGGACTCCCCATGGAGCTGGGAGCCCGATGTGGGACTCGATCCCGGGACTCCGGGATCATGACGTGAGCCGAAGGCAGTCGCTCAACCAACTGCGCCACCCAGGGGCCCTCTCTTTGCATTTTAAAAATTACAAATGAGGGAGAACATTTCTTATGAATTGCCTGTTCTTATTTTTGCCTAATTTTCTTTTGGGTTGCCTTTCCCCCACCCCACTGATTTGCAATAGCTCTTTGTTATTGAAGGAAGTTAACCTTTGTCCTTTCTGTTTAAACACTTTTTTTCTGTTTATCATTTTTCTTTCGGTTCTGCTGATGCTCAGTGTTTTGCTCTTTAGAAGCTTATAATTTTTGGTTCTTATTTAGCCAAACTCATCAGTAGGGTGGTTGATTAATTTTAATTAGAGCTCTCATGTTTGATACCAATACTATGCTTTACGATATTTTGAGAGTTACCTGATTTGAGCCAGGAGTTTGCTTTTGAAGAATTCCATTTTGGCTTGATTTATATAGATAAGATTGATTCTATTGTCTTTTTAGAATCTACAATTAAATATAGTTATTTAATTTATGCCTATTTTAAGAAGGGTTGACATGCACTCTGGAAAACAGTATGGAGGTTCCTCAAAAAGTTGGAGATAGAGCTACCCTACAACCCAGAAATAACACTACTGGGTATATACCCTAAAAATACAAATGCAGTGATCCGAAGGGGCACGTGCACTCCAATGTTTATAGCAGCAATGTCCACAATAGCCAAACTATAGAAAGAACCTAGATGTCCATCAACAAATGAATGGATAAAGATGTGGTATATATATACAATGGAATACTATGCAGCCATCAAACCCCCCGAAATCTTGCCATTTGCAATGACGTGGATGGAACTAGAGGGTATTATGCTAGTGAAATAAGTGAATAAGTCAGTGAAGTGAAATAAGTCAATCAAAGAAAGACAATTATCATATGGTCTCTCTGATATGAGGAACTTGAGAGGCAGGGTGGGGGTCTTGGGGAGGAAGGGAGGGAAAAAATGAAACAAAATGGGATCGGGAGGGAGACAAACTGTAAGAGACTCTTAATCTCTCGAAACAAACTGAGGGTTGCTGGGGGGTGGAGGTGTAGGGATAGGGTGGCTGGGGGATGGACATTGGGGAGGGTACGTGCTATGCTGAGTGCTGTGAACTGTGTAAGACTGATGATTCACAGACCTGTACCCCTGGGGCAAATAATACATTATATGTTAATAAAAAAAAAGAAGTGTTGGCATGGATTTTCTAAATCATATTTAAATACTTGTAATTTATCTCCTTCTTCTTGTTGTTCTTTTTTTTTTTTAAAGAACTACTCAGCACATTTTTCCTTTAATAATTGGCATGAGTTTCTTAGTATTTTGTTAAAATCACTCAAGTTAATTTTAATGGCGTTATTGGATAATAGAATATTTCTTAAAAGTTCTTGATGGTGTAATGGTCTGATTTCAAAAAGTGTTGTTCATTGAGGCTTGGGCAGGAAAAGGCTTATCTTAATATTCAGCAAAATGCAAATAATTTCCCTTCTGCTTTAATCTCCATATCATGTTCTTCCACATCCCCTTTCCCCCCAGAACAACTTCATTTCTCCTGACCAGGGATTTTCGTGGTCCTTTACCTTCATTTTCACTCTTTAAAATTGACCATTGGTGTTTTTGGTTGTGCAAAAGGGAATTCTTTTATTTCTATAGAAAAGCCTCATAATGAGAAAATAATAAGAGAGACAGAGAAATGAGAACTAATATTAGCATTTCTATGAAGCCTAAAATAAACTCTCAGCTGGAGAGAAGTACATTTAATGTTATTATTTTTGTCTTTTACAAAAGGAGGACAAGACAGGGGATAGGGTGGGGACTTGAGGGCTATACTGACTGAAACGGAAGCCCTCTTATTTTGTTGTTTCCTAAGGAAAACAATTGTTATTATGTTTGACCTTAATAGTGTTAATAATGGTGCTAAAAACGATGCTGACCCTTTTTAAACATCACGGTTGGATTTTATGTGAGGTTTCCCTTGCTTCCCTTCCCAGAAAGGGTCCTTAAAGATGTTTTATATGCTTAGAAGAAGTGTTTTTTCAAGCAGAGCCTGTGGGAATTTAGGGAAAGTTGAGAGCCCACTTTCAGACTAGTGCGTGTTTGTGATTCCTTTAAACACACCAGCCTCCTCAATAAAGATGGGTCTTCTCTCCCAGAATGGAGAGTCTTTACTCTTTGTTGGAGCTGACCAACAGACCTGATTCCTTCATGGGTCCTCCAAATGAAGGGTGCTTGCCTCTTGATATAAACTTTATCTTACTGGAGGGTTCTAGCATTCTATTCTTAGGGCTCTGACCACAGTGTACTGGGAAGAAACTTAGTGCATAGGGAGGAACACCAATGGATGTTGTGTGTATCGCAGTAGAAAGACAGAAAGTCTTAAAGTATGCCATAGTTCCTCATAATCCCAGATAGCTGAATCATACTATCTCAGGTAGAGCCATGGGATCTGTGTTACTTTAAAAATTTTTTTATTGAGGTAAATTCACATAATATAAAAGTAACCATTTTAAGGGAAACAATTCAGTGGCATCTAGTATATCCCAACGCCGTGCAATCTGTCTAGTTTGAAAATATTTTCATCACCCCAAAAGGAAATGCTATACTTCTTAAATGGTTGTTCCCCATTCTTCCCTCCCCGCAGTGGCTGGTAGCCTCCAATCTGTATTCTGTCTCTATGAATTTGTCTGTTCTTGATATTTCTTTTTTTTTTTTTTAAGGATTTTATTCATTTATTAGAGAAAGAGAGCAGAGCAGGGGTGGGACGGGGGCAGGGGGAGGCAGAGGGAGAAGCAGACTCCCCGCTGAGCAAGGGAGCCCAACATGGGGCTCTATCCCAGGACCCTGAGATCATGACCTAAGCTGAAGGCAAATGCTTAACCGACTGAGCCACCCAGGTGCCCCATACGATTGATATTTTATTTATGCATTCTTCAGTTGATAGACATTTGGGTTAGACTCTTGGCTAGGGTGACTAATGCCGCTATGAACATGCCTATGTGAGTAATTGTTTGAGTACCTGTTTTCAGTTCTTTGGGGTATATAACTAGGGATAGACTTGCTGAGTCATATGACAATTCTCTCTCTAACTTTCTTGAGGAACTTCCAAATGGATTCCCATTGTGTTATCTCCTGATGCTCTACCGGCTGAGCTCTCTGGGCTTACTGTGTTAGCTTCTTATCCAACCTGAGCCCCAGGGTCCTCCTTGGGATGGTCACTTGCAGCCTCTACTCACAGTTCAGACTCATATCTTCTTGTTACTGTCCTCCCCTGGGCACCCAGCAGTCTGGATGTTCATTCCTGGCCTGGTCTGTGGCCCTGATCCACTGTGACATTGTGCTTGCCCAATGTGGTGATTCCAGGGAAGAGCCCAGTCTTCTGTGGCTTCTGCTTAGGAGGGCCTGGCGATGGAGAGCTCTCCTCTCTGGCTCAGCCCAAGCACTGCCCTTCCAGTCCCGTGACTCCTGCCTCATTCTGGTTCCTGTTGTCTGCTGAGTTCCTGTGGGAGACACAGAGAGCTTTCCAGGCCACTTGAACCACCATGAATCAGTGGCCCTAGATGTCATTGGTCCAATTGCCTCATTTCACTGAGGAGGAAACTGAGGCCAGAAAGTTGGAAAATATCATGCAAGACCATTCGGCTCATTCGTGGCTGGATAGAACTTGAGAAAGGGCTTTAACATCTGGTTGGGTGACCTTCAGATACCCTGTGCTGTCCCCTCTCCTAGGCCCTGTCACCCATCAGGCACATTCAGGGTGACACAAGGTGAAACAAAGCCTCACCAATAGTCATTGTGGGTTAAAATACCATCTGAGCGAATGTGCTTGTTAAGGAACTAGCTCAGGTGGGTTTATACAGAGCATTTGTATTGCTAGTTTGAATGAGTTCAGTGTAAATGAGTTCAGACGGGCTGTGGGGAGGGATGGGCGACCTTCAGTGACGGAGCCCAAGCAGGGCAGCTGGCCTGGGGATCCCTTGGTGCTTAGCGGCCATCACCAGGCAACTGGATTCCTCCATCCTGAACCTGGTTTAGGTCCTCGGGGATTGGGATTTGGGCAGTGCGATTGAGAAAGGAGTGGGAATGGGGTCTTTTGTAGGCTCAGGATTCCCCTCTCCCCAGTACAAAACAGATAAAAACAAGCCGCCTTCAGGGAGCTGGTGGTTCTGGCTACTGCGGAGAGTTTGTGACCCTGAGAAGCTCGTAACACGACCGAATCCTTAGATCTAGTCCTTTATCACCAGTCCCTCCATTCTCATATCTTCCAAGCCTGTCCCACTCCCAGCCGGACACCAAAGTGCTTTTCTGTAGAAAACTGGGAGTGGGGAGGAGATGGCTTTCTTTGCTTTTCAATGCCAGACTAATAATCTAGGAAACTCGCTATTCTACCGGAAGCTTCTGAGCCACGATTAAAATGGTTTGGGAGGAGCTATCAAGAGGATGTGACTGAGAGTTGACTGACAGGCTGCAGCCCGGCAGTCAGAGGCTCCTCATTCCCTCCCCATCCTCGGGATCTACATCATGCCCACCGTTCCCACAGTGGGAGCCATTTTCAAGGATGCAGCCCGGAGAGCGTAAGGGCTCATCTGGACAGTGACTGAACACGGGGGTGGGGTAGCCTCTGTATAAACTTGGGAGATTTGGTGGGTGGGTGCAGTGACCCGCTTGTCTTGTGGCCGCCCGACTCCCTAAACACAGAGGAAAATGGGACCGAGACGTGGGGGGACTCATGGCCCAGGCGACATTGGTCAAGCCCCCTGACCTGGCAGTGCCTCTTCTTGTCAGGCATGTGAATGTACAGACTTCCTTCTGGCATAAGCCACTTGCATTGAATTTTTTGTTGCTTGTAACCCAAGGTAAGACTTGTATGCAAGTTCTCTCGCTTATCAATCCTGCCACCCGCCATCTGGAGTAGCCCTCCTCTTTCTTCAGTCTCTCGCTGCCCTCTGAGCATGGGGGCCAGTTTCAGATTTCACTTGGGAAGCTTCCCAGTTTGTAACCCAGACCAGACATACAGTGAAGTGTTTGAGTTTTTAAGTAGAAATATAGTTACTTAAATGTAAATACATGAAGCATTCCTGTAAGGGATTGAAGGATTAAGTGGTGTCTAATTTTCCCATGTTATGGATGGGAAAAATGAAGACCAGAGAGGTTTGAAGACCAGGCCAGATCAAGGGTTTTCCATGCTGTCTCTATTAGTTGGTACTCTTTCCTCTGTATTGGCTTTATTCTGAGTTTCCAGATAGTGGCCCTGGCAGCTCCAGGTACACACCATCCTTACTATCAGCAACGTTAAGGGAACAGAAAGCCTCTATTCTTCAGTTGCTCTAAGAAGTCCAGAGATTAGCTCTGGTTGGACTGACGTGGGTCATGTGTGCCTCTCTAAACCAATCATTGTGGAGTCTGCAGATTGACCAGAAAGCCTGGGTCATGCGTCCCAGTTAAATCACAAGGACCAAGATTGGAAGGAGGTCTTTTCTTAAGGAAATTGGGATACTATTCTTAGAATGAGGGGAAACAGCTAGTGGGAATGAAGTCAACAGTTTCCCAATATACCCTACTGCCTTTCTCTTTGTGGCTATTCATTTTTCAATGGAAATTCACCAAAAATGAATTCCTCTGTCTGCCTCTTTGCAGCCAGTGAGCTATCTCACTGGAACTTCCTGATGGGGCACTATTTACGGTGTCTGTGTATAAATGTCATTGCCTATATTGATCTCTTTTGTTCTCATTTTAAGTGGTGATATCTTATATTGGAGAGCATATCAGAATAAAGTAGTTTCAGAATATTCTAGCATACATTTTAGGAGGACTCTAAATAATCTGTTTCTTTTTCTCTCTCTCTGTCTCTCTCACACACACAGATTAGCACAATTTTAGAAAATGTGTATGTGTTTTAATATCTGGCATTTAACTGTTCAGAATTGTTTATCTGATATGCATCTCATCTTGATTTTACAGACATACAAATTGATAAAGGGACCACAGGTGATAATCAGCTGAGGTTCCCTCATCAGTTAACATTCTCTAAAGTGAAGGTGACTCTTCCAGGGATTGGAATCTATTCAGTGGTTGATATAACAGGAGACATGAGACTTGGAATCAGATGACCAAGGTTCTGGCGTGGCCACTTCCTAGGACGGAGAAAGACCTTGTTTTGTAGGAGAGAAACTCACACAGTTGACTAGAAATGAAGACTTCAAATCAATCAATCAATCAATCAATTAACAATGGGGCAGAGTAGGCAATTATCCTGTGTAGAAGAATCCCGAGGAATTTATGAATATACTCTTTCTTCAAGGCGGGGAGCCTAACTCCCACCCCTTAACTGTGGAGTATGCCTGGTGATATCCTTCCAAAGAACACAGCGTGCAAAGGAGGAATAAAAGGCAGTCTTACAGTAAAGAAACCAGATAAATACTACCTGAACCAGTGGGTCAAGGACAACATCAACAGGGATAAATCATGTTAGTAGTATGTACCCTTGACATGATCAGAGGACAATGGCACTTTGCTCCTGTGGTTTTCCTTCCTCAAACTCATAGCCCATCTAGTTAAGAGAAAAACAGCAGACAAATTCTAACTGAGGGACATTCCTCAAAATCCCTGTCCAATACGCCTTAAAACTGTCAGAGTCATTAAAAACAAGGAATCCCTTGGGAAGCCTGGGTGGCTCAGTCAGTTAAGTGTCTGCCCTCGGCTCAGGTCATGATCCTGAGGTCCTGGGATCAAGCTCCCTGCTCAGTGGGGATTCTGCTTCTCCCTCTGCTGCCATTCCCCCCGCTTGTGTTCCCTCTCTCTGACAAATAAATAAATAAGATCTTTTAAAAACCTACAGAACAATAAGGAATCCCTAAGAAATGGCCTGTGATAACCGAGAAGAACCTGAGAAGGCAGGATGGCTGCATGTAATATGGGATCCTGTAACAGAAAAGGGACATTAGGGAAAAACTAAAGAAACTTGAATAAAGAATGGACTTTAGTCAATAATAATGGGTCAAATTGGTTCATTAATTGTGACAAATGTATCATACTAATATAAGATGTTAATAATAAGGGAAACAAGGTATAGAATATATGGGAACCCTCTGTACTATTTTTACAACTTTTCTGTAAACATGAAACTACTTAAAATAAAAAAGTTTATTAAAAGAAAATGAGGAATTTGACCCATGCTTTGCTAGTCTTGAGTCACCATGGATAATCCAGAGTTGACTTTTTAAAGAAAGGGAAATCAGTCTGCTAGATATACACGGTAATCTTAAAATTATTACAGTAATAATAGCTAATATTTGGAGTGTGCCAGGCACTCTTCTAAGCACTTTCTGTATACTAATTTATGCCATCTTTTTAACCACACAAGAAAGTAAGTACTGTTATTATTGACATCATCTCCATACTTTACTCCAATTTTACAGAAGATGAAAATGAAGGACAGAAAGGTTAAGTACCTTGCCTAAGGTCACACAGTAAGTTGAGAAGCTGGGCTATAAACCCAATCTGTGCTCTTCACCAGCATGCTGTAGTTTTCTTTTGATTGGTGCTAGCCACAGTCTCTTAACTAGCTTAGATTTGTGACACTTCTGTGTTCAAATAATAACAATAATAATCGTGTGTATGTGTGTGTGTGTGTGTGTGTGTGTGTGTATTGGGAGATTTGCGGGATTACCGCTATCCAGGTTTCAGTCATTGGTGAGATTTAGCATAGGAGGAAGCCCATCAGACTGATGAGGCATGCTTATATTCTTTTTTTTTTAAAGGGATTTTTTTTAAAGATTTAGTTTATTTATTTGAGAGAGAGAGAGAGAGAGAGATTGAGAGAGCACATGAGAGGAGAGAAGGTCAGAGAGAGAAGCAGACTTCTCAGGGAGCTGGGAGCCTGATGTGGGACTCAATCCTGGAACTCCGGGATCATGACCTGAGCCAAAGGCAGTCGCTCAACCAACCAAGCCACCCAGGCGCCCAAGGCATGCTTATATTCTTTATAAATCTAGTCCACTCGAACTCCCACTATGGCACTGATCTTTAATATATTTCATGTTTTGAGCCCAGGACAAGCTGACACTAAGCATTAGTTCGAAAGAACATTGGTTTAACAAATGGTGTTGGAAAAACTGAATATCTATATGTTAAAAAAAAAAAATTAACTCCAATGGAATCAAAGACATAAATGTAAGAGCTAAGACTATAAAATTCTTAGAGGGAAACATAGAAGAAAAATTTCATGACATTGGATTTGGCAGTGATTTCTTAAATATGACACCAAAAACATAAACAACAAAAGAAAAAAAATAGGTAAATTGGGCTTCATCAAAATTAAAAACTTGGTGCGTCAAAGGATACTATTAACAAAGTGAAAAGGCAACCCATGGACTAGGAGAAGTATTTTCAGATTATATATCTGAAAGGAGACTGATACTTAGAATATTATAAAGAACTCCTAACACCCAATGACAAAAAAGCAAACAACCAAATGAAAAAACGGGCAAAGGATTTGAATAGACATTTCTCCAAAGAAAATATCCAAATAGCTAATAAGCACATGAAAAGGTGTTCAACATCATTAGACATTATGAAAAATGCAAATTAAAACCACAGCGAGATACCAATTCACATTTTAGTTATAAGAAATCCAAAATAGCAGGTGTTGGAGAAATTACAGCCCTTGTACATTGCTGTTGGGAATGTAAAATGGTATATCTGGGAATAATATGGCAATTCCTCAAAAAAAAATTAAACATAAAATTACTATATAACCCAGCAATTCTTCTTCTGAGTATATACCCAAAAGAAGTGAAAACAAGGAACTGGAACAGATATTAATACACCTATGGGTGTAGCAGCATTATTCATAATAGCCAAGAGTTAGAAACAACTGAAGTGCCTATTGATTCCTGGCATCAATTAAGATAAAGACTACATATATATCAAGTTGATAGATTTTTCTAGTAATTTATCCAAATCACCTAGGTTTTCAAATTTATTGACATAAATTATTCATAATCTCCTCCCGTGATTTTTTAAAGGATCTGTAGGATCTGTGGTGATAGCTCCATTTCTGTTGTTCATATTTGTTATTTGTGCTTTCTCTCTCATTTCTCATAGTCTTGCCAGGAGTTTATTGATTTTACTAGTCTTGTCAAGATTTTATTAATTCTGTTTCTTTTTTACCTATTTTATTAATTTCTGTTGTATTTATTTATTTTTTCAATTTTCCTTGGGTTTAACTGATTTTTTTTTTTTTTAATTTCTGGGAATGAATCCTTAACTTCTTGATTTTTTTAAGCCTTCGTTTGTAATGTATTTAGGGCTATGCCTTTTTCTCTAATCTTGGCTATAGTTATACCACACAAGTTTTGGCATATATTATTTTCATTATCATTATTTGAATTTCTTTCTAATTTACCCTGTAATTCTTCTTCTGCCATAGATTATTTAGATTTTTCAAGAATTTCAAGATTTTTCAAGTATAATTGATTTCTAATATAATTCCCCCATGATTTGAGAACATATTCTATTTTTTTGAGAACATATTCTATTTGATTTTAATATTTTGATTGTGCATTTGTGTAGTTATTTTGTTCTGTAGAATTTTGCTGTTATTTGGTGCATGCAAATCCATTACTATATTTTCCTAGTGAATTGAATATTTCATTCAATTTTATCATCTTATCATTTGGCATGTTTCTTTTTAACTCTAGTATTTTTTTTTTCCTTAAAGTTTACCATGTCTGTGTTAACACAGACATATCAGCTTTCTTTTGGCTAATGTTTGCGTAATATATCTTTTTAAAAATAGTTTTTATTTTCTGTCTTTCTGTATTCTTACATTTAATGTGGGTATCTTGTAAATAGCATAAAGTTGGGCTCTGCTTTTTTAAAATTTATTTTTATTTATTTATTTATTTTAGGGATCTTATTTATTTATTTGAGAGAGAGAGAGTGAGAGAGAAAGAGGGAGAGAGAGCATGAGCGGGGGTGGGGGGCAGAGGGAGAAGCAGACTCCCCGCCAAGCAAGGAAGCCCCGTGTAAGGCTCAGTCCCAGGACTCTGGCTGGGATCATGACCTGAGCAGATGCTTAACTGAGAGACCTTCTCTCTAGAGAGAGACAGGGGAGTGGGGTGGGAGGGGAGGAGGACCAGAAGGAGAGAGAAAATCCCAAGCAGGTTCCCTGCTGAGTGCAGAGCCCAACTTGGGGCTCAATCTCAAAACCCTGAGATCCTGATCCTGAGATTACGACCTGAGCTGAAACCAAGTATCCGAGTCTTCACTGGCTAAGCCACCTAGGTATCCCTGATCCTCATCTTTAAATAGTAAAATTTGTTGTTCTGTATTTAGTTACTGATATAATCAGGTTTATTTCTACATTATAACTCTGGTTCACTTTCAGTGGTAAGGTATTACCCTTTGGGGTCCTGACCCTAAACAAGGGGCATTTAATCAGGCTCGCCATCCTCAGCAGGCCCTGAACTCCAGTTATTGTTGCCTTAATTCAGTGAAACTGTCATCATTCTTCTCAATTTCTCAGCATTTAACAACCTTTCTGGAAAATTCAGGTACTTCTGGAGGGAAAAGCTATCCCTAGTGCTGGGTTCCTTTCTTGCTTTAGATCTTTCCCTGTACTTTTTCACAGCCTTGCGAGCCATCCCTTACCCTCCCCTCCCCAGTATCTTCAGAGTGCTTGAAACACTGTTTCGCCAGCTTTTTAGTTGTTTTCGGCAGGACTGTTGGTCTGAATAACCAGATCTAACTTTACAAGAAACACAGGTCTAAAACTGATGTTAAAAAAAAAGGTTTATGAAACTTTACAGACATAAAATGTTATGAAACTTTACAGACATAAAATGTAGCGTAATCCATTCATTCTTAATAAATGGGTGTTGGTGATAGCGAACTCGACCGATTATGAGATTTAACAAATGTGAGAAGCAGAGTTACAGTTAGAAATGAAACAGTCATTTCGAGATTTGCAAACAGGTGTACATACAAACATGCACACATGGGAAAAGTATAACTCTATTACTTATTCTTCCATGACACTTGTCATCTTCTACTTAATGATTTATCCTTTCATTGGGCCCACCGTTTATAGTCTGTCCCCCCCCTTGCTGGGGCTCACCCTCCATGAGGGCAGGGAGCTTAATTTTCTCCCAGGTATAATCCAAGCCCTTGCGACAGTGTCTGCGTGAGGGTAATAAATAACTTACTATTAATTGTTGAGTGAATGAATGAGTGGTTCTGGAATGACAGAGCTGGAGGGGAGATTGGATTTACTCAGTTCACTCACCTCAATAATAAACATTTTGGGGCTCCTGGGAGGCTCAGTAGGTTAAGCGTCTGCTTTCAGCTCAGGTCGTGATCCCGGGGTCCTGCTCAGTGGGGAGCCTGCTTCTCCCTTTCCCTCTGTCCCTCCCCCCGGTTCATGTGCTCTTTCTCTTGCTTGGCTCTCTCTCTCAAATAAATAAAATCTTAAAAAAAACCCCGATAAACATTTTATTAAATGCTGGTCCCATCCTGGCTCCTGCACTGGACAAATCAGGATGCGTTCTGTGCATTCTCTACGCACTGTGGTTCTTAGGCAGGTGGAAAAACAGGCTCATGGGAGGTTAAAGGACCTGTCCAGTGCTACTCAGATTGTTGAAGAGCAGAGGTCCCATTATTCTTTGAGACTGAAACAGAAATCTGTAAGGCATATTTTGCTTTACAGGCAAAAGGGAAAAAAATACCCAGCCCCCTTCCACTGGTGGTTCTCAATCCTGACTCCATACTAGGTAAGGTCCAGCAGTGGCCTGGGCTGACCCCAGCCTGATTACATCTGAATCTCTGGGGCTGGGGTGGGGGGGGTGGGGGGGTGTTTGAGCGGCATGTTGACAAGGAGCCCCCTTCAGGTGATTCTAGGGGGCAGCTCTGGCCCAGAACCTCTGGCCCAGCCTATTTGTCTTAGGCCAAACGACACATTTTTAGTGTTACTTGGAAAATCACCTTTCCCCTGCTTTCTTGGTTGAAAGCATGGTTTGGTTCCTTTCACTCGTCTTGGTCTGCTCCAAGAGAAAGTGAGCCTTACGGGAAGAGTGTGGCAAGGTTATGGTGGGCAGCTCTCACATTTTAATTCTTTGTTATTTTCTTTTTTTGTTATTTTTCTGTATTTGTGATTCTTTGTTATTTTCCTGCCCTCACATTCATCCAGCCCATGGCATTCTACGTGACCCATCCAGTCCCCTCACTCACTGGACTCAGGGATTTGGATCTTGGTTCTGTGGCCGTAAGCGAGTTATGTAACATCTCTGGGGCTCGCTGTTGTCACCTGTAAGAAAGCGCCTCTCTTCTGGTTGCCGCGAAGGCGACGGCAACGCGGGGAATGCTTTGGCCCATCGTTTGTCTTCTCCTTTCTGTCCACCAGGACTTTTCCATCTCGTCAGGGAAGAATTTCTCAAAGCTTTTGTTGCTGTTTTTTATTATAAATTTCCCCATGCATTTTGTGCAAAAGCCTGTATCAAGTGGGCTCAAATATTTGCAGAAACATCTTACATACATCTAAGATGTATGAAATGTTAAGAAACATCTTAGATAAGCCATCTAAGGATATACTTTCCCTGACTCTTTAGTCTGGGCCCCTTTAAGAGCAACCAAAAAAGAAGCTTGTTTTTACCCATTTTGCTTCGCCCGGGTCAGTGGGATAGATTAGTGAAGGTGACTTTTGTTTGCGTAGGTCACCCTCGTGTTGCATTTAAATGAGAATCATTATAGCGGAAAGTCAGTTGTCCTCAGACTAAATCCTGACTGTGTGCTTTGTGGTTCACTACTCCCACCGATGAGAGCAATTCTGGCATCTAATTGGTGGATTAAGACATGTCATAAGGGCCGCCATTTTAGGGCAAACGAAGTACTCTGTGAGGACAGCCATGACTTGTAATGATCTCCCTCATGGTCACCGTTGGATCTGTTGCTTTATTGTGCCCCGAACTTCAGTTTTTGTTGCTAGAGAGAAAGCAAGATATTTTTCACGTTGCCTGAATCAAATCAGTTGGGTTTAGCCTGGTACTTCTCTTTTTGCATTATTTTCTATGGAATTTGACAAATGGTTCATAAACATGACACATTCTTGTCTTATGTATGTTTCTTTGGGGAAATTCCTGGAGTTAGTAGGCTGCATGGTTGACTACTTAGTTGATAATCTAGCGTGGAAAAGAAACTTTAACATGGGGTTGACCCTTTGGAGGGTTTACCCATAAATATCTCGAGACTACAGTGACCCACTGAAGGGGAACAATTGCAGCCTTCAAATAGAATTACTCAAATTACACTTGCCAAGGGTTATTGCATTTAGGATTCCTGCGTTTAAGTGGAAGAACACATTTTTAAATCTTGGGTGGTATGCTAGAAAGAGTTCTAGATGGGGAGTTTGGAGGCCCGATTCTGTCATTGGTTTGTAGCAGAACCTTGGGCAAATCGCCTGTAACCTTTCTGGGGCTTAGTTAGATCATCTCGATGATGAAAGATTGGCTTTCAGGTTCTGCGAGGTCCCTTTGAAGGCTGTGATCATTCTAATGGTAGGGGCTCTTAAATTTGTTCCACGGAGGGAAAGGGCTGTGCCTGCCCCTCCCCACCCTCCAGCACCCCCAGTTAAAAGGGGTATGGGTGTGTGTGCATATACCTTTAGGACGCAGGAGGGACCAAGAGATTTTCACACTGGTAGGTGGTGGCATTTCCTCTTCATCCAATTTGAGGTCAGTGGGTCCCACGTATTTTCTTCAGGTCTGCTATCCTGCCAGGTCCCCTCTCCAGTATTTTCCCGGGAGCTGATGTAAATCGTGCCCTCTCGCTGCTTTTCCTTCTGTACGCTTTCAGGCTAAGATAAATTGTGTGAAGAAACCCATTTGTAAATGGTTTTAAACTTTGCATATGTTTAATTGGGTTTTAAGAGGAGAAATATGTCTATACATTTGCACCATCAGAAGTCACGTGTGCTCTGCTGCCTGGTCAGTGCTTTGTTTGAAGCAAGGAAGGGAGTGACTAACTCTGTGTGGTGGGAAAAGATACCTCTCACCAGGGCCGAGGAGGGGAGGGCAGTGCAGGGAGGAAGAACAGGATGACAGGTGCCACAGGTAAAAAGTGTGTATGTGAAACTTAGGTTCTAGAATCTGTTTTTACGATGTGCTCAGGTGACCCAAGCTTTTTCATATCTCCCAGGAGCCAGTCTTGTAGATTAAATACTCTCACATGCTGTCAAAGGTCATGGTGTCAGAAATACGATATTTCGTGAAGGATTCACCACGCTGCCCAGAGGGTCCAGGTCCTAAAGAGAGTCAAGTCTACCATCTAGTGGCATCCCTCACAAACTACAGACATAGAATCCCAGGAACCCAAAGACGGTTCCTAGAGGATCTGTCTGGCTGATCCAACAACCCACGTTTTGTTGCCTCTCTGTCTTCAAGTCGATGCTGGGAAACTTCTCTTCCTCTTCATACATTTCCATAATTCACTGGGAGAAGAGTGGCTTATTCAGTGTTGCCAAGGCTACAAATATTCAAAGTTGAAGGAATGCCATGAGCCCATTTGATGATTGCTCCAGAGAAGTCCAGAGTGAGTTAGATTAAGTGCCAGTGTAGACATCAGTAATTATTCGAGAAGTTTGAGCTTCTTGGTGACACGACTGTGTCTGTGTGGACTGAACCAACCTTTTCCAGAAAGGTCCATTTGGTACGGGAGGAGCTCGTGAACCCCGGATCGTACTGTTCTGTTGAAATATGTTAGGGAAAGCTTACTTAAGAAAGTTTGATGAGAGACGAAAGGTTTTCAGCAAATTTATTTGCTGATGTGAGTTTACTATGGCAGGAGATTGGCATAGCTTCTGCCTCACAAATAAAACTTGCCAAGCTCCTGCAGCCAGTTTTCATTACCGGCAGACTAAGAGGACAGAACGAAAGGCAAGAAATGACAACAGTTAAGATAAAGTTGACCAAGAATCCATCTGGAGATTGTGGTGGCCCAAAGCAGGGCCGGATATACAAATATTATGGATAATTATTCTCTCAGCCTTATGACGAAACCTGGCAGCTACTGATATTAAAAGACTGTGACAATTAAAATAATTTCAAGTTGCATTAAAAATATACCCCCTTCACATGAACTGGGCACGTATATCAATGTTGGTTGTGAAAATTGGTTTTCTTTTCTGGAAAGCAAGTAGTGCGTGTGGATCAAGAAAGAACCTTAAAATCTTTTGACTCTGTAAGGCCCCTTTTAGGAGTTTGTCCTTAAAAAGTTTTTGAAATTTGGACAAATTTTTTTTTCAACAGAGATAGTCATCATCACATTACTTATTATAGTCTAAAATTGGGAAGCACCTAAATATCAAGTTAACAGGAAGATGTTTAAGTAGCGGCATAGCTCATAGCCATTATAAAAGATACCTCTAAAGAGAACTTTGTGCTTATGATGTTCAAGGAAAAGCAAAGGACACAGGTCCATTATGCTCTCCAAAAAGATATATTGAACTAGTGCTATAATCAAAATTAGGTGAAGGTGCATAAAATAAAATTAGAAGGAAATAGACACTGTCTTTTGGCGGAGTGGCATTAAAAATGATTGAACCCTTTGCCTTTAAATTATTTAAAGATTTTGGCTTAGTTTGCAGTGTGTCTCTACATTTTATTGTGTTTCAAAGGGAGCTGGTGATAAAATCCATGAAAGATGTTCCTCCCTAGTGTGTTGGCATGACGGGGATTTCCATGATTAAAGTCGCTTGTTTGGATTAAGGTGGTGAGGACACCCAGAAGGTCCACACCTAGACTGTCACGGTGAGGGTGTGGCCAGCAACAGTCATCACTCCCTTACCAGGGATTTATCATCTGGTGGAGTGGGTGCTGGGAAAGCAGGCTGAGTGGGCATCTGCAGCTTGGGGGAGGCAAGGAGGACAGGCCAGAGCCAGGATTTCTTGGCAGGTGGGTTAGAGGGGGATCAGGTGGCCCCTGTACAAAAGCTGAGTCGGGGTGGGGGGGGACAAGGCGAGGGTGAGGACGAAGTACCAGTGTCGAATGTCTCTGGGGTTTGCCTCTGTTGGTTTATTTGAATTTCTGGAATTTCTGCCTACTCCTGGCTCCCATGGACTTAATATTTAAGTCTTCCATGAAGCATTCCAGAAGACACTATGCTGCAGCATCCCAGGACCCCCCTCTCTGTGCCCAGGTGGAGGTGTAGCAATAGTGGTAAAAGCGGGCTCAGAACCCGGTAGAGAGCCCCCGGGCGAGGTGGCCAAGGTGGGATGGTGTGTAAGGCAGCCGCTGTGTCATAGCGTCCCCACCAATAACCCTCCATTTTGTGGAGAGAGAAAACATGGGGACATTTTCCTGATGAAATGAGACTTTTGGAGGTCCCAGCACATTTGGGATAGTTAGTGATTTCGTCAGGACATAGATCCATCACCCTCTCTCCCAGCTTCCCTCCTACCGCAGCCTACCCTGTGTGTCCCCTTCCAAAAGGGGCTCACCACACCATAAAGAAAGGCTCTTTCCTGCTTCAGCCCTTTTGTGCGTGACGTTCCCCCAGAAAGCTCCTCTTCTGTTGGCTCTGCCCATGGCTGGGTCCCCTGTAGCCCTCAGATAATTACCCGTTAATTATCAGCTCTGGAAGAAGTCCTCCTGTGACCCCCTCATACTGATGGGAGTCTCCTGCCTGCTTCCTTCCCAGTTCTCGTCGTGACTTATAATTACATGGTTGTTTGCTTGTTCCTGCCTCTCCGGCCCCCGGAGAGCCCACGAGGATGGTCGCCACGTCTCCTTGGTTCCCAGTTGTTCACTCCGTGCCCGGGAGAGTGCCTGGCGTCCGGATGTGCTCCGTGAACTTTTGGTTGAATAAATCAATCACAGATGAATGAGAGGAGAACCTGTAACCCAACTTTACATTTACGATTACTGAAGTGAGTGGAAGAGTGTTCACGTATGTTATTTGCTCAATTCTCTCTGCACAAGCCAGTGCACCCTTTCCTCTTTGGTGACGATCATGGCGACGGGGATAATGACAGCTAAGGCTGGGTAGGCACGATGGGGTGGACAGTGTCTTCTGTCCACCACATGCATTGATTTCATCTTCTCCACAACGTCAAGAGCCCTGATAAGGAAGGAGAAACGATACCCTGCCTTTGAAACAGCCGTGTTAAATACCGTTCTCATCAGTGTTGTCCAGATTGGTAAATTCCTATTAATCCGTTCAATGGTTGGCTTCACCTTCAAATTCAGGGTGTGCTAGAAATACAAACATTGACTGACACTGTGGAGCCTTCACTTGCATACTTGCATTTACATAGACCAGTTTTAATCATTCTAAAACTTTTAAATAACTCTTCAGTTGCAAACAGCATTATTTTGCCAGCGGACCCTTTATCCTTCATTCTCCTCAAAGCTGTGCGTTTCTTAGCAACCGAAGACCACAGTCCTTTAAACTTGTTGTGTTATTATTATACAATCCCAGTCCCGGTGGATTGGAAAAAAGTCAACAAAGATAAAAACGTGCCCCAGAATGATTATAATAATTCAGCGATTACCCTGATTGCATCCCAGAGAATCACATTTATTCCAGACCATATGCCCAAGTCTCTTTATTTTTACTAGGTCACGAGAACAACTTTCATCTAAGTTATCTTTAACTGTGGATTCTCATTATAATTCTTCAAAAAGTAAATTATTTTAAATTAGTTTCAGTTGGAAAATCGCCCATACTGCTTTGATTTGTGGTGAAGTAAGTAGGTCATAGTTGTGAAAACCCTTTTGGATAGGAGTTGTCTGTGTGTGTGTGTGTTTAAACCACAGATCGTGGGCCAGGAAAACTGGGTCGGGGGCAGCAGGCGTGAGTCAGGCAGATCCCACTGCAGCTTTGGCTGGGGAACTGTGGGCGGGTTTGAGCCTCCGTTTTCTCGTCCATAAAATAGAGCGACAGTCGCCTCTCCCTCGTAGGGGAAGTTTCCGAGATAGACACTAGGAGAGACATGGGGTGTGGCCGGACGGCGTACGCTTTCCATATTGTGATCAGTTTCTTTTCATTTCTTCCTGGGAGCAGTGGGGAGCTCTGGGAGCTTTTACAGAGACCCCTTCTCTTTCCCTACGTCCATGTGGGTCTTCATTTGGGTCCTGAGGCTCATGGACTATTGTTACGGTTTTCTACTGGTGAGAAACAAATGACCTCCGAAATGTAGCTGAAATCAACAATGATTTTATTTATCTGCTCGGGAATCTGTCATCCAGGCAGGGCTCCAAGAGGCGCCACTGGCGTCATCTGGGTCCGCCTGGCCAAGCAGTGTGCTTGGTGTGAAAGGCAAGGCGCTGCTGCCTTTCAGTGGGCGGCTCAGCCGGGGCTGCAGGCCAGGACCTCGGTGTTCCCCCACGTGACTTCTCCAGGCGGCCGGACGTGGCCTCGCACAGTGTGGCAGCCCCAGGTGGGGTGGGCTTTTTGCATGGCAGCTGGCTTCCCCCAGGGCGGAAAAAACCAGAAGCCTCCAGAGCCTCTTTAAGCCTAAACCCAGCACGGGCACCGTGTCCCTTGCCTCACTCGCTGTAGGTCAAGGCTGTAGGTCAGAGCTCCAGCCCGGATTCAAGAAAGGCCTTGAATGTGGAGGTGTGGTTCGCCACGGCCATCGAGATAAAGTTGCCCCAAACTATCCCACACATGACTGGAGTGCACCTTCCCAGTCTTCCCCCTCCCAACACACACACACTGTGGCCATTAAAAATCACACACGTTACAGAAGGCCCCTGGTTGAGAACCACGGGTCGTGTGTGTATGGGAAGGGCTGAGGGTAGGCGGTGCGGTTGTCAAAGGAGTTTAGCAAGTGCCTGGCCCTGGGCGAGTGTCCATGCACGCCTGGGTCGTCGTCGTCATCGTCATCGTCATCGTCATCAAGAATTTGGCTTCTCTGGACTGATCGGATGACCCAATTATTCTCCTTTTCTTTTTTCCTCAGGAAAATGTGCTTTGATGCCTAAACAACCAATTTAGCAGCACTTTAAACACAGCCCATTTGCAAATGCAGGGCGATACAGACTTCTTACCCCGAACCCTCTTTGACATTGATAATTTATGGATTGGATAATTTCTTGGTGAAGGCTGGATACTATTAAGGCTAAAGTTGCTAGTGAGGAGGCAGCAAAGAATACTCACTATGGAATTCAGACTTGAGAATTTCTTCCAGGGCCATGATCTTAGGCAGATTACTTCTGAGCCTCGGTTTCCTTAAACATAAAATGAGGATAACGATATATCTGGCAGGTTGGTGTGGAGATTAAATAAATTATGTGTAAAAGCTGCCAGCTGGACCCCCAGCACCTAGTATGTATTCAGTTGATGGAGCTCTTGTCATTGGTCTGTTTTTTTTTTTTTTTTTTTTTTTTTTTTTTTTTTGTGGTATTGGTTTACTTATGGTAAGAGTCAAACTTCATGCTAGTGTATCTGACACGTTAGATGGTCAATAATTAGCCACCTCACAAAATAGATTTATTTCCCTAGTCTGCCTGGAAATTGTTGCCCATCTTTTCAGTTCTGTGGTTCGATCTTACGGAAAGCAGAAACATTTATAGTCACTGCCCCACCGTTGTTGCTAACCACGATCTTGACCTTGCTTTGTGGTTGCCTTTGTTAACATCCACCCTCTCCTTCCTTCATGATCTTCTCTATCCTGCTTCGTGGTTTTGAGATGAAGTGATAAGTGTAAATTTTTTTATTTGTATTTTTTAACCAGGCAAAGAACTTTATTAACCTGGTTTCAAACTTTATTCCCAGGCTTCTTCAGCTTAATTAGCTGCAGAGAAGGAACTGTATCTAAGCAAAACTGAAAAGAGCAATAGCGTCCGAGGGGCCTGGGCTTAAAAATATTAGAGACCTAGATTTTATCAGCCCATGCACATCATTTTAAAAAGCGGCCAAAATATAAAATAGCAGCTCGCAGTAACTTCTTCAAGTTCTATCTTCTTCAGACGGTGGCTCAGCTTGGTTTGCTCCATTCTTAGAAGCTTCGTCAAAATTCTCCAGATCTGGAACTTCGTCGTCGTCCTCCTCCTTGGTAGCCCAGGGCGCTTTTCCATCCCCAGATGGGGTGGCCAGAGCTTCAGCCAATCTCCATAAATGAGCCTCGCTGCCTGCACCCAGTTGGTTTAAGACACGGGGTTTCTGGCAGCACCTTTGTCCCGGCTCCACCTGGCATCGTGAAAGGGTCCGCTGCCAGGGGCGTCTGTCCTTGGGGGTGGTGAATGTGGATCCCTATTCCTTGATTTGTGAACATAATCCACTGTTTCAACAGCAGAGGTATTGTTCACCTTCTTCAAGGAGAACTGAAGTTTTTTTTTTTATCACCTGCCATAGCCGTTCTATGAGCCACCTCCTTCTTTCCACGAGCAGGCTCGCTCCTGGTTCATGACCGTTTCTTGTATCTTGTTGGAGCGGAAATGGGACCACACAGGGGATGAGGGGTGGTGCTCAGGGGGCCTCGGGCGGACCAGCTGTGGGATCAGGTGCCCGCATGCGGGGGACGCAAGCAAGATCAACAGGTGTCACTTTTTAAAATGCCACTTGCTCAGCTGATGGTGTCAGTAAGAAGTATCAAGAACTAAGGTTAGTGGAATCTTCATGAGTATTTAAATAACCTCAGGGAAATATTTGACTAGATGAGGAAACTTAATAGGCCGATGAAAGTTGCCCTGGGTTATAGTATTTAGGAAATTAATGAGTTTTATGCTGAAGTTCTTGAGAGCTGCGTAAATACTAGCCAAACTTTAATGAAAAAAAATTCTACGTGTAAGATTTCTTAGGAAATTTCATTCTGAAGTCTGCTGAATTTTATACTGGGATTGAGGGGAAGGAGTGTGGGATAAATTTATAAACTAGACTTGAAATATGTTCTCACCTGTTGAAATGTCATTTTGATTCTAAATGCAGTGGAGCCTTCAGCCGTGGCCTTTAGATGTGCAATTCTTGGAACACTCTCCTCCCTTCTAGGGAGCCATCTCTCGCCCCTCTTCTTGCTTACATTTTGAATGATTTCTGTTCCCCTTTCATACAGTTTTCTCTGGAATATATGCATAGCATCTGGCAATGTGTCGTGCCTATTTCCAATTTCTTGAGATGACATTTACTAAACTTGAAAAATATATAATTATGTTTTCATAATTATAAATGTATTACTCGATGTGTGATTTTGAGTGGAGGTATACTATTCCGTGACCTGCTTAATGAACTCCACTGAATTTGAATGAGGGTTCAGGGTAAGGATTCACAAATTTTGGAAGAGTAATGCTTCCTAGAGAAACCTGGTTAAATCTCTCCTATTCCCCTTGGGTGGTGTTGCCTGGCTTCTCCAGGGTTTAGGAACCGAGCTGGGTAACTATAGGAGAGGATATAGGATTTACTTTAAAAATGGCCAAAAATGTTGATGATGGTTTTTGGTCTGATAGATTACTAGGAAGGAATTTACTATTGGAGGGAAACTATAGATCATGTGTTCTATAGAACACCCGATTTTGTGAGTGTGGATTCTTTCCTCTAGGAGGGGACCACACTCCTTTTTCTAGAACCTGACTTAAGGGAATATTGCCATGGTTGAAAAAAAGTGGCCTTGACCTATTATTTTATCCCTTACAGTAATTAGCTGTGTACCTGGGAGTCAATAGTTCTCTGTTCATTACTAATTACCAAGTGCATCCAGTCTACTCTTTTGTTATGGTGTCAAGGATGGGATGTTTGGGGGTCTTAGTGTCAGAACCTGGAGGTGGTCTGTTGTTTCTCAAACATTCTGTATCCTTGTCTAGGTCAGTTTTCTCTTACAGTGTTACCAGTGGTTTTTCTGGAGCTAGCCAGTCTATGAAAGTTGATTGTTAAATTTTTCAGCAATTTTGCAAGCCACTGGTTTTGTTGGTAAGTTGAAATTGGCTAATGTGGGAATGTTTACATCAGAGAAATTAACAGAGGCTTCAGATCAGAGGTCCTTCCTCCAAGAGAGCTGGTTGTTAAATTTTATTAGCATACCCCTACATATGTCTCTCCTTTGGGGACCCTATTATATTGTGGCTTAATATTTTCTTTAGTTACTTGATGACTACCTGTCCTCTCCACTCCTGTCCCTTGCCAAAGCCAGCCTCTTCACGAAGGCAGTCTTCATCAATACATCCTTAGCTACTACCACAGTGCCCTAGCACATGGTAGGCGTTAAATAGATATTCATTGGCTGAATAGATACATGTCTTTTGGGACTGTTCTCTGTTCTCTACACATTTCCCAAGTTGGACATTTGCTGGAAAGGTAATTTATGTGACCGTTGCTTTCAACAGAACTGATACTGCTGAGAAAGATAAGCTATATGAAAAGTTAATTGTAAATTTTGTCCAACAGTTGAAAAAACAAGTGAGTTTTTGGACCCTTCAATTTTGTAGTTACTCAGACGTGGTGTTGCTTCAAAGGGCACCTAGAGCTTGCTTGTTTGGCTTCGTAGGGATGTTGTAGGTTCCCGCCCGACATTGGCATTCCACTGCCAGGGCCACATTGTTAGCTCATTAGATCCTGCACTTGTGTGATACTTGTGCTTCTGAGAAAGGATGAGATTGGCAACTGCATGGGCACCTGGGGGCCTTGGTTCTTCTTGGTTGCCACTGATTTCCAGGTGCATCGCGTCTGCTCTGCAGGAACACAGGAATTGCCAATAAGAGTGAGATCCTTGGCCCATTCAACACAGGAATTGGCCAGTGAAGGTCCCAAGGCATGCACCATGGCGGGGGGTGGGGGGGGGTTGGGGGGAGGAAAGCTTTATTCCCTGATGCAGTTTTAGGAATTAGGTCTTCCTGAGAAGCTGTCCATGACTCAGTGGCATATTAATGTGTCCAGACCCTTCCTTGCACCCCTTTCTGTTACGTACCTGGGGCCATATCTTGCAATAAATGAGTTTTATACTATTATGCTCTGTGAGCGTCGTGCTTCCTCTTATTTGTAGATGGTGCCCCCTTCTACTATTTTAGGAGTTGGTGAATGAATCAGAATCATTACTTCATGATTGTGTAGGTTTGAATCAGATGCCTTCTGATTCTTTGCAGCTGGGGGAGACCTAACTTTTGCAGCCTTTTCTCAGATGAGTCAGATTGCTTTCCCTGCATATAGTTATATACAATTGCACACCGTGACTCTCTGGCGTGGAAGTGAATCACCCCATTTTTTTATGTGAGAGGGCCAGCTGTGCTCCCGAAGGATGATCTAATTGGCTTCAAGTGAAAGATGTTGAGACAGGGGTGGGGCGAGGGCCAACATGTTTATTTGCCTTGTAATGAAGCTCAGGTGAGAGAGTGATGGGGCGAGCTAGTGCAGAAAAGGCAAAAGCAAACGGGGAGACTGAGTTGCAAACTGTTATCAAATACCAATGGACCATGGGACATACGGAATAAAGCCTTAGTGGTTTTCGGAGAACTTGACATTTCCGCGGAGAGGAGTAGCTGGACAATAAAGTACTTTTGATGAAGTATCTGTTACGTCCCTTGAGACCCCTGTTTTCAACTGTCAGACTACCCTCGGATGATGGCAAATGATTGTAATTCTGTTTTCAATCTGAACAAGAAAAGAGGTGGTATAGGATATTAGATGTTCCAAAGATAGAGTTTGCACAAGTGAAGTTGGAAATCTATCCAATTCTTTTGTAATAATATTTTCATATTAAATATGTGTTTAAAATGCCATTGAGTACGTTTTATAACTACTCATCCCATCCCCTTCCTTCCTCCTCCTCCCCCTCTTATGTACCTTAGCGTTTAGGCAAAAAGGGAAGGTCGATTCTTGGACTGTTATTAGAGAGAAATGATGGTTAAAAGTTATTTGGATCCTTAAACATTTATAGTGATTTTTCCCCCCCTCTCCTTTCTTCTCTGATATTTCTGTTGAGGAATGAACTTCAGGCAGGTGTTCCCTCAGACGGTGACGTCAGCAGTGTCTGGGGGGCTACTGTGGGGAGTGTGGGCCGGCAAGTAGAAACAAAAGGGGGTTCTCATGTCACGTGCGTGGTATCAGACTAAAATTCCGAGAGGCTGTCTCGGAATGCTCTGGAACCTGGAAAGCCCTCACCTCCACTTGGGAGCAAGCAGCATGGTCTTCTGCCCTGTGGATCCATCTTGGAAGAGCCGCAGATGCATTTTTAGGTCCTTTCCCATCAAGCACTTTCCGTGTCTTTCTAACTGTGTCCGTTGGTATCTTCCTGTCAAGCATGTCCCCTTTTTATTATTACTTTCCCACCCAATGTCAATACAGGGCACCTGAGTGATGTATTAGTTGTAGGTGTGGATATGTGTTGACCTACTTTTCTTCTGAGGCTCAGAATCCAGAGGAAATGGGGTCTGGATTAGTGGTTCAGCGATGTCAGCTCTGCATGTGATTGCCTAGGAGCTGATGAGAGAATCTGATGTCTCGTGGCTGAAGAAGGTTGGTCTAGTTTTTGACCCCCACACATTGCTCATTAGTGCCTCCTGGCTTCCTCACCCTCAGCTGCCAGATCTTTTCCATTGTGTCTGCCTGACTTCTCCGAATTTCCTTCGGTCACAGGACACTTTTCAAATTCACTCACTCTATATGCAGCTAATCTCTACATTAAGCAATATTTTTTATGAAGAAAGTTATAACATACAACGTCTTGGGGGTTTCCAGGTTCATCGTTGCGTACCCAAAGAATTCATGATGTGTGCATTTTCTCCTGCAAACCAAAGTGAGAAACCTTCTGCATCAGTTTCCCAGGGCTGATGAAGTAAAGTACCACAAATCATGTAGCTTAAAGAAACAGAAATGATGGTCTCACCATTCTGGAAGCCAGAAGATCAGGAATCAAGGTTGTTAGCAGGATTGGTTCCTTTATGAGGACAGTCTGGGCAAACTCCTCCAGTCCTGTCCTTTAGCTTCTGGTAGTTCACAGGGCAACCATTGGCATTCCTTGGCTTATGGATACATTACTACAATCCTTTGCCTTTATGTGACATCATCTCTGTGACTTTTTGCATTACCTCCCCTGTGTACATATTTCTTTCTGTGTCCTGTGTCTTTCCCTCTTTTATGAGGACACCAGTTGGATTAGATTGGAGCATACTCTAGTGACTTCATATTTACTGTATTACCTCTGTCATGACCCTATTTCCAAATAAGGTCAGGTTCTTAAGTATTGGGGCTTAACATTTGGCATACTATTTTTGGGAGACAGAATTCAACCCCTAACATTTTTCCCAGTTTCCAAGGCTCAAGGAACTATTGGTGTATTTCCATTTTGTGGTAGAAGAAATCTGGGAGTCACTGGGAAAGCTGTTGGGAAGAATGGAGGGACCACTTACCAAGGGTTTCAAGGAAATAATTGGGGAGAAGTGAGTGGCTCTTGGAGTATTGGATGATGCAGGCCTCAAACCTGGTCATCATCATGGTGGTTTTGGATGGGGACTCCTGACATGCGTGAGTCCTGACACATGCCATTTTGTGCACAAAACTTGTTATGAGGCTGTTTGAAGCTCAGTTCTCAAATTGACCTGAGAACGAGAGTAAATGTGGGTGCAGTTGATGCCTGGGCAGGATCCGTGAGCTCCTTTCCTCTGTACTACGAGCTGGAAAGGGGGGACACTGAGTATCAGCGAAATCGGCCTTCAGATTGAAAATGAGGGTAAGTCTCCCTGGGCTTGCATAATGTGAAAGTCACAGTCACAAAAAGTTTTTTCATTTGTCAGGGAACAGTCATGATGAGATCGTGGATACCTAGAGGTCACTTTAATCCTTCTCCACATTTTAGGATCTTGACAGCATGAACGTGATGATGGTATTGCTTCTGAAAGCAAAAGAACTCATCTTTGTTTTTTGCCTGTGTATCAAAGATAACAGTACTTTGAAACATTGGACTCCAGAGAACCTTCCGTTTGAATATTACAGCCAACGTAGACTTGAAAAACCATCGTCATCACGTATCTACTGTATTTCTGAGGAGAGTGGCTGTGCTCGTCAAAATATAGCTTTCCTGAGTGGTGGGGTATAAAACGTGGCTTCTACTCCCTCTACTCCCTCTCCTCCGGTTCGGTGCTGATCATCTGTGTTGTGTATAAAATGTTGGCCCAAAAAAACCCCACAGAACAGGTGGATAATAAGCTCCGTGAGAGCAGGGACCCCTGGGGATTTTCTAGCTAGTCCTGTCACTACGGGAGTTCATAGTTATTTGTGGATAGGTGAATGAATGGTGACCTGATTAAGGCATATCCTTAGCAAAGAGTCCTCAAGGAGAGCAAAGCATGAAGTTGGGAGATGGATTTGTGCCACTTACTAGCTCATGAGAGCAAGGACTCTGGACGAGTCTGGGTTGCACGCAGAAAAAGATGACATTGTTGAGTTTGTGTAATTTGAGAAGAGTTTAATAAAGGAACTATTTAAGTTGGTTCCCACGGAAATGGGCAGGCGCAGAAAAGCCAGCAAGGGACCCTGCGCTGCCCCAGAATAGCTCGTCTACTGGCCCAGCTCTAGGGCCGCTCTCGGAAGCCCCAGACGGTGCACACTGTGTCAGGGGCCGGGAGCAGGGAGATCTTTGGTGGAGGGAGGCGACTAGCCCGGGGTGACCTGCAGTGGGGCACCGGGGTGACCGATGCCTTGCCTTACTGTGCTCCCTCCCTGGGGTCTCTGTGCACCCTGTTGGCTCAACCTACCTCGTGGCCAGAGCCCAGGGGGCACGTGCTAGCCCCCAGCTTGGGGCAGATGGGGGAGGATGGAGCCGGTGTTGCAGGGTCTTTCGGTGTGTGCATCACTCTCTTCTGTCGAGGACAGATTTGAGCAGCTGCCATTTGGTGCCTCAGTCTCCTCTGGCATTCCAAGCTGGGGCGTGGTCAGTGGTGGGGTCCCCGAAAGGCCCCCTGCTCCTGAGGGCAGCAGGCACAGCTCGCAAAGCATGTGGCCATTGGGGGAAGGAAGATTTAGCAAATTGTTGGTAGTCCCATGAAGAGGTCTTTTCTATCTTTCCTTCTTTCTTTTGTTCGTTCTTTCGTTTTTTTTTTTCTTTTTTTATTCAACTGGTCCTTTTTTTTTTTTTTTTGAAAGTTTTTATTTAAATCCCAGTTAGTTAGCATAGAGTGTAATACTAGTTTCAGGTGTACGATCTAGCGATTGAACCCGTTCCATACATCACCCGGGGCTCATTACGACAGGCGCATTCCTTCCTCCCATCATCTATTTAACCCACCCCTCCACCAAGATATATAAAGAACTTATAAAACTCAACACCCCAGAAATGAATGATCCAATTAAAACATGGGCAGAAGACATGGATAGACGTTTTTCCACGGAAGACATCCAGATGGCCAAAAGACACATAAAAAGATGCTCAACATCACTCACCATCAGGGAAATGCAAATCAAGACGACAGTGAGAAAAGGTCTTTTCCAAAAGTGGCTGCAACATTGTTTCCTGTCCCATAGACCCTTCTAGAAACTTGCCACTGATTCGGTCTATGTCCCTTCCCCTTAAACATGTCCAAGCCTTGTGATTGGTTCTGTAGAGGGAACACTGGAAGCATCATGATGTGACTTCTGAGGCGAAGGTAGAGGAGGTTTATAGCTTCTCCCTCTCTCTCAGTCTCTCTCTCTGTCTCTGTTTCTCTGTGTTTCTCTCTCTCTCTTTATGCCCCTTTAGAGTCCTCAGATGCCATCCTGACTCCTCCAAGGCTGCCGTGGTAGAGAGCCCACACACAGTTAGAGAGAGATGCCCAAGGGCCAGCCGTCCTGGCCCCCAGTTACTGGAATCTTCCTTCCCAGCAGCCCCAGAGAGGAGAGCCAGCGAGCCCACATGTGATCCCAGCCCCAGCTGACCACCCCTTTCATGCCGAGAGGAGCAGAGAACTCACTGCTGCTGCTGAGCCCTACCCACATTACACATCTGTGGGCCAAACCTCCCTTGTCATGACTTTAAGCCTCCAAGTTAGGCGTGGTTTGCTGTGCAGCCGTAGGTAACAGAAGCAGGAGCCTAAGAGGCCAGTAGTTGGTTTTGATTTCCTTTCCTCTTATCTCAGTGATACATTCGTGCGCATTTGTCACACTCTCCTTCCACAAACCAGAGAACTTCGAAGTCTTATAGCCACTAATCTTTTTGTAGCGTTTCTGTGCGCCGGGCATCGTACTCAGGGCTTTATTACCTCTGTTACTTCACGTGAATTGTCACAGCCCCCTGAGGTCTCCCGTTACTGCCCCCCTCGGGGAGACAACGAGGGGGCAGATGGAGCAAAGGGGTGGTTATTAGCCCCCCAGAGTGAACCTGGCAGCCTGACCCCAGAGCGCATCTGTTTCTTGCTTGTGGAACCTTAAAAAGCAGCGTTCTCTGGGGTTGCCTGGAGGCGCGCAGTCGGTTAAAGCATCTGACTTTGGCTCAGGTCGTGATCCCGGGGGTCCTGGGATCGAGCCCCACGTCGGGCTCCCTGGTTGGCGGGACACCTGCTTCTCCCTCTGCTGCTCCCTCTGCTTGTGCTCTCTCTCTTCCCCTCCCCCTCAAATAAATGAATAAAAAATCTTAAAAATTTTTTTCATTAAAAGAATGCAGAGTTCTCTGTGAGGCTGGAGTCTGCAGCCATTCATTCAGTGGGTATCTGTGGTGCATCAGACGACTTCAGATGCTGTGCTTGGGGGCGGGCGTAGGGAAGTGAAAAAAAGGGACGAGATTCCTGCCCTCTCAGAGCTTGTCTTCTAGTTCAGGGAAGACAGGTGAGGCATGAATAAACAAGAGCGTAGCAGATGGTGGGACGTGCCACGCGAATCGTTAATTACAGGAAGACAACGACCCAGAAGGTGCCTGGTGGGCCACACTGGATAGAAGTGGTTTCTAAGGAGCCAGAGAGAGGGGCTTTGGAAAGATCGCTCACGGAGAGGGACTAGCTTGGGTGGCCTTAGGTGAGAACAAACATGGCGCCTTCAAGTACTCAAAGGAAAGCCAGGCTGGCCGGGCCAGACTTGCACCTGCAGCCTAACGACGAGGGATGGGTGTGGGGAGGGCGGCAGAGGCCTCGTCGTGCCGGGTTCTCGGCCAGTTCGAGCACGCCCCGATTTCACAAGGGCCCTCTCGGGTAGAACAGCCGCTGCTGGGTCCAGGAACTGTGGAAGCTGCCCGTGTCTCGTCTTTCTGTTAACATGGTTAGCAGATTATAAAAGTAACGCATGCTTATTATTAAAAAATTTGGAAATAGAGGAAAAAGTGTAAGACAGAAGAAAAAAGTCCCCCACAGGTGGCCACATGTCTTGCCAGTCTCTCTACCATCCCTTATATTCGGAGTTGAGATCAGATACGTGCTGTCTTACATGGTAGCAGCAGCCACATGTGGCTATTTAAATTAATACTGAACGAGTCGCCAAAAAAAAAATCCAGTCCCTCAGTCACAGCAGCCATATTTCAAGCATTCTTAGCCACATTGCTGCTGACTGCCATGTGGATAATGCAGAATAGGTTATCGCTGTCATCGCAGAAAGTCCTCTCGGATGGCGAGGTGCTGGGCAGAGTCCCACTTGTTTGTTTTTAAGTGTGTGTGTGTGTGTGTGTGTGTGTGTGTGTGTGTGTTTCAGTGCATTTGCGGCTCCTACCAAGTCTTGACTCATCACAGGACTGATGTCACCGGCTGTTTTATTGAGATACCCGTGGCTTGTACAGTAACAACAGCTTCTCTTGATAAGGTTCCAGGTCCTGGGGAAACCCCACGGAAGATGCGTTTCTCTCCTCCAGTTGAGCTCGTCTGATGTTTGGAATGCTCCAGACTTCTTTTCCCAGGAGAGCAAACCAGCTCCTTCCCCAGAATCTTGGTCACTTGCTTCCAGGGGTGATGAATGGACTTGGCTGGGATTCCTCTTGGGGTGTTGCCCCAGGCGGCCTCCGACACCAGGAACCCCCAGCACACAGGTGTTCTCAGGCAGGCAAGGAGGCCTCACTGCCGCTGGCCGTGTAGGGACTTTAGTCAGGGCCCCCTCACCTCCCCCGCCCCATGATAGAAGCCTCTGGAGTCTGCTTGCCTGTGACTGCGCAGCCGGCTGGCCCCTGCACCACGCCCTTGCATGCGACCTGGATCTGCCGAGTGACCTCGGTCTTTGCCGTCCATGAATAACGCTGACTTCCCGATGCCTGGTGAGGATTGCCACAATGCCAGCTTTGGAACTTCAGTAGTTTGAGTGAGCTCGGGTCTCCCGGGGCTCTTCCTGGAGCAGAATTAGAAGCTTTGATCGGAAGGGAGACTAAAGGCAGCCCCTGCAGCCCGAAGAGGGGTTGGTGCGCTTGCGGTGCTCATAGCTCCTCCGGAGGGGGCATAGCCCGTGGCTCCTACTCACTGAGAGCTCTGCACCTGTGTTTCCTGGACATTGTTCTAGCAAAATGTAGTGAACCTTTCCCCTGTTCCTGCCGTTCACGTCTTAGTTACTTCCCAGGTGCCTTCCTATTTTGTCTTGAGAACATGTCCCCTTCCCAGATGCAGGTGGTTGGAGCTGCTCCGGGATTTCCGGAGACACCCGGTGATGCCCACGGTCTCCCTGGCAGATCCTGTCCTCGGGCGCCTAGAAAGGCAGATGAGGCGAGGGTCCTGTGGGAGGTCACGGGCAGCCATCACCGCACAGGGTAGCTCCCGGGAAGGCCTCCGATTAGCGGACTGAACCAGCAGCGTCTTCACTGCACTGTCGTGCCTGAGTGGCGGTGGGCGTAGTCGTGAGCGCGTGGCCCCAGCGCGTGGTTCCATCTCGTAAAATGGGCCATGTCTGGATGAAGGGAGAGACCCCGTTTGGCATGTATTTGGGCCTTCAGCCCTCTCAAGGCAACAACACATCTCTTTCCTTAGCTGTGGGGTGCCTGACTTCTCCGAGCGCGCAGACTCCAGAATTGTGGCTGCTGACGCGTGACCCCGCCGCGCTCCTTCTCGGGCGGGGGCACAGGCCGGGCTGTTCGCCTTCCCAAGTGGAGGCTGGGGCTTGTTTCCATGACCGCTGGAGGGAACGCGATCACTCTGCTGCTGTCCGGACCTACCTACTTCCCTCCTTCCTTCTTTTTTCCCTCTTTCTTGCCTCTCTTATTACATGAAATTTTTATTTTCTATTTTTTTATAAGATTTTATTTATTTATTTGACAGAGACAGAGAGAGAGAGAGAGCGCACAAGCAGGGGGAGCTGCAGGCAGAGGGAGAAGCAGGCTCTCCACTGAGCAGGGAGCCTGACTCGGGGCTCGATCCCAGGACCCCAGGATCATGACCTGAACTGAAGGCAGACGCCTTACCGAGGAGCCACCCAGGCGCCCCTTATTTTCTATTTTTATTATAAACTTAATAGAGTCTTGTTGTTGAGCTGGATCATGTGGAACTCTTGTAGCTTTCACTCTGACAGCGCCCTTGTCACACAGTGTTCGGGGGGGAGGGGGTAGTGACAAGCACAGGGGACACGCAGCTCTTAAATGGCTGCCAGTCACTGGGGCACATGCTACGGTACCATCATGCCTCCAATTCTGCTTAGAAGCAGCTTAAAGAATAAAAACGCTCCCAGTGAACATCGCAGCATCCCAAGTTACGCAGGGCCCTGGGCAATTTCTATAATAGTCACTAAAGGTGGCGGTTTGCTCCCAATGACCGTTTGATTAAAATACTATGCGCCATATTCCAAAAGGCAGTGGTTTGTTAGAAACTCTCTGCAGCCTCCTGCATAGCTCCTTGCCCCTGGCCCACTCCCCCTCCGCTGCTCCTGCCACCCCTGCACTTTTCCGTGAGTCACTTCGTAGAGAGGTCAAATCCAAGCCCTATTTTGGGCATACGCCGTCCAGCATCTGGACAGACCGCGCGGTATGGTCCTTTCTACTCCTCGGTTCCCCCAAGGGTGGTCTGTCGCCGGCGAATGCCCGTGGGCCCTCCGGGTGCGGCAGGGCTGCTGAGAAGCCGTCGTGGACAGGAGCCCTGATCTAGGCCATTTGCGACAGAGTGGCCGTTTCAGCAAGCCTGCCTGCTGAAATTTTCCACGTCTCTGATGTTAGAAGGAAGTCACGGGGAGCTGAGTGCTTGCTTGAGCCTCTGACAAGATGCTGAGCTATTTTAGAAATGGTCTTAGCTTAACCTTCAGGCTCTTCTCGAGGCGCATCTCCCCGAGGATATCGGGCGGCCCTCTGTCGGGGCGACTCTGATGTTCTCCTGCCCAAACCAGACCTTGGTTGGCTTCGTCCTCAGAGGAGTCCCTTCCTGGTGCCTGCTGGTGGCCTCCGTTCCGACTCATCGGACACACAGCTCCAGGCGGGACAACTGATATTAGAGGGAGTCACAGAATTGTCTCGCATTTATCTGGTTCCCACCAGAACTGCATTCGCAGGACGAGGCGAAGAGCACGCCCTCAGTTTTTATCGAGGGTCCTGGTAAGAAATGATTTCGCGGGTTTGTACCTGTGTAAAACATTTGTTGAGGGTGTTATCCATCATGTTAAATGTCTAATACAATGATATGCATGGAAATTTCCTTTTTGCTCAGAGCTGGGAAAATTGTATCTCTACTGATGAATTTATCTGATTAAAGTCAGATAAAAACTACTCAATATATCATGCTTTACCGCGTGCTTTCGTTGCAGCTCAGAGATCGTTTTTGTGCTCAACTGAAGAAACTTTGGATTTAGTTTTTAAAAATAGCATTCCCAGCCTTCTTCTCTTTTTTGCCAATTAGTTTTATTTTATTTTTTCAGTGTTCCAACATTCATTGTTTATGTACTACAGCCAGTGCTCCA
>CM052810.1:165934978-165979071 GCA_028533885.1 Nasua narica | reverse complement strand
TTCCCCCAATTCCCCCTTCCTTTCCTTCTCCCAATGTCCTCTATGTTTTTTCTTATGCTCCACATGTAAGTGAAACCATATGATACCTGACTCTCTCTGCTTGACTTTTTCAGTCAGCATAATCTCTTCCAGTCCTGTCCATGTTGATACAAAAGTTGGGTATTCGTCCTTTCTGATGGAGGCATAATATTCCATTGTGTATATGGACCTTATCTTCTTTACCCATTTGTCTGTTGAAGTGCATCTTGGCTCTTTCCACAGTTTGGCGATTGTGGCCATTGCTGAAATGAACACTGGGGTACATATGGCCCTTCTTTTCACTGCATCTGTATCTTTGGGGTAAATACCTAGTAGTGCAATTGCAGGATCATAGGGTAGCTCTATTTTTAATTTCTTCAGGAATCTGCACACTGTTTTCCAAAGTAACATCACCAACTTGCATTCCCATCAATAGTGGAAGAGGGTTCCCCTTTCTCCACATCCTCTCCAACATTTGTTGTTTATTGTCTTGTTGATTTTGGCCATTCTAACTGGCGTAAGGTAGTATCTCAATGTGGTTTTGATTTGAATCTTCCTGATGGCTAATGATGATGAATATTTTTTCATGTATCTGTTAGCCATTTGTATGTCTTCTTTGGAGAAGTGTCTGTTCATGTCTTCTGCCCATTTTTTGATGTGATCATCTGTTTTTTGAGTGTTGAGTTTGAGGAGTTCTTTATAGATCTTAGATATCAGACTTTTGTCTGTAGTGTCATTTGTGAATATCTTCTCCCATTCCGTGGTTGCCTATTTGTTTTGTTGACTGTTTCCTTTGCTGTGCAGGAGCTTTTTATCTTGATGAAGTTCCAAAAGTTCATTTTCACTTTTGTTTCCTTTGCCTTTGGAGACGTGCCGACATGCCCTCTTTACCTTTCAATTATTTGTGTGTTGTCTTTGAGTTACTGATAAAATGTTTCAAGGGGTTTGCTGTACTGAAGTCGTGCCTTTAATGGTGTGCTATATCAAATTGTTTTTGGAAATGGGAATGGGGGAGATACCCATGATTTGTTCTAGAATTTCCCCAGTTGCTCATGATTTGTGATCGGTTAGGGAGGGAGCTTGAGGAAGAAAGGGGAGAGGGTACAACATAATTAAAGGAAATTACGAACCACACAGGGAGGTGGGACATGAGACAGTCATGAGGTAAACCATTGGGTCACCATGGAGAGTAATGGGAAATGGGCTCATAACACCCCTGCTAGGATGAGAGAGGTGGGGTCTAGGATCCTGGGTTTGAAGACCAAGTCCATTTAGGACTAGGTTAGGTGGGCTCTGAGAAATTTGGGTTTTTGAATAGAGGTTGCATAAGATGAAAGTGTGATATAGAATATTTATCTGACATATATGATGGAGTTGAAATAAGAAAGATCACTGAAAGAATGATCACTGAGGTTAGCTGAAAGATTAGCTAAAGGAGGTTGCAGAAATTTATGCATGTTTGAGAAAGACCTAGATTTGCAGAGATGGAGAAGGAAAGAACTCTGAGCTACAATGTAAAAACAGAAAGACCTGGAGCATTTTTGACTCTCATTCAACCGTATGTCAAAGGTGATCCCTGAGCTAACAGTGTTGGAAATTTCTCTCAGGCCTTATTGTAATCTGACTTGGAATCTAGCTAGGTGTTGCTTTGGTAGAATGCTTCCATCAAACACTGAGTAGGGTGAAAATATGAAACACTGACATTTTGGCATTCTTTGCTATCGCTATACTATTGCATTATAACTGTTTGAAGTCAATGCATAATTACATATTTAAATATTTAAAAAACAATACTGCTGATTATATATCCCCCAATATTATATTTTATTGTATTTTCTAGTAGATGTTTTAGAGAATGACTAAAAAAATGTTAGTGTGATTGGCTGTTTTAAATCTCTACTTTTGGTTACTTGCCCATTTCATCAGTGATCGTGGAGCTGTGCCATTAGCCAGCTCAGTCTGTTATCTGGCTCGAACATTGGTGGCATGGGTGACCAACCCTTGGAACATCGACTGGCTTTCTTGGAATCACCTGGCACAACTCTTTTTTTTTTTCCTTTTGGATCCTTCTTTAATTAGTGTCTTAAATCTGGCAAGATTTGCTTTCTGGAATTCATTTTCTTACCTTGATGGCTTTTCTTAGGATCTCCCCTTTGGTCATCTGGTGATGGCTTCTTCCTTACTTTTCACAGGCTTTCAGGATCAGATCCAGCTGGGCCTTAGCCTGAACCATTGCATTTCCTGCTCAATAACCTGTGACCCGATTAACTGGCACTTAGGAGCTATTCCACCAGTTAAATGTCCTGACCTGGATTTGCTTAGCTGCTTGTGCTCAAGCAGAGTAAAGGGAGCTTGTTGAACTACTTCTCTTGGTAAAAACTTCTGAAGTGTGCTCAGTGGAATTTATATATATATACTATATATATGGTATATATATATATACTATATATATGTAAAATTTTTAAATATATATGTTATTTTTAAATAATGTGTTTTAATAATATATATTATTTTCAAATAATATATATTTTAATTATATATGTATATTATTTTTTTCCACAGCTTCCAATTTTCTTTTTCATTTATTTAGAAACTTAGAATTACATATTGCTAGAGCTTATCAAAAAGAAAGTAAAGCCAAATAACACATTATTATATTGAGAAAGAATTTATTAATGTCAAGAAGCTAGTAAGGCAGAGTAAGAAGCCAGGTGTTCCAACCTGGGACCAGTTCCTCTTCATCCTGTTGTACTGGTGCCCCAGGCCATTGTGCTCTGAAAGTGCCTTTTCTTCTACCCAGGTAGAGGAGTATAGTATTCTTTGCAGAACGTCTTGTTTTCACTTTGGATGCCGATTTGTTTTGAAGGAAGGTGCTGCAAAGTAGTCTTAATGTGGACCTTGGGATTTATCAGTTTAAAGTTGATTATTTGACTTTCTTTGTGCTTGAATTTGCTCATCTGGGCATTGGGGATAAGCATAACTGGTCTTCTTGGTCAGCTTTTCCTGTTGCCTGGCTTCAGTTCTTGGCCATCCCCTTCTTGATGCCTTGGGCCATGTTTGCCTCCTACCAGTGTCGGCAGAATGGCCCTCAGTGAAAACTATACTTATTTTAGCCATTTTTCTTTGACTGCTGAAGCTGAGCAAGTTGCTTATTCGAAGCATACTTTAAGCGTAGACCGGGAGGAAATCCCTGTTCAATTTTGAGTAAATCAGTATTGAATAGAAATCTTTGCAGTTGAAAAAAGAGACAAATGCCCAAGATTTCACAAATCCTCTCAAAATCAATGTAAGCCAAGAACTGAAATGTGAACAAGGATAATGAAGCAGTTACCTGTGCAATGCCAGTTAATGTCAAGGAGTTTTTTGAATGTCAGCTTCCTCTTGAGTATAGAAGGTCAAAAATAGAAAGATATCTTCATCGAGCCCCAGAACTCTTGTAGAATCTCTTGCTAATTTGTTCTTTGAGACTACCTTAGAGTTGAAGTTGGCTTTCCAGTAGGCCCCAGTTATCAACCTGTGCTTGCTGTATGTGGAATGCAAGACGGATCCATTGTGGAGTTCATGGAAGCTGGCCAGCACGTATCACTGAAGACATGATGCACACTTATCTTTCTACTTCCTGTAACCCATAGGGGAAATTCAAGAACTAATGATGCTAACTGAACTTAATTAAAAAAAAAAACCCAACTGTATCACCTGTGTGTAACACTCTCCTTAAATATTTTTTTAAAGATTTATTTATTGAGAGAGAGAGAGAAAGTGGGGGGGAGGGGCAGAGGGAGAGAATCTTCAAGCAGACTCCCCACTGAGCATGGAGCCTGACACTGGGCTCTCTCCTGTGACCCATGAGATCATGACCGGAGCCGAAACCAAGAGTTGGACACTTAACTGCCTGAGCCACCCAGGTGCCCCCACCTTTAAATTTTAATTCCTCTCTACAGTGAATGACTTATGACACATTTCCGCTCAATCTGCTGGATGCCTCAGTGAAGACGCTAGATGACAATGAAAGATGTAAACAGTTGGCACTTCTGCTTGTATAACACAAGCAAGGTTTCATCTTGTTGTTGTTACTTCTTAGGATTTTATATAAACATGAGACCAAACATTGAAATATTTCTTTGAGAAATGGATGCTTGATTTTTGTACTCATTTAGGTTGTCTGTGCAGGGTCCAAGTATGTCAGATTATAATTCTCCCCAAGAACGTGACATGCAAAGAATGGTGGTTAGATAAATGATGACTTGGGTTTGGTCATATACTCAGGAAGTGAATGCTTAGACAGGTCATGGGATTAAACAGGTATTGGGAAACAATTGACTTTTGAATGATTTGATAGTGTTTGCCTTTAGCATTATGTAAAAACTCATTTTTGATTGACTTGGAGCAAAAAAATGGTGCTTTAATTGGGAGGGAACTTGAGCTTACAAAATCCCAAATCTATTGCATTCTCCACTGCACTTTTTTTTTTTTTTTAAGATTTTATTTATTTATTTAACAGAGAACACAAGCAGGCAGAGAGGCAGGCAGAAGCAGAGAGAGGACCAGGCCCCCTGCTGAGCAAGGAGCCCAATGCGGGACTTGATCCCAGGACACCAGGATCATGACCTGAGCCGAAGGCAGCTGCTTAACCAACTGAGCCACCCAGGCATCCTGCCACAGCACTTTCTTTTTTAGTGGATCACATAAAGAGCTAGGAATTAAACTGTTGTGGATTTTTCTTTTTTGCATTTTTCTTTGATCAAAGCTAAAAATTCTGATAAGAAAAAGAGTAGTTGAAGGTTGCTTTCAATCTGGTTCAATTGATCTAGCCTCTACTTGGGGCAAAGCACTGGGGCGACTCAGTGTAATCTTTCTCAGAAGGGTGCTAGGAGCATGGAGTTCTAGAATTGGAGGAGATCTTACCAATTTCTTGGTCCAACTCTCTCAAGCTAAGAGCTAATAAAGCAAGGTGGAGAATAGGCTGAAGGTTGAAGATCTAACCTCTTCAAGGTCATGGGGGTCAGCTGCAGACCACAGAGAGAGACTGGTTTTCTTAGATTAGTTCAGTTTGCTACAGCACATTGATCTTTACTGTTCTCCCTCTCTGATGAGTCTACCTGATTTCCCAGGCTTATTCACTCTGCATCTTCCTTAGCAGGTTTTAGAGCTTGATCGCTTTTAGACGAGCTTAGTTTAACTCCGGTGACCTGAGGAGTCTGGTGTGTCTATTCTGGGGTCCCAGAGATCTAGTTTTATCCTTGGCTTTGCAGGAGGCTGGGCTGGTGCTAGATTAGGAGGTTACCTTGGTTTGGAGGCCTGAGATGGGAGAGGAGAGAAAATGGGTGTTTGCTTTATTCGCCAGAGCCCATGTATGTGGCAGGCAGAACCCCTGCTTCCACGTCTTGGCTCTGCCATTCTTACACTAGCTGGGTGACCTTGACCTTGTTTTGCTTCAGTTTGGTCATCTGTAATATGGGAGAGACATCACTAGTAATTTATGAAGTATAAACCTCTCCGACCAGTGCCTGACAGGTAATGTGTATTTCATTAGTTAGTTATTATTTTCTTATAATAGAGGACTTCGTTTGCGTCTACCTTGGTCTGGCAAACAATGTACTCTCTTCGGTAATGCTGTTCAGGATCACAGAGGCCGTGAACTAAGTAGACCCTGCATCTCCAGTAGGTGAAGTGGCCTCGGATGTCTTTGCTATGCAGACTCTGGAAGTTTAGCCCTAGCTCCTCTGATGACACCGCGCTCTTTCCTAACTGCTGACGTTATTGATTTTCTTTGTCAACCTAGCACGTTGGGGGACAGCGTCCTTCTGCAAAACTGACACAAATATGACTCAGTGCCAGAGATGACTGCGAGTCTCTGGCTGTCACCACATGATGCTAAACCAAAAATTAATTGAACGAAAAAATCAGTTAAACACATTTTTTGAGTCATGGACAAGAACAGCTGGAGTTTTCTTAATTCTAGCTCTTGGTATTGACATCGTGAGGATGAAGTCATGGAGTTCCATTTCTGTCTTGATTGTGCATTATGAATCCTAACATCAATAAATCATGCAGTGGATGGCATTTCCTCCCTTTCCCTCAAAGGGGTCACTCTGGCCAGATAGCATTGGAATGGTCCATGTAAACATTTAATTAAACAGGTTGGCACTCTTGCTCTCTTATGTTAGTTGCTGTGATTTCAAGGTTACTTTGGGTAGGTTTGACTTTCTGCTGCATTATAAATCCAATATTCTTAACATTTGCTTCTCTTTCATGATTGTCTTTCTTACACAATCTTTGCTTTAGTCTCTCTGATATTTTATGCCAGACTGAGTACCATGGTCTTGGTCATCTTTCTTGAGGAAGTCCGTAAAGAACTTACTTCTGCATCGCCAGTTAAAATCAGGTCTCACTTTCTGCTTTGTTAGTTCACGATCTTGGAACTTTAAGGTTCAATCCGTGATGGTTCGCGGGCTCTGCGGAAAGCCTCAGCACATACTGTCCTCCCGCAATGAACCGTGTCCAGAAGGACCAGTGCTTTTCTAGGCTGATATACAGGGGATTTGGGAAGGCAGTTTTCCATTTTGTATCTGGTTATTAAATCTAGATAACTCTCCATAGTGTGGATATTTATGAGGTGCTACTGGTAACTACCTTTAGGACCACCATGAGTCTTTAGCATGAATAGAGGACTTCGTTTCATTCTTTCAAGAAATGCTTATGAGGCAAGGCAATATTCTACATGCTTAGGATTCATCAACAAACACAAGAGAGAAAAGTTCCGTCCCTGGGGCGATTGGGTGGCTCAGTTGGTTCAGTGTCTGTCTTCGGCTCGGGTCATGATCTCGGGGTCCAGAGATTGAGTCCCGAGTTCAGCTTCCTGCTTAGTGGGGAGCCTGCTTCTCCGTCTCCCGCTGCCCCTCTCTCCCTGCTCGTGCTCGGTCTCTCTCTCTCTCTCTCTCAAATAAATAAATAAATAAATAAAATATTTAAAAAAAATGTTCCTTCGCTGATGAAACTTCCATCTAAGCAGGGGATAGGGGCCTGGGGTGGTGAAGAGCTTGTGGGTCGGAGAAAGGCAATAAACAAAATAACTAGGCCTGCCAGCAGCATCTCCAGGCTGGCGTGTCGGTCATTCTCTCTTAATTTAAATGATCTTTACTTGATGTCGCCATCTTTCTCCGGACAGGCTGCAATCTTCAACAAACTCTACATCGGCAATTTTAGGACATACCTTCCTATTCTGGAAATTGCTGAACATAGGTGTAGTGTTTTCCTCGGTCAAGGCTAATACAATCATAACTCTCTTAGATAATGAAATAATAGATACAGTCCATTAGATTTGCCATCCTCAATCACCATTCCCAGCTGAGGAGAGGAGAGAGCCAATCACTACCTTTTAACTTTTTGCTGATCATCTTAGTGCAGAGCTTCAGCTACATGTGTGAATTCCTTAGTACCCCAGTCACAGGCGGCAGGGGCACCACAGGTTAGGGAGTCTTGCAGGTACTGTTTCCATTAACTTCCTTTTCTGCCCACCCAATGTCTGTCATTTGACCAATTCTCCACCACGCGTGGGGGACAGAAGAAAAGAAAAGCGATAAATGAGAGAGATAAGGATAAATGAGAGAGATCAAATCTTCCTCGCTTAAGGAGCACATTTATAGTCCATTATATCAAATCACTTAAAAATGTAAGTTGTACTAACAGATGGGTGAGAGCACAACCTTTTCTTTGAGTTCTGTCTGTGTCTATTGCCAAGGCGCAAGCACAGGTATAATAAGTACAGTAAGATGAGAGCATAGTATAGTAATTATATTAATAGGACAGTATATAACATGTTATTTTGTATACACAATGTATAACATAGTGACATGTTACATAATATGTAATCTATAGCAGAGACAGTAACATATAATTCAGGTTGCCCTACTGTACAACAACAAAATTCCAGCTCTGGAAGGATTATAGAGATTCTGTACAGCATTCTTTTTCTTTTTCTTTTCTTTTTTTTAAGATTTTATTTATTTGCGAGAGAGAGAACGAGTAGAGGGAGGTGCAGAGGGAGAATCAGACTCCCCACTGAGCAAGGAACCGAAATGGGGCTCCATCCCAGCACCGTGGGATCACGACCTGAGCCAAAGGCAGGTGCCCTACTGCCTTTGGGTGCCCTACAGCCACCCGGGCGCCCCTACATCAGTCGTTTCTGATCTAAGATCCGTGGCTGCTTTTGAACATCATCGAATTGATTACAAACAACAGTCTTTGTGTGGAGACGATCTGTGACTTACGCTGGACTCTCAAAGGGGCGGTTGAAGAAAACACCAGACCAGATCTTGGTGGGAGAGAACTAGAGACTCACAGAAGTGCTGGGTTGCTCAAGGTCATGTGGATTTTGGCAGCCCAAGGCCCAGTTCAGATCTTGTGACCAAACTCCCGGTGAGAAATATTTATATCACGGTGAGGTGAGATTAGGTCGGATGTTTCTGTCCTGTATAAATATCAAATGCGCGTGAGTGTGACTTGTGGCTGAACAGGAAACCCTCCTTTTTGCGAGCATAAACTGTGAGCAGAGCTTTTCAGAATCTTTGAAATTTTTAGTTATTTGTAGGTATGACTGTAGTCAGTGTCTACAGGTATCAAGTCACTGTTTAAAAGAAACAAACAAAAACCATTCATGGCTTAAAAAATCTAGTTCTTCTGTGTAGCCCCCAGTTTCAAATGTTTACTGAAATCTAGCTTCGGAGGCCTTGGAAGAACGCCCTATCCTTGTCTCAGGACAAAGAAGAACACTGTCTTGTTTCACTTGGAAACTGCAGGGCCCCTCTGCAGCTGGTGGCTTTTCTTCTCCTTCAGGGAATGTCATTTCTGGGTGCTGCGGGATTCTGACGACGAGTTCTAGATAGGTCACCACATCCTTCAGGACAAAATTCAGATGTAGAGAAGTGATAAGTTAAAAAAAGTATCACATTTCTTTCCATAGAAAGCTGGCTAATTTTGTCACCTGTTTTTTTTTTTTTTTAAGGTTTAATTTTTTAAACCTTCCATTATAATTTTATTTTTAATGATGTGTTGTATAATTTGAATTATGAAAGTTATGTCCAGTTTCCCCCCCCCCCCCCGACCTGGATAGCTTTAGGAATCTGCCAGAATGTTTCTAATGGTTCCTGAATCTAGAAAACTAGGGGATCAAGGCAAAGTATTTTCTAATTCGATTTTTGGTATCTGGACACTGCTTCTTTGAATGGGTTGTCATTCAGATTAGGGAGTAAAATACATTTATCTAAGGTCTTTCTGATGGGCAGTTGGAAAATAAAACTGCCTCCCCAAGCCCCGAGAGAACAAGTGACTTGTTCATACTTTATATTAAAGTCTGACTGAATGGATGGATTCGTGTTGAATGAATGGGAAGTCCCCATTTCTAATTTGTACGCATTGTTGGAAGCATCACTGCAAGGTTCAAGTGGGATATTATCGTGGAGAAGTCCTGCTTGGGTCTCGGAGAAAGAGAGAGAGAGAGAGAGAGATGCTGCCTTTGTCGTGGCATTCCTGAAGGCTCTTCAGAAGGAAAGGCAAGTTCATTAACACCCAAATCCAAGGCACCTAGGCAACTTGCAAGTTCAACGAGAGTAGAAGGGACTGACAGTGTCTTTTGGATGTACATTTGGCTTCAGGCAGAATAAAAACTTCTTCAGAAGACACCTGGGCAAAATGTTAAGGCCCTAGGGTCTGGTGAGAGAACAAGAGTAGGGAAATCTTTTGAAGAAAGTCAGATACCTTCATATCTGTGGCCGGCGTGCTTGTGAAGGCAAGGTCATCTGAACGTGCCTCCCCAGTCTTAAGTGTAGAGGTCTTTCTAGATCGTCCACTGATTAGCTGCTTGTGTTCGACTCCAGTGGTATTCTGTTTAATTCCAACTTCATCCACTGCTTCCCTTTTTCTGTCTTTGTCCCCAGATCATGGGTTGAGGGAAATTTGAAATATTTCTAAGGCCTATAAGGAAGAAGCAGTTTTGATCCATTCCCATGAAGTTCTCTTGAAATGCAGGTACGATGGTTAATTTTATGTGTCAACTGGTCAGCAGTTAAGGGATGCCCAGATAGCTGGTAAAACATCATTTCCGGGAGTGTCCGGAGGGTGTTTTTCAAAGAGATTAGCCTTTGAGTCAGTAGACTTAGTGAAGAAGATGGCCCTTGGCAGTGCGGGCGTGCATTATCTAATCTGTTGAGAAGGGAAGAGGGAATTTGCTGTCTTGGTTGAGCTGGGACATGCCACCTCTCCTGCCCTAAGACGTCCGTGCTCCCGGTTCTTGGGCCTTTGGACTTGGACGAGAACTTATACCACTGTACACACCCCCTTTCTTACTTCTGCCCCATTCTCGAGCCTTTGGACTTGGACTTCCACTATCGGCTCCTGGGTTCTCCAGCCTTAGACTCAGGCTGAATCATACCACTGGCTGCAGCTTCTCTAGCCTGTGGAGGGCAGATCACGGGGCCTCCGAGCCTTCATAACTGCATAAGCCAAGTCCTATCACAAATCTCCCCTCACATCTCTCTCTCTATCCTATTGGTTCTTTTTCTCTAGAGATCTCTAATAGAGCAGGCATGCCTCAAAATTAGGGAGTAGCAAGCCTGAACTCGTCAGTACACTCTTGAATTCATTTCTCCCCCAGTCCGAATTTAGGAGAGGTGCCGGCTGGCCTGTGTATGCCTATTTTTGTACAGCGGGCCGGTATTCTCACTCTTGGGGATGAAGAAGATGCTTTGAGGGTCTGCCTGCAGAACTAGATTGAAAGAGGTCCTGTTTCCAAAAATAATGAGTTCTCTAGGTCTTACATACCATTATCTTGTGTTGTAGTAGGTGCTAAGCAAACATTTGAAAAAATGGTAACTGTCATTTCGCAAAGCGTGATAAAACGTGGTAGGGTAAATATCTTTAGGATTATAATGACTTTTTTTTGTTACTTATGTAATGTTGAAACTGAAAAACTGTTGCCTTCATGTTTTTCAGCAAGCAAATGAATTGCATTGTAGTTTCATAGCTGCAGGACATCAAAATATCTCAAACACACATTTGCTGAAATTATACTCCTCCTGTGAAAACTAATGAGTAAGTAGGTGGGATATTGAGGACAAAGTTGGTAATTTTAAATGATATGAATAGAAGTGTGGATATCAAGACATGGGAGTTATTTTAATTATTGACCAGAAGTTTACTGAGAACAGGATCAAAGACTGCTGTCATTAATAGCGAGCTTTTCTTTTATTCATTCTTGAATCTCCAACAAGCACACTGAGGTTGGCCCTGAGTTGGAGCTCAGGCCATGCTGGGTTGTAGGGAATGAATCTCGTCTGTCCCCCTGCACCATGACCTTTTTTTACGGGGACAGCGATGATCTGATTTATTCCAGGCAACACTGTGAGGTAGGGACTGTTTTTACCACTTACCTTTTTAGAGATGACACTGAGGCACAGAGAGGTTAAGAAACATATCCAAGGTCACACAGCGAGTAACTGACACACTACTGGGTTCAGCCTAGCTCTCTAATTCAAAGGCTTCTGCTTCCAGCCAGTAGGATACCTGTTTCCCACCAGACCACAGGCTATACATAGTAACCTGGACACAGGATGACTTGCCACAATGACTTCTTTAAATGGCCAAGGAGCCCGTATTAGTTTTCTAGGGCTGCAGTAACAATTCACCCAAACTTGGTGGCTTAAAACAATAGAAATTTATTCTCATACAGTTCTGACTGCCGTAGTTGGAAATCAAGGCATAGGCAGGGTCACTCTTCCTCCAAACCCTCTAGGGGAGGATCCTTTGCCTTTTCCAGTTTCTGCTGGTTCTCGATGCTCCTTGGTTTTGGGGCAGCATAACTTCATCTCTGCTCCACATGGGTCTTCACGTGGCCTGTCCCGTGTTTCTGTGCCTGCCTCCCCTTCCCTTCCTTTCCCTTCTCAGCACTTGTCCTTTGGTTTAGGAGCCACCTTAATCCAGATTATCTCCTCTCCAGATCCTTAATTTAATTACATTTGCAAACACCCTTTTTTTCCCCCGAATAAGGTCACAACGTGTAGGTTCTGAATCATTTCAATTCATTATAGTACAGCTCTTAGTCGTTTTTACGGACCCCAAATTAAACCAAGTTGGATTTTTTTTGGAAGGAACAAAAATACCCACCAAATGTGCTATTTGCGGTGAAAGGCATATTCTTTGTTTTATTCATTTAGAACTTCTGTCTCCTATTTGCCTCCACACCTCTGGATGTTAGGCATGTGAACACGGTGTGATGTCTCTTTTCTTTCCCTGGATCTGATGGTGTTTCAGTGGCTATCCCTGCCCTCCCCCCACGACAGCCTTTTAAGATGCTTTTCCGGTTCTACTTATTAACATTTTCTTTCCTGTTTTTACTAGTTCTTCCTTTGATTTCTTTTCTTTGGCTTCCTTTTAAATTAATTTTTAACTTAAAATTTTTGTGATTTATCGGTATACTTGATTCCATTCTTTTTGGTTATTCTTGATTGAACGGGGCCTTCCTATGTTTGAGTGAAGATATTGTGCAGCTCTGAGGGTTTTGATGGTGTTAGTGGGTCCACTGCACATTTCCTGAGGGCCATAGTATAATGAGGAAATTTCCTGGGACTTGGGCAGTGTTTTATTTTATTTTATTTTATTTTTTTATCTTGTATTTTTAAGATTTATTGTGAGAGAGAGCAAGCACATGCAAGAGAGAGAGAGAGTGTGCACAAGGGTGGGAGGGGCAGAGGGAGAGAGAATCTCAAGCAGACTCCATGCTGATCGTGGAGCCCAGTGCAGGGCTGAATCCCGCCACCCTGAGAGCTTGACCTGAGCCGAAACCAAGATTTGGGTGCTTAACTGACTGCACCCCTGGGCAGTGTTTTAAAAACCAGGTCAGTAAATTGTTCATTCTCCTAGATTTATCTCAGTACCAATATCTGAAAGATGTTTATTGCCAGATGCTATTTTAATGATGCTTCTGCTGTTTTTTAACGTAGATTTTTTTTTTCCCCTCGTAGAGTTTGAGACCATAAAGTCAACACTCCTAGTTGGGTCAGAATTAAACTTTTCAATTGTGAAAAATGACATGTTGGTATTTTGGTTAATGTGACCTCAGTAATGTGTTCAGGCTGAATTTCAAGTGGCGTCCCAGGACATTCCGATTTGACCTCAAAGATGTTAAATATGTGACATCGATGGTAGTTTTTATGGCTACAAACTGCTTGGTCTTGTTGTAGGGACTGGAACCTTCTATTCCAATCCCATATCTGAGGCTTCTCTAATGAATAAATTTAGCAGTCTTCAAGAACCAGGGGATTTACCACTGCCTTGGGCAAGGGTTTGACTATCACAACCATTGGTAATAAACCAGACAGAATATGCCCCAGGGATGGGATTTCCAAAATTGTCGCTTTTTTCCTTAGGCATTATTATTTTTGTCAGAAACACGTATTGAAATAAGACCAAACCTCTCCCACACTCTTTGCCTAAACCTCCATCCACGTGTAGATTTATGACACCTAGAACCTCCTCATGACTTTTGTAGTTTTCTTTGGCATTTTTCAAGATGGCTAATTGTACACCAAGATTTTTGACCATTAGCCGGTTCTTCCCCTCCGTATTTTTCCTGTGTTGTGTACTTCCCCTTAGGTTAACCAGATGGTTATGAAGCACATGTATGACTTTGAATGTTAAGGCGTGGCACGGAAAGAGAAAAAAATCATAGCCTTAGATGGATTTGTGGAAGCTTACAGGAGTGGGCCTTATTCCGTTGTTTCCTGCTCAGTGATGGGGGGAGTTTACCGGCTACTTTAATGTAAAAGAGCCTCGATTAATATTTTTCTTTTTGAGGCACCTGAGTGATGCAGTCGGTTAAGCGTCTACCTTCGGCTCAGGTCACGATCCCAGAGTTCGGGGATCGAGCCCCGAGTCGGGCTTCTGGCTCAGCGGGGAGTCTGCTTCCCCCCTCTGCCCCTCACCCCACTGGTGCTCTCTCTCTCTCAAATAAAGAAATAAAATCTTGAAAAAATAATTCTCTTGTCAAGCCGAACTGCCCGGGGACAGCGGGGAAAGGAGCAGAAATAGAGGGGTTGGGTAGGGAGCTGTTCAAAGTGGGCCCCGATCACAATAGTCCAGATCTAGCTGTGGCTCGGTTCATATATTTGCAAAAAGAACACACAGCGAGGAAGATACCGGCCGTCCACAGAGAAAAATGACTGTAGATTGGAGAATGTATTTACTTTTTAATTTTTGTGGCAAATGACTTAGGAGAAGTAGTAAGCCTTCAGCTGGCCTAGGGCCAGTGGTTCTCAACTCCACGAGGACAAAACCTGGCTTGGCTTCCGTGGCTGACTCTGAAAGCCCCAGCGAACTAAGGCCTCTCTGGCTGCTCTTCCTAGAAGATGCTTCAGCCCCGGCTCTGCATCCCGGGCAGGCCTGGGTGGCGGCTGTCAGCAGCTGGGCACTTGCTCCCAAAGCCCAAACGGCCCGTGATTTTCTCTGCAAACCTCTGACCCGGGATCTAAGTGCGTCTGGGGACTGCCTTATGCGGGAAAAGCAACCTTGCCTTTTCTGAGTGTAATGGGAAAGACCACAGAAGCTAATGGAAACTCAGCCTAATGGAAATGCTCACTGCCATGCCCAATGCAACGCAAGTCCAAATTAGCATGCTGGCAGCGAGTGCATAGATCATAGCGCTAACAAATGCCTGGGAGAAGAAAGGTCTTGTGTTACCAGTTGAGCTCATCAGCCCGGACCCCACTCATTAACATACTACCCTCGCCCACTGCCTCTTTGTGCTAGCTTTGTACCACGTGACCAGCTTTGCACAGTTTCTTTTCCATCTGCTGAAACAAACAACAGCCTTTGTAACCAACAGAAAAAGCAGCAGCAGGTGAAGGGCTATTTTTAGACCTGCTGAAAGCTCAACATTGATTAGTGTAGTTTCACACCTAAAACAGGCAAGATGCAAGGCTGGAAGAGGATCGATTTTTCACTTGCTTCTGAGCTCCCGGTATCTGCTTTCACACACTGCTTCCTGCCCGACATTTCCTTCTGTCCCTGGAGATGCTGGAGGGACAGGGGTTGGGTCACCTCTTTTATACTCATCTACTCACATTTGGTAACAATTACTGCCCTTTTTGTTTTCCCCTCCCACCTGTCTTTTTAACATAGTATCAAAGGGATTGGTTTACCCAACATTGATGCGTGTGGGGTCCACGGTTCACCGCCACCTGCCATGTCCCCGTATACCATCTAGAGTATGGCTGTTTCATATTGAGAATAACCTGTGAGTTGTTTTTATGTGCTCTCTCCTTTACCCTGCAGAATAAATCTGCAAGGTGCTGGTCTCATCCTTTCACAGGTAAGGATGAGAGGAGGTCTCGGAGAGGCTCAGCAGACCCCCCTAGAGAGGGCAGAACTTGACTCTGAACCCAGGTTTGTCTGACTCAGGACCTCTTTCTCCACTCCCTTTTCCTGCTGCCTTTCTCACTGATTTAATTTCAGATCCTCTTGACTGCAGAGGGGCAGAACTCCATTTTTCTTTTGATGTTTCTTCCAGCTCTTTGATTCTGTCATTAAGTAAATCTCCTTTGAGTACAGTTTTATTTTTCTTTTTCTTTTTTGAAATGCTATAGGAATGACCAATAATAGCTGGGATGTCAGATTTCTGTCATTTTCCTTTTCTGATTGAGACAAACACATTATGTACCCTTCTGATTTTGTCTCTATCATCAGGGTGTCCAATTTCATTGCCTCTACGCCTGCTTTATGGCTCTAATGCTGAATCTGGAAAGCGTCGTGCTTGTTGGCGCTTGGATGTGCCAATTGTTCCGATGCGTTGTGCTAACCTGTGTGTTGCTCTTTGTCCAGCGTCCCTTTGATTACGCGTGGCTTCCTCATGATCCCTTTTGAAACTCAGGCACTGCCTCTGAGATGTCACCTTGGGAAGGCCCTTGAGGTCCCCTTGTCTAACATTGTGCCAATTCATTGTTTAGGAATAAAAGAACCCTCTGTCTGTATCCTGTTAAAATGTGCTGTCTTTTATCTTCATTTGCCCCATGCTGAGTTACCTAAATCAGACCCCAGAAAGCAGCCAAGGGAGAGACTCTCAGCATAAGAACAGACTAAGACCTGGGCAGGTCCTTCTCCACCCCCCAAAGTGCTCAAAGGGTACTTTTCCACTTGCAAAGTCTGCTTTTGCTGAAATCCAGCTAATGTCCTGAGACCTTGGGGGCGGGGGAAGAGTGATCCAGGGCTTGCTCTTGGGAGAAGATATTCAGGTGTTCTCGGAGAACTGTAGGAGAATGCAGAAGATTAAAACTTTACTCTGGTTCCCCCCTTCTGTTTGCAAGTCCTCTGTAAATATGTTTATGCCAACAAGAGTCCTTACATTGCAAGCAACGGAAATGGACTCTCGTTAAATTTAAGCCAAAAGGGAATTGATTGGAAGCTGCAGGCAGCTCCCAGAATTGAAGATGAAGCTGAGCAACCAACCTTGGGAAGAAGGGGGGTCATGGCAGGTCTGGGAAGCTCGGGAACCGTCCTTTCTGGAGACACTCCTGGGACAAGTCAGCCTCAGACCTCCAGTCACTTGACTCAGCCATGACTTACAGAGGCTGAACGGCCTGCTGTGTCATGAGCTGACCTTTGGGGCCAGGTGGACGGTTCCCCTAAGCCTTTCCAAGGGAACTCTCAGCGCTCATTCCAGATGAAGGCCATACCAAAGCAAAACCAGCCTCTGTCCCCTGCACTATATCCCAGGCTCTGGAGAGTCTATAGAAAGCATTTACCAGCTGTCTGCTGCCAAGGGGCTAGAGTTCTTCACACCCGTGGTACGGGAGCCCCGGCAGAGGAAGGGACTTGCAGGCGAGGCGAGCACCATCTTGGAAGTAACACAGTGGCAGGTCACTGGGTAACCGTGGGCAGGCAGGCCAAGCACATTCTGGCAGATGGGGGGACCATGCAGTGCAAACTCCACGAGTGAAAGCAGGTGACCTTTAGGGGCTGGTGGGGAGGTGACTGGCTCATGGAAGGTTGGTAGTAGGAGGCCTGGGATTTCATGTGAAGATGCTCCCTCTTCAGGGAGAAGGATCCGGTATCGTTAAGTCTTGCATTCTCCCCAAGATGTTCTCTTCTGACAGAGTCTGTGGGGCGAAGGCTGCCTTGCACAGCTTGCCCTAAGCAAGATGGCCAAGTAGGGGAAATGCGATGTCATTTGAAAAACGCTTTCCCTTTCCTTGGTGATGGTGGTTCCCACTGAGGTGTAGAGCAGCATAGAGATACTCCTTTGTACCAGCTCTTCTAAGCTGCCTTGGAATCCATTCACACTCTAGTCTGAGTACATGAGAAGAGCTTGAGGGGAGGCATTTGCATTTTTCCTTAGGAGTAGAAGAAGCCCAAGAGAAGAGTTGACTCTCCAGCTGACGGAATTGTCTTAGTCAAGATGTGCGGGAGAGAAGACATTTGTTCCGTGTGGAGTAGGGGTCACCTGGGAGTCACGCTCCTGGTTTTGATGCTATTCCTTAAGAGAAGAGGTGAGACAAGAGAGCAGAAGGGAAGGGTTAAGGATCCTATTTTGTCGCTATAAATGAAGTCTAATGAACCCAGGTGTTAGAAATGTTAGAAATGTTAGGTCATCATGGTGCAGGATATAGATATAACCCTGCTTGTGATGATCGCAGTTGATGTAGTTCTAGAATTCCATGATGCTCTTAGCAGAAATCAACAGTATGCCAGGGTGGCTCATGCTGGCTTGAGGGAGTTGACCCTCCACGTCTCCCCCCAATTTGGCATTTGGTGATGTCACATTGGTGGCTGAAGATTGGACACGGTGGGAGTATTTATATCACAGAAATTAGAAATGCTATGAAGCAGGATTTTTTTTCCCCAGAGAATTAGCTGTTTAGCATTTATCTGCTTATAACTGGATATAGTTCATTTTGGAAGTAATGCTTTTCCATACCTAATGCTGTCCTTCCTATGGATATAACATATTTTAATAAGTAATCCCAATAAGCATATAAATATGTAGTTAAGCATCTCAAAGCATCTATGTAGTCCGCCTTTGATATTAAACTTTTATACTTAGAAAAAAAAAAAAGAAAGAAAATGCTGTTTTCTTTTCTTTTTTTTTTAAGATTTTTTTATTTATTTATTACAGACAGAGACTGAGAATGAGAGGGGAGAAGGTCAGAGGGAGAAGCAGACTTCCCGCAGAGCTGGGAGTCCGATGTGGGACTCGATCCTGGGACTCCAGGATCATGACCTGAGCCAAAGGCAGTCGCTTAACCAACTGAGCCACCCAGGCGCCCGAAAATGCCGTTTTCTGATTGTAGTGGGGCCACATCTTGAAATGACTGTGGATTAGAAAAGTTAAGAATGTTAGCCAAGACCCGTTGAAGCTGCCATTGCCTTCCAGCCTTTTCTCACCTCCTTCTCTCTCCTGGTCTCTGTTACGGGAAAGAATTACAAGTGTCAGCGACTGTTACATCTAATGAGTTCAGGACAGCATATGCTCTGGTAATGGAGTTTGGTCCTCCTGCCACAGGTGAGCAGAAATGTGGTATCTGGGCGCGAGGCAGCCTACTGGAGTGGCAAGCCGACTGCCAAGCAGAGGCAGATTTTGCAAATTGAAAGAAAAAAGGTGTTTGGAACAGTGAATGTATAGGGTTATTCTGGGGCAAAGTGCACTATTCAAAGAAATGTCTATTTACTTTTGTATTCAAATCCAAGACAATCTATCAGGCCACAGATAATCAGAGCACATATCTAGAGATGTTTACCATTTAGTATCTGTTAGAACTTGCTTGTTATCATAATGGCTATTATGCGTACGCTTGTAATTTCCAGTGCAGGACCAAAAACTGTTAAAAAATAATAAAAGGGATTCTCTAGAAAACTAGATATTCTTTTAAAAACGTTATTTATTTGAGAAAGAGATTAGGAGAGCCCTTGCAGGAGGGGGAGGGGAGGGGGAGAGAGAATCTTAACCAGACTCTGTGCTGAGCACGGAGCCCCATGTGGAGCTTGATCTCATGACCTTGAGATCATGACCTAAGCTGAAACCAAGAATTGGATGCTCAACCAACTGCGCCATCCAGGCGCCCTTAGAAAACTCGAGAGTCTAAAGCGTGTAGCTCATTTAACATCTTTGAGTGAACTAAGGGAAAAGAGGGACACAATGGAACAGCTGCAGTGACTTTGGGCAGGTTCAATACAGCACTGCACTTGACCGTGATCACAAGCACTCAAAGACTTTGCAAAGAGAAAGCCCTACATGTTAAATCAGAATTCAGAACAATGTCAGCGTTCCTTTCAGAATCGTGTATGCTTTGACTTAAAGAAAAAGCACTATTAGTTGGCATTTATTGAGCACGTACTATGTACCAATACTGTGCTAGACCCTCAGAAGCGTATGTGATTATGACCCAGTCCTGTATGCAGGTTGATGGGAAAGCAATGCTCATAAGTGGGAAGAGAAAAATACAGACTCAGGAATGAGGGTGAAGAGTTCAGTGCCTCCCCGCTACACTAAAATCACACCCTAAATTTTCCCAAAGACATAATACATTTCTGCTCCCGGGTACCTCCTTTTTATACAAAAAGGCCAATGGCATAAAGTTGGATGCTTTTAATTCTTTGTTAATTTTTCTTGTAAAGGGAAGTCATGCTCTTTGTGGAACAATGGGAATCTTCAGAGAAATCAAAGAGAATAAGCCACTTGTAATCTCCTAACCCAGAGAGAATCGCCTTTCAGCACATTTTCCCCAGAATATATCTTACATGTATATGCAAATATATCACAGACCTCAAGTTGGAATCATTTGTATACACAATTTTATACTCAGCCTTTCCTCTTAATATTCTCACAAGCATCTCTGCATGTCATTAAATACCGTACAAAACTTGCTTTTTAATTGTTGCCTGATATCCCATCACACAGATTGTAATTCATTTCACATTCCTTCTGTTGTTAGACTTTGAGGTCATTTCCAATCTCTTGCTCTTGTAAGTTGCAGATATCTCCAATTTAGAGCCCTATTGATGTTCCCACATAAAAATCTCTATGCACGTTTCTCTCTCTTTTTTTTTTTTGGTGCATATTTCTGACTATATCCTCTCTGTACATTTTTAGGAATAGGATTACTGAGCCAAACAATTGTGATAATTGTAACAGCTTTCGATACATGTTTCCAGACTGCATTCTCCTAGCGCTTCCTACTTTACACTCCCATTGCAGTGATGTGAATACTCTCAAAACATACGTCCATATTAGCGTAAGTGGATACAAGAGGGGAAATTGAGCTCTGCAAAGATATTTTGTAATGATTACTCTGCGGAGAGCTGAAATAAAGTCCTTGCTGCCCAGTTTGCTCCCTCCCCAGATCACTGTGTGACTGACTGCCTCCCTCATCACCTCCAGCCCTCTTTTCACATATCACCTCCTTCGAGGGGCCTTTCTGGAACCCTCTGACCACTTCTTACCCTGTTTTGTTTTTCTTCTAACACCAAGCATTACTTGGGGTTGCATGTTTATGGTGGACGTCTGTGTTGTTCCTGGCCTCTTGCCTCAAGCACCACGAGGGCGGGGAGCTTGTGTGGTTCGCTGTGGACGGCGCCTGGCACAGAATGTGCGCTCAGCAAGTAGGCGTGGAATGGTTGTGCCAAAATACCTCTAGAGTTTCTTTGTTTTTATGCTGTTTATTGTTATTCCTTCAGAAAACCCGAGTGTAATGTTACATAACAAGCAACTGTCAGATGTGTAGTCCATCCTGTTAGTGACTCCAAGACGGCTGGCTCCCGCCTTTCCCTCCAGAAATCACGTCAGCTGCACAACTGCACCGATCAGCGTAACAGACTCGGTCGGCATCAGCAAAATATGCATAGGGACCCCTGGCTATTTTATTTATCAGTTTTGGTATTTGGGATTCTGAAGCGAACTGGGAGAACACTGTGTATGTCCCATTGTAAGCCATCTGGGTTTACAGTGCTTTTCCAAATCATAGTTTTTTGGGCTATTTTATTATTTGTGATAGACTTTGCTTAGCAATTCAAGCAACACAGTAGTCTGCACTTGTAGGGACTTGTTTAGTCGTCCAACTCCTTGGGACAATGTCTTGAAATGAGGAAGTGAAAATAGTCCCCACTCAGGGTGAGATTATTGCCCCCCCCCCCCAGTTGCTACTTACCCGCTGCAGCTTTCCCAGGAGGCATGGGAAGGAGAGAGGAAGGAGGGAGAGAGGAGCCTTGCCTACTTAGAGATTCAGGCAGCAACAGCAAAAGGATTAGAAAATCCATCTCGCTTTGTGGATTCTCAAGGGCTTTGGTTCCCCTTTGGCCTCCCTGTAATGTGGCTAAGGGAGTGACTCTGGTTGATGGCCTCGGGAGGACTAGCCCTTTTCTCCGTAGCCACATCTGTCAGGACGTTTGTGCCAGCTCTGATGACACTTTGGCAGAGTGCTGGGCGACGAAGGCTCCGGGATGGCCCTCTCTGCATGCTAATAGGAGCGCTGCAGAATTAGGGGAGGCGGCTCATCCATCCCTGTTCTGTGCCCTGCCCAGGCCTGGCAGGAGGTCCGCGCTTAGGAAATAACAGAATGAATGAGAAAAGCTCAAAATGAAAGTGTTCCCAGGGAGCGGGACCGGGGACCCTGCTTCCTGACTTGTCTCCTGGTTTGATTAATAGGACCCCTTTCGCCGTAAAAGTATCTTTTTTTTTTTTTTAAGTATCCTGATCTGGATGGGAAATGACACAGCTGTCTATCCTGCAGGTACATTTAAATATGGAGAGGTTGGCGAATGGGTTTGAAGTAGCTAAGAAAAAAAGTGCAACTCAATTTGTACAAAATGCAGGGCCTATTTCTAGGGCCTCAGGGACCCCAGCCGGACAGCTAGAAAGCGACCTACAGTGTCATTGGGCACAACTTCCATCCTGCTCTTTCAGCATAGCTTCCTGCTGCACTAGCAGATCTCCTGGGCTGCTTGCTCTCTCAGTGTCCAGTCCGACACAAAATTCTCGAGACGTTTTCTTGCTGCCTTGGCCCCTCGGCCGCGTCTTCTCGAGCTCTGACACCACGGCGGGTCTGAGTTAGCGCTGTGAAGGTCAGTAGCACGTTCTGCAGGTTCTGACAGTGACTGATGGTTCTTCTTCATTTCGTAGAACAGTATTTACTGCTGATAGGGAGTAGAGTAATAATTACTACTATTATTACAAGCCTATTGCGTTTTCGTTGTTAGAGCTGTAGACTCAGCACAAGCGTCTCCTCAGTTGTTTCTGGCCACTCAAGTCATAGTCCATTCTGAGCTGTCAGACTGAATAGCCCCCGAGCCCTGCCCCCAACCCCGCCCCCCAGAACTTTCTGGCGATCACTGACTTTGGAGGCATCTAAATACTGAAATATGTGCTCTCTCTCCAGAAATCCAGACAACCGTCATACTTGATGGGCATAGGTATTTAGGCGACGTGTAGTCATCGGTGACTTTTGGGAAACTTGAAGGCAAGTTCAGGGTTGGCAGGGTTTGGATTTTCATGAATCCCCACGACGAAAGGCACTGAGGCTGTGCATGGGGAGTGGGGGATGGGGGATGCAGGTCACGTGAGCATTTGCCGAGGGACTGCTGGGGAAAAGAACTGAGCTGGAGATGGGAGTCGTTCACGTGGCTCTTACCCTTCAAGGTTCTTTGAGAGGAGGTTGGGCTGCTATCATCTGGGAAGGGAAGAAGATAATTGAAGTTGAGAAATTAGGAAAAGATCACAAAAAGGAAGGACTGGTTTGGAGTGTACACAAGGAAAGCAAACAATGATATAGAGACAAATGCAGGAAAATGGCAAAGTATTTTTTTGGTAAAGATTTTATTTATTTGAGAGAGAGAGAGAGAGCACAAGCAGCGGGGAGGGGCAGAGGGAGAGAGAGAAGCAGACTCCTTGCTGAGTGGGGAGCCAGATCTGGGGCTCGATCGCAGGGCCCCGCAATCATGACCTGAACAGAAGGCAGATGTTTAACCGACCGAGCCCCCCAGGTGCCCCCAAATGGCAAAGTATTGATTGCAAAGATGGCACACCACATGTACCATTATGTATATAACCAACACTCCGGACTCCCGACTGTTCTCGGAGCTCTTAGTCCCTTTATGTGGATTTAACTTAATCCTACAAAGTGGGCATTGTTGGCCTCACCGTCATGAGCCCCATTTTCACCAGGGAGGAAACTGAGGCAGGGGTTGCTAACATAACCCACACAGGGTTAGACAGCTGGAAAGCTCCCAACTGCTGTGCTCCCGCCTCAGTGCCGCTGGATATGCCCAAGTGCAAGCGGCTTCGGGACTACAAAGGCCTCTTCCCCGCGCTCTCTCAAGACAGACAGCCTCAGGACAGGTATCGGTCCGTTCCTCGAGGGTCTCAGGCGATCTGGAAGTAATGCTCTCACTACACCTGACGCTACTCAGACCACTGCTGGAACATCCCATCTGGTTCATTCCTCTACCTTTACAAGTTATGTTTATACCCTGAAGAGGGTTCAGTGTGATGTAGGGAGTCTTTTGATTTTATTGCAAAAATCTCCTGGGGAAGACTGAAGTTCCATCCCCAGAGGAGCAAATGACTTGGGCAGTTTTTATACTGTTTCCTCATAGAAGGGGCAGCGGCTCATGCGAGGGCCCACTGCTCCTCTGCCTCCACGGGCTTGAGGGATCGGCCTCCCTGTTCTTCCCTGGCCAGGAGATGAGGCCAGCCACATTGCCACGGTCATTGCCACCGTCGTGGTTTCCTGCCAGAGTGCGTCATGTGTTGTGTTTTCCAAAGTCACTGACCTCCTCGAATCTTGGTGTTTATGCCCAATGGGCCAGTCTGCGCCTTTTCCCTCCGCTTTTCGTTCATAGTATATTCGGCTGGAGTCTCGTTACTGTGCAGAGGGATGGATGTCCTGTGTAGAACTTTGTAGTAACTCTGTAAAAGGGTTTTCTCTTTGTCAAAGGAGGAAGATAGACCCTGGAGGCGAGTTGTTCCTGAGATAAATGTGCAAATGGTTTTGGGGATTGAAGAAAACACAATTGAAGGACCTGTTAGTGGTTGCCATCGAAGCTGCAGCAGAACTTTTCAGGCCCCTGGCACCTTCGAACCAAAAATTATCCCCAATCCTGGGAAAGTTCATTTAAAGATGAGTTCATAATTTAGCAGAGCTAGTATTTTAATGTAAGGTAATAAGCTATGTTTACTACAATAGAAAAGGGATTTTAAAAAACCTTAAAAAAGTGCTAAAAAATCCAAGAAGTGATAAAAGTAGGTTTTTATGATCCTGTTTCTTCAGGTTTTTTGCTGCTGTTTTTTTATTTTCTCAGCTGGGTCTCCCCCCCCCCACCACCCCGTTCCCACTCCCCTATATCTCTGATGACTCTTTTCCTCTTCCCTGCCCTGATGCACAGACCTCTTATCTCCGTGCTGGGAGGGTCGGCCAGGCCTCCGGAGTCTGTAGATTTCCGGGGCATGCCATGAAAACCAGTATTCCACCAGAGGGAGCTGAGCAGCAAAGAGGAGACCAGACGTTTTTCTTCACAGAGTTGCAGTATTTTGTATTGTTCCCCAATTTCCATTACAAGAAAAGTTCAGATATCTCAGGAGAACCTCTTCATGTTTTCCCTTTTTGATGCTGTTTCTTTTTTTGGAGGACTATTTATGTAGTCTCATCTATTTGCTCTATTTTTCCCAGCGCAAGGGAGGGGCGCAATATTGCTAATGGATCGGGAGACCAGCAGTGGAGTTGCTGCTCCCCCGTCTAGTGAGGTTGTTTGATTTAAAAACTCTGAAGTGGGGCGCTTGGGTGGCTCAGTTGGTTGGGCAACTGCCTTCGGCTCAGGTCATGGTCCCGGAGTCCCGGGATCGAGTCCCATATCGGACTCCCAGCCCTGCGGGAAGTCTGCTTCTCCCTCTGACCTTCTCCCCTCTCATTCTCGGTCTCTCTCTCTCTAATAAATAAATGAGGATCTTTAAAAAAAAAAAAAAAACCTCTGAAGTGTATCTGAGGGAAATGAAGTAAGTGCCTCCAGAGACACATGCACTTCCGTGCTCACAGCAGCATTCCTCACAGTGGCCAACACATGGAAATGATCTAATCATCAGCAATGGCGGAATGGATAAAGAAGATGGGGTCTATATAATGGAATACTATTCAGCCATATAAAAGAAGGAAATCCTACCATTGGTGGATGAACAGGAAGGTCTTAGGCTAAGTGATATAAGCCAGAGAGAAAAAGACAAAGACTGTGTGATCTCCCAATATTTGTGGACTTTCAGGAAGTGGAACTCATAGAAACAACGTAAAGTGGTGGTTGCCAGAGGGTGGAGAGTTGGAGATATGGAGAGATGTTAGTCAGAGGGTACAAAGTTCCAGTGTAAGATGAACCACTTCCAGGGATCTAATGTACAGCATGACAACCGTAGTTAAAACTGTACTGAATGCTTGAAATTTGCTGAGAGAGATTGTTTTTTTTAATCTTATTTATTTATTTGTCAAAGAGAGATACAGAGAGAAAGAGCACAAGCAGGGGGAGTAGCAGGCAGAGGGAGAAGCAGGCTCCCCGCTGAGCAAAGAGCCTGATGTGGGACTCGATCCCAGGACCGTGGGACCATGACCTGAGTTGAAGGCAGACGCTCAAACGACTGGGCCACCCAGGCATCCCTGCTAAGAGAGATCTTAAGTGTCCTCACGAGAAAAAGTGGTAGCAATGTGAAGTGGTAAATATGTTAATGAACTTGATTGTGGCGACCATTTCACAGTGGGTGCACCTGTCAGATTAACTCACTGTGTGCCTTAAATATATACACTTTTATATCTTTTCATGGTGTATACATGTATCAGATCATCATGGTTTATGCCTTACATATATACAATTTCATTTGTCAGTTATACTTCAATAAAGCTGGGGAAAAATGCCCCCGGGTCACAGGTCTGGGGCCCGATATTAACATGGTAAATGAGTAAGAGCGTGTGCATGTGCGTGTGTGCGCGCACACGCGTGTGTGAAAGAGACACAGAACGAGAGAAAACATTCTTTTGCATTCCCAGTGTAACTGGAGAATGCTGCTCTTTCACATCCGGATACAAAATTGCATTTCTTGGAGGCTTGTTACACCCTAACCCTACTCCGCCACATCCAGTCACATATCCACAGTCCTCAAAGTCTTTCATGTCTGTCCAGTTTTCTCTCAAGTCACAGTATCAGTGGATTTGATGTAACGTCCTGGTGGAAAGCGCATCTAACTCTCCAGCTCTGATGCGTCTCTGTCCCGCCAGTGGCCTCCCCCTTCACACCCGCCCCGTTGCAGCCATTCTCCTCCAGGGTGGTGTCCCAGACAGAGCCAGCCCGGGAGCTGCTGACTTCGGGAATCTGCAAGTGTGACATCCCCATCCATGCTACTGCCGTGCGGTAGTTCTCCCACTCAGTCGTTCCCACTGTGTCGTCTGTCCTTCACCTTGTACCAGACCTCCCGGGCCAGCCACTCTCAGACCCAAGACAGCTCTTCTCTTTCTTTCCTGCTCGCTGATTCAATTCACGGGTTCCACCCTTGACCCAATCTCTTGCCAATTCTCTCAGCTCCTTTCCCCCTTTGGACATTCTGGGCTAACAGCTCAGCAAAACCGCAGCCCGAATCTATCCAGGTGTTGACCTTCTTCACCCAAAACCCAGGCTGTGGAGCCGTGCTGGGGGAAACCCCCCGCCCTGGAGACTGCATACTCATGGTGTCCAACTTCTGCTGGGTCCTCAGCACCGGGCAGCGACCCTTTCCGGCTCCAACGAACCATCTGTGCCAGTCTTGCCTCAGTTACGTTCTGCACACGTTGTTCCAAGAAATTCGCCAACTCGGGTGCCGAGGGCGTGTTTTGATGCCTTTCTCTTTCTCTCCGTCTTTGCCGTGACTGAGAAGCACTGTGGAAATAAACTGACATGAAATATTTCTTGATTCTAGAAGTCATCAAGGATAGTGGAAATTGCCTCAAGTATACAAACCGCTTGTCTAACATGAGCAGAAAAAGGTGTTTCTGTGAAGGGTTTCATACAGGACATGCTGAGCTAACTTCTCCTCGTGTATCGGCTGATGATAATGTTTTTCTCGCTATTCACATATCTTTAAATAATTTGGCACGATTCTATATTAATCCTGTCAACAAAGCTATGATTTTGTGAGTGGGAAGTCTCATGTTGTAGTGTAATCTTGAAACATGCAAGAAACAGAGCTTGAAACCGTGGAAGCAAAGCTCTGCCACAGTACGATTGAAGTTATGTCGACCTTAATTCATAAAAGCACACCTGGGCTGATATGAACCTTTTATAGTTTTGTTTTGTTTTTTGTTTTTTGGTCTTGTAACCTTTTAAAAGAGCATCCACACAGTGCTATAATTTAAGAGGTAATTGGAGCAGTGCCCATGTAAGTTGTGAAAAGAAATTGGTAGCTGGGGCTGTGGGAAAAGGCTTCTGCTGATGTTTCTTTTCGGGTAATTTTTCTTCAAGGCCTCTTTTATAAATATATGTTGGTAATTAAGATCCAGTTTCAAATGGGGGCTGTCCCTTGGAGGAGGGAGCCGGAGCTTGCCGTCCAGGTCACTGCAGGAAAATATGCAAGTTCAAATATGAACTCCCGAGGCCAGGGTCGGCCATCATCAGAGGACCTGCCCTCAAGTCCTGTGAGCCCTGCTTTTGACTTGTTTGCTCCATCCTTTTGTGGCCAACTGCTTGGGTTTTGTGTGGATTGAGCAGAAGCCTTGGTCTTGTTAGAGCTTATTAGAGCCTTGCTCTTAGTCTCCTTCCAAATATAAATATAAAACCTCAAAAGCTTTCTTTTAGTTTTATAATGTATTTAGGAATTTCCTTCTGTGTTCTTATTTTTTATTAAATGTCCTTGAGCGTTTAAATGAGACATTTTAAAATGTAAAAAATTAACTACCATTGCAAACACAACATAAGATAATTTGGCTGTAATTAAACCCAGTTTGGGAGTGCCTGGGTGGCTTAGTCGGTTGAGTGTCCAACTCTTGATTTCTGCTCAGGTCATGATCTCAGGGCTGTGAGATCAAGCCCTACTTCGGGCTCTGGGCTCAGGGGGGCATCTGCTTTGGATTTTCTCCCTTTCCCTCTGCTCTTCTCCCTGATCACGCTCACACTCTCTCTCAAATAAATGTTTAAAAAACCCCCAAACAAACCCTGTTTTGTCCTTTCCAAAGACTACTCCCACTGCCTTATCTCATTTCCATGTGCTTTCCTTGGAGCCTACATGGTAGTCAGAGAGGTTCCTAAATTCATTGTGCCTTAGTTCCACTTGGAGAGTATGTTCAGGGTGTAAAATGGCGTCTACTCCCAGTGGCTGACATTCAGAAGCCTGGGATGCGACCCAGGTATCCACAGTTCCCAGGGATCCCCCAGGTGGTTTTGCTGGAGGTAGATCGAGGTGGTCACAGACATACTCCGAGAAACCCATTGGAATCTACCCCTGGAGCTGAAGTCTGGAGGCTCGGCCCTGAAACTTTAGGTTCTTTGGATTAGTAACTTAATTGCTTTGGAATTTATTTTTTTAAACTATGAAGTGGTGAGTTGAATTAGACTATTTTACCAACAAATTTTTTCTAGATAGTTTCTGATAGTTTGTTCCAAAGAAATGCCTGTATGACTGAGTAGTGAAAGGATTTAATTTTATTACATAACATTTCACATTTTATTTTAGGCTTTTGGCCACATTTTATTTATGGTTTAGCAGGTCTCAGTAGATAAATAAGTCCTACATTTGATCACTTGATTTAAATAATTACAACAGAAAATATCTCAGTGTACTTGGATTAAATTCATATCACATAGGAAGATAGACATTTGGAAGCTAGACATTTTTAAGCCTCTCTTTCTCCCTTCCACTCAATGCATGTGGCATAACACACAATGTGCAGATTGAAAAGGAGAATCAACCACCCAGGAAATGTTTTTCACATGGATCTCCAATTGTCCTGCACCATTTGTTGAAAAGAGTATTCTTTCTCCATTAAATTCTTTGACACCTTTCCCAAAAATCAATTGCCCATATGCACGTGTCTGTTTCCGGGCTCATGTTCCATCGATCTACTCGTTTGTCTCTAGGCCAATACTATATTGCCTTGATTATTCTAAGTTATCCATACTATCCTGTAGTTTTGAAATCAGTTAGTATAAATCCTCTTTGTTCTTTTGCAAAATCAGATGCTTCTTGTAGTTCTGTATATATTTCCATATAGATTTTAGAATCAGTTTTTTTTTTCTCAATAGCTATATATATAAAAAAAAGCCTGCTAGGATTATAACTAGGATTGCTTGGAAGCTATAGATCAGTTGGGAAAGAATTGACATATAAACCATAGCAATTTTACCCCGTCATGTTAGCTTTTGGTTTTACAGGATTGCTCTTAATTTAAGGAAGAGAAATCCTCATTAGCAAATGTATATTCTGAATAGTATATAGATAATGAGTGCAAATTTCCACTCTTAAGCTTCATGTGGCATCTATCCTAGTTATGTCTGTGGTGATGAGAACATTAAATAATTTTCTTAGGGCATTTTCATAATTTTTGAAAGACATTAAATTAAGTAAAATGTACAAATTAAAAATGATATTTCCATCTTAACCAAAAGGCTAAATGGCTCCATGTCCATTCAAGAGAATTATAAGGATGGTGTCCAGTCTGATTTCTCCTCTTAAGAACAGTGGTAAATATTTAACAACTGACTCTCCAGATGGAGAAGAAGGAGGAGAAGGAGGAGGAGGAGAGGGAAGGGGAGGAGGAGGAGAAGAAAGAAGAAAAAGGAAGAAGAAAGCCCTGATTTGTAGAGTGTGCCAATTTCTGTGGTGTAAACACTCCCACTACAGCCATTTTCAAGCTACCCAGGTGATGCAAAGTTAGGGAGAGATCACACTAGCACCCCCATTTTACATTATTTCCATCAGACAGACACAACAGATGTGAATAACTTCAAGTGCATAAATGATAATAAAATATAGTAAAATAATTAGGAAGGGATGGGGTTTGAGTATTTGTTAACTTTGCTTTTAATATAATTTACTTAATAGTAAGTCTTTTTGATATAATTTTTAGTAATGGCCATGTTTAACAGCTGGCTCACAGAATTCCTGAAAATGTCGCCATTGGCAAGCTGGTATGAGCTGGCCCCAGCACGCTACTGTGAGCCAAGAGTAAGGAGTGCAGCATTATGTTGTGTTTTTTATTAATTAAAATTTAAGGAAGTTATGCATTAAAAAAAATATTTTATTCGTCGGAGAGAGAGATTGAGAGCTCACACGAGAGAGTGCACAAGCAGGGAGAGTGGTAGACAGAAGGAGAAGCAGGCTCCCCGCTGAGCAAGGAGCCCCATGCGGGACTCATCCCAGGACCCTGGGATCATGACCTGAGCTGAAGGCAGACACATAACTGACCGAGACACCCAGGTGCCCCTGTGGTTTGAACTGCAAGTGTGCTAATGAATTCTCTCATTTCCACTTATTTGAAACTGACTTATTTCTCCTTCACTTTTGAAGAATACTTTGTAGATATAGAATTCTAGATTTTTAAAAAAGATTTTATTTATTTGATACAGAGCGAGCAAGCACAAGCTGGGGGTAACGGCAGGCATGCGTGTGCGTGTGTGTTAAAGTGATGGGACAGGGAAGATCAGCTGGAACTTTTCCTCAGGGTGAGGTGGGTGAAGTAACCCCACACTGGCTCAGACATGTAATAGCGCCTCCCGGAAGTTTCTCATCACATAGCAGTGATCGTCCAGGCCGGTTCCAGGTGAGGAGGGTAGACGGCGTTTGTTGGGGGCAGGGGAAGGGCGGAGGTGTCTACTCCACCAGTCATGCGGGGACCAGGTTAAAGACAGCTCTGCAACTTTACCCAGGAGGGCACAGGAGCTGTACCCCGGTCCGCAGAAAGGAGCTGGGCACTGATGAGGAGCAGCAGCAGAAGTTTGAAACCGCCAGGCCTGGAAGGGGGCGCCTGGGTCTACCTCTTCCCTCCCATTGGCTGCACCTAGTCACATGACCACACCCAGCGGCGAGGGAGGCTGGGAAACAGTCTTTGCGCGCAGGGCGCAGGCGCAATGCAGATTTGCGACCACAGGTGTAGCTCCTGTCACTCTTTCCCTAGTACTTTCTTAGCTGTCCTGATGCAGCATCATCCGGGGGCCTGCTGGCCTAGAGATCCAGAGACTTGAGTTTAGAGGAGTCTTATCATTAATTAACTGTGCACTTGCACCAGTCCCCTCCCCTCTCTGGGTCTCAGTTCCCTGGTCTGTAAAATTCCAGGCTTGCACCAGGTCCTTCCTCGTTCTGTTGACTCTGCTTATTCACTCCCGTCTTCTCGACTAAGCATTCCCTGCACTTGCTTCTCTCCATCCTGCTCTCCTGGGGATGGCTCTTGTCCATCTCTGGTCCTGATATGAACCCCAGTGGAAACTGGTCTTGGCTGTGGTCTTGGCCGATGCGTCCACCTGCCTGGCTGGGCCCCAGGGCCGAGGAGCACAGGGCACTTCTGACTCAGGAGTTCTGAGGGACTGAGCGCAGCTGTTCTATCTTGGGAGAACTGTGCCTGTGCAGGTCCGGGGTTTGGCAGGAAGCGCCTCTCATTTTGCTTCACTCAGGAAAATGCCAAGTTCAATATGCAGCTGCCAACATTTTGCTCCAGGAGACTCTACCTCTGAAGAATTGGAGCGCGCGGTAGAGAACCGTAGCCTCTGCAGTCAGTCCGTCAGGGTTCAAACCCCGTCTCTGCCTTTCCGAGTTGTGTAGCTGAGACCAAATTACTTCATCTCTCTGTACCTCAGTTTGCTTCTTTGTAAAGTATTGTTTAAACCAAACATATAATTTAAAAATACATTTTTTAAAGATTTTATTTATTTCTTTGACACAGAGAGAGGTCACAAGTAGGCAGAGAGGCAGGCAGAGAGAGAGAGGGAGAAGCAGGCTCCCTGCTGAGCAGAGAGCCCAATGCGGGGCTTGATCCCAGGACCCTGGGATCCATGATCTGAGCCGAAGGCAGAGGCTTTAACCCACTGAGCCACCCAGGCGCCTCTAAAAATATTTTTATATAAAATAACGCTCAGAGTGTTTTTGGAATATTAAGTAAGCTAATGCATGTAAAGGGTACAGAACGATGTCCACCATGTGACGAATACTGTGGAAAGTATTGTTTTTAGTGTTGTTGTAATTAATATAATTCTTAGTGTGCAGAGTATTTAAGGAAATGGTGCTCTAATGGGCATTGTGGATAGGAAATAAAAGGGCCAAGATCTCGTTTTAAAATTGGTGGTGGGAGGGGCGCCTGAATGGCCCAATCCCCTAAGCCTCTAACTCTTGATTTCAGCTCAGGTCATGATCTCAGGGTCCTAGATCCAACCGCACCCAATCCAGGCTTCTGCACACTGCACGAGTGTACTTGAGGTTTTCTCTCCCTTTCCCTTTGCACCCCCACTCTGTGCATAGGCCCACACTCTCTCAAAAAAATATATCTTAAAAAAGCAAAAACAAAAACAAAATTGGCAGTGAGTAGAATCGATTGTGCAGTGCAGCCCGTTCAAAACTAGAAAACTCTTACACTATGCAGGGGTCGCCTTCTTCTTCCTTTCCATGCTGCCTTGACTCTCTTCCTTCCCTGCTTTTTCCAGCCTCTTCTCCCTGGTGAGGCTTATGGTGGTACCACTGTGCCAGGCCGCCTACTGCAGAGCTTTTAATCAGATGACCCTCTTTCAGCAGGTCTGTCCCCCTCTATACTCTTGGCAGACATTGCTAATGAATAGGGGAGTCCGGTCCCCCCACCTCAATCCTGGGTGTCTCCAAAGAAAGGGATTATAGTCAAGACACTTAGCGCCAACCCTGGGGGGGGGGGAGGGGGGGACGACAACGATGACGCACTAGAGGTCAGCTGCTGCTCCTAGCATTAACCCCATAGTTGCTGGGTCTGTGGAGACATCAAGGGGCTCACACGGGGAAAACCAGGACTTGCAGGACAATTGGGGGGCAGGTAGGGAAAGGGGCAGAGGGGGTGGAGGGTGGCCGGGGGTGAAGTGTTCAGGGCAGTATAGAAGAAAGGAAACGTTTCACTGTGTTAACAATCAGTGTAGCCAACCTTGTGTAAGGGAATGGAGTATCCACCTTGCACAGAATTGTTTTCAACATCACCAGGGCATGGACCACCTTGGAGCTTGAGATGAAACTCAGCTGACAATTGTCATAAGACGTGGTTTAAAGAAAAGGGTCACTACTGTTCCTGAAGGTTCTGGAGAAGACCTTGTGGAAGAAGAAGGATTTGAGGTGGGCCTTGAAGGGTTTTCATTGGCAGAAGGGGAAGGACGTTTCAGGCGAGGGAACAGGGTGAACAGATGGGTCAGTGTGAGCCTGATGGGGGAGGCAGGGCCCCTCCTCCCTGCCTCCCCCCTCCGCCCTGCCTCCCGCAGGATGCGGTGCCAGGTTGCCATGGTAATGACAGACTCCTTTGGGCAAGCAGTGTTGTGAAGCCATCAGAGCAGAAAAGACGGGCAATTCCCTGGTTCCCACTTCTGCCCAGACTGTGAAATGGCAGTAAATACCAATCTGTTTTCTTCTAGAAAAAGTGGTTTCTCTTTGAGCTTTACGTCTAACTTTGAAAGAAAATAATACACCAAAAACAAATGTAATTATTTCACTATGCTATGTATTGCTTTTTTGTTTTTCTCTTCTGTGGGTCCATGTTTCTAGTATTCAAAAGTAAAATCATATTACTTCCAACATTAGAGTGAACACAACCTAACTGGCTTGAGAAAAAAATTTCTCCAAATTTATTAAGTAGGAAACACCACATGGTGCGGTGAGAGTAGAATGAGTTTTATACTGAAAGTGAGCAGCTTTCATTTCCATTCTCTGTTCTACCTCTTTCTAGAGTGTAACTAGGGACATTTTTACCTCCTGTTTCTCAGTTTTCTCCTCATGAAGTGAGGTAATAGCATCATTTCGGCGAAAGCTTGGCACGCAAAAAAAGAGAAAGAAAAAAATCAGTAACTCAAACGCCACTATTAGAATTTTTTGGCTTATTTTGTCTTCATATTTGTTCAAGTCTTAGAAAACAAAGTTGTGATCTCGGTCTACATTTAATTTTGTATCTTGCTTGCACAGTGCAACTTAACCTACCATCATTCACATTTTTCACAGGCTGTATCTGTGCAGCCGTATCCCTTGTTAGAGACCAGACAAGGTCACAACTTGCTGAGTGTTGGCATTATAATTTGCTCCTTAAACTCAAAGTCTTCATGGTGTTTTCGTTTGTTTGTTTTTTAGGGAGATCGAGAGAGAGAGAGAGAGAGAGAGAGAGAAGGGGAGAGAGAGAGAGAGAGTGTTTTGGGGGGAAGAGGTAGAGAGCGACAGAGAATCTTAAGCAGGATCCACACCCAGCGCAGAGCCCTACATGGGGGCTTATTAACTCTTATCAAGCCCCGACAAGGGGCTTGATCTCACAACCCTAGAGATTATGACCTGAGCTGAAATCAAGAGCTAGACACTTAACCAACTGAGCCACCCAGGCACGCCATCTTCATGGCATTTTTACTTGGACAAATAAATGCTCTTACAAACAAATACACTTACTCTTGAATACAAGTTGAAGGGGAGGACCGGCCTTGCCCAGAGAGGGCCATGTACTTTGTGGATGGAGCACACTGTCTTGGATGTGGATGCTTTCACTCAGTCGGGCCAAGAACTAGGGAAGTTTGGGTGCCGGCTGTCTGCCCTGCCCCTCCCATGGGGAAAGAGCGTGGATGGCAGGCTGCTGAGTCGGCACACTGACCCAGGCTTGGAAGCAGCCCTGCTGGGTTTTGGCACTGGTCTACACAACTCGAGATTTCCCGTTATGTCTTTGTTTCAGCTTTAATATTTGGGATTTATTTTTTAATGTCCTAAAATCTTAAATCATTGCTTTTATTGCTTTAGCTTCATTTTAGCTTTTCCAAAGAAATTTTATTCTTTTAATTGCTTAGTCCTCAACAAGTCTGTTATTTACTTGTTTTTTTGCAGTACACAAGTGGGATAATGCCATTAGAGGAAAAAGAGAAAATTACCCATAACCCAAACACAACTCTTACAGGTTTTGTTTATTCTCTGTTGATATTCAGTGTATTAAACATAGTCATAAACATGGCAGACGAGGAATTTGTTCTGCTGCTTCGCTTAACCTGCCATTATTCACACGTTTTCCATACTATTTTAGAGCGTTTATGACTTAATGGTTGCAGTATTCTATGTGGTGATTGTAAACCATAATTGGCCTACCCATTCTCTATATCACACTCATAATTTTGCCCAAATTTACTGTGAAACTTTTTGATGTTCAATGTTGAATTTCCAGCTTTTCCTGTATTAAATTGAAGCTATTTTATGCCACTTGTTTACTTATTGCATGTTAGGTTTCCTGAAAGATTTGACCAATTCCCGACATAATAGCTGGATAATATTGAGAACAGCTGTTTCATTGAACTCTTGCTGAAATCTGATATAATAACAATTATCAATTTATTTACTTCTGCTAATTAAATAGGAAAAGGGACTATCTTGTTTAAATAGGAAAAGGGACTATCTTGTTGCATTTTTCACCCCTGGTAAGCTTGAACTTTTGTGCATTCTATTGCGTTCTATTTTGTGAATTATCTTTTTAGATCCTGTGAATAGCTGGACCTAATGTTTTTCTTAGTGTTTTAGAGAAGAAAAAAAAATGTAGCACTTTGCTGCAAATGCTGGTTCGGTTCCTATTCAACATCCTTTCTGGACTGAGGTTTCAGTCTCAGTGATCTGGCCTTCCTGTGTTCGTACCATAATGTAAATGGTGCTGCTTTGTAATTTTCCCGGAACCTTCTTTACGTTCTTGTCCTCCCCACATTTGACATGGAGACTGTGTTTGGCGAGTTGCTGCTGCCCCCACACCCGAAAAAATCCTGCTTGAGTCTTGATTTGTACGTGAGTGAAATCTGCACATAATTTTGGAGCTGCAGACATCAATCAGTCCTTTATTAAGGAGATGAGTGAATGTTTGTGGAAATGAGTTCTTTAAATGCTTCCCTCATTCAGTCTCAATTCCAGATTTGTTCTGTGAGCTGCTGGAGTTTTTAGTGTACAATTGCGATATTATAGTCCATGTTTATGTAGCCTTAGATCGCATGTGTCAGAGTCTCTTATTCAATGTTTTGTAATGTGTGAATAGCAAACAGGAATAACTTTGAATTGCACAGCCTTCTTTAGGAGCGCTCTTTCTAGAACGCCTTGGATGTTGGAAAGCTTTCTTTAACATACCATGGTATTGGAATGATACAGTGTTTGACTTTTCATCCTTATTAACTGAGGGTACTATCTTGTGTTCAAGGCCATTGCTTTGGTGCTAACATTCTCACCCAAGACGGAGACATAATCACTGCTATGTATTTGACAGAATACTTTGTAGTAGCTCAGTGACTCAGTTTCCTCATCAGCAAAATGGGAACATTAACAACATCTATCTCATAAGGTTGTCTTAAGACTTAAATAGTTAACAAAAATAACTGGCAACCATGAGACATCAGCCATGACCCAGGCAAAGGAGAAACAGAAGTGAACCGCCATTTCACCAAGACGTGGAAAGGGAAGTGCTGGTCAATGGGTGTCTGGAAACATTTCCGGTGTTGCCGAATTTAAAAGCTGGAAGTGGTGTCTTTGTAGCATTTCGTCTATGCCCCGGTCTTGTCATTTTTCAGGTGAGAAAATTAGAGCTTGGAAAGTTTCAGTAATTCTTTAAATTTTTTTTTTTTAGTTATGAAAACAATAATGCTCAGTACACGGAGGTGTGTAAAGTAAGAATTTTCCTTTCTTCCTGTCTATTCCACTCCCCAGGAAAGACCCATCAGTGGTCTTTGATGTAGCCTCCTCCAGGCATTCTCTTTCCATATTAAGTAGCATTTCTAAATTTCAGAGGGAATTGGAGGCAGAACGTAGAGGAGAAGGCAAAACTTATGACTCCAGCTAAGTATTCTTCCAGGCCCCATGCTGACTCCCAGAGACGCCCCTGGCTCCGTCAGGAAGCATGGGGGGTGAGGGTGGGCAAGGAGATGGTTGGGATGCTCCTACAGCCACCAGCTACTGTCATTGGGGGAAGCCCTGATCATAAATCACCTGGTCTTTTCTGGGCAAGTCAATGGCTTTAAATAATGTTTCCCTGCAGATATGAAAATAAGGTGCTATCAATAAAAAGTCTTTGTCCAGTTACATATTATCTTGAGATCTATGTGCAACAAGTTAATGGGACTCTTTTAAACATCTGGCCAGAAGATTTTATCTTCTGTGAGTCTATAAGACTTCTAGGGTTCCCTGAGATAGTTGCTATTTAATGAATGAATACATTTTGTTTAAGTTCAACATGCTTTTTGTGTGGTCATCTGTTAAGACAGAAGATGGACAAACCTTGCCAAAATAACCATTGGAAAATGAGTAAGGGTAATAGATTGTGCTCATAAACAAGATTGCTAAAGGAGACACAAATTTTGTACTCTCTTAACTCGAGACCTATTTTCTACGGTTATAATAACCTCATAATGTCATGTTTTATACTTTCTGGTCACCCTTTCTAAAAATCTCCAAGTCTACTACATGTGGTCCAGAAGCACCAACAGTAAATGGTGCTTTACAGATGGACAGATCAGAGATCGGGGCACCTGCAGGTGTGCTCATGGAGAGGTAGGCATTCGAACGCTATCTTGCTGCATTGCCCGGCGCAGTCCTCCAGTGACCAACTCACACTTTGCAAAATGAGCTTCTTTTTCTCAGCTTTGCTATGATACAATGCAAATGAATCAACACTGTGTCATTCTGCAGACTTTTTTTTTTTTGGTTTGTTTGCCATCTTCCGAGTGTTCTTATCCAAGAAGAATTTCAGTTTGGGAGGATTGAAAGCCCCATGGCTCTCTGCCCCTCTGACACTCTAGACTCCATATATCACTCAGGGGCCTTTTAAGGGTTGATTCATGCAAATGGGGGGCGCCCTGGAGTTGCTAACTTGGCTGACCCCAATGGGGGTGACAATTTGAAAAGCTCTCCTTAGCATTTCTGCCCAGTGAGGCCTCAGAATAGTGACCATGGTGTTGTTGAACCATTTTACTAGGTCCTCCTTAGTAAAATCTAAAATGAGCCTTTATAAGGCTAATAATATGTAAAGAGTTATGTACTTTCAATAAGCTTAAGGGTAATTATCTATGGTACATCTTGGGTATTGTCTCTAAATTCCTTCCAGAATACTGGAAAGCTGTAAGCTTTAGTTAGGATAATACTCATGACTTGGGGCGTCTGGGTGGCTCAGTTAGCTAAGCGTTGGGCTCTTGATTTCACTTCAGGTTGTGATCTCAGGGTCATAAGATCGAGCTCTGATGGAGCCTGCGTAAGATTCTTTCTCTGTCCCTGCCCACCCCCCTTCCTTTGTCCAAAAAAAAAAAAAAAAATCATGACCTAATAGTTACTGAGGCTCGACTATCACATATTAATCATTTAAGTGTTACATCAATTGATGAGCAGGTTTCAATTATTATTACATTCATTTCACAGCTTAGAAAACAGAGGCACAATTTCCCAGCTAGTGATTGAGAAAATTAGGATAGAAATCTAGAGGGTTTGGATTCAGGGTCCAATCACCCAACCACCATGTTAAACCATGCAAAACAATTTTCCGTTTCTTCTCTTTCCTTTCACTGACAGCTTAAAAAATAGATCAAACAAAAACAAAAGAGGAAGGGGAAGGAAAGGGAAGAGGGAAGGAGCACGGTGAGGGATTGCTGGGATCTTTTAGACACCTGTTAGGATTATCTGAAAATATGTTGGGGGAGGAATACAAAACAGGAAATGGAAATGTCAGCGGTCAGACACTGAGACAGGGAAAGAAGCCAGTCTAAAGTTCTGGAGTTCCAACTCCTCCCTAATGTTGGAAGCAGGTTACCTCTAGCGGTAGAGGCTAAGACCCACCACACCCACATGCTGTCTTTGCAAGCTGGGTCACACTCAAGACATCTGTGGGAGCCTGGTGGGTCCTCTCTGTGGGACTACCGTGTTCAGAACTCAAGCTTCGTGCTGCATTACAGTGCAGAACTCCTGGGTCCTCCGGCCACCCTGCCCTTCTAAATCAGAGCAGTTCTGGTATTTTCGGTTTCTTAGTTTGGGGTTCTGAATAGGATCTTTTTGGGCGCAAGATCTAGCAGTTCAAAATCCACTGAAAACCGCTTATGTGGATGACTTAACTTATTCCTGTGATCTCTGTGTTTTGGGTGTCAATTTCTGTGTAGCAAGTTACTCCACAACTTAGTTGCATACGACTGCCATTTTGTTTTGCTCAGGGTTTTGTGGGTTGGGGATGTGGGAAGGGTTCTGCTGAGGGATTGATCTCCAGTCCCTGACATGTCAGCTGGAACGTCTGGGGCTGAGGATTCACTGCTAAGACAGCTTTTTCCCCTAGAAGTCTGGTCTCTCCACGCTCCTCTTCCTATTCCCCTCCCTCCGCCTCCCCGATGTTGGTGTCTCATGCCCCTGGACATCTCCGTGTGGCTTAGTTTCTCACAGTATGGTGGTTTCTGGACCGTCGTCTTCCCAATACAGTGGTTGCCTTCCAAGATGTTGGAAGCTTCTACCTGGCTCGGATGGTCAAAGCAGCCACCAGCCCCGCCACATTCACAGGCGTGCAGAAAGGTACCCACTTCTGGACAGGGGAGCCGTGAGGTCACATTGAGGAGGAGATGTGGGTGGGAGCTGTTGGAAAACCTTGGGTCTTGGAAAATAAGACCTGCTTCATCTCACCACTACCGAGATACAATTTCAACTTCAACCTCACTGCTCTCAGATGCTGGCGTCTGCACCCTTCCACCTGCCTCTCTCCTATTTCCCTGTTCTTCTCGTCACCCTGCTTGTGAGAGTCTCATTCTTTGCTGATCACACTGCTTATAACTTGTTGCTTGTTTGGGCACATTAATGACTTCTAGAATGGTCCTCCTTCTCATCACTCGTCTTCTGTCTGGTTGCAGCTTATTTTTACTTCTCACTGAACAAGCGGCGTTTACGAAGCGGCTCCTGTTAATCACATCTCTCTTCCACGTGGCATTCTAATCAATCATGGCTTTGTTCATGCAATCTTTGGTCTTGATTTCCTCCTTCGGTGTGGTTCATTGTTAATAGGTGGTAAATGCTGCTTATTTGCTTCCAATATTTAACAATTGATTTCCTCCAGAACTGATGTTATAACAGAAGTCTAGAAGGTTGGGTACCGAGGGGTCCAGCTTTCGTTACAATTAGGAAAGGCTTTATAACTAAAATCTGTTATGTGTGGTGATACAAACTAATGAGACCTACCATGGTGATCATTTTACAAGATGTGCAAATAGCAAATAATGATTTAAACTAGTATGTTGAAATATCGAAACTCATGTTAATTATACCGCAATTTAAAAAAAGTAAAAAAAGAAGTAAAAAAAAACATATTTAGGATAACTTTTACCTTATAAATTAGCTTTGCCAACAGTTTTTAAAAAGTGAAAACAATTGTAGAAGATTAAATTTATTTCCACATGGGATTTTGACTTAAACATGCATCAGACTTCTGTTTTCGTCCATGTTTCCACCAACCAAAATGACCAAAAGAATATGAAAATAGCAGGTGCCTGGGTGGCTCAGTGGGTTAAGCATCTGACTCTTGGTTTTATTGCAGGTCATGATCTCAGGGTTGTGGGATCAAGCCCCACGTCGGGCTCCATGCTTAGCTCGGAGACTGCTTGTCCCTCTCCCTCTACTCCTCCCCCTGCTTGCACTCTCTCTCTTTCAAATAAATAAATAAAATTTAAAAAGGGTATGAAAATAGGCAACACTTCGTAGACTCAGGGAACCAGGGAGAAACTCTGATCACATCACACAAAATACAGTAGAGATGGTAACAGATTAAAGAAAGCCTGAGGCTTATTTGAACCCCCTTCCTAAGAAAAGCACATCGGCGATGTGGTGAAGAAACTATATGGGTTACATTGTTCCATCTCTCAATTTAAAAAGTTCTCATCAACTCTCACCAGTTTTCTTTCCTATCAGATGATGATGCATTGAATGAATTATTTAATTATGATGACGAACTGGTGATTTCTCTCATCCTTTCATGGGTCCTATTATCATGAGCCAGGATTTTTCTGTGTAGAACTTTCCCTCATCCGCAAAAGCTATGGTTGACCCTGAACTATTTTTCACATAGTAGATGCAGGATGAAGGATCTCCTTCTGATGGGGTTTAGGACACACTGCCCTTGGCATATGGGATTCAGAACATACTGCCCTTGGCATATGGGGTATTTTCAGCTGAAAAAAGTGGCAGAAGCAGGCCATGTGAGAGGTTTCCTTCCTGCACGCAGAGGAAAGGAGCATCCCTATCTCCAAGGACAAAGGGATGTCAAGGAGAATCCTGGCAAACAGGGCTGGCTGTTTCCCCCTCCTTACTATGCTTACCTTATCTCCTTAACCTCTATTTCTACAGGACTCTCTCCTCTTCATCCAGCCGAGCATAAAAATACTCAGGCAGAGCTGTTTCCTTAGAAAGGTTGCCATGTCGCATTAAACTTACTTTAAATACATTTATACACTATTCTCCTCTGGGGGGAAAAACGCTATTATGTTTAAAAGTCGTGAAATAAATGGAACCATTTGACTTTAGGAGGACTGTTTTGATATTTTGTTTTATTTTTTAAATTTGTAACTTGTCGGTCACACTTCTAAAATGCAGGGTCAAGTGTGTTTATTAAATCCTAGATGCTGGCACTAAGCCCACTCTAGGTACTTGTGCAGAAAAGACCGGAAAGCATGTGAGTGTTCGCGTAGGTTCACTGGCAGGTCCCTGTCTAAGGTTGGGACGAGGCCTTTCTGGTGGTTACTCTGAAGGGGAAAATAAGTTCAGGGTGATGTAACCTAGAGGGCTTACTGTATGTGCAAGGGGACGTTCTGATAAATTCAGTAGGACAGTGTGCGTTAGTGAAAGGAAATGATGCATTGCCTGCTCTGGGACGTTGGGCGAGTTATTGAACCTCTCGTGACCTCGGTTCCCAGCCTGACTGGTCCTGGGCCTCGTCCCCAGGAATCTCTGTGGTTCCCCTCAACCCTAAGACACTCTCATATTATCAAAAGACGATTTAAGCTGGGCAGCCTTTCTCATTCTCAGAAGGACATTTCTACGTGGTCTCTTCTTTCCTTATGTGGAGAAAATATATGTACAGATTCAATGCTTGAAACTACAAACAGCTTCAATGTTTGCATTTCTCAGTATTTACTGAAAGTGCAAAGGCAACTTGGACCAAGTTCAGACATCATTATGAGTAATCGATTAAAATATCTAGTAACATCACGTGCCTTTTTGTTGAATGTATGGATTTACTGATTTCCCTCGTCACGTGGAAAGCTGGTATTGTTTCCCAAACTGGCTGCCCCCCCCCCCCCGCTCTGTCCTCCCCCCCCTTTTTTTTGGGTAATTTCAACACAATCCTTCCCTATCGTTAAGCTTTTACAATAAAAGTAACATTGATTCTCTGTAACTGCTTCTGGTAATGTGTTTGAATTTTTTAAAAGGTCTAAAGACCTTAAATAATGGTTGTACAAGCAAATAGGAGAAACTATTAAGTCTGGGCTTCATCTCGGTCTCCTGCCCAGGTGATTTTAAAAACCAGCCCCTGCACATTTTGCTTAGCTCTCGACATAGATCTTAGCTTCTGATCCAATTTTATGAAGTTGAGTGTAATGGTTTGGGTATCTGATGAGCTCCTCTGTCACCCAGTATTCCCCTCAGCCCTTGGAGTAAACAGAAACTTCTGGTCGGACCAGTCTGTGCCATCAAAGTTACATAGTAGGCAGCCCCTCCAGCCTTCCCGTGCCTGAGAGCTTTTTACCTCCAGTAAGATTTCCGCTTTGTCCTTCCAGTGTAACCAAAATGGAACTCTCCAGCTGGTCCCCAGGGCTACTTAATGCTCTGTTTCCAAACCTCACTCCTTTTCCGTACTTGGCACAACTTTTCTGCCATACCCCACTTTCCCCTTGATCCACACTCAGATTTGTGTCTTCAATAATTTGTGTTTCCGGGGCGCCTGGGTTGCTCAGTGGGTTAAAGCCTCTGCCTTCGGTCCAGGTCATGATCTCAGGGTCCTGGGATCGAGCCCCATATCGGGCTCTCTGCTCAGCAGGGAGCTTGCTTCCTCCTCTCTCTCTACCTGCCTCTCTGTCTACTTGTGATGTCTCTCTCTCTGTGTCAAATAAATAAAATCTTTAAAAAAAAAAAACACAAAACCTGAATGTCTTTATAAAAAAAAAATAATTTGTGTTTCCTACTCACAACACATTGGCTTATAGCCTGTAAGTGTTTTGAGGCCCTGTGTTGGTTCGAGAGTGTGAACCTTCCGTAGGCAGAAAATGGACGTTTCCTCTGGCTCTTGAGCTCCTCTCTCTCCGTCGTGTCCTTTGCTTTTGAGGCAACCCAGTGACTTCATGCTCCATTCTGGCCGCGACAGGCCTGTTTGGTCTGTGCTGTGGAGGAGGCTGAATTGATGAAGGACGACGCTGGTGAGGATGGAGGAAGGTGGCGGATGAAAAGGAGGAGGTAGGGCAAGATGGCGGCTAGCAGAGACAGTGTAGGGTTAGAAGGAGGACAGAGGGACCCTTGGGAGGAATAAGAGCTGATCCCAGCCTACATTCAGTTATTCATATTCAATCTTGCCCCTTTCCCAGCTCTCACTGATTTTCCATGAAAATAAAATAAAACAGGACTACACTGGGGAAAGCAGATTTTTCAGAATTTGCCTTATATGATTTTTTTGGGGGGGGTTTGGTTGCAATTTCTATTTAGCCTTGGGCTTAGGGAGGTGTCTATTTCGAAGAAATGCCTTCATCCTTGACAACTTCTCGTATAGTCTTGTTTATCCTCAATATAATAAAATAATAGTGGATTTTTCACCCTCACATAGAAGACTTGAAGAGATTTGCTTGCATATTGGAGAGCTGAGGCAATCGACGAAAAAGACGTCTTCGAAACTGGT
>CM052810.1:165884797-165934478 GCA_028533885.1 Nasua narica | reverse complement strand
GGGCGGGGAAGGAAGCCTGAAGATTTCCTTTCTTCCCTTTGGGTTGATTTTCAAGTCCTGATCTTATCTTAATGGGTAACGATGGGATTGTTGGGATGAAAAAAAATCTTTTTGACAAATTTAAGAAATTCTACATTAAAGAAAGGAAATCGGAACTAGGCTAGAAAAGGTGGAAGTTAGGGAGATTCAGGGCAAAACATGTCAATAGTGAGTAGGAAACTCTTTTAAAAATTTATTTATTTATTTATTTGAGAGAGAGAGAGAGAGAGAGAGAGAGTGGCGGGGGGAGGGCAAAGGGAGAGGGAGACAGAGAACCTCAAGCAGACTCCCCGCCGAGTGTGGAGCCTGACGTGGGGCTCGATCTCACGATCCTGAGATCAGGACCTGAGCTGAAATCAAGAGTCAGATGCTTACCTGACTGAGCCACCCAGGTGTTCCAGGAAGCTTGTATTAGCTGAGGGGCACACCCCAGTTTTGCTGCCCAGAACTGGGTCTCTTTTAGGGGAAAACAGGAAACTCAGAAGCTCTGGTGTTGACATGGGGGATTGGGGGAGCCGCGGGGACTTGTTAAATGTGGGTATTCAGGACCCACCTGATTTAGTAGCTCAGATAGGCCTCAGGATTTTCGGTACTCGTTCCAGATGATTTTGATGCAGGTGAGTTTCCTTCCCAGGCTTGGTCAAACAGAGGTACAGTGTGTCTCTACGTTAATGTTCTGGGCCATGCACCAGAAGGACTTGGGAAGCTTTGCAAATACTGGGTCTGGGCCCGGCCCCAGAGATTCCAGTTTGCTGGGCCCCATTTGGGGCCTGTGTCAGCTTCCTGGTGATCTGACCCAGGGCAGAGGTGGGGAAGCACGGCTCATTTGGAATGGAACTACAGACTAAGAGAATGCAGGGCCCAATAAGGACTTCATTACACGGATCCAAATACAGGCCAAGCAGATGTTTATATTTGCGTGATCTATGGAAAAATGGTTTGCTAAGATTAATGGCTATTTCTGATATAATAAGGGGATTATGTAGGGCATTTACAAAAATAGATTGGAGCATTCCTGAAAGACTTCAGCATTTACATGGAACTTGTGTCTATAAAACTGATTTTTAGCATGGTGCTTACCCCCAGTATTTTTAATGTATTGAAGAATGTCAGGATTTCTTTGTGATCTCACATTGTTAGCTATGCATTTATGTTACTGTTAGATAATTGAAAATTAAGAAAACTGTATTCCTCAAGTACTCCAAAGGTAATTATTTCCCCTGCAATGTAGACTAGGTTAATTTTTGCTATTCCTTCGTGATGAGTTTTTTACATTGTGAGATGTTATAGTATTGCCAAGAATTTGAGTTTGAATTTGTTGTGGTTAAACGACTGGGGAGAGAACATCAATTCCTTTTATTAATTAGGTTTTTCTTAATTTTAACCAAGAGGTATTTACAAATACTAAAAAGCTGAGTGATCAATATAACAATACTTTTCTATCCCCAACTTTTCTATTTTTTCTCATTTTCTTTTATTGGTAGAATCAATTAGATCATTAGATACTTGTAATGTTAAAGTTATTATCCAGGGGTGCCTGGGTGGCTCAGTCGGTTGAGCGTCGGACTCTGGATTTTGGCTCAGGTCTCGATCCCAGGGTGGTGAGATCGAGCCCTGCATCAGGCTCCACATTCCTGGGGGGAGGGTCTGCTTCTCTCCCTCTCTCTCTCCCTCTGCTGCTCCCCCTGCTCCTGTGCTCTCTCTCTACAATAAACAAATGCTTAAAAAACCACGAAGTTATCATCCACATTCTGGTACTGCTGGGGACACAAAATTGCAGGTGTGCATTGAAGAATGGAGGGTTTGCAAGCACTGCCAGGGGCCTACTTTTAGAAGCATTCCCCGGCTTTGGCGGCTTTAGCAACTAGGGCACGAATGTCCTGCCTTTACTCTGAGACCTGGGTGGACAGCAGGGTTTGATGTTATCTCCCTGATAATGAAATATTGCCAGCATCAAAATGAACTTAGGGTAGTCCCGTGTCTCCACAATCCTGGTTACGCTATTCCCCCAAAAAGAGCTAAGATGAATTTCCATGAGGTAAATGTGCTAGAACCCAAGTCAGAGGGAGAGATGGTTTGAAGTTGCATGGCTGTCTTTGTGTGTGTGAGTGTGTGAGTATGTGAGTGTGTGTGTGTGTGTGTGTGTGTGTTGCACACACATTAGATTCCGTGCTGGTTTCCTTCAGCCTCCCTTGCCCAGGCCTCCCCTCAGCTTTCTTCCTCATGCCTCCACCTCCCCCCCAGTATTGTGAGGGCTCCCCTTTGCATCTCTGGGATTGGGGGTGGGGGTTACGAGGGGTCTGGGGCACTGAAAGTGGGGGGTTGACTCCATGGGACAAGTGACATGGGGACCTTCATTTCCGCTGGACCAAGGAGCTGGCCGCTGCCCGCGGGAGGTCCTGGGCTCCGTGGAGGTGAAGGAGCAGTGCACCGGGGCTGCACTTGCTGCACTAGGACTGGACGTGCCCACGTTCTGAGTGGACCTCTGACCCTGGGACTGACCGCGATCACTCAAGTGATAGCATCTCTGGCCCATGTCCCGTCCAGCCCAGGGCATCTCCCTGCTGCAGAGACAGTGATTAAGACTTAACCCAGTGTTTCCTGCCTCTTCCTTGTCGAGGCTTTGGGATTCAGTGCCTCCCCTCTCTGGGTCCCAGGAACTGGCTGCCCCTGAGGGCGGTGCTCAGGTCCAGCTGCCTGCCCAGGGGTGGGGATCTTGGAAGTTAGGGGGGCTGAGAGGTGGAGAACCCACTGATTTAATACGGTATTTTCCTCTAAAGGTCGATTTGGAAGACTTGTCTTCCTGTATTGAGGAGAGGAGGCAGGCAAGGTTAGGTGAGTGGGGAATGACCTTCAGGATGGCTGGAGCTGAGGCAGGTCGCAGGGAGAGAGCTGGAGATCAGTCTCGAGGGATGACTCGTTCTTTACCACTTACAGCCTGTAGAGCTCATGGAGTAAGAACCAAAGTCAGAGAGACTTGACTGCCCTGGGGGAGGGAACCCTTGTAGTCAGGGGAGGGGCTGTTGCTGTGAAACAGCAAGCCTCTCGGAGGTCAGGCAGAGGGGGATTTTCTCTTCTGGGCGGAGTGAGTTAAGGCCAGGAAGACTGGGAAAGGGGCAGGATGTGCAGGGAGTGTGGCCCGACAGCTGGACCCAGGCTTTCCTGTGCCTTAGGCTGCTGGGATTGCCGTAACCGAGTGCCACACACAACAGAACTGTATTCGCTCGTGGTCAGGAGGCTAGAAGTCCCAAGTCAAGGTGAGGTCGGAGTTGGTTCCTTCTGGAGGCTCTGAGGAAGAATCGGCCCCAGGCCCTTCTCCTAGCTTTCGGTGATGGCCCATAATCCCAAGTTCCTTGGCTTATAGATGTGTCCCCCCATCTCAGCCTCTGTCACCCCACGGTGTCCTCCCTGTGTGTCTGTTTTACAAGGATGCCAGTCATATTGGCTCAGGGCCCGCACTAATTAGCGTGACCTCGTTTTATCTAATTACATCCACAAAGACCCTATTTCTAATTAAGGACACATTCTGAGCTATTGGGGATTCGGAGGTCACCACATCTTTTTAAGGGAACACAGTTCAACCCAACACCCTGGCTGTCAGGGGCCCTTAAAGAGGCCGTCCTGGATCCTGACACCGGCCCATCCTGGGGAGGGGTCAGGTTCACAGCTGCAGGGCAGAAGAGCCTGGCTAGAGTTTGGGCAGGTCGGGTTAACACATTGGTCAGTGGAGACAATTCGGTTCAGCTAATCATTTATGAGACAAAGAATTGGAATCTGGAAGGTCTGTGGCTGGCTGGGCCAGGGGTAGATGAGGCCGTCATTGATGAGTGTTAGATTTAAGTTGCATGTGTGGAAGGTGGTTCTTTGTGGGAAGCCGTTTCCCAGAACATGAAAGGGTGGGGGATTCCTCCATCAAGACCACAGGGCTTGAGTAAGAGTCAACATTGTCAAGCTTTTTGAAAATCTGATGAGAATTCCAAGAGCTCTTTCTGGAAAAAAAAATGAATAGAGAGACATAAATATTTATCTCCTATTTCAGTGGACTCTTAGACCCTTTGAAATCCTTTGGCGCTCTAGAAGCCTATGGACTCTAGGTAAAAGAAAAAACAAAACAAAACAAAAACAAAAAAGAAAGAAAGAAAGAAAGAAAAGCAAGGAGAAAGGAAAAGTCCGTGAGTGTCCAGGTGGTGGCAGGCCCTTGTGACAGAGGCTATGGGAAGGGCCGGGCTGTGGTAGAGGGTGCGGCTGGAGAGGTTGTGTTGGGGCCCAGGTCTCCAGCGCCTGCGTGAGACTTTCAGCAGGCCGGCAATGAGGAACCTGTGGAAGTTTCTGAGCTGGTGAATCCAATGTTCAGGATTTCATTTCGACAGTGGTATGTGCGATTTATGGAGATGGGGTAAAGACCGACTATGGGGGGACATGTCAGAAGGTTATTACAAGAAATTCTGATATCACGCATTCATGTAGTTATGATTTATCACTTCTGCTTTGATATCTGTAATATTAAAGCACTCAGGGAAAAAAACACTTAGTTCTGTGGTCCTTGAGGGACGTGTTCCTTAGAAACTTTAGAAACTAAAAAAAAATATAAAAAGGAAAGAAACTTTAGAAACTTCTAGTATTAGCATGTGAGGGCTGCCAGGAAAATCACTACAGACTGGAGAGCTGACAAATCAGAAATTTGTTTCTTATTTCTGGAGGCCGGAAGTCCACGATTAAGGTTTGTTTTCTGCTGAGACCTCTTTTCTTGCAGGCGGCCGCCTTCTGTGGCCTTCCCTCTGTGTGCACATGTCCCTGGCGTCTCTTTTCTCATTAAGGACACGATTCCTGCTAGATCAGGACCCCTGCTAACGATGTTACTTAAACGTCATCACCTCTTTAAAGACCTTATTTCTAAATATGGTTACATGCTGAGGTATTGTGGGTTGGGACTTCAACGTAAGCATTTTGGGGTACACAGTTCATCCCATCAGTCCTTCTCAAGGAACCGATGCCCCATGATAGCATAAGGCCAGGGTTCCCCCACACTTGTGCATGGATCTCTGCCAGGAGAGCTGAAGAGAACTGTGTGTCTACAGGACCCACTGAGCACTGAGCACCATTTAGCGGTGTTTCTGCCTGGGATCTGTGCCTCACTTCGTCACACACAGTAAGGCGATCGCCATAACGGCTCAAGCTGATGGTTCAAACTTAACAAATGCCATTTAGTTGATTGTGGTAGGAGGAGTGTCAGCCGTGAGACCAGTGTGTGGACGGTAGTAATATCCATAATCCTAATTCTGATATGAATGTCCTTTGTGCTCAAAAATACATGAAAGAAAAATTAAATGATAATGTTAATATCAGGCTTTGTTCAACCCATCCTGTTGGCAGACCCTTGCTCGCTTCCTGGATTTATTCCTTTTCCATTATATTTCTACTCATTACGCCTCTCGGAACGATGCCCTCCTCATCCCCCCCGTTCCTGCCTCGGACGTGTTGGTGATCCTGTCCTTTAAGCAACAATCACAGGCTGAACACGGGCCCAGCCAAGGTGGCCTCCGTTCAGAAAAAAGTTCCAATGAATTCCGTATTAACTCCAGCAGTCTGCTTTCTCAGGTGTGAAGAAACATCACCCTGGTGATTTTTCTCTGCCTCTCAGTTTCATAACAATAAAAGAACCTTAATTACTTGATCTCACAAGGCTTTTCCTTATTCAAAAACAATGGCGAGGATGGACTAGGAGTCCAGGCTGGGAATGACCCAGGGGACGAGAGAAGAGAAAAGAAAGTTAATTTCGTTTTCCGTAACCTCATTGCCATTGACTCAGGCGTTCTTACTGTTCACAACCATAACGGCATAACGTTGGCCGGCATATTTAAGTGTTCACTCTGCCCCTGACACTTGGACGCTTGCCTTGAATTCTAAGCTAGAAAGGAACAGGGGCAGGACTTGAACCCAAGACTGACAGTTTCCAAAACCCGGGCAAGTTGTGTTGTTGAACACCCCTCTCTGTTCTTTTGTATCAGATTAACCGGTCAAATGCAGAATGGGTAAGCATTACGTCCCCCAGAATTGCTGTCATTTCTAAGGGGCCCATAAGGAAGACTACCTAGTGATTAGACTGCTGAGAAGTAACTTGGTTCATGGCTACTGACTGATGCAAATTGATTGATTATCAATAATTCCAATTTTGGGGGGCGCCCGGCTGGCTCAGTCAATGGAGCATGTGACCCTTGATCTTGGGAGTCCTGAGTAGGAGCCCCACACTAGGCAGAAAGATTACTTTTAAAAAAAGAAAAAAAATTCTAATTTTTAATTATACTTTTCCTCAAAGATGCTAAAGGAGAGGGTGAGATTCCACGGCACGCCACATCTGAAACCATGAACAGTGTCGAGTCTCCATTCATTCATCTCATTCATTCGATAAAGTGAATGCAAGTGTTCCGCACACTCTTGTCGTAGCCATAGCTCTTGGCAGACTGTCCACGACCACATCCCACCAATTGTGACCTTCGTGGGGTGGTTCTGCTGCCACCAGCCACCCTTGAGGCTTTGACGGTGTTCCATTGAGGCTGCTCGTTGAGTGAGCACGAATTAAGCTTGTCCCTTGTGAGTGACGTCACGCTGAAAGCCAAGTCCTTAAAAGTCATAGGAACCTCCCAGGGTTGCATGGACAGATCCAGAAATGATTAAGTTGCTCATTTCTGAGCATCATTATTGCAAATCAAGGCATCGGAAGCTTGGTTATCTTTTTTAACCTAATTAAAATTTTAGCTAATCTCAGAGTCACTTTGATATTTATTTTGATTAAAACTTTTGGGGAAAGGATTTAAATAGATTTGGGTATATATATATGAAATACCAATTAGGTAGAAATCCTCTGAGTTTGATTCAGTTTTAATATTAGAATATAGTGACTACGGATTATGTCACGATCACTAATGCCTTAATTAAAAAAGTCACAGTTGCGTGATATACTGTGAAGCCAATTAAAAGTGCACTTCTTTCCCTCATTGTAATTAGAAACATCCTACTCTATGCCTGTCATTTCAGGATGCAGAGACATTCCTTACATGGTTAATGGATGTTTAAAGATTTTTGCCGTTCTTTCCCCCAAGGTATTTTTAAAAAGCTTTGAGTTTATTTACTTTTCTTGAAACATATGTTCTGTATCTTCATAAAGATAAAAACATTTGGGATTTTCAGAACAATGGAAAAAAGGAGTTTGGGACTCAAACTAGAAGAAAGAGACCTGACAGTGTTGACAAATGTGTATTTCTACAAAAGCAAAATTTCCAGATAAATGAAGCTTGTCTCCTTAACAGTCAAAGCTCTGGGTGACTCAGTTGGTTGATCGTCCAAATCTTGGTTTCAGCTCAGGTCCTGATCTCAGGGTCATGAGGTTGAGCCCCAGGCTCACTGAGGAGTCTGCTAGAGATTCTCTTTCTCTCTCTGCCCCTCCCCTACTCCCTTGCAAATAAATGGATGAATCTTTTTTTTTTTTTTAATTCTTTGTTTGCATCCATTGCTAAATTGTGTTCCACACTTCCTCACCATGGCGTAGTTGGTAATGACTATGTTGGTGTTTGCACAGCTCTAACCTCACGTCCTGGAACAAGGCTTCTTGGGTTGAAATATTGCTCAACCCTCGTCGCTGTGTTCCCTTGGCAAGTGGTCAGGGATTTCAGTTTTCTTATCTTGGTTTCAGTTTTCTTATCTATAAAATGGGGGTAATGATAGGACCTCTTTTGTAGTTTGGGAGGATAACACGAATTAATATATGTCAGTTCCTGGTCACACTAAGCACATAATAAATGTCAGCATAAAGGTAGTGTGTGTGTGTAGATAGCATGTATATATAAATATACAAATATTATTTATATAATATTTCCAAACTGAGGCAATCAGATGTTTTACTAATAGACAAATGGGCTGTTAACATCCACTCATGCACTTCAGGTATTCCATAGATAGTATAAGGAAATAATAGGTGTGAAAATAATCAGACTAGAAGTTGCTGTAGTAATTTTGTACCTACTATTATTAAATTAGCTGAGAACACAGTATCAGCTCATTTACTTGGTTTGTGGTAAGTTACTTTAAATGAGTTTCCAGATACTTGAGTTTTACTTTTTTGCATTCTGATATCTTTCTTTGCAGTCATTTTTTAAAATTTTATTTTATTTTTTCAGTGTTCCAAGCTTCATTGATTATGGACCACACCCAGTGCTCCATGCAATACGTGCCCTCCTCAATACCCACCACCAGGCTCGGCCAACCCCCCCCCCCCCTCCAAACCCCTCAGTTTGTTTCTCAGAGTCAACAGTCTCTCATGCTTTGTCTCCCCCTCCAATTTACCCCAATTCACTTTTCCTTTCCTTCTGCTAATATCCTCCATGTTTTTCCTTATGTTCCACATGTAAGTGAAGCCATATGATAATTGACTCTCTCTGCTTGACTTATTTCACTCAGCATAATCTCTTCCAGTCCCGTCCATGTTGATACAAAAGTTGGGATATTCATCCTTTCTGATGGAGGCATGATATTCCATTGTATATATGGACCATACCGTCTTCTTCTTTTTTAAATATTTTATTTATTTATTTGACAGAGAAAGAGATCACAAGTAGGCAGAGAGGCAGGCAGGGAGGGGGAAGCAGGCTCCCCGCTGAGTAGAGAGCCCGATGCGGAGTTCGATCCCAGGACCCTGAGATCATGACCTGAGCCGAAGGCAGAGGCTTTAACCCACTGAGCCACCCAGGTGCACCTATGGACCATATCTTCTTTATCCATTTGTCTGTTGAAGGCCATCTTGGCTCTTGCCACAGTTTGGCAATTGTGGCCATTGCTGTTATGAACATTGGGGTACATATGGCCCTTCTTTTCACTGCATCTGTATCTTTGGGGTGAATACCCAGTAGTACAATTGCAAGGTCATAGGGTAGTTCTATTTTTAATTTCTTCAGGAATCTCCACACTGTTTTCCAAAGTGGCTGCACCAACTTGCATTCCCACCAACAGTGTAAGAGGGTTCTTTACAGTCATTTTTAAAATAAGAATTTATTTATTTATTTGACAGAGAGAGAGAGAGAAAGAGAGAGAGAGCACAAGCAGGGGGAGTGAGAGAGGGAGAAGCAGGCTCCCCACTGAGCAGAGAGCCCAATGTTCAGCTCGATCCCAGGACTCCAGGATCAGGACCTGAGCTAACGGTAGACACTTAACCAACTGAGCCACCCAGGCGCTCCTCTTTGCAGTCATTTTTAAGAAATGGTTGCCCAGTGTACTATATATGTCAGTGGAGCATGCAGACCTAACTTAGCCTTTTGTTGACTCAAGGGCATTATTTTGAGCCTGAATTATGGATTTTCCAGTAACCACAATGATCTCCAAGTGATAGGAAGGCATAAGATGTTGCCCTCCCACCCACTGACCTCGAAGGTCAACCTGTGGATCCCGTGTTTCTTTCTTTTATGTATTTTCCTGCTTCTTCCCACACTGTGTGTCACTCCATGCTCATGTCACTGACCCAGCCTGTAGTAGGGACTTCTCTTTCCAAAACGCTCCTTCTAATTTCTTTTGGGCTATGTAGCCAGATAGCTAATTTTGTTAGCTAGCTTTGTTTTGAAAATGAAAGTAAAATAGTCTAATCAAAAGCTTTATCTATGAGTACAATGCTTGGTTGTTCAATGAATTTTAACATATTAGGATTTTCAGCTACGTTCATGGCATAGGCTAGTAAGGTAACTATTATCTAAAATTTTGGTTGGACCATGGGACCATTAAGTCGCATTAAAACAAACACAGGAGAATTTAAAGAGGGGGAATGTCATTTCATTTTGCTTACATGACATTTACAAAATTGGCATACCTCCAAATTACTAAATTCAAAAAAATCACTAATTTTGTTAACTATGGTTACTACTCACAAAAAGAGTATAAAATATGCAACATAAAATTTGAAAGGCAACTGGGCCATGGTGCCAGGGTGCGAGAAACTGAGCCTTGTTAAGTCAGAATTCAGCCAAGTGGGCTGTGTGTCTTGATCGGGTCACTCGGCACCAGCTTTGCGATGCCGATATGTGGTGAGCTACATTTTCGCGCAGTGCGAGTGTCCATGGAAATGGACCTTCATGAAGACGAGAGGTTGCATTGAGAATTACAGAGCTGACATTCTGGGATTACATATGAAACACACAACTAAAAATGAGTGTGGTTCCATTTTTCGTTACTGTATTTTTCTCAGGGAGGGATTGGTAAGAACTCTTGCCCTAGTTAATTGTTTTGGCTGCATGGTTTCTAGACTGAAGATGTGTTTTTTTTTCCCCCAAATATTTCCAACTATCTCTAGAAATTTTACAGAATTTGGGTTGTACTGTTTTCTGGTTCATATTTTGTATGATTAAAAAAAAAAGCTCTCATGACCTTTTTGCCTGTTAGTATATAGGGCTGGTGGGCTCTGATGGCCATCAGGTCAGCCCTGCCTCCTGCAGGAAAAGTAACCATTCAACAGATGTAAAAACTAAGTCTAGGAGTTAAGTAACTTGTCTAAAATCAGAGGACTAGGGACTGAACTTGTGATCTGGGACCTTTTTTATTTTTATTTTTTGGCTTAAAATATGCTCTTTTTCTCTTGTATCTTTGTGAAGTATAGAAATTAATTAAAATATTAGAGAAAATTCACATGATTTTTGTTAAAAAATCGGAGCATAAAGGGACACAGCTAATATGTTTGATGGGTTTATCTTTAACAGCCCTTTTGAGAGGGTGGTAAGGTGTTGAGAACAGTTGTATCTAAGTAAAGTTAGTTTTAAAACTTATAATTAATTTTCCATTGTCTAAATTATGAGGAACTTACTTGGAATAATACAAGCAATGGAGGCTCCTGGGTGGTTCAGTCAGTTAAGTGTCCCACTCTTGACTTTGGCTGAGGTCATGATCTCAGAGTCATGGGATCGAGTCCCACGTCAGTCTTCACCCTCAACATGGAGTCTGCTTGTCCTTCTCCCTCTGCTTCTCCCCCTGCTCTCTTGCTCTTAAATAAATAAATAAATAAAATCTTTAAAATAAATACTCACAAGTGATAATTTTAAATCAAATGGGAAGCAAATTTTAAGTAGTTCAATGTAATTAGGTTGCAACATTTGGGTAAATTGGATCTAAATCTTGAAAATTATAGCTATGTCATAATCGATATTCTAGAATGCAGATGTACTATTACAGAATCAAGAAAGGGAGTTCTTTCTTTTTTTTTTATAAAGAATATTATTGGAATGACTGGAAAATTCTTTTTAAATGTGTTTATTCATGAGAGACAGAGAGAGAGAGAGAGGCAGAACAGGCTCCCTGCGGGACTTGATCCCAGGATCTTGGGATCTTGACCTGAGCCAAAGCCAGATGCTTAACTGACTGAGCCACCCAGGTGCCCCCTTTGTTTCTTTTTAAATTTACTGTTCTCTCTCTGATTTTTATTTGTTATAAAGCTAATGAGCTTTGATAAATTGAATTTGATTTGCATATTTTGACATTAGTGGGAGGTTAAATGCCTACTTTTTTATGTTTTGACATCTCTATGGTAGATGTGCTCTGGTGTTGGCATGTGTCACTCGTATTTAGGACCCTTCTGTGGCAGATTGTCACCATGGCTACAGCAACCGGAACCGGATCTTTCCACCTACATAGCAATACCAAAGTCCTCTGCCCAATGACCAGGATGGGCCATGTGTCCAGGTAAACACTATGATATAAGGGACATCAGGAATGCTCACTTGGCCCTGGCATCACCCAGGGTATTAGAGATTAATAACATTATACGTGGCAGACCTTGCAAGGGCCCTGGACGCTATCTAGATTGTCGACAGCTTCCTTGGTTTACCCATGACCCCCAGAGAGAAGGATGACTCCCACAAGTGAATGGAGATCACCATTGTTATCTTGATTGCCTGGCTAGTGTTGTCTCTTTTACAGCAGCGTTTCTGGGCACAGAGAAGGGAAAGAAGGACACACATACCCTCCATGAGTGTATTTTCAGGCAGGTCTGTGAATTGACTGAAATGATCTATAATGTTTGTCTTCTTACTTTGATATCAACACCCTATGGCCACTTCATATTTGAGTATCACTCTAAGAATCAGGGCTTGTTTATGTTTACCACAGAGTTGGCTAATTAGAAAAAAAAAATCAGTAATAGATGAATGATGTATTTGCTACATGGGATGGTGGCCCAGGATCATGACATCGGTGGACAACTCCAGAGAACCTTCATGGGGCCTGATTGCCTTGCGAAGAGCCAACTGGCTACAGCACAACGAAATTCTCTGCCACATTAATTTAAATTTGATTAGTTTTATCATTTTTTTTAAAGACTTTGTTTTATTTATTTGACAGAGAGGAGAGAGACCGCAAGTAGGCAGAGAGGCAGGCGGAGAGAGAGGGGAAAGCAGGCTCCCCCCAGAGCAGAAAGCCCGATGTGGGGCTCGATCCCAGGATCCTGAGATCATGACGCAAGCTGAAGACAGAGGCCTTAACCCACTGAGCTACACAGGCGCCCCTAGTTTTATCATTTTTAATGATTTATTTTATTACATAATTTTTGTATCAATTTAAGTAACAATTTTTCCTTAAGGTTAAGCGTCTGTGCAACTTGTTTGCCAGGAGCAGAGTCCATTTAACCTTCAACTTTGATAAAATAAGTACTCACTCCAGGATGACTTTTTCAGATCCCTACACTGGCCCGGGTTCACCCACAGAATTCAGCCCTCAGAAACCCAGACTCTTAATTAATTCCCACCTACCTGCTTTTCTATAGCTGCTGATATGGGAGTGACGTTAAAGAAAAATTTCTTTTTGGCCACTAGTATAGTGAAGGAAAGACCACTAAAGAATCCCTACATTTTGTCTTCCAGGGGACATCTGAACTCTTGCATAAGACCATTTGGAAAACACCGAAGCAGGGGGAAGAGCCACTTACTGTCCTGTTTCACTGAAAATTAGGGATGTCAACCCTGTGCTTCTCTTAACCCTAACCTTAACCCTAACCCTAACCGTAACCCTAACCCTAACCACTTCTGTGGAATAGGGTGCAGAAGGGATCTTGGTTCCTAATCCCCATCTACCGTGAGGTCAGAAATCAGCCTCCAGTGGCCCTTTGGAGAAGTGCCCCCCTCAGAACAGGCTGCCATTTTCTTGAAAATGTTTTGAGCTATATGTTCCACTCCCCGAAAGCATCAGTTCTGCTGATGTTCATGGGGAATTAAGAAAAAGAATTAGGAAAGGTTACAGAAAGAGGGTCATAAAGTTTCAAGAAGGAGGGATTAGGAGGCAGAGTCTGAAATCTAGTGCCTGTTGGGATGGCTGGGACACAATTTTGGTGGTGATTTTGTGTGAATCCTACGTACAGCTCCAAGAGGAGAGTTTGGGGTCAATGTTACTACGGGTCCTGACCGTAGTAAAGTCTTAAGCACCTGTACATTGAGAATGTTCGACTTCAAGTATCCGTATCTTGGGTGTTGTAAGTACAGCTTCCTAATAATGGCTTCAAATCACATTGCCCTGCACAATGGATTTCCCTAACCAGCCATGAGGAAAGCAGGGAATGCTCTTTGATTTTATATAAGAGGAAACTACAATTAGGGATCTCTGTCCACTAAGCAGAGGAAGTGGGGTTGGAAGCGAGGCCCCCGAAACCAGGCTCTTAGCGCTGATTTTTGCCTCATTCTCTAGCTCAGAGATAACCTTGGTCTGGCCCCAGAAAAATGGCCAGAAAACCTTTTGCTCCCACAGAGCTACCTCCTTGGCCCAGGAAACTGTGACTCCACCAATGAAACGGCCCGTAGCAGAGTCTAGAAAAAGGTTGGGAGGGAAAGGAGTTAAGGCCTGGAGCCGGTGGCGAGGAGGTACCCTCGCATGGGAGGGGGAGTGCTTTGGTGAGATGGGCTGGAGGGTTGGGAAACCTCGAACGTTCCATCTGGTTGTGATTCATGTTGTTCGCAGCTCTGTCTTGAATTGCCAGATACTTGTCTTCACATACAAATTTCAAATTCCTATATTAGTGCCAAACATAATACTATTTTTGCTTTCCTCCTCACTTGCTTTGACTGTGCCATCAAGTCCTTCATGAATAATTAGGAACTGAAGGCCATTAGTTGGGAAGGGTCAAATCAAGGCTCGTGATATTCAGGCTTCGTCGTATGTGTAGTCATCTATTTCTGGCCGTGCGCTCAGGTTCACCTTGCTCGAACTGGTCCTGCCTCCGAGGGGAACAGTTCCAAGAACAAAACACCCAGAAAACATAGTGGCTTTTTATTTCTTTATTTTTTGGGGGAAAGGCAAAATGCAGTAAAACCCACCCAGGTTGGATCCTTCACTGCACACATGTTCTGGAATCGATAACACTTAACCCAACGGGATGATTTTATGTTTAGAAATATTGTTTGTAAGGCTTAGAGCATTGCTGCAGAACGCTCTGTAGACGAGAGCTTGTGTCATCAGTTGTATTTTCTACACAATACCCCGAATGTTGTCAGGCTCACAAATTGAGTGTGATGCGACTATGATTCAGATTGCTGCCTCTTTTGAAGTCAAATGCTTGAATGCTTGATTCTGTTTTTTTGCAGTAGCGAGCGCTGAGCTCCAAACTACTAAGAATGCTACTGTAGCAATTGGTGATGCTGTTTGGATTTTATTTCTTCCCTCCACCAGCAAAACTTCTGTTTTCTGAGGCGATGTTTATGGAATAAACTGGCTATTAATCTGTATTATATTCAGCAAAATGAGAGTTTCTAATGGCTTTGTTTGCCAAAAATCTTCCCTGCAGATTTGGATACAATAGGGATATTGGGGATCTCTTGTGTCATGTGTTTTGCAATGCAAATGTTCTAATGAGGACATAAATGTGATTGAATTTTAAACAGAGCTAAGACAGTTTTCCATTTTAGCAAGTCATTTGTACTTTTGCTTTAAAATGCAAATGCATATTTTGGTATAAAATAATTGAATATCTTGGGCTAGATTTTTGCTTTGCAACAGAGAATAATAGAGCTGGGGCCACTTTTAAACTTTCTCATTCATTCATCTAGTTTTCCCTCCTTCTGTTCATGGGTGTGATGACCAGAGTCCTTCATAGAATTATTCACAAGATCTAGAGATGAGCACAGAAGGGCAGAGATAACGGGTTTGGAGCTCATCGTGCCTAATATTGGTCAAAACGAACCTGAGCTGACCACTTAGGGGCTGGCCACTCCCATTTCCAGACTATCCTTGCAAAGCACAAAAGAGAGCCGGCAAGCCCAGAAGCTTCCAGTCAGCTCTGGGTTTCCAGGGAAGTTGCCGGAGCTGCGGTGATGTGACACTCTGGGGGCACAGCTCTCTCAGTGGACACCTCCTTAGACAGCTGGGTCATCCTACACCCAGAATCTGCCCAAGTTTTGTGCCTGGAACCCTGTTCTCCTTGACCTGAGGTGCCCTTGCTGGTGGTGGCCAGGCCTGCCAGATACCTTTTCCTTTAGGATAAATCTCTTGCTGGGATATTTTTTTTTTACCTTTCAGCAGTCAGGCTTCCATCAGCGTCCCTGGGTGCATGTAAAATGCCAGTAGCATTGGAACCCCAGCAGTGGACACGGTTCAGAGCTTCCTAAGCTGAGGAGAGGTATCTCTGTTTGTATCTGTATCTGTATTTATAGGCACCAGGACTCCCAGCAGCTCTGACTAGAGTTCTGTATCTGAGACTCAGATTCTCCCTGAGAACCCTTGGCAGTAAGTTTCTCAAAGAAATTTCTATCCCCACTTCAAATATGGAAAATTGAGGAATTGAAAAGTTATTTAAACTCTCCAAAGCGTAAGAGGTATCATGTGGATTAAAAAAATTTTTTTTTAATTTATTTAAGGTGGGGAAAGAGAGAGAGAGCTCGTGTGCGCACGGGCGGGGCACAGGGAGAGGGAGAGAGAATCCCAAGTGGGCTCCGTGCTGAACACAGACCCCAATGCGGGGCTTGACCCCAGAACCCTGAGATCATGACCAGAGCCAAAACCAAGAGTCGGATGATTAACTGACTGAGCCACCCAGTCGCCCCTGTGCTGGGATTCGAACCTCGTTGTGGGGATTCTGTAGTGTCGTTAAGTTCGTTTTGCAGCTGGTGTATGACTCATGTGTATGGTCATTGCTCAGCTGCCCAAACATGATGACGATGGGACAACCGAAGACCACAGGCTAAGGACACAGAGGTTTCATACTCTTTCCCTGCATGTTGAGGAAAAGAGCTCTGAGGGGACCTTATCAGTCTGTGGACTGTGTGACTTACCACCTGTGTTATTATATTTCCCGTCAACACGTCTTAGAGAAGGGTTGGTGGAGACAGGTTCCAGGGACTGGCTTTGAGTTGTGCTCTGTCACTTGGGGACCCTGCACCTCCGTGTAACCATGTGAAGCCTTGGTTTCTTTCTCCACAAAGTGGGAGAGGAGAATTCTAGCCTGCCTGCCTCTTGAGGTGCGTGTGGGATCTCTCAGAGCTGGGTCAGTTGCATACATTATTAACCTTTTTGAGTTCAATCCTTGATCAATAAACATGTTCTCTCGGTGGTCTTTCTACTGTTCCCTTGAAATTTCAGTTTGACTTTAGATGAAGACTGATGGAGAGCTGAACTTCCAGATTGTTGCGCTTTCTACAACTTTAAGTGGCAGGACTTTAGAAGTTTGGTTCTTATGGAAGTCATTTATAAAGTGACACATGGGATGAGGAACTTTGTGTTACCACACGACAACCCTTTTGATATAAGCCAGAGGTTCCCAGACTTTCTTGGTTCATTGTGGTCTTAGTATCAGAGCAAATTTCTTTACAGCACCCAGGCCAAAAGAAATAGCTAATAGCTGCATTTATGAACTACTGTTTTTTTTTTCCAAAGATTTTATTTTTTTATTTGAGGAGAGAGCACAAATGGAAGAGAGTGGGAGGGAAAATCTGAAGCAGACTCCATGCTGAGCACGGAGCCCGATCCGGGGCTTGATTCCACGACTGCGAGATCACAACCTGAAACCAAGAGTTGGACGCTTAACCGTAGGGCAGAGGGGATCTCAGTGCAGAACTGGGCTGAGTTAGGACTACAACAGGAACTAATGAGGATTTGGAGCAAAGGGGCAGGTGGGGGTTGGTGGAAGGAAAGTTACCAAGAGGAAACTTTGGGGCCCAAGGGGATTCTAGGTAGACTGACTTCGTGGGATTCCTGCTGAAAGCAGGCCGGGGTGATCAGGCATCAGCTGGGGGCTGGTGGAAGCTGAGGAACCTGACTGGGGACTGAGGTGATCAGATATGGAGGTCGGGGGTGGGTTCTGGCTAAACTGACTTAGCAGGATTCTTGCTAACATTCATGCAGAGATGAACACAGAAGTTCAGAAGTGGTGGCCTCGTTGAAAACTCCAGGGGAGCTTGAGGCTCATCAAGGGGAGGACCTTTGTCAGCCGCTGGATCCCAGCAACGTTTGTCCTAACAGTTTTGTAGCTGTTTGAAAAAAACCAAACATGCCCATAAGTTGAGGGAAAACAATACTTTTGTTTCCCTCTTAAATAACCATGGTTTATCCAAAGGGGGGCACACGTGCCTGTCGAGTACTTCACAGCGGCTCGGATGGATCACTGCCCCCCTCATCTCCTGTCCATGCTGACTCCCATGGAGTGCTTGCTTTTTATCACAGCCTTTGCTGAAAACCCAGCATTGGCAAGGCACGGTGTCATCAAAAGGAATATAGCGAGGTCTAATGTTGGAACCATGAACTACCTCTAGATTAAAAAAGGTATGTCTATAATCCTTAGCACTCCCATGCCTTCACTGCAGCACCCGTGATGTTCTGGCACACAGTTTGTTAACTGTGGATGTATGCATTGCTATTGCCATTTGACAGACATGGAAACTGGACTCAGGGTTGCCCCAGGGACACTGGTATCAGGAGAGGACACCAGCCTGGAACCCAGTCCTGGTGAGTGGTCTTCCAGTATGCTGTTAGTGGTCAAGAGCGAGATACTGTCTGTGCATGGCCAAGTGCAAATGGCAGTCCATTCATGGTGCTCTCCAGGACCCTGGGCCATCCAGATGAGCTTCCTCTCTAGATGGTATGAAAGTCAGCACTGTCCTGAATGCAGATCCCAGTTACGAACAGAGAACGAGTGTCCTTCTGAATAACGTTCTTCTACGTCAACTCACTGCTCTCTAGGAACCCACCATCTTCCTCAGTGTTCACTGACTTTGAAGCTATTTTGAATGTTTCCTATGATTTCTGCAGCACGACCCGGAGGAACAGAAATCCTGCCTTCCCTGTATTATTCACACTCTTCTTGATAAAGGGCACCCATCCTTCATCTATATTTTCAGAACCGTACTTGGCTGTATTGCGTGTGGCTCATTCCAAAGCCCGAGAACTTTTCATCATCAAAGCAAATGACACGAGGTCACAGTTTTAATATTTTTACTCCGAACAGAACTGGAGGTGCAAACAACACTAGAAGAATCATCTATACAATTAATTATACACTTGTTTTAATTCCTATTACAGTTTTTGTGAAATGGATTGATTTTTCTTGTGAAATTTCTTGAGCGATGAAATAATTTCATGTTCCGAGCATTTCTCCTCGGTGAGTTGAAACTGATATAATTTAGGGGAAGGAGAAGGTAGTAAAAATATTTCCAGACATGACTCCTGCCTCACTGTGGGGGCTACCATCTAGCTTTTTTTAATGAAAGCTATAAAAGGTGGATTGTATAATACATGCAAGAAAATTGTCTTTGTCTTCTCCCGCTTTAGGTGATTCATATAAGCAACAGTGGCGACAATGCTGTGTAAGGTGTTGGTTTCTCTGTTCCCCCATGAAAACTATGGGGACAGAGGCTCTGCTAATTCCCAGGACCCATTGCAGGTGGCAGCCGACTTTTTCTGCAGAGGGCAAGATAGCAAATATGTTTGGTTTTATGGGCCAAATGCTCTCCATCAGGCGACTCAGTGCTGCTGATATAAGATGAAAGCCGCCAAATAATGAGTACATGAACGACTATGGCTGTGTTCCAATAAAACTTTATTGATGGAGGCTGAAATGTGAATCTTAAGCAATTTTCACATAATATGAAAGATTCGTCTTCTTTGGATTTTTTCAACCTTTTAAAAAATGAAAGTCATTCTTCCCTTAGGCTGTCTAGACACAAGGGGTCGGCTGAATTTGGCCTGTGGGCCATAGTTTGCCAAGCTCTGCTAGAGCAATTTCTGGTCTAGAGAGGGTGCTCAGTAAGTATTTGTTCAGTGACAAAGACCACATTTTTAAAAAATGATTTTATTTATTTATTTGAGAGAGAGAGCATGAGCAGGGGGAGGAGCAGAGGGGGAGGGAGAAGCAGACTCCCCACTGAGCAGGGAGCCCAACGTGGGGCTCCATCCCAGGACCCTGGGATCATGACCTGAACCAAAGGTGGATGCCTAACCGACTGAGCCACCCATGTACCCTAAGACCACATTTTAAATTAAGTTTTTATTATGAAATATTTCAAACCCATAGAAAAGCACAGAGATAAGATAATTAGCATCTACCACTGAGACTTGGAAACATTATTCTGGCATATTTGCTTCAGTTTTTTTTTTTTTTTTTTTTTTAATAAAACAGGCAGAGATATTGAAGCCCACCACTCCCACCCTAACTCTCCTATTCCTCCCCAGCGCCTTTCCCTCCTCTCTGTCCAGAAACATTGTTATCGTGAGTTGGTATTTAAATCTTCTCTGTGTGCATTTATATTTTTTTAAATTTTATTTCTTTATTTTGGGGGAGAGGCCCAGAGGGAAAGGGAGAGGGAGAGAGAGAGAATCTTAAACAGACTCCCTGCTGAGTGCAGAGGGGGCTTGATCTCATGATCCTGAGATCACGACCTGAACCAAAACCAAGAGTCGGACCCTCAACGGACTGAGCCGCCCAGGCCCTCCTGCATGTGTTTATACTTTTTGCAGCATGGATATAAAATGTACATAGAAGAGTCTTCTCGAATCTATCCTTCTGCTGTTAGGTTTCTTCCCCCTCCACTCACGACTGTGTTTGGCTCTGTCAGATGTATCATTAGTTCGTTCATTTAAATTTCCATGTAGTTTAATATATTCCTCTTTTAGGAGTCTTACTCAAGAGATTCTTTCCGACCTTGAGGTCATAAAAGCATTCTTCTATATTTCCATCTAGAGTAGGAATCTGCAAACTCTCCAGGGGGGCTAGAGAATCAATCTTTTAGGCTTTACTGGCCACTGTTCATTGCAGCTCCTCAACTCTCCGAAAGCAGCTGTGGACAATCCCTATAGAAATGGGTGTGACTGTGTTCCAATAAAACTTTATTTCTGAAATCAAGCAGTGGGGCCATATTTGGTCCAAAAATGGTAATTTACAGACCATTGACTTAAATTTTAATGATTATATTTTTAATGTATTTTTTTAAAAGATTTTATTTATTTGACAGAGGGAGGGAAAGCAAGAGAGGGAATATAAGCAGGGGGAGTGGGAGAGGGAGAAGCAGGCTCCCTGCTCGCTCCACTGGGGGTTAATCCCAGGACCCTGGAATCATGACCCAAGCCGAAGGCAGAGGCCTAACAACTGAACCACCCAGGCGTCCCTGTTACATTTTTAACACTTTTAACATTTTTAACATTTTGATACAAAATTCATCTGAGATTCACTTTTGTGTGAGTGTGTGTGTGGCATGAGTTGCATATTTATTTTAGCCACAGGGATCAGCAATTATTCAGGTACCACTTACTAAATAGTTTACCCTTTCTGCACTAATTTTTAATGCCTTCTTTGTTACATACTGTTTCTTTGGTTTCTACGATGTATCTCTGTGCTCTCTTTTCTGATGCATTATTCTATTTGTCTATCCCTGGGCCGGTACTATACTGCTATACTGTTACAGCGATTATAGCTTCACAGTAAATTTTAATATATGGGACAGAAAACATGTCCTTATTTTTTTGTTAAGTTATCTTGGAAATCCTTGGTCCTTTCCTCTTCCATTTGAATTTTTTGGATCAATTCAACAAATTAGGAGAGAAAAAAAGCACATGGGATTTTGGTTGGAATTGTATCTTTCTACCTGGATTAATATTCTCATTATGAACTAGCCAATGACTGTGGGCAAGTTACTCTAATTTTCTGAGCCTTCGAGATGATATGCAGATAATAGTACATACTGCATAGAGTTATAGCAAAGATGAAATGAGTTGATGCTTGGAAAACACTGGGAATTGTTCCATGCATGGTGTAAGCAATCAGAAATTGTGGCTTTTATTAGCTATGAGTATTCTCTGGTACAAGCCCTCTTATTAGAAATACCAACGGTTAGTCACGTCAGTTAATGAAAGAAGTGAATTTAAGTGGGGATCATAAAGAAGTTTCAAAAATAGCTTAAGTGTCTTGTTTTATCTTAAAATAGATCATGTATGTTACTGTATCAGGGGAAGGGTTTTGTTGACTTTTCATCCACAGTTCCACATGCTGACGATGGTTTGTTTTTCTCTGTGCTCTGTAATTTGTTATTGCAAGCTCATTTTGATAAGTGTCTCTGTGTGTGCATGCCTGTGTGTGAGCCTCTTGAGCTCTGCATTGTGAGAAAAGGTAGCCGACTGCTCTGCTGGTCTTCGGCTTAGGATTTCCATATAAAGGGGATGTTCATCTCATGGAACATTCATATGGGAGGTTTTGATTACTCATGGGTCATCTTTTTTTTTCATCCAAAGACCCTGAAGAGATGTCAGCTTTTCTGCTGTTTCTTTAAGCCTGCTGGTAGGTGTATCTCCAAGACACTCACTCCCTTTCCTTTTAAGATTTTATCTTTAAGTAATCTCTACACCCAAGGTGGGGCTCAGACCCACAAACCTGAGATGGTGAGTCACACATTTCACTGAATGAGCCAGCCAGGTGCCCCTGGGCAATCCGCCTTTAAAAAAAACCAGGGTGGCTCTCAGAGGCTTTATCTGTGGGTGTGGTTGTAGATCCCCCTCTTTTCCTGGGCTCAGGGCCATCGCTCCCATCTCTGTGTAATGTCTGGAACCCAAAACCCAGTCCTTAGTCTTATTTCCAGGTTTATAACCACCGTGGTCAATGCAGTATCGTCCGCCTATGGCTCTGGTTGTGAGTTCTCTTATCATTCCAGAAACGTAAGGATCCGCCTTCTCTCCCACCTCCTTTCAAAGCTCACCTTTGAATGAAAGCTTTTTCTATTTTATCTAATATTGTTACATGGTTTTAGCTGGAGAAAGAAAGGCCTGCCTGTCAGTTCAATCTTGATCATAAAAGTCCCGAATAATGAAATTTTCCATCAATAAAGCTCTTTATTTCCCTGAGTGCCTACATCATTTACATATGTAAGAAGAGTTGTAGTGTCTGTAATCTTAACACACGAACTTAATTCACGTAGTCCAAATTGGCAAGCATTATTAAATGGGACTGGTTTCCTTAACATTCTAAAACAGTTCAGAGGAGGCTCTGTGCTCAAAAAAAAAAAAAAAAAAAAAATCAGTTTGCTGAAAACCCTTAATTCTACATGGTTATCCTTTCCTAATAGTTTTCTGGGAGATTTTGCTGCCCTTCTAATTTCATGCCTTCACTGGAAGTGCTAAATATTTGTGTTTCTAAGGCGATAATTTGGATCATCAATATTGTAGAGTACTTCTAAACCATTGGACCCCACTGTATAGTTTCTGTGGGCATAATTACACAGGCACCAGCTCTCTTTTGGTTTAAAGTGTAGCTTGTCACAGTAGAGGAAACCCCTCTGTGTCTTCAAAAGGACAGTGCCCTGAAGAAGAGCTAGAAAGTTCTCTCTTCTGCTTCCATGTAGAGCGGTCCTGTGTCTATGGGGCTGCAAAAGGAAGGTGAGGTTGTGTTGTCTTCCTCCTCCCTCCGTTCCCTGCCCTAAACTCCCTGAGGGCGGGGTCTCCGGTCTCCGTTGCCGACCATCCTTGTTTCTGCGCTTCATGACCCATGGCTGTTTCTAGCTTCTATGGAGGGCCTCCTTCCTTCTCAACACTGCTTTTCTTTTTCTTGATCATTTTGCTTTTATTTCTTTTGCCTTGTGGGACTTCAGAATTCCTCTTGGCTCCCTCACGGAAAAAAAAAAAAATAAATAAAACAAGACAAAACCAACCCTGGCTTTTTACTAGACGTTGTTGACCATTGGGAGAGTTTCTTTCCAACCTCACGATGAAATGACCAATCGGAGGTCACATGCACTTTGGGGGGCTTCGGCTTTTGTGGATTGAAAAACAATTGCTACTGGATATCCAAGGCCCGCTACCATTTTTTTTTTTTAAATTTTATTTATTTATTTGAGAGACAGAGAAAGTGAGAGAGAGAATGAGAGGAGAGAAGGTCAGAGGGAGAAGCAGACTCCCCGTGGAGCTGGGAGCCCGATGTGGGACTCGATCCTGGAACTCAAGGATTATGACCTGAGCCAAAGGCAGTTGCTCAACCAACTGAGCAACCCAGGCGCCCCAAGGCCCGCTACCATTTTATGTCATTTGTTTCCTTTTTATCTTTTATCGTCATGGTGCTGCCTCTGTGAAGCCTGCTGATTCTAGAAGGCTTATCCCCAGGTCAATGAGGTGCAACAACATGAAGACTTTAGATTAATTGGCAGAGCCACTGATTCTTGTCCTCATCTTGGGGAGCAGATGGGTATTAAAATTAGAGCAGCTGTTTCCACCGAAGGTTAGAAAAACTGAAAAGAGAACAAAGGGAGTTTTCGTGCCTGCAGAGAGAAAAACACACATCAAAGTGGTTAAGAGGCCAGCAGGTACGCGGGCATGTGAAGCACTTTTCAGCTTAAAGCAAAGCCTTTCCAAACAGGGTGACCCTGATTTGCACTCTTTCACCTGGTATCAGGGACATCCGCAGGATTCTCTGCAACTTTCTTCAGGATCCTGGGCTACCGAGCCTGGCCGGTATGGAACACCGCGTGCCTGGTGGGAAATGCCCCAAGTGAAGAACGCTTTAATGACCTTTCTTGGATTCAGACAATAAATATTGATTGAGGGCCTGCTATGTGCCTGGGTTAGCAGCTCCTTGCTCCCCTCCACCACCTCGGTGTCATTTGTCATTTATACCTGTTTTCATGGATGGAGAGATGAGCCCATTTTAATATTTGGAGACTACCTTTGGGGTCCCTAACAGGAATGGAAGGCTCTTTTGAAAGTGGGAGACTGGCTGGAGTCCCGACTCTGACTTCCCTTGTTTCTCTGGCTTCCTAAAGCTTCTAGGTCAGAGACCAAACCAGGGGAAGAATAGACAGGCTGCCACATCTTGATTCCTGCTGACTTCTCTGGCCCCCATGGCCTCAGGTGGCCTCTGTGCTGGGGGAGAGCTTCTGTGGGATCTGGGAGCCCCTCTGCAGGGTCCACCACCTGGATGGAGCACCAGGAAGGAGTCTTACACTCACTTTTGGGCAAAGGCAAGTTGGTTTCATCACCTTTGCCAGCAGCTCCAGGGATCTTTCAGGACTGGAAACTCTGGGTGCAGGAAACTCTCAAGATAAGGGTGCAGTTGACATCAGCCTTGACAAGAAGGGGTTCCTGCCGAGGACAGTTACCTGTCTCCTTCCCTCAGGTCATCCCACTGGCACAGAGTTGTAGATGGCAAAGACATGACCTAGGAAACTCGCTGGCATGGGGTCTGTTCTCCAGTTGAGTAGAAGTACTTGTGGTCTCGGTAAGTCACCTCAGGGCTTTTGCATCTGCTGTTATCCCTGGCAGAACGCTCCTCTTTCCTGGGATAGCTCCTACTTGACCCTTGAGACTTACTGTATATGGAAGACGTCCTAAATTGCCTTGGTGAGTCCAGTGACCCACTCCCTGTGTTTCATAGGACCCTGTTATGCACATCTCATGACTCTGCTTCACTGTGATAAAGCCATGGTTTATTCATCTGTTAGACGCTGCTAGTCGCTGACCTTAAGGCTTGGGCCATTCATCTGTATATTTCTAATACATGGCCAGACCCTTTCCATGATGGCCATACTGAGCCTATGAGATTGCGTCTTCCATCATTTCATTGCTAGATATAGAAATTGTCATTAATTAAAAAAATTCACCTTTATTTCTAGAGATAAAATTCTAAACTTCCTAACAGAATTCCTAGGATCGGTATGCTAAAAATTTAGAATCTTAACTGTGTGGAGCCCCATTTTTAGGGCAGGTTGGATGTTGGTACAACTGACTGAATGAGTGGGAAGGGGCATCATGAATTAAGGGAAGGAGGCCGCTAAGGGTGGGTCTTGCCTTTAACTGCCCAGTGGATCAAAATAAACCTAATATGTGTATACAGTGGGCATCAAATTTTGTTTTAAAAGGAATTTATTCATATTGTTTTGCAAGACCATGATTCTTTCTTTTCCATGGCTGGAGAGCATTCCTCAGTATGAGTATCCTACAGTTTATTTATATATCCGACTTGATGGATATTTGAGTAGTTTCCACTTTTTGGCAATTACGAATGGACATACGAGCATTTTGTATATGTCTCTCAGTGCACATTTGCCTGTTTCTCTATTAGGCATATATCTAAGTGTGGATTTCTAGGTCAGAAGGTAAATATTCATTCAACCTTAAGAGATAACACCCAACAGTTTCTAAAGCAGTTGTACCAACACACGGTCTACCACTAATTTATTCTTCCTGTTGTATTATGTTCTCATCAACACTTGACCTTGTCAGTCTTGATTTTTGTTATTCTTTTAAATGCATAGTAATCTCTTATTATGATTTTTTAATTGCATTTCTCTGATTACTAATGATGTTGAACAACTTTTCTTATAATTTTGGCCATTTGGATTTTTTTTTTTTTTTTGTGATGAGCCTGTTCAGGTCTCTTAACCATTTTTCTATGGTGTTTTCTCTGCCATGCTGCCTTAATTAATGTAATTAATTCTTCATCCTGGAGATGAGCCCTTTGTCAGTTACATGTATTGCAAATACCTTCCTCTATCTTGTGGCTTGCATTTTTACTTTTTATTTGTACGTGTGTATTTAAAGATTTATTTATTTATTTGAGAGAGTGAGAAAGAGCACAAGTAGGGCAGGGACAGAGGGAGAGAGTCCCAAGCAGACTCCGTGCTGAGTGCAGAGCTTGATGTAGGGCTCAACCGCATGACCCTGAGATCATGATCTGAGCTGAAACCAGGAGTCCGATGCTTAACCAACTGAGCCACCCAGGTGCCCCTGTTGGTTTTGATAAAAAGAAGTCTATAATTCTGGTATGGTCCAACTTATTAATAATTTTTCCATTATACTTAGTGCTTTTTGTGTCTTATTTATTAAATATTTATTCACTCTAAAGTCATGAAGGTATTCTCTTCTGTTAGTATTTTGAAGCTTTATTTTTTTGCCTTTCATATCATATTTACAATTCACTTGCAACTTAATTTTGTGGATGATGGTAGGGAGGAGTCAAACTTAATTTTTTTTTACCCCTATGGATATCTAATGAGAAGACTATATTTATTGCACTATCCTGTTCCATAAATGAAATGCCCGTATGTGATCTTTCTAGTTCTTGACTATTCCAGTGTTCCAATGACCTTAGCTTTAAAATTCCTGATCTCTTATAGGAGCAAGCCCTCAATACTGTTTTTAATCAAGAGTGTTTGGTCTATCTGGGGGTCATTTTGCACAAAGAACAGCAAAAAAATTAACTGATTTCTGTTACAATTCCATTGAATCTGTAGATCACTTTGGGGAAAATCTGAATCTTTGTAATATTGTTTTAAATCTACGACTAGAATACCCCTCCATTTACAAATGTCCTCTTTAATTTTCTCAATACTATTTTGCTATATTATAGTTCTCTTTATTGAGGCCATGTACTTCTTTCATTTGGCTTATTCTTAGGTTTTGGGGGATTTTATATTGTAAACAACACCTTTAAAATTTAGTTTTGTTTATTTCTGATACATAGAGATGCAATTAAAATTTTTTACCTTATATCTAGCAAACTTGCTGACATTCCATATTCTAATAACTAGCATGCATAATCATACAGCCAGTGAATCATGACATTTTTTTTTTCTTATTCAGTCCTTACACTTTCTTTTTATTCTTGCTTCCCTCTGCTGGCTTGGACCTTTGTGCAATGTTCAGTGGAAGCAGCGATAGCAAACATCCTTGCTTTGCTCTCGATCTCAGTGAGAAACTTTTCAACACTGATAGGTATTACATTTGCTGAAGGTGTTTTTTTGTTTTGTTTTGTTTTGTTTTTAGATTAAAGAAGTGCCTCCTATTCCTCATTTTCTAAAAGTCTTCTCTCTAAGTGAAAGTCGAATTTAATAAAATGCTTTTTTTGCATCCATTGCAGTGATCATATGACCCTCATGGGAAGTTTAATTCCCAGTCCGCTGCAGGCTTCTTTTCCTGGGTAGGCAGGGGGATAAAAGTTGACCTATCTCCTGTATTCATGACATTGTTGTTTTCTGAAAAGAGTTTGCCAGGATGTGTGAATGTCTCTGATGAGAGGCAAAACAAGAACTGTGTGCGCTGGAATTATTCCGTAAGTTTCTGATTCAAGAAACTGGTCTTTGAATGACTAAGAGGAAAAAGGAAGCAAAAACACCTCCTTTGAGGCTGGTGGGCCTGTGCCCGTAGATGCGGTTGAGTGTGATCCCATAGGATTCAGTTGAATATGGAAACTGAGGCACAAAGGGTTTTCAAAGAACAGTTACTTAAGTCTTGATGTATCTGTGACTGAGCTGGGCTTTGGGATTCATTAGCCATGACTCTGGACCCCGTGCGCCACCAGACTAAAGCGAGAGTAGGGCCATCTCAAGATCCTTTCCCAAGACGGCGTGTTTTAAAGAGATCCTATGAAGAAGTGGGAGAATAATTAGACACATAGTAGTTTATTTTTAATGGATTCATTTCACAGTCAGAAATTTGAGTTCTGCTTGTGATTTCCTTTTAGCCTACTTACAAATGTAACTCCACCTACATGTGAAAATCAGGACCAGCTGATTTCAAGAAAATCAACTCAGAATTGAGGCAAAAAGCGGTCTGCCCAGATGAGTTTTCAAGTAGATCCTAGCGTCTCTAATGCAGAGGTGAAGAAATATCAGAACACGAGAATGTAGGTTTTACTAAGATGTATAGTAATTGATTCAGTAAAGTGAATGAGTGTTTTTATTATTTGGATTTGGAAAAAAGATATCATGGGATGCCTTTCTTGGCAGAGTTTACTACTGGCATAAGCACTGTAGTGGATTTTTTTCCACATCTTTACTCCTAGTGGGTAAGCAGTTGGTGTTGGAATATAATTGAGATCTTTATTGAACCAAGTGGGAAAAATTCCTTTTTGAGGCAAAAATACTGTGACAGTTGGATTGCAACAGTGTTCATTTGTCTTTCGGCATGAAGATGACATTTCTAACCAGTGCAATTGCTGTTTTGGACAGAGAAAGCTCATATTCAGACCTGAAAGTACATTAGGGCTCTCTTGTCCCATCTTTTCCTTTTACAGTCGAGGAAACTGAGTCCCAGGGAACTTCCTTGCTTTGTCCACGGTCGCCCACAAATGGGCATAAAACCACAGGCTTTCTCTACCACATTACAGTGCAAGGGCTTATTAGCATTTTGCCAGAAACCCTAAACTCCAAATTCTGGAATCGTCTTTTTTGTGGCCCCCTTCTCCCGGTGGGCCGGCCGACAGAGACACTGTCCTGCTATTTCAAGGCCCCTGGTCTGTGTGGCTCTTCCCCACCCACCTTTCTCCAGTGCTCTGCCCGTTTCTGTGTCTGGCTTCTGCAGCGGGCTTCCCATCACTGACCTTCATGTAGTTCAGTGGTTGGCTGGGAGGGAAGGGAGAACAGTCCCTCGCTCCCTCCAGGGAAGGAGGGGTGGGGTGTGGCCGTGTCCTGTGGTCAGCCCGCTGGTGGGTTTTCTAGACAAGTTTTCCCTTCATAGTGCCAGGAGTCCTTCTGCCCAGTTCTTGCACAGACTTATGATGAAAAGAGTGTCTGGTCCCTTCTCTGCCTGAAGCTACATTGCTAAGAGGTCCTCCTGTAATCAATCACTTGGGGCAGGCCAGCCCCAGTAAGAGAGTTGGGCTCTTCTTCTTCTTCTTCTTCTCCCCAGAAGAATGGATGAATTGCTATCAGCTGTAGAGGGCTCTGTTGAAACTTTTCTCCTTGGAAGTCCCCCTAGATGAGCCTATCTGTTTTTCAAAACAGATGAACCTATCTGTTTTTCTCTTTGGTGAACCCCAGGGTCAGTATCATCTAGATGAGGGATGGGCTGGCAAACTGGAGGGAGGACCACATAATAGATAGCATATCGGTTTTATGGGCACGGAGTGTCCTTGGCAATCATCCCGCTGCTGATGGAGCACGAGAGCAGTCACACGAGAACAGATGACTGTGGTTGTATCGCAGCAAAACCTCATCTCCAAACCCAGCCTGGCGGGGGCTGCGCTTGGAGTGACAACCCCTGGTTCATAGCAACTAATCCTACACCTTGGGTTTTGGACCAGGTATGTCAGAATTGTCCTGGGGACTCTGAGAGACAGAGGTTTCTAGGCCTCCGCCCCAGAGTGTTTGATCAGCAGCCTGGGGTGGGGGTCCGTGGCTTGAAAAGCTCCGTGACTGAGTCTGCTGCTCAGATTACTAAAACGATGGCTCATCCTGCTTTTAAAAATTGGTGTGTGCACTTAGACACACCACGTACATGTACAAATAAGCACATGGCCTTGTGTCTTGTGTTTAAAAATATTATAAAGGGGCACCTGGGTGGCTCGGTTGGTTAAGTGTCTGCCTTCAGCTCAGGTCATGATCTCAGGGTCCTTGGATCAAGCCCTGCATCAGGCTCTCTGCTCAGCGGGGAGCCCGCTTCCCCCTCTCCCTCTGCTCCTTCCCCTGCTCATGCTCTCACTCTCTCTCAAATGAATAAATAAAATTATAAAAAAACCACAAAAGTATTATAAAAATGGCACAGTTTCATACATACCTCTCTGTGTGTTGCTTACTTCTTTGCCCTTTTTATTGAGGTGTTGTCAATTATCTTTTATTGTCTTTTATTGACATGTAGGAATCAATATAATAAGGGGGGTTTTAGTTCTTCGTCATACATTGTACATATTTCCCCCCACCATGTTGTTACCTTTTGACTTGATTTATAGAGTCATATGGATTTTTCACATATTTTGATGGAGTGAAATGCATCCGTCTGTTCTTTGGGGGCCGTGGTCCTGAACTGGGAGTGATTTTGTTCCGGGCGACATCGGCAATGTCTGGAGAGAGTTTGATTGTCCCAACTGTCACTGTGGGCAGAAGGGGTTCCGTCATCCGCTAAGTACAGATGGGAGATGTTGTAAACATCCTACAATATGCGGGGCATCCACCCCAAAAAAGAAGGATGTAGCCAGAAGAGTCAAGAGTGCTGAGGTCGAGAAATAACTGCTTTGAGGCTTTGGTTTTTGTTCCTTGCTTAGTAAGGCACCCCTTCGTCTTAGGGTATGACTATCATAGAATCTGTATTAAAAAGTTCCTTAATTGATTTTTCTGCTTCGAAAAATTACTAAAGCAATGGCCCATTCTACTTATTTTTTTTTTAAGTTTTTAATTTTTAGAGAGAGAGTACGAGCGGGAGGAGCGGGGCAGAGGCAGAGAGAGGCTCTCAAGCAGACCCCACATCCAGCGCGGAGCCTGACGTGGGGCTCGATCTCACGACCCTGAGCCAAAATCAAGAGTTGGACACTCCACCTACTGGGCCACCCAGTCGCCCTTATTCTGCTTATTTCTTAACACCACACACAAACGTCCCCGAGGGGTTTCCCTTCTGCACCTGCACCTTCCTCCTCTCTCCTCTGTAAGAGCTGTGAGTCCTCCACGTCCCCTCAGTCATGTCGTGGGCTCATGTCATGGGCTCCACCGAGGTGTGCAGATCCCCCTTCCGGCCTTTGTTGGGTTCGGGTTCCTCAAACACCCTTCTCATTCTCGGGACGACTCTGCCCACCGAGCAATGGGTGTACGTGAGGGCAGGAGGGGGCTTCAGGGTCGCTCTGTACTTGTCTGGGCTGCCCGCAAACAGGATCAACGAAAACTGAGTGGCCGTCAATAGAATCCGAAATCCCAGAGCTGGAGGAGGCCTTGAGATGTTCTACCCGCGGCCCTCACTTGCCGTGTGAGGAGTGTGTGTCCAGGGCAGGCAGCTGACTTGGCCAGGGCCTCTCAGCCCCCTGTGTAGACTGATGCCAGGACTGTTGCCCAGCTGATCCATTTTTCATCAGAAAACTCCTCCCCGCCGCCTTTGTTGTGCTGAGAGCTGCCACGGTCACCTCAGAGAGACTAGCTCTGAGATCTACTCCTATCTGCTCCTTTTAGACCTGCCGTCATCAAACCCATGTTCTCTCTCAGCATTAGGGACTTTAGCTCATCCAACACAGGACTGTAATAGTGGACGTGCGTCTAAGCAGGGCATTGATTTCAAATAGATGGAGAGGGAGTCCCAGTTCATGTGTTCATGTGTCTGAACCTTCTGTTGGACCACAAGCTCTTCGACGTCCAGGACTGGGCTTTATTCGTCTTCCTGAGCCCTCCTCCAGGTACCTCGTCTGTCCCGTAAATTCCATGTACCCTGCCTGGTGCTTGATAAAAGTCACATGAATCACTGATGAGCCTTAATGAGTAGGAATGAAGCTCACATTCTCCAAAGTAGCGTGAAAGGATCCCTTGGACAGGTGGTTCCATGGGCACTATCTCAGGCCCGCCCCCAGGTGATGTGGGCGGTGGTCATAGGCTCCAGATGGAGTCAGCCCTGCTTACTTTGACTTACTTAATCGAATGCCCCCCCCTTTTAAAAAAAAAAAGATTTTATTTATTTATTTGAGAGAGAGAGAGAGAGCATAAGCTGGGGGCAGAGGCAAAAGGAGAAGCAGACTCCTCACGGAGCAGCGAGCTGGACACGGGGCTTGATCCCGGGACCTTGAGATCATGACCTGAGCCAAAGGCAGACGCTTACCTGACTGAGCCACCCAGGTGACCCCAAATGGGCCTTTTTTATGCCTGTTTTCAATTGGACCTTCCATCCTTCTGTTTTTGTGCTGCAGGGAGCATTAGAATTGCTGGAAACAAGGACAGCGGACAGGTCAAGGAAGGAAAACAGGTCATGGCTAACGTGTCACAGGAGAGGGCTTTCCAGTCCGATGTCATTGGGTCGGCAGGCCCCTTCACTCCGGTCTGGCCTCCCACGTCTCCCTGTGTGCGTCCCCGTGAATGCGCCTACTTGCAGTATAAATGATTTGAAACAGGCGAATGTCTTAAATAAAATATGAAAAGAATAGTTTCACATTAGTTCTATGATGTGAAAAAATTTGGCTTTAATAGGTGATTAATAATGCAAGAACAAGCAGCATTTCATCAGTGAGCAGGCTGGTGGGTTATAAGCAGAAGAGCGTTAATCCACGGGCTTTCTCTTTCTTCTCCCTGATAGCTGCTGGTATTACGAAGGCTTAATCATCCCCACCCCCATCATTGGAGACCAGAAATCATAGTCAATTAAACATCACCTGTTAAATTTCAAGTATTCCCAAAGTCAAGTCTGTTCATTATGATCTTTTGCTTCCTTATGCATTTTGGCAGTTTGGTTGTTTCCTGCTTATAGGTCAAAGTTAATGGGATTCCAGGGTGGTAGTTAGTGACATCAACAACAGGTTGAGGATTATTGCATTTTATCTTAGATGTGCTGTTATGCAATGGAAACTGACTGGGTTTTCTTTTCTTCGGTGAAACTAGCCTGAAGTGTTGGAGAGCACAATGGCAGGTAGCTGTCATTGTTTGGGAAGCAGCTAAGAGGTGAGCCAAGCAAGGAGCATTAATAGGAACTGATCACTTTAAAGAAGGGGTCCGTGACCGTGTAGTGCATTGAGCTCTGGTCTGTGTCCCAGGGCGCCTGCGCACATGTGTTCTCCATCACATCAGTCGTTCTTTGGAATCCCTGCAGAAGTCCGTACAACTGACAGCTTCATTTTCGGCTTTTGTCGTCTTTATCAGAAGCATCTCTCCTGACAGCCAGTGAATCAGTCTTTACTTCATCCCGATGCCGCTCATGCATCCTGCTCATGGACGAAGATGGCAGCTCTTAAATGAGATCATTAATTCTCATTGTATTCCCCCCCCCCCCTTATTTCTTACCTGGTGGAACGGACTCCGAAGCATGGCAAACTGGGCATTGCCGTGGGGACCTGCCCTTTGCACCCGGTTCATTCCACTGGCACCCGGGGTGATGGGCTTCAGCAGCGGCTCACCTGATGGATGGTCTCTGAGGACTGATGCCATGGTGTTGGGGGTCATCTGTGACACCCCACTGGGCCTTTACTCTTTCTGCCCTCCCTCATGGAGGAAAAGACAGGAGGTTATGTTGGCTCTGCCTTAGCTCTCAGGTCAACGGAGACTTTCCCTCCTTTTCAAGTTGATTTAAAGTTATTGAATTGCTCTAAAACACTCTAGGACAGACACGGGAGGCATTCCTTGATTTGCATTCTCAAGACCTGGGGAGGGCCCTTGGAGAATCCTAATTCCATTTCCTGTAGCAGGACACCTCCGGGCTCTGGTGGCTACTTGCATATAACATCATTCATTCCCTTGGTCAGTCATTTGGTCATTGTTCGTTTGGCAGCTCCCGTGTACCTGGTGCTGTTCTTAGGGTGGGTGGGGGCCCTCAAGTAAACAGGGGAAAGAAATCTGACCTCACAGGGTTTAGAGTCCAGTGGGGGAAGATACAAAACCAACACAATAAATAGGTAACTTTTCCCCCCCACAATATATTAGCCCATAATAGCTGTTTCGGAGAAAAATAAAGCCGGGAAAGAGGAATCAGCCATATCAAGGGGTGGAAACCTTGCACAGTTAAATTGTGTGGCCGGGGAAGTCCTCACCAGAAGGTGACATTTGAGCACAGACTCAAAGGAGGTTTGGGAGCAGCCAAGAGAAATGAGTGGTCCAGGTAGAGAGAACAGTCAGTGCAAAGGCCCTGAGGTAGGGGAGTGCTGGAAAATGTAAAATGCTGAATGTAGTGGTAGGCACACAGGAAGTACCCAGTGAACAGCAGGTGGTACTAGTTTTGCAATTGTTCTTGGTGCTCATATTAGGTTACTGGGTATAAACTCTATAGGGACAGACATCACAGCTGTTTTTTTTTCTTTTAGCATTTTATTCCCAGATCTGATCTAATTCATGTCCAATTATAAGACCTCAATCAGTGCGTGTTGAGCATTATCTTTATACTTTTATTCCAAAGAAGCATCTTGAAATGGCGGTCTTAAGTGGCCGACATTTAATCCTTACTTATTTTCTGTTGCTTATAGAAATATAACCCTGACCATTGGCCTTCTGCATGGGACTGTTTCTTCGGTATGATGATAATTTAGCACTAAAGTTGTAGTGCTATGTTGTGGCCGGAACTCTTGGCTGGAAGTCAGAAGAGGAGACACGGCTCTGGCGTCGTTCTTTTGTAGTGGCTGGGATGGGTCACTCCACTCCTCTGTCCCGTTTCTGAACAGCGATATGGGTTCAGAGCAGTCCTTCTCTATTTCAAGGTCGTTGTGAGCACAAATGAGACGCTATACAGCGATGTTCTTTGAAAACTCTCCATGGCCACCTTCAGGGAAGTGGTAGGCATCACGCCTGGTAGCTTTTGTTGTGCAGGTGGAGAGCTGTGCTTCGTCTTCTTTCCGTGGAGGGGGTGCTGATTTGCTGGACCTCAGCGCCTCTCTAAGGGCTGGTCGTGGCCAGCAGTGGGCTGTGATGATGGGGCAAGAGCCTCAGGGCCTCTCTGGCCCTCCGATAGCTGGCCTTTGCCATAGGAATGTTGCACTCTCACCTTCACCATGGAGGTTTGGAATTTCCCAAATTAATTTTTGGCATCATCTCTTCAATGTATTTACATAATTTAAGTGTATTTCTCTGTTTTCAGGTCTGTGTTCAATGTGTTAATTTGTGGCGTTTAGGTCAACCTCAGATGTTCTTTTAAAAAAGTTGATTTCAGAAACCTGGGCCATATGTCCCTTTTATCCTAGCTAATTAAATTCTCCTTCCTGTCAGATAAGTCTTGAGTGAGACCCATTCCATGAAGACTTCCTAAAAATAAATCAGAAACAAGATAACAATATTGTGGCTAAAAGGAAGCAGTTCACATCTGTCTCTCATCATGTATTGCCTTCCAAATATTTTGTGAACACTTAAAAAAAAAAAGCCCCACCACCCAGTAAGTGCAAAGGCCCTGAGGTGGGAATGACCTCAGCAGAGTCTAGGGACAAAAAGAAGGTGAAGAGGGAAGAATGCAAGGGAGGGGGGAAGAGGGGACATCAGGAATAGGAAGGGGCCAGATCAGGGAGAGCTTTATCTGACATGGAAGGAGTGTGGGTTTTATTTTAAGTTGATAATGATTGTAAATATTTAAAATAATTTACAGTTTAAATATTCTCCTCAGATGCCAATCTAACTCCTTTTAATTGAGATTCTATGAAGGAATTGCCAAGTGATAGCAGAGAACATTGTGGTATTTTTGGAGCTTCATTTTATTAAATCCCAAATCCCTCAAAATTCCTAAAGGAGTTTGTTGGAAATTGTCTGACAAGGATAATTAGCAGGACGAGAAGCCATTTCACCATGCAGAATTCTCTCCATGTGTGTCTATGTGTGAATTCATTTCAACAAGAGAAATTGAGGGCCTCATTTCTCTGTAGTCTCTTCTTTACCTAATTATATTTCCTGATCAGCCCTGAGAAGCCTGGGGTACATCAGATAGAGGTCTAATTTTCTGTTCACAGAAAGCAAATGATAATTGAATAAAGCACTGAGACCCGTGTCCGAACCCACGAGCTGTCTCAAGAGAAATGGCTGATCATTTCCTTGTTTTCTAGCATGTTTCCAAGTCGTAACAAATGGTGAGTCACAGGTCAGGAAAGGACTCAGGGATAACCACTTTGCTTTAGAAACATTGTCACAATTTAAAGTCCTGTGAGTGAATTTTTATCTTCCATATCCAGCAGGATCACATTTCTCTGTGATCACCCTCCAAAATAATGAGGTAGAAACTTTCATAAAATTCTACTCCACGTAAGTCTGGCCCACCAAGCTCTACTCTGGCTAAAATTGTCATGCAGGGCAATCCTTTTGGAAGCTTTTAATTAAATAATATCACCTTAAAAGGAGTTGTTCATCAGGTGGAAATTGGGAGACATACAGAAGTACATCTGTAGGGAGATAAGTTAGTTGGGCAGTCATTTCTCATAAGGAAACCTTGCAAGGGTCCAGAAGGTGGAAAAGGAGATTCCAGTTGAGATCCTTAGTATCCTTTGTCATGACTGGCTGCTAAAAAAGCAATCAAAATTGGTATCTTCCTAAAGAGTCTCAGTTTTAAGTGGTTTTACCCTAGAAAATTTCTCTGAATAATATGTTTCTGAAATCAACATTATTTAGGGGCTCGGGTTTGGGGAAGCTGTTCTCTAGGTATGTTCTTGCTGGTTGCCTGTTGTCTGTGGAAGGGTTAACCTTGGGATGACCTTGGAGGCTCCCCCCGCTCCCCCCCAGCACAAGTAGTTAAGGACCCATATTCCACAGGAACAATGTTTCCTGGAGCAGCAGCTCTGAGACCTGGAGCTAATTGGCCAGCGATGGCCTCACTTTTCTTACGAGGGAATAATTGACCCATTTATGGTCTCGTTTCAGCTCCTGGCAGATCCTTGCGCCAGCACCCCTTGTCACCATGGCAACTGCAGCAGCAGCAGCAGCAGGGGGGGCTACGTCTGCATTTGCAATGAAGGCTATGAAGGTCCCAACTGTGACCAGGCACTGCCCAGCCTCTCCGCCTCCAGCTGGACCGAGTCCATGGCCCCCAGGCAGCTGCAGCCTGTCCCCGCCACCCAGGAGCCCGACATCATCCTGCCCCGCTCTCAGGCCACCGTGACCTTGCCCACCTGGCAGCCCAAAACGGGGCAGAAAGTGGTAGAAATGAAATGGGATCAAGTGGAGGTGAGGACGTTTGATTGCAAATGTAAGGAACCAGTGAGATTAAAATAATTCCAGTGGTTCTAATATTGGCAATAAGAATGGAGGACCTTAAAAAAAAAAAAAAAAAAAAGAATGGAGGACCTTTCAGTTACCACTCTGACGAAAGCATGGACCTATCCTTCTTCCCGTCCGCACCGCTGTGTAAGAGATTGCTTTCCGTTACAGGAAGGAGACTTCTCAATCATGACTGTTTTGTGGGCATAAAAAGAGTAAGCAAGGAGGGGTGCCAGGGTGCTCAGTGGGTTAAAGCCTCTGCCTTCGGCTCAGGTCATGATCCCAGGGTGCTGGGATTGAGCCCCGCATCAGGCTCTCTGCTCAGCGGGGAGCCTGCTTCCTCCTCTCTCTCTGCCTCTCTGCCTACTTGTGATCTCTCTCTCTCTGTGTCAAATAAATAAAATCTTAAAAAAAAAAAAGAGTAAGCAAAGAAATGAAAAAAGTTATTTTCTGGAACGAAATCCACATACATTTCTGTGAGAGGATCTTGGATTGGGGGGTAGACACTCCACTGTTAACCAAATTTTCCTTAATATTATGCTTAACTTCTTGTTTATTATTTGGTGCCTTGCCACCAATATGATTTTAAAAAAAAGGTGCTATCGGTGATTTTTTAAATAGTTTGAGAATGCATTTGACAATGAAATTTCCAAATTTTATCTATTTTGGCAAGAACAAATAGTGTTTATTGAATCTCGTCCAGTCTGGGTTTGGCTTGTAGTTTCAAGATCATCGAAAGTCTCATTTTGAGGAATTTTCAGGAGACCCTTGAAAGTTGCCATATAACATAAATTTGCTAGCTAGGAGAGTTGGGGAACAAATCCAAATCATGACTTTGAGGTGACATTGGTAGAGTGTAATTCCATATCTTGTATTTTTTAAGACATCTTGTGATTGTATATTATTACTGGTTTTGTAGCTTAAATAACAACACCCATTGATCTTGTATAGCAGTTTCAGAGTCAAGAAATATGTCTAGAAATTTCCCTTATTCTAAAAGAGACGAGGCAACATTTCTTCATTTTCTTGGGTAGGTCTAACCGGTTGACCCATTTTTTTTTTCTCATTGCCACACAATTTATGAAGGCCATTTTCAGACTGCAGGGCAATGTTTTCAGCCTACCTAAAAAACTGTGAACGTGCTCTGATTTCAGACTTTTAATAAATGCTTTGAGGTTTTGATTTGAATCCCTCCTTGCGGAATGACTCACTTCTCGAGTGTGAACTAGATTTGATTCTACATTTATCAAGGAAGTGTCCCTTAAAGACAGTTTCTCCCCAGCCAGCCATCGCAATCTATTTATTTAAAGACATGCTATCCTACCGTTGGTAAATGTAGAAAGAAATGCCTCATCGTCCTGTCATGCTGTAATTTCTTAAGCTGTTCAAGAAGGAGGTTAAAAAGTTGCCAGAAGAAGACGGGAATATATTTGGGTTTCCCCTTTTATGGAGTAATGACGCTTCAGAAACGTGAAGCTCTTTGAGGTCTTAAGGGACTCCAATTGATGTAGCAGTTCCCAGTTAACACAAACTGAGCGAGTCAGACTTTTGTCTCTGCACATCCGCGGAGGGCCTTCCCATGGCACTCGACCATCAGGCCTTCTGGACCGGAAGTTCTAAGTGTTGGGTGTGGATGGAAATAGATGGAATTTCTGTATCATTCTCAGTTGTTTTGACTCTCCTGGGGGAAGACTGTGATCACGGCACAAGGAATGAATGAACACATTGGTCCGAAGCTCCTCCCTTGGACACAGCTCCAGTATTCGCGTGTGTTTTCTGAAGAAAATAGTTGTTCCCCCCCGCCCCCCTGCACCTCGAGCCCCTTTTTTGTATGCATAGGCAGGTTACTTTGGGGAACGTATCCCTTAAAAAATCAAGGCGTAGTCCACGGGGAGTAATAGGCAGCTTCCCAGTTCCTTGACCTTAGCACGTGCTCCCGAGACCCACCTCTGCCCAGAGCAAGGTCACCCTGACCGGATGCTTCTTGCCAATTGCTCACCCTGAGGCTGGCTTGCTCTCCTAGTTTATGCCTGCTGCGTGCAAACCAGTCTTCACGGTCTGCCTTCTTGTTCTGGAACCCTTAGCCCCCTCCTCACCACCCCCCCCCCCCGCCCCGCCATGACCCCAGACTGAGCCTAGAGCAGAGGCCAGTGACAGCTTGCCAACTGGAAGAGAGGACCCTATTCACCAGTAAGCGTGATCCAAGAATTGCTAGATGGCTCTCAGGCAAGCTTTGTCGTTTCAGAAAATCAAATGGCAGAGCTTTCATTTTCTGTTGAGTTTGTAAGGTTTCACTTGTCCCCTCTCTGTCTTCACCTCAGTGTCATCCAAAGGCTACTCATAGGATTTTGCTTAGTAGTAGTATCGTGTATTACGATCGACCCCATGACTTGTTTCTCCCCTCTTCTGCCCCAGGTGGTCCCAGATATTGCCTGTGGGAATGCGAGTTCTAACAGCTCTGCCGGAGGCCGCCTGGTGTCCTTCGAAGTGCCACAGAACACCTCAGTCAAGTAAGAACACGCGCAGCTAGAAACCCTGACACTCGATACTGTGACCGTAAGCTGGGTTGTGTCGATCCACGTAACTGGTCAGTCCAGTGGGCTCATGACCGGGGTTCCATGTGTAGACGTGGCCTAAATCGCTCAAAACCCAGAAGGACCTCTGTTTCAGGGGCAGATAGGGCAGTGGGGACCCAGCTGGGCTGGGGACTTGGAACTGTGGAATTGGCCGGGATGAGTTAAGGTGTGAGATCAGAAACCCTAAGGCCTTGCACAGGATCCACAGCCAGACCCTTTACTTCCCCAATAACTTTTGCTTCCAAAGTTCTTTGGCCTCTTACGATTTTAATGGGCCATTGGTTAAAGTTCATGAACATAATTTAAAATCCAAACATTACAGTCTTATTCCTAAAAACAAGCATCTGAGAAGACAGTGTTTTGTTTGGCTTTGTTTTAAACTTAAGCTCTTTCCAGTGACGTACTGCGCACGCTCACAGGTGGGGTGCACAAGAGGCAAGGGCTGAGCCCCAGCTGTGTGTCAGGTGGGAGTGGGAAGGGGGGGTTGGGGAGCGGGGTTGGAGCCAGTCCTGTCCGACAGCTCCCACTGCTCATCCTTCTCTATTGCTACTCCCTGCCCAGCCCCCAGCCCCACACAACCAAATGGGAATTTGCTGTCCGCTGTCTGTCCTCAGGGACTTTAGAAGACCGAGGGACACGTGACCCTGGTGAGCTCCCTCTGGAGGGGACAGGGGACACGACAGACCTCTCTCATTTATACAGAAGCATTTTTGCCCACCTCGCCTTCTACACAATGGAGCTGCCCTCTCCTGCAGCCCGAACTCGCTCTGCTGCGGGGAGTCAGGAGGGGCAGTGAACCCCGCCCAGGGAAGAAGGGCCTGTGGGGGGAAAAGGTGTGGCCTCTGAGGCAGCTTCCAATTCTACCAGCAGGGGGACCCCGGTCCTAGTGTTTCACTGCTCAGAATCCGGAGGAAACATTCCTCGTCCAGAGCCGGCTTTAGGGAAATAAGGACCTGTAGCTTCCTTCATGAAACCGGCTCCTAGCGCTTTTTGTCTGGCCCATACGATCTCGCTTTTGTAAGCCTTTCCAAAGAGTTCTTCTCTTCTGTCCCTTTCGATGGCTTTGGGTTTTTTCCCCCCTCTCAACAAACATGAAGTTCTCCAAGACGCCCCTGAGCTGCAGAACTGGGCGGAAATAGCAGAGTGAGAAGAGCTGGCCGAAGAACACCTGGGTGCCCTGAGTTCACTTGTAAGGGTCGCCGGCCCCTGAGACTTTCGTTTGTTCATGGATTCAACCTTTTAGCAAACCCTGATTGGATACGCTTCTGCAAGCCAGGGGCTCTGCCCGCTGAGGCCGAGTCCGCTGATCTGCTCCCGCAGATGGAGACGGGCTTCTCCAGGAGCACCGGCGAGGGGAGGGGAGGGGAGGGGAAGGGAGGGAAGGGGCGGCTGCTGGGCGCTGGGAAGAAGATCAGGGAGAGTCTCAGAGAAGAGGTGACCCGTGGCCTAAGCCTTGCCGAATGGCGCGTGAATCAGGCTCACGAGGCCGGGGAGGCTGGGAGCTGGGGACAGAACCTGCTTGGGGAGGGACCGTCGCTCGTGTGGCCAGAGCTCTGGCCGGTTAGGTTGGTGCTGCAAGTGTTGAGCTTGAAAGGGAAACTGAGGTCAAGACTGATTTGCTTTCTAGCATCTCAGTCTTTGATTTTACCCAGGAAATAAGAAAAAGCCAAAAGAAGCCCGAAGCATGAGTCGTGACCCACTGCCACTCGTGTGGGCAGCCCTTTGTGGTGTGTGACACACTTACAGTAGATTCAAGCAGGACTCCATATGGTGTGGATGCGGAAGGGTTTGTCTCCAGAAGAACTCAAGATGCCCTTTTATTATTTATTTACTCGTTATTTTTTATTGACAGATAATGTATTATTTGTTTCTGGGGTACAGATGTGTGATTCATCAGTCTTACACAATTCATAGCACTCACCACAGCACATACCCTCCCCAGTGTCCATCCCCGAAGCACCCCCTCCCTCCCACCCCCCTCCTTTCCAGACCTTTTATTATTGATTATAATCGTTAGGCAAAGGTGAATCATCTCTTCATTATCTTGCGGTCTATTGTTAAGCAAGTGGGAGACAGACCTTTATGACTTCCTGAGACCTTGGTGGATGCCACGTCCTTTTTATTTTTAACGTTTGACGGACTGGCTCTACGGTGAATTTTTCTGAAAGGGACTTCTGGTTTACTCCATTCCTGTTTTCAGAATTCGGCAGGATGCCACTGCCTCGCTGATCTTGCTGTGGAAGGTCACGGCCACGGGATTCCAACAGTGCTCGCTCATCGATGGACGGAGTGTGACTCTCCTCCAGGCCCCCGGGGGCCTGGTCCTCTTGGAGGAGATGCTCGCCCTGGGACACAACCACTTCATCGGTGAGTTATGGAAGTCTTCCCGACAGCGCGTCTGGTTCCACCAGTCTCGGTTTGGTGTTTAGAGATGGTGGGGAGGGCATTTTGCTCAGATAATCTGAGTTCTAGACATCAGCCCTGTTCCCTCCACTTTAGGTGAGGTTTCGCTTATGATCAAATTTGATTTCTAAGATGATATTTCCCGTGTGGCTCAGTGTGGACAAAGTGTGTGCTCTGAAATCCCGAGACCATTTCCCAGCTCTGGACAAGGCGACGTGGACCTTTGGCACTTAAAGCTCGGGTCTGCTTTCTTTTTGTCTCTAGCCTGTTTTCTCTAGGACCTGCGGGCATCTTGAGGCCCTGAACGTTGCACTCTCAGAAAGGTCTTATTCTCGCCCAAGTTAGGCCTGACCTAGGGCTCTGGGCACAGCGTCTCAGAAGCCATTTGCTACAACTGAGCCTCCGACTCACAAGTGACTTGGGGATTACAACTCCCCTCGGGGCTCCTCTTCCCCACCCCCTCCGCTCCCTCATGGGTCACATTTGGCTTCTCCCTTTCCCGAATATACTTATATCTGCAGTTTATCCTTCCCTAAACTACCACGTGCTCAATTAGCTGTTTTCGGATTCCTCCGTCCTGGAGTAGAAGCGGCCCTCATAAAGGTAGACTCCCCACCTCGTGTCCCCTGCTCCTCCCAACGGCTCCCCCTGGGCAGTTCCCAGAGGACCCTGCCCCTGGTTGGCATTCTCGCTGCATCCCACATTGTCTTCATCCCTCCCCCAGCACAGAGCATCTTCGGGGCTGGAACTTGTAACTCCAGCCCCCAAGCAGCCCCCAGCATTCTGCTGTTAATACCTTCTCCTGTCTGGTCATATAATCCAACAGCCCTTCCCTGGAAGGGGCAGAGACCGCATTTGTTGTTCAGGGATATTGTGAGGGTTCAGTGTGTTGAAGGATGTGCAAGTGTACGCTACAAATATTTGGGAAGATCCTAAGCTACTTAGGGTACTTCCTCTGTTTTTTTCCCGAGGTACACTAAATAGTTTGCTAAATTAAATGGAAAGTATACAGCAAGATATACTCTTTAAGATATGTATTTGATGCAAAAATCATAATGAAAGTAAACTGATAAAAGGAAATACTTGACTCTATATAATTTGTATCATATTTCTACTTGACCGACCCTTCTCTGGTAAGAAGGCCATTTCTCAATCGTTGGAAATCCCACTGTGGAGTGGGCTGGGGGGAGCAGGGATTTTATTGGGTGGAGAAATCAGGGCGGGGAATGAACATAAGGGAGAAAGAGGGGAGGGTGTTTAACTTCAGACTGGTATGCGTCTCTTCAGATGGATATTGGATTATCAGCCCGATGTAATATTGTCCAAGTCAAATCTAAATTTTACTCCCCCAAACATTGCAAGTAACTATTATTTACTTCCCTGTCTTTTGTAACAATTTATCTGTGAGGATATAGTTTGTATATTTTGGTAAATAGTTTCAATTTTATTTTGTATTGATTTGTTAAGTTTTCTTTTTTTTTAGTGGATTAAACTGTCCTGGGACATGGAGCTAATATTTCGAAAGAGTGTATGTGCTCTCACCAGTGTTTAAAATGTCATTAGTGTTACCAGAAGATATCTATTTGAAATGTTAGCTTACATTTGATATTATGTTTGGTGGTAACATAACTATAACTTCAGACTTATGTTGGGGATAAGGATGGAGGTCAGTAAAGAAGGATTTTCTAGCACCGATAGAATTTTATACTCTCGAGATAACGAGGAATTTTATGAACTCCAAGAGAATTTAAGCTCGTTTTGCTCACAAAAAAATTTCATGGAAAAGATTTCATCTTGTATTGGAATGTATTGCTTCTTAGAGGAATAATTTAAAAAAAATTTAATTTGGTATATTAATAACTAAGGAATTTTTTTCTCAAAAATTATATTCAGGTTAGGATGAAGAGACAATGATCTTGAGTAATAGCCTTTCTTTCTTTACACCATTATGTTCCATTTGGAAAACCTGTGATCTGATGTCTTTTTAAATTTCCTAAGTTGAAAATTTTAAGTGTTTTATGCGGCTTTGTATTGGAGCTCACAATCTGTCAGCGTTATTCTTTCTCGAGGTAGGGGACAGTCTCGTCACAAGCTCCTTCTGAGGAAGAATGGCGAGCTTCCTCACAATGCAAGATTGCCTACACCCACACACTGACAGGGACTTCCTTTATGAGGCCTTTTTTATCTCAAAGAAACACGATTTATCTTTTGTAGACTTCGTGGAAGTCTTATGCTTACTATATTGATATGTGTTTAATGCTCCTTTTGTTAATTTTTTTTTAAAGGCAGCTTCTTAAAATGATTCCTTTTTACAATAGTGGGCTCTCTAGACATGAATGCAGTTTCGCTCAGAACCAAAGACGATTCTGCAGAGTACAACTGCATTCAGTTGACAGATGAACAAAGGGAGGCCAGCGCGAGTGGGAGGAAACTTCCACGCCAAAGGGACAGTGAAGTTCCAGTGTTTTAGTCACTTCCGCTCCTTTCTAGAAAGAAAGGCACTTGGGGGAGTTGACTGTCCCCTCTCTGCCCTTCCGCCTCGATGGGTTCCACATACAGAACTGAATGACCAAAGGTATTTTAATATTTCTCTGCAACAAAGCAGAGGAGTCCCTTCTGTGTCTTTGGGAGATGAACTTGGTCCCTGTCACCTGCTTTACACAAATATTCTTTTTAAACATTTATTGCCAAGAGCCTGTGAATGTTCTTCATGTTCCAGATGATGATCTTGTACGTGTATCTGAGCTATTTCGGTGACACTCCATTGGATTTTTAAAAACAGCTTCCCTTCGTTACCATTGCCTTATGAATATTTATACTCTTTCATAGAAAGAAAGAAAGGATAAAATATTTCACGAAGCGTGTAGCTCTTCCTTCCGTGCCTCAGCGTGCCAACCCCTTTCCCCCTGTGTTGTCATCCAGTTGAGACGCTCCTGCCCTCTCCTTCATCATCCCCTCAGCTTTTCCTAAATACGCTTCTTTCAACTGTGTTATTTGCTATATGCACTGTTTCGAGGTCAGTGACTAAACTGACCTTTGTGTAACGTGGTCTGCTCCGTGGCCAGCAGCCAGGGGGCCTGTGAGCCCCTGAGTGATTGGTCTGCCTAATGGTTCGTGTCCCCAGATAGGACAGTTCCAATTGTATTTCTGTGACAAGCAGTTGCCTGTCTTATGTGAGGTATATATATATTTTTCTTTTTTTATTTGGAGTTGCTTGGACACATTGCTCTGATAGAAGTCTCAGGGATGAGGGCCAAGGCAGCCTCTGCTGGGTGGCCTGTGTGGGAACGTTTCGTCAGGTTGAAAGCCCCATTGAACTCCTTCTCTAGGCTTTTCTTCCTCTGGTCACCTGCCCCTAGAGGTACCTCCCAGTACTTCTCGTTGGTGAACTCTGTCTACCCACTGCCTGCCCCTCCCCACCTGGACCACCCCCTTCCCCATCTTCTCCAAGCCTCGGCCCCTCACCCCCTCACCGGTTTCTCTCCAAGACCTCATTTAAACTCTCCTGATTTGGAGTGCTTTTGGAGAAAAGTGGCCAGCCCCCCATTCTGGTCTACCTGGATTCTCAAATCCTTTTCAACTCTCATGAATTCTTCCAGACACACAGACAGCCCTGGAATATTCTCATGCTTCTTCCTTTGATCAGAAAACCCAGGCGGGGTAAGTCTGCTTTACCCACACTTTTGTTGACCTGCCTGCTCAGAGAAACCTCGCTTTTTCCTTTCACACTTCTCTCTTTTATAATCCATATCTGTTCTCACCTCGATCTGGTACTTTGTTTCTTTCCTCGTCTTTGAGATTATTTTTGTTTCGATCTAGCACATTCTCTTCTCCAGTCTTTCCTGGCGGTGGTCCAGCTGCTCACGTTTGCCTTTCTGTCTTCCCTCATTCTCTCCTCCTGCCTCTATACCACGATTTTTCCCTATCACCTTTTACCGCCTTTGTATCATCCTTTCTTACAATGTTTGGTACATTTTTCACATCTAATTTATCTCATAAAAATAAGTGCATTTTTTATGTTTAATCCGCACCAGTGGTATTTCCTTTGTGACCCACTAAAAAGCTGCTCTTAGGGCTTGAGATCTGCTTTCACTTCACAAAGAAATGAGTGGTATAACATGTAGCTCGTAGCAATGTCCTCGTAGGAGCTGGGCTGGCTTCGTCAGGATTACAGATTCCAAATTAGCCACAGAACCCTAGAAATAACGACTTCCAGGTCTTTGTAACGGATGTCTTAACTAGATTAGAAATTTTCCCATTCTGCCTATGACCCTTTCGTGCCTCCTGGGAGCTGTAGAGCGCTTTAAGTTGCCTTGATTCTGGGTTTTCAGCTTAAAAGGATTCTTGTCTCGTGAAATGATTTCTAAGGCCGTGCATTCTTTTCTTCTCTTGACAAATAAGGAGGAAGAACGCGGCACGCCAGCAGGTACAATGAAGGTTGAGACTTGACTTTTCCTTTGGTAAGACGGCACTGGTGCGATGGCCCTTTGCAGCCCCAGGGTTTAGATCTTTACGGACTTTACCGGTAGATTTATCACTGGCATCATGATATTTCCTTGGAGGTAGTCTTTTGTAGTCTTAACAGTTTATGCTGACTTTAAAAAAAATAACAGAATTTTTAATACCCAGCAAACTGATGCTTTCCTCCAGGCAGAAGTTCCTAATCTGGCTCAGTTGGACCATGATTTTAGGGTGGCCATGGGGTTCAAAGGTCACTTTTTGAGACTCCCATGGATCTCCTGCACTGGAGATTTTTATGTGTTTGTGCATCCTTCGTAGGACAGAGCCAAAAATTCACTGGATTCTCAAAGATATCTGAGTCCCCAAATTTTAGAACCTCCACTTTAAGCTATGCATGCGATCATGCGAGAATACATTTGCTTTTCAACATTCCCAGCTCATTGAGTGTCGTTTCTTTTGGCAGATGTACCAACTTCCCGTGTCCCCATATCAAAGAACTTAACCTACTTTTATTTACCTACACTTGTAGGCAGCCGGGCTGTGGGAAATACTCGGTTCTGCATTAGTTAAGAAACTACACATTGCATGCCTCGTGTTTCCCAAGCACTGTGCCAGCCTGGAAATGTAAAGATGACTTAGATGTGGTCTCGGAGTGAGTGAATGGGGCAACAAAGACAGAGACAAGTGCTGTAGACAAGGGAGTGCCAGAGGGGCCCAGGATTCGGAGGAAGGAGCGGCTAGCTGCCAGGGGGAGATTAGAACAGGCAAAGCGGTCTCCTTGGATGTACAAAGTGTGGTGTGTGGCATTTTGATGGCACGGGAGCCTGTGTCCTTAAGATAATTTAATGATAGTGCTAGAAATTAATTAATGGCCATCACAACTGGAGATGGAATTTAATTTCAGCACACGTGCGATGGAATCTCTATCCATTCCTCCAACTGCCTCTCGTCTTGGATGCCAGCGAATTTTATATAAAGTGCTCCAGATTTGAGTTTTATTTCCTGGGTTCCCTGTTTCTCTTCTACAAGCAAAGGAGAGACCTTCTAGTCTTTGATTGAATTTCCACATAGTCCTTCAATAAAGCTCTCTTTTCTTGATCCTGAACTCTCTCCTTCTTTCCTCTCTCTCTGGGTAAACTCTTCCTGTGAGCCTTGACCTTGAAAATGTAAGCTTTGAAAGCAAGTCAGTTGGAACTGGGATGGTTCATCCTGTAAGTCCGATGAAGAGAATGATTTTGGGGGAATGTGTCCCAACAAGACAGGAGACACCGTGAGGACCACAGCAGTGACGGGGAGGGTGGTAGGCAGTATTCAAATGGGAAAAATTCCAAAGGAAAGGAGGGACAGGAGATTTCTTAACATCATAGTTTGGTTGGAGAGCTTCCTGAAGTCAATATTAATTTTTTGCATCTGCTTGTTTTAGTCATTTAGACATCAGATCTCTAGACAGAGGTCTTACTTTATCTCAGCCATTTCTTGATGGGGTTCTTCTGTTTCTCGGGAGTTGAAAATAGCCAGGAGGAACTTAGGTCAGACACTGCCCCTCTCCCCCTGCTATGCTTCTCCATCTTGTTAGTGGCTGGCTTCCAGCTCTGCGTGACCGGCCTCCGGCCGTGAGGACCGTGTTGCTCCAGCATCTGGAAGACTCAGGGTGGCAGGGATGGGGTGTGAAGAGAAAAAGGCCAGGGCTGGACCAGGACTCGTCAGAAGGAAGAATTCCCAGGTAGAGTAAAAGGTGCTTGGCATGTTTTCCTCTTCCTTGTCGCAAAGGCCACGGGGAGGTGCAGAACCAATTGGAAATTCACCTCTTACGACTGTGAAGATTTTACGGCCTGCTTAGCTCTCTTCCACGTGCTCTTTAAGTTATATTTTTCCTGGCTCTGATGTCCATTTTAGTTTGTATTTCACTATTTAACGGTAGGCAGTTTCTGTGAGCTCCTCAGGTCCTATGGAATAAGGAAGGCTATAAAGAAAGAAGGTGTTGGTTGGAGCACTTAGAACATCGGTATATTCTTTCACTGCACCTTGATAGCACCTCTGTGATTGTGATGTGTTTTGAGACCATTAGAATAAGGATGGGTATTTGCATCCTAGCTCTGACCCGGTAAAGTAGGGCTGCTTCTCAGAAATGCTCTACTTTATCATCCACGTATGTAGGTTGCTATCAGACTAGTTTCTAAAATTATCTCAAGTTCTTGCACTATCAGACCTTGTTTACATGCATGGAGCCTTCAGGCTTCCTTTCTTTAGACTCCAGAGAGTCTGGAGCTCATTCTCAAACAAGCAATTTTTTTTTTTAATTTTTAAGATTATATTTATTTATTTGACAAAGAGAGAGAGAGAGAGAGAGAGAGAAAGAGAGCTCGAGCGCACAAGCAGGGGGAGGGGCAGAGGCAGAGGGAGAAGCAGCCTCCCTGCTAAGCAGGGAGCCTGGTACAGGGCTTGATCTCAGGGCCTAGGGATCATGAGCTGAGCTGAAGGCAGATGCTTAACTGACTGAGCCTCCCAGGTGCCCCAGCGAGCAGTATGTCACCAAGTCGTGTTTGTGAAGGCAGGGCCGGTATATACCTGGCCATCTAAATCTGGGTCTCTGAGGTTTCTGGCCCTTTGACGCTACAGTGAGCTGGAACCTTCCACTCTAAGCCCACAGGCACTGAGCCTCCTCTGTCTTCCTGAGTGAGATCTGATTTCTTGCAAGCCTAAGGTCCCCCTGTCCCGAGTAATCCCTTCACCACTGTCACCCTGTCTGACTGCTCTTCCATGATAGGTCTCATCTCTTTCAGTTTGGATCCTGTCTTTTTGATATTCCCAAAAGTTCTTCCCAGCTCTTACATACTGATGCCAGCCCACAGGGGGGGCAGGGGGCTGGGGGCTGTTTTTTCCCTCTGCCTCTGAATCCTGTGGCCTGAATTGCTGGTCTCTCACCCAGCCTTGCACATTTCTGTTTGTTCTTGTCTCTATGTTGTCTTGTCTCTGGTATCTTTTTTCCCCAGCTCTTTCTCTTCCTCTTCCTCCTCCTCCTCCTCCACTTCCTCCTCCTCCTCCTTCTTTTAAAGATTTTATTTATTTATTTGACAGAGAGGAGAGAGATCACAAGTAGGCGGAGAGGCAGGCAGAGAGAGGGGGAAGCAGTCTCCCCACCGAGCAGAGAGCCCGATGCGGGGCTCGATCCCAGGACCC
>CM052810.1:165853678-165884297 GCA_028533885.1 Nasua narica | reverse complement strand
AGGGGGCAGTGGTGGAATCAATATTTTGTGAGACTGCAACGCAAAGGAGTAGCTACATGGTGATTCCTTCTGAGTCAAGGGGCAGAGGCAGCGTGGGGAAGGAGTTTGTCTGATTCCTATATGATTCCTGTGATTCCTGATCTGTTGTAATAGCGAGACCTCAAATATATTGGCTTAAACAAGTTCCCAGTTCATCTGTCTCTCATGGTACAGTGTGGAGGTAGCTGGTCCAGGCCCGAGAAGACAATTCTACACCCTCCGCACACAGACTGCGTCTCTGGATTCAGACTGGCGGCCGCCACTGTCGTGGGGCGGTGGGATGCGGGGGTGGGGGGAATGGGCAGGGCAGCCCTTGCTCAGTCTTCGTGGATGTACGTCACAAAAGCGTCACACATCTTGTCCCTAAGTCACTGAGGAGAGGCCTGTTCTTTAACTGGGTGGCCCAGTTCTCAGCACAAACCCCTAATGCTATTACTCAAAGGATGTGGGGAGAAGACGTACACTCCCAACTCAAAAACTCAAGTCTTAACTTTGGACAAATGATTTAGTCTAGTATCAGTAGAGAAAAGAGTGTGGTAGGATAAACATCTTCTTGAAAAAAACAAAAAACAAATACAGCACTCTGGGCTAATAACCCTTTACTGTGGGAATAGCTATTTCTTTTGGAAAAGTGTAGAATATCAACCTAAGGAGTCTCCATCTAACATTTTTGTTCATTTCGTGAGCCTGTGTTATGATACTGAATTTTCAGAGCCTTCTCTGAACAGACAGAGGCTGCCGACAAGATGCTGGTAAAGCTGGGAGGCAGTGGGGAAGGGCTGCTGTAAGTGACAGTAAGATTTGCTGAGCATCAGTCATTCTGTCTTCAGGTGATAGCAAGTGGATTGTATTTTTTTTTTTTTCAATAATAGCTTCCCGTTATCTTTGCAGTTTCTTTTACTTCAGAGCAAATGATATTGCTTAGTATATGCTTTTCTTCATCATTCAGCCAGGGGTAATCTACCCGATGATTCAGATGAGTGGCCATGGAAAAATTATTTGATCTGGTGCCATTATGCACCATTGTGCATCTCCTAATTCAGAGAGCATTTGGGGCCCTACCTTACTCAGAAACCCGTCGAAAATGAGACAATCTGTATGAGTGAATTTTCCAAAAAAGCAAGTATGGCTTTAAGTATCAAAACTTAAAAGTAAGCAGGCAAGTAAACAATGGCAGACCCCATTTTACATGGAAATCTAAAGAAAGCTTTGTTTAGAAAAGACAGATGGACCTTGGATGAGGTCCTGGGATGGTCAGTACATGGTATCATGACAGCTTTTTGGGTCTGTAGTCTACTTTCCCCCTAACTCCTGCTCCGCTGGCATTCTGCACACATGCAAAGTAGCGAAGGGTATTATTAGTAAGCCTTGCTTTAGTATCATGCGATCCTGGACTAGGTCTAGGTTCACATTTGTTCCCTGCCTCAAGCTCTCTCGTTGCCTCTGGACTGACATTGTCAAAAGATGATTTAGTTCTCAGGTTTTGCTTCTCAGCCCACAAGTACTGAGTCACAAATCCCTGGGAATCCTGACCAGCTTCTTAAGCTTTGTGCTAACCTCCATACTCCCTTCTTAAAAAGGTTGGTGCAGACATAACATTTCACCCCTGCTTCTGTGGAACCAGGTGTGGGAATTGGGGGTGTTTGCCTTCCCAATGATTATGTTAAGGCAGAAACCTTGCGTCTCCAGCTGGAGCAGGAATCCGCGATATTTCAAGCTTTTCATGCCTATCTTCTGCCAGCCGTGGGACTTCCTGGACTATGGACAGTTTTTATAGGTTATAGGTTTGTGCCAAATGACTCGCCAAGTCTTAATAGGAAAAGTCGGCAGTCTGTTTCCAACACCTACTGCTCAAGTATTTACGGCCAGAATTTTTGTTTTGTGTGTATGCTTTCCTTTAACAGGAAGGAAAATGGTCTTTAGACAAACCACTGAAGTGAGAAATGCAAATCTCATTTGCCGTTAATCCCAATGAGATATTCACTACAAAGTCCATTTGAGACTCTTCAGTGTTAATGTTAAAGAAGACAAGTGGTAAAATAAACGGTAATGGCCCGGAGCCAGCCATCTTGACCACTTGCCCCAGAGATAATGACCAGACCCCCTTTCAGTTGCTCTCAATTTCTCATTGGCACCAGGGGAGGTGAGTTTGGCAAAGTCGCTGTTTTAAAAGGACTGTAATAATGGCAGAACATTTTATTACTGTGTGAATGAGCACAGTGTGGGGTTGTGGGCAGGGCAAAGCATTCATATGTTCTTGTGTAGAACTAGGGAAGGAGGGATGGGGGAGGGGGAAGGAAACCTACTTTTTATTTGTCGCTGTAACTAGTTACTTAAGGGTGTTAACAGATCTCTGGATAATCCTTGGAGAAAGTTTTCCTTCATTATGGTTTTAGAACTCATTAGGGAAATCAGCCGGTTGTTTAACAAGTAGAGGGGGCTCTCCAAGGTAAGCAGTAACTTTTGCCTCCCTCCTTCCCTCCCCCCCTCCCTCTTCTCTTTCTTTCCCAGCATATGCAGCATCCTTGAAACTTTGTGTGTACGCGTGCGCTTGCATGCGCGCGCGCGTGTGTGTGAGGGACCACAGTTTCCCTTCTCAATGCTGAAGTGGTCAAAAGTCTGCCGTCACATAGTTCTGGATGTCCTTCATGCTGCAGAAATCTTGTCTTTTCTTATCAACCTCACCATGGAAAAATCATGTAGCTATTTGTTTTAGTTAATTATCCTAGTATGATTCTGTTGCGGTCTGATGTCAATACACGACAAAGTTTATATCGTGAATGTTGGCCTGTAAATCTTGGTTCTGGGCCCTGTTTTCTCTCTGTCTCTCTCTCCGATCCCTAAGTGCCCTTCCCTGTCCCAGTAGTGTAACACCTTCTGTATTCAGATGAGGCCCATGTTTAAATATTCAGCCTTGCTCTTTCTAACTACCCATGTCCTATGTCCAACCACCAACTCTGACTGCTCTATGAGAGACTGTGGACTCTGAGAAACAAACTGAGGGTTTGGGAGGAAAGGGGTGGGGGGGGGATGGGTGAGCCTGGCAGTGGGTATTGAGGAGGGACGGATTGCATGGAGGACTGGGTGTGGTGCATAAACAATGAATCGTGGAACACTGCCTCAAAAACTAATGATGTATTTTATGGTGACTAACAAAAAAATAAATAAATAAAAGGAAAGGGGGGGTCTCATCAGAATCTCAAATTTAGTCTGTTCACAACAGAAATGTTGATCCATTTGTCCAGCAGCCACCCCCCCAAAGCTACTTACGTTGTGTATGATTTTTTCCTTTCCCTCATATCCCACATACAGTGTATATGAGGTCTTGCTGGTTCTTCCTCCAAAATGTGATCTTTGAGAAAGCATAAATCATATGTTCTTCCCCTGCTTAAAGCTCTCCAGTGGATTCCCATTTCACTAAGGTTCATCAGACATCCTCTGATCTGGCCCTTCCTGCCTCTCTATCCTCATCAAGGTGCTGGCCATTGACACCCTGATATCCTCATGTGTGTGACACACTGACCTCTTCCTCCGTGTGACACGTGACCCTCTCCGTGTGACATACTGACCTCATTCATTTGACCCACTGGCCTTCTCATCCATGGGACACATGTCCTCCTCATCCTTGGGACTTGGTGACCTCCTCCTCCATGTGACAGATGACTTCCTCCTTCACGTGACATATGACCTTCTCAGGTCTCTTTGCTGGCTCTTTCTCAGCCTTTGGAGCTCACTCTAAAAGCAGCCTCTAACTTAGAGCTAGATAAGCTTCTGCTGGATGTTGAACGAATGAGCTCAGCGTCCCTCCATCCCCTTGCTGCTGTCCACCCCACCCACCGCTCCAGTTTACTCACTGGAGCGCACGATCTGTTCATGTAAAGTGACTCAATATTTTTGCCTCATAGTCAGAATCATAGACTTGGACTGTACACAATGATTATTTAAATATATGTTTATTCATGAACATTTTCAAAGAACTCTAGTCTTATATTTGTTGTGGTTGGGATGAAGAATATGTTTTCTCATGAGAGTGAGACAGTGAGAAAATGTGACCGAGGTGGGAGAGCCCCTGAAACTTTGGATGGAGAGCCTTCGTCTTCTTTCCCCATTTCTGCTCTCTTTGCGTTTCTGTGTTAGTGTCTCCTTTCCTGGGATCTCATGCACTATCTGTCTTATGCTTTGCTATTCCTCTTCAGTCTTCCTCCCTCCTTCCCTCCCCCCTACTTTCTTTCTGAATCTCCTCCGTCCTTGCCCCCTTCCCCTCCTTCTACTTTCTTTCTAAATCTCATCTTGCTCTTTCCCTTGCTTGTTGTTAATTTAAACCAGGCTTTAGCTTAAGTGCTACCATGGCCTGCTGTATAAGAGCAGTTCTGTAGTTTTTGGAAGGACTGTAGAAGATGCTGGTGTTGACAAAAGCCCATTCTGAGAAAGCTCTAGAAACGGAACCAGTGTCCTCCTCATTCATACTTTGTCAATTTTTTGTCTCCAGTTGATCAGTTGGCCTATGGATTTAGAATTGAATATGAGGACAAGCTTTTCTTTTGAAATATTGAATATGATTTTTATGATTCATAGAATTGAATATGAGGACAACCATCAATTATTATGGTTAAGTATATTGATTTCATGTTATTAAGGAAGAGAAAAAATAGTGACCATTTGCTCTGCATTTCTTTTTTTTTTTTAAGGTTTTATTTATTTATTTATTTGACAGAGAGAGAGAGAGATCACAAGTAGGCAGAGAGGCAGGCAGAGGGAGAGGGGGAAGCAGGCTCCCTGCTGAGCAGAGAGCCCGATGTGGGGCTTGATCCCAGGACCCTGAGATCATGACCTGAGCTGAAGGCAGAGGCTTAACCCACTGAGCTACCCTGGCACCCCTGCTCTGCATTTCTTATAAGTGTGTTAGAAGTGCCCATCAGTTTGAGTGTTGTGCCAAAGAAACCACACTGGCTTTTCAACAACTTTCAAATGATCTCTTATAAAGCCCCAAAGAACTTAAAAAATGAGTTCTATTTCATTTCAGATTCTTCCTGCTGCCCCTTTGTAAAGGGTGCAGTTCCTGCTCTTGGCATGTGGGATTTCCTGAGGGCTACTTTGCTCTAACCCAGTTGCAGTTTGATGAAAGTTAAATTGGACAGTATTACTTTTCATTATGAGCAGCTCCAAGCATTTTCCCTGAGACATGATCAAAGGGAGGTGCCAACAACTTACTGAAATTACACTCTTACCTGGAAGGAGCCGCCAGGCAACGTTCTCATCTTGTGAGCGGTATACTGCTGAAAATAACATGCATATCCTTTGACTTACTTTGAGGGTTTCAGTGACATAATTAGGAATTACATAGTAATATGTGACACACTGTTGCAAAGATTGATTTCTTTAATAGTTTACCAAAGCATTTTAGGGCCAAAATACTCATAGTCTTATGGAGCAAACAAAGCTAATATAGAAATCTTTATCAGAGTTGTTTCCAAGAACTTTGGAGACTTACGATAAGCTAGAGAGTATAAAGATTGTCTAAATAACACAGAATCACCTAGACTTTCAAAAATAGATGTGTTAAATGTGCTTTCAGAGGCTCAAATGCATGCCTCTAATTCTAAGTGATACAATATTACTTATGTTCCTTCAATTAGTTTTTCTACCAGGCCAGTGGTTCTTAACTGGAAGCAATGTTTGAATTACTTAGGGAGTCTTTTAAAAACACACCTGCCAGAGGCCCATCCTGGACCATTGATTCTGAAGCACTTGAGTTGGAGCCTAGCAGTATGTACTTGGAAAAAGCCCCTGAGAAATTATGAAGCTTCTGGTTTCAAAACTGGTTAAGGATCACTGCTCTTGACTCAAAGTTTGGTGCCTTAGAAGTGAAGGCTGCGCCATCTTTGTAACCTGGAAGTCTAAGTGAGTGCCTGGTTTGTAGATATGAGCTCAGCAAATGTTCATTGAGGAAATGGAAGCAAACTATCTAGAAGACTATACCATGTATATTTTTGACTACACATTCATCTGAATTACTACTGGCTAAGTAAATTTAAATGTTGAATAAAATTTTTAAAATAACCTTCAGAGGGTGGCCTCTTCTACAGATATAGTATTTAAAAAAATATTTATATATTGTGTTTTTTAAAAAGATTTTATTTGTTTATTTGATAGAGAGAGAGCGCACACGCACAATAGCAAGTGGTGGGGCAGAGGGAGAGGGAGAAGCAGACTCCTCACTGAACAGAGAGCCCAACATGGGGCTCAATCCCAGGACCCTGGGGTCATGACCTGAGCTGCAGGCAGACGCTTATCCAACTGAGCCACCCAGTCACCTTTATATAGCATTTTGTGATCTAAATGCTTAGTAAGTAGGCAGATGATATAGTTTTTAACAATAATTTAATATGAAACCAGAGAACAAAGCAACGACACAAAAGACATATAAATTCTGATATCTGATTATACTTCCATTATTTTATGTGTAAAAATGTCTTTTAGAATAAGAACTCTGGTAGCGTCCCACCATTGTACCAGGCTCCATTTTTCTATAATGGTTACTCATAAGTTGATAAAGCAACTATTTTTTAGTGAACTAGAGTTTATGCATTCAAGTGATTGGTTTTTTTTAAAGTCGACATGTTGCATGGCAGGACATTTTGGAAAGTCCTCCCAGGGAGTTATCTTTGCTACTCTGGTCATATATGTACTCGTCTCTTGCCTTCCTACCAACCACTTCTCTAAGACTTGTGCCTTGCCACTAAGGAAGCTTCAGTAAAGGTAGGTAGATAAGAAGGCATCCGAGACAGAGAAAAACCAGGGACCTGTACACGGGAGTGTGTACCTGAGCACAGGTGGACACGGCAGAGCTTCGAGGGGGGTGAACTGTTGAGGAAAAGCTCAGGAGTAAGGTGAGATCTGAGCTATAACGTTGGAAGAAGGACGGGTATTCCAGGCTTCTGTTTACAGAGTCGGGGTGAGCCAGACACGAGCAGAGGCAGCTGGGAGATGGCATGAGGCATGCGTAGAGTGTAGAGCCATGACAGAGGAAGTATGAAACTCTAGAGAGGAAGTGCCTCTGCTGGAGCCATGCTTTCCTTCTATCCCAAAGCCAGCGAATGATCAAGTTTTCAGTAAGACATCTTAGGGAGAAAGCAGCTAGTTCTCTAGGGATGTAAACTACCCCTGTTTGTGAGACCAGCAGAACCCGTTTTTACCGAGGCACCAAGAGACATTTGTCTCCTGATTACAAACGGAAGTTGAAGGGTGTCTCCCCTCCACTGTGACTTGCTTTAACTTCCGTCATAACCTTAAAACTTGTGGATTGAATTAAATCTTATTTTGCTGTTTCGAATCTGTCACCTGCCTATTAAAAACAGCCCTGTTGCAGGTTCCTGATCTCTGGGTGCTCCTCAGGCTGTGAGGAGGATGGTGACCATTTTGTCCCATTATTTGAGACAGTCTCACTTTATGCCTGTGTCCACTTGCAATCATAAAAGCTCTCCCATTTTGATTGGAAAAGAGTCCTACTTTTGAAGATAAATTCTCTGGTCACCCTATTTTGTGGTTATTTTCCTTCCCCGACATAAGAGAAAATTGGGGCTCGGAGGGACATGGATGTCTAGAATCACTTTCACCACCTTGTCTTAAGCACCTTTTATGGGCAATGCAGAAGTCTGTCTCCTGGATAATGGAAATGTTAATTGTAGGTTGTTCATTTAGAAGTGGAAACTTATACATAAATAAATGAATACTCTTGTTAGAAAAAAAGACACTCTCTTAGTGAAATAATTATATTATTGGGGCGCCTGGGTGGCTCAATGGGTTAAAGCCTCTGCCTTTGGCTCAGGTCATGATCTCAGAGTCCTGGGATCTAGCCCTGCATTGGGCTCTCTGCTCAGCATGGACCCTGCTTCCCCCTCTTCCTCTGCCTGCTTGTGATCTCTCTCTCTCTCTCTCTCTGCGCCAAATAAATAAATAAATATCTTTAAAAAAAGGAATTATATTATTGATGCAAGATATCGTAATATTTCTTCATCCCAGTTGGAGGCTATGTTTTTTTCCACACTTATTGTTACCTCCTACGTACAAGTAGCTGCACTAGTTGCAAGGTCATTTGGTGATCAATATGACACATTAGGGATGGTTCAATCAATCTTCAACTGTGGTTGGCCCTGTTTTATTAGATGGTTAAATCACATAACTTAATTGATACCATGTAGTCAGGCTGGTGATGAAGTTTGCTATTGATCAATAAGCCCATCGTTGAATGTGTTCCTGTCCTACTCACCCACCTGTCGGGACATTGAGAGCCACTCAGGCAGGCTGCTACGGGCGGTGGTGTCGGGAGATATTTAGTGCTTGTCACTATTCAGAGGGGCCAGGAGGAGGAAGAGTCAGGAGGTGCGGGCAGGTGTCCCCCTGGAAGAAGATGGGCTCGAAACCAGTAAATTCTAAGACACTAATGCAGGGATGGCATTAAGAGACAAAATGGCCCCTGGAAGAGACGGGCAGGAGCAGAATAGCAGCATCTAACGCCATGACTGAGGGCCTGGTCTCTTCTTCCTTGGGCCTTAGGTATTTCTCATGATGCTTGGCTTTTCTTGAAAGGCCAGAGGTCTAACTGACCACGAGTCCCATGCTTTATTTCTTTGCCTAACACTCCATTTTGTTTTGTTCGTCGGACTTGCATGCTGCAGAAAATGAACTCATAGTCTTGTTGAAAGAATGTTGGTAAAGTTTTACTTTACATTTTCTTTTGTCTCCCCCTCGCCCCTCAGGTTTTGTGAATGATTCTGTTACTAAATCTATTGTGGCTTTGCGCTTGACTCTGGTGGTGAAGGTCAGCACCTGTGTGCCCGGGGAGAACCATGCAAATGACCTCGAGTGTTCTGGAAAAGGAAAATGTACCACGAAGCCATCAGAGGTAAGGGGACATCTGATAGCTTTTAAAACCTATATTTACGTAAATACGTATCTATATCTGTGTATTGATGCCTATCTGTATGTATCTATGTCTGTCTATCAAGAATGGAAAGGGAGAGAACAAGTGCATTTGCTGAAAAGTCCCTGCAAATTTCTGGTTTCAATTATACGTTAGTGTGCAGCATATGGATATCCAATCTCTGTGTAACTTTTAAAGTCATGGTCACAAGTCTGTGCTGTGCTAGATTTTGCTCTGGTGTGAAGTGGAGATGTTTTGGGAAGAACAGTCGTCCTGTCTGGTGGTGGAGTCCAGAACAATGGCGGAGGCATTTGCTTTCCAGTTATGACATCATCCCCTCCTTAGACTTTGCATTTCTCTAGCACCGATGACAGTTACAGAAGCCGAGAGAAAAGGATGAGAAGGAACAGAGAAGACGCAGGGTTGGGAAGGCTGATATTATTTTTGACCTCTTCGGACCAGCGTCATCAATGCTATGGTAGGCCAGAGTCCTGTGCCCCTTCTTCTTTATAGCTCAGGTCACACGGGCCTGGGGCAGGGGCAGGGACAGGATAAGTTCCTCGTCCTTGTTCTCTGCTGAGTGACAGGAGTCTGAGAGGCAGACCAGTAGGGGACTGTGGCCACTGAGACCCACTTCCTCGGTGGAGGCCTCCTTTAAAACAGCTTCTGCAGGTGCACTTGGGTTCCACCCAGCATCCCAAGAGAGGGAGACTCACCCCTTAGAAGGGGTCCTGTTCCATTAGGGCACATCTGTCCTCTTGCCACTTGCCTCCATGAACCTCTCCCTGTTTGGCACATTTGTCCCCTGGAGGTCGTGCAAAGTGAAATGGGTCCCCCGAGTCCCAAAAGAGCATGGTTTGTTTTAGACCAATTTTTTAAAAAAAGACTTTGATTCTTTATTTGAGAGAGAGAGAGAAAAAGCAGGAGTCAGGGGAGAGGCGGAGGGGAGGCAGGGGGAGAGGGACAAGCAGCCTCCTGCCTGAGCAGGGAACCTGACGTGGAGCTCAGTCTTAGGACCCCGAGATCATGACCTGAGCTCAACCAACTGAGCCCCCCAGGCACTCCAGTTTTAGACCAGTTTTATGGGTGGTGTAGGTGAACTTCCTTTGGTGAAGCTTCCTTATGGTAATGTCGGTGCATCCGGTAATAGTGACATGAACTTGTTGGTGCAGCGAGGAGGGACGGGGGCGAGGGTCGGACGGACGGAGAGGTGTTGGGAGACGCTTTCAAGTGCTGCTCGGGTCATCTTGGAAAACCCACGATTTTAATGTGTTAGGTATACTATTTGCAGTGGCGTAAATATACCATTTTCCAGTGAGATATCCTCTGCTGGGGGCAGAGTGCCCTAAGAGAGTCGTGGAACAGTAATTTCTGCTAAATCTTTGAAAAGGAACACGAGTGCAGACCAAAACGAGAATGAAGCCCTGGGGGGCAGGGAATGGTGCCCGGCATGGAGCCAGGAGGCAGCCGGGATTTCTTCCATGAAGCCAGGACTGCCCCGTGAATCCCATTTTCTTCCATCTTGCCCAGCAACTCGGACCGTTTTCTCTCTTTCCTGAGGGGAAGCTTTGTTTATCAATTTATGAGTGGCAAAAAAAGAAGTAAAGGATATCGAATGTTCTGCTGGGATAGTCAAGGCAGAGGATCGAAGCTGAGAGATGAGGAACCAGTGGGGGGTTCATTTGATAAGGATGTTCCAGATGACAGGAAGCGGGCAAGCCTGAGGAAGGCCAACTATCCCAGCCTGAAGAGCATAAGACCTTCCACGTGTGAAGAGGAGACGTACTGGTGTTCCTCAAATTCATCTTTATTATTCCCAGTGAGCAGTTCTGGGGCCTGGCTAGCCCTGAGAAGGACAAGAACGGTGGAAGAGAAGTGGCTGAAATGAGGAAGGGAGGGCTGTTCCCGGAATTTGGGGCTGACACAGCAGTTGTTCCCTTGTGAGCTTTGTCTTAGAGTGGATGACCCATCCGGGGAAACTTTTCACCCATACAGAAGTCACCATGATTTGTTTTGTTGGTTTTGTTTTGTTTTTGTTTTTGATTCTTTTTTTTTTTTGAGACAGAGAGAGAGTGGGGGAGAGAGAATGCAAGCCTGTGTGATGGGCAGGGGCAGAGGGAGAAGAAGAGAGAGAATCTCAAGCAGGCTCTAGGCTCGGCACGAAGCCCAATGTGGAGCTCGATCTCACAACGCTGAGATTATGACTTGAGCCGAAACCAAGAGTTGGACACTCAACTGACTGAGCCACCCAGGCGCCCTGCCATGTTTTCTTAGAACGTGCATGTTGCTGGCTTACCTCGCTCTTCTGCATGGCCCCTCTCCCTAAGAGGCTCTGCCTAGTGGTATAGAATTAACTCACTGAAAAGGCAGCTGAAGCATCTAGCACCTGGCAGGTAACTTGGTAAACCTTGCCAAAGTGCTTTGTTTTCATGCAAAAAGGACTTAAAAAGCTTCCTGAAGAATCCATGCTAATTTTAGCAGGTCATTTAAGAGGTGGTACAGCTTCATTAAGAGCTCTGAGTGCCCTGTCTCCCTCCTCTGACCCCCACCTCCCCGCCCCCATCCCACACCAGGCGTGCAAAACCTCTGTTGTTACCTCTCTCAAAGCCTGCATTGACCTTCAGTGAATTGAAGGAAATTGTGACCAGTCGTCTTACCTGAGCCACTGTAATTACCTCCAGTGACGCTAAGCAAATGGCTAGGCTGTAATTACCATGTCCATGTACAGACCTGCCACATTGTTACTGTGGAGAGAACCCTCTGGAAGCCAGTCCTCCCATTCACAAAAACCTGGCAGGAGTTGTACTACCTGTGGCAGGATTAGGACTGGAAAGTTGGCCCATCTTGAGTCTATGTGACGTCCTGGGGCTTCTCGTGATGGTTGCCGTGGCTGTCGCGGTGACTTGAAAATAGTTCGCTGACCATGAAAGACTGTCGTTATCAGGTCCCCTTCTTCGTACTGTGTCCTAAACTTAGAAGTTATATAGTTCAGTCTTCCACACAAGGCAAGAAGGCACTCTGTAGTTCAAAGCAAAAAGAACTCTACTTGGTGGTTTAATGTGATTGTTTCTAATCAGTTTTATATCTTTTTATTAGATCATCCATCAGAATAAGAGCAATTCTGGGATTCCCATACTATTCTCCTTTGGGAATGGAGCTCTTTCCTGGCAGATAGACTTTGGCTAGAGGCAATTTTGCAGTTCCAAGCTGATGGGTGGTCTGCCTTAAAGCTCTAGGTCGCCGCTCTTCGAAAGTGCTCCAACCTCAGAAAGTCTTTTTTTTTTTTTTAAGAGTTCTTTATTTATTTTAGAGAGAGAATGAGAGAGAGCGAGAGAGAGCGCGAGCACGTGCAAGCAGTGGGGGAGAGGCAGAAGGAGGTGTAGAGAGAGAGAGGGAGAGAAGCAGGCTCTCCACTGAGCACAGAGTCTGATATGTGGCTCGATCCCATGACTCTGAGATCTTGACCTGAGCTGAAATCACGAGCTGGATGCTAAACCGACTGAGCCCTCCAGGCGCCCCTGGGCGGGTCTTTCTATATGTTTACTGTAACACGGTAAGGAACTCTCTGTTTTTTTTTGAAAACTGCTTTTGTCAACAAGGGTTGATTCTGATCTTCTCTTTACCAAAAAAAAAAAAAAATTAAATTAAATAAAAAGTTGATTGTGGTCACTACTTCTCTTTGAACTTTGTCACCAAATTTGGCTGCTGTCTATTTGATGATTCCCTAATTATCTTAAAGGTAAGTGTCAGGGCTCTTTGCTGGCGTGGGCCTTACACCTTCTTTAGGTCCACTTAGGTTCCATGGACCTTGTCTCTCAAGAGCAAGAGTTGTGTATTAGGATTCTCCAGAGAAACAGAAGCAAAGGGGTATAACCTATCATATATACGTATATATATATATATGAATTAAAGAGATTTAGTTTAAGGAACTGACCCATTGTAACACCATCATCATGGAGGCTTGGCGAATCCAAAATCTGACCGGGAGGCCAGTGAGCGGGAGACTCAGGAAAGAGCTGCAGCTCTAGTGCACAGGGGTCTGCTGGTGAACCAGGAAGGGCTGATGCTGGGGGAGGAAGTCTGCAGACTGCTCCAGAGTTCTCTCTCACTCAGGGGAGGTCAGCCTCTCATTCTATTCAGGCCTTCAACTGACTGGATAATGTCCACCCTTTCTATGGGGGTAAGCTGCTTTCTTCAAAGTCCACGGATTTAAATGTAAATCTCATCCCAAAACACCCTCATAGAAGCATCCAGAATATTGTTTGAACAAATAGCTAGGCAGCATGGCTCAGCCAAGTTGACACATTAAATTAATCATCACAAGATTCTATTTTTCCTCAGATTCACCGTTGCCTCCTTTCTGCCCAATTGTGTTCCTTGCCCACAAAGTTAAAGGAATACTTTTAGAGGTTCAGTTTGCCTAAGATTTGCTTGAGGCCCTGACAAAAAGATCACATTCCAAGACGCTCACTTGGATGATGATGCCCTTTGTTCGCAGCTAGGTGATTTGGCGAAAGTAGATTGTGGACTGTCATTCCGGAAGTCTCGGGGCAGAGCTTTACCATCTTCCTACTTTTGCTGATTCCCTAAAGCAAATATACAATATCTTTTTATTCAAGGATTTCACGGTTCCTAATTTTAAGGTCACATGGAATTAATAAAGAGAAATGCTGATAGGTGGTATAATGGTTCAATACTTATCTCAACGTTCTCCTGTGCATTGGCCCTGGTCTGCATTGATGTGTGTGGGATCAGGGCTCCATCCTTAGAAGGTTCCTCAGGATTCTCTCTAGCTCTTGCCTTGGGAATCTATCATCCGGAGGCTGTTTGAATTGGATACAGGTGCTACCTACTTGGACTTTTGTTTTGAGAGAGAAGGGAGCTGGCTTCATGTCTGAGAGCCATTCCCAAGCCCCTCTGGAACCTCTGTCTTAATTCCATCTCTAGATGGGGGCCTGTCCACAGGAAAAGCAGTAGCATGTTGGGTTCCCGAAAGTTCCCAGCCTTCTGTTACCTCCCTCCCTACTCCTGGGGGTTGAAGGCTCAAGCTCTAGTAAGTCCTAGTGTTTTCACAGACAAGTTCCCCTGGTTAGGGTTGGTTTAGTGAGAATAAGTCACTGACCTTAACCGGTCGCTTTGTCCCTGGCTTGATAACACCCCCTGTCCTTGTTCTAGAACCCATGTGGTCTGAGTAGGAGACACTACCCTTCTAGGAGTCAGTCTGCCTTATATCAAACCCTCCTTTTTTTTTTCCCCCTATTTCCAAGGATGTGCCTCTTTATTTGGGCTCCCAGCAAGTTCCCATTTTGGAAGTTTGCCTGTTTCCGATCTCATTCCCAGGGCAAGGTGATGAGTCTGCCCTGATCTGCGTGCACGAATATCCTTTCCAGCTTGAACCGCGGCTCCCCTCACTAGCCATGCGTCCCCCTGCTTCCTCCCTCAGCTCCCTGTGGTTTTGCTCATGCTGTTCCCTCCATCTGGCTTGCTTAGCTGCTTCGCCACCCTGCCCCAGCCCTCTGCCTCCTGCCTTCCCACCTTCCTAACTATACTTCAGGCTCAGCCCCAAACTTTCTTCCCTCGGAAAGCTGCGCCTACCCCCTGCTCAAGCTCCCTCTCTCAAGCCTGGCAACGTTTTAGTTTTCTAACGAGACACTTGACCCCGGACTTCTGCTTATATATCTTTATGTGTGTTATTATTTGCACGCACTTCCCTGCAGAGTTATTACCCATCCCGTGCCAGGTGCTGGCGAGGACACACTCGGTCAGCTAGGACGTGGCCTCTGAGGCGGAGTTGGATGGTTGTGGGGCGGGGGGCTGGATGAATCGTGGATTTGAGTGTGGGGCGATGTGGGCTTGGGAGGGATCTGCAGGTGCCTTTTGGAGGCTCAGAGAAATACCTGACTCAGAGATGGAATCACAGGGACCTTCCCAGCGGAGTCTCAGATGGTGAGCTCCGTGCCCTTAGAGCCTGTTTGGTTCCTTCTGTATCCATTGTAACAACTCAGCAGGGGGCTTTGGGCATGGGGGGGGGGCTCAAAAACTGCCTATAAGCCGAATGAACAAAATAAATAAAATCACAAGAATATGATGGAAAATCAAATCTCTGAGTTTCGAGTTAAATAATTTGAATTATATGTTTGGTTACGGGAGCATGGGAGGGACATGGTGAATTTGGTTTCATAAACCCATGCATTGGAAACTAGTCTCTGATCTAAAGCCATCCCACAGACAGTGTGACCCAGCATGTTGTAGGAACCCCTTAGGAAAATTTCAAGCAATGTTGCCGAGGCTTTTCCTCTCATTTCCAAAAGAAATCGGTCAGAATAATTTGAACCAATGGACTCTTTGATGCCATCCTCCTGTTGGTTGGAAACTGTCAGCGAACTCCTCTTTGGGTTAGGAAGAGCACTGTGCCGGAGGGCAGAAGAAGATGTCATATTCTTTCCCTCATCCCTTCTCCGAGAGCTGATTTTTCCTTCCACCGTCGTCAGTGTAAGCGTAAAGGCCCTAATGAGGCTTTGCAAAAAGCCTGTGACCTGGTAGAGTTTTGAGAAAGGAATGGGAGGGGGATTGGGTAGACGAGGAAGCCCATCAGAGAATAAGGAAGGGCGTTTGCTCTATGTTCTGGGCATCAAAACAGCAGCCGGCAAGCAAGGCGTGGAGCTGCGTGCTGCTAGCTGTGTTCAGTGTGTGGCGGGCTCAGGTCCCCTTAGCTGCCCGCACCGCCCTGGGGGGAGCTCCTCCTGTGAGCAGGGAACAAACCACAGCAGGGGAGGGTCAGAGGTGAGCAGTCGATGGAACCTACTTGGCGGTGTTACAGGGAAGATGCACTTCATTCTCAGAAATTGTTCTAAGGGAAGCGGGGCTTTCTCTGGACTGAATAAATAGCTTCAGGACAGTGCTCATTAAACGTTTTTGAGCTGGAGAAGAGATGCTTTGGACTTAGTGCCAAAACGAAGGAGCCTGAGATACATTTATTTGCTAATGAGGGGCGGGAGATCTGTCCTGCAGATTGCCCTTGCAGAAACTGCCTTGTGGGTCTCTGAGATGAAAGCGCTTTTATGGATAATAAAAAGTAGAACCATAATTATTAGAAACATATTAGGCGCAGAGATAGTAAATGTGAGTGCATCCCAGTTGTCGCGTTTTCAGGGCTCAGGGATAAGCCTGTCTAGAATTTCACTGACTCGTGTCTGAATTATAATTCTTGGCACTAGTGTAATTAAAAAGCCATTGCTGGGACGCCTGGGTGGCTCAGTCAATTAAGCGTCTGACTTTGGCTCAGGTCATAATTTCAGGGCGGTGGGATCCAGGCCTGGGTAGGGTTCCCTGCTCCCTGCTCAGCGGGGGAATCTGCTTCTCCCTTTCCCTCTGTCTCTCCCCCTGCTTGTGCTCTCTCTGTCGCTCTCTCAAATGAATGAATGAAATCTTAAAAAAAAATGAAAAAAATTAAAAAACCATTGCTGCCTCTCGTGTTATAATATAGAGGATGATCGTATCATTGCCTACACAAAAACAGCATACTGTATTTGAGTCTATTTTAAACTATTTAAAGAAGTAATTGTAAATTTGTGTCCCAAAGGATAGATAGATGTTTCATCATGCTTCTATTTGATGTCAATATTTTACAGAAGGTTGAAATGCGTCTCCTCCTGCTAGTGGACCATTGCAGAGGCCTTGTTGGCATCCCAAATATGTTAGGGTGAGGATTTTATCCCTGGTCACATTTCCAGGGCCAAAGAATTGAGAGTGGAGGGGATTTTTTTTTAAGATTTTATTTATTTATTTGAGAGAGAGAGAGAGAGAACACATGAGCAGGAGGAGAGGAACAGAGGGAGAAGGAGAAGCAGACTCTCCACTGAGCAAGGACCCTGGGATCATGACCTGAGCCGAAGGCAGAAGCTTAACCAACTGAGCCACCCAGGCATCCCTGAAAGGTGATTTTTTTTAAAAGATTGTATTTATTTATTTGACAGAGAGAGAGAGAGAGATCACAAGTAGGCAGAGAGGCAGGCAGAGAACGAGGAGGAAGCAGGCTCCCCGCCGAGCAGAGAGCCCGATGTAGGGCTCAATCCCAGGACCCTGAGAACATGCCGAAGGCAGAGGCTTAGCCCACTGCGTCACCCAGGTGCCCCTGAAAGGTGATTTTTTTAAAGGACTCCCCACCTATTTTGTTTTAAACACCAGGAAACAGAGATCTAAGGGTGCTCCAAGCGATTTGTCTACAGCCCAAGAACTAGTTTGTGGTGGAGGCAGGACAAGAATGGTGGGAGATTTCTCCCCATCTTTTGGGGGGCTCCTCCCGCAGGGCAGCGCTGCTTCTAGTAGAACATTCCCGATTACACTGAGCCTTATTGCTTGTGCGGTGTCTTCATGTTAAGGTTCACCGTTCATTGTAAGGAAAACCAGGTATTGTCAGGCTGAAAACTTTTCAAATGATTTGACCTTATGACTTTTTGGGGCACCCCTTCTTCAGGCTTAATATATGCATGAATTCTGGGAGGATCTTGTTAGAATGTGGATCTGGGCCCTGTGTGTCGGGGGTGGCCCTGAGATGAGACACCAATGACATTGCACCAGTCCATAGAGGTCAGACCCCAACATCAGCAGACAGAGAGACCTGGAAGAGTCAACAATTTCCACTTGGGGTTTGGGGCATACATCATACGGGGACTAAGCTCTTTGGGACCCTCTTCTTCTAGAGCAGACTTTGAGACAACCAGAATACAGGTGAACCAGGGAAGGCAAGGAAAGAGAAAATCCCCTTTATGGTGGCTAACAACACAATTAAAAAAAAAAATTCCCTATAGGTGTGCCCTGTGACCCTTTACACATAGCCTAGGCACTGTTCTTTGTTTTAGATTACTCCCCCCAACCCTCCCCCCCATTGATTGAGATGCATTGGACATATAACATTGCACTAGTTCTAAGAGTACAAGGTAATGATTTGATACAGGTGTATGTTGTGAGATGATTACCCTCTTAAGTTTAGTTACCATCCATCACGTCACTTAGTTACAATTTTTTTTCTTGTGTTGAGAACTTTTAAGATCCACTTTCTTTTCACTTTTTATTTTATTATTATTATTTTTAAGACCCACTTTCTTAGTGACTTTCAAATACTGTACTAACTGTAGGCATCATGCGGTATCTTAGATCCATACGAATTATAAACTTGTGCCTGTACAATAATAAGTTCCCGGAACAGATGTTTTTTCTCAGCCCCCGAGTTTTGCACTCTATGGGTTACAACTCTTGGCCTTTACCAGGAGGAGACCTGCTAATTTCATAACTTTGCATCGGAGACCGATAACTAGCATTCTCTGATTTTAGTCGATAACTTTGTAGAACAGAAAAAGAAGGCTCTGGCTGGATTTTTATGCCCCCGAGAAGAAAATCCTCGCTCTGGAACTTGGTGGGCGTGCTTTCCTCTCCCTAAAACACTCATCCTCATGTCCTACTTTACAGTCCCGCAGTCAGCGAGCTGAGCGAGAGCCTCCAGCAACGAGGAGGCTGCTAACGGGCTCTGCCCGCCGAGCGTATCCCGTGGGGCGACCCCTGGCCGCTCCTCTCTAGGGATCTGAAACCGTTCGCTATGCTTGCTCACAACCAAAGGAGTTTCTTCTGCTCATCATCTTGGATATTTATTTATTTTTTCACACTTTTTTGTTTCCTCATCCGTCGGGAGCGCCTCTATATATCAGGCACAGAGCTTTAGTCTGATAGAACAAGGATGATGGGCAGGGCCGGGGTCCCTGCTTTCTTGCTGTCGAAAGTCCGAAAGCTGGCATTGCTGATCACCGAACGTGAGCCTTGCCTGATGCCCAGATCTTCCCGGGACCCCCAAACCACCCCAGCCTCCTCAGCCTCTCATTAAATATCCAGCCAGTGCCCATTTGAGGTGCGCTGCTACTTCTTTCAGATTTTGAGGGGGAAAAAAAAAAACCCTTTTGATTGTTTCCTGCCCACGGTTTTCTGTTCTGGGCAGCTTCTGCAAAGACAGTGTTAGTATAAATGGACTCATCTTGTGCCCTGAAGTCTGAGACGATTAGAGCTTTAGTTTGATGATGAAATATGCCCCGTTCCTCCTGTGACATCCTCTTAGGTTTTAAGAATCGGTCCTGGCTTTGCAGCTTATCCTTCTGACTTGTGGGAGTATTAGGTGGATTCAGAATGAAAGTGCTGTGTTAGGGGACGGGACAGTACAGTGTCCCCAGACCGAACGGACGCGCCAGTGGGCTCTGAGCATGTGACTAATGTCTTCATGGTAGGCAAGAGTTGGGGGCGTTTCTTCGTGGTATTACTGGAGATCTCCTGGTCCTTCTGTCCAAAAATAGCTCTCTGCTGGCCTTCTTGGGGCTTTCTCTTTAGAGCTTTGGCCCCATTTTCCACCTGCCAAGAGTTACAGACTCGATGGAGGATTTGTCCCCGGGATGGGATGTTTGTGGTTTTATTTACAAAACAGCATGGGTTTTTGACTTTTTTGTCTCAGGGCTCCTTTATAGTCCTAGAAAATACTGAGGACCCCGAAGAGCTTTTGTGTATTGGGTTATATCTATTGATATTTGTCACATTAAATTTAAACTGAGGAATTTAAAATTAGTAAACCCATCATTGCATGGTAACATAAATTAACACTTTTTAAATAAAAAGTAACTGTATTTTTCTTTTTTTTTAAGAAATTTTTGTGTGTGTGAGAGAGAGGGGGGAGAGAGCGTGAGCACAAGCAGGGGGGAGGGAGGGGCAGAAGAAGGAGAAGCAGACTCCCCGCTGAGCAGGGAGCCCCACACGGGGCTCGATCCCAGGAGCCCAGGATCATGACCTGAGCCAAAGGCAGATGGTTAATTGACTGAGCCACCCAGGCACCCCAGAAAGTAACTGCATTTTTCAGAGCAGAAAGAATTTAATAGGAAGAGAAGCACTGTTTTCATTTTAACAAATCTCTTTAATATCTGGCTTAAAGGAAGACGGCTGGATTTTTACATTTGCTTTTACATGCAGTCTGTTGCAATGTGTTGTTTTGGTTGAAGTGTATGAAGAAAATTTAGCCTCAATAGATACTTAGTTGGAAAACGGAGGAGTGTTTTAATAGCCGTTTCAGATAATTTTGGATATTTTTCTTCTAAATACTTTAAAATTTGACAAGTGGCAAATTCTTAAAGGTTAATTGAATGCGGGAATCTGAAATCACATCAATGAACTCTTGTTCTGTTAGACATTCATTGATATGTCTTACATTTTGGATCTTCTACCCATGAATGGTTTTTATAACTTCACATAATGGCCATTTGGAAAATACTGGAGTTATAAAGAGCTCCCCAGAGTTGACACATTCATTATACATTAACAAAAAAAATCACATTGGTGGTTAATTTCACCACTAATCTCACCGGGAAAGTCTTGAAATCTCGGGAATCGGTCAAGTTTATAATGGAAGATAGAAGTTTCCCAAAATTCGAATTTTTCCTGAAAAGTTCAAATTTTATCCCTGATAACAAAAACTATTGGTTGTTTTACTTGACATGATAGGGTCACTTCCTTCATTTGAGAGAAAATACCTGCTGAATAGCCAAGTCTGAACAACTCTAGTTTATCAGTCATTGTTTTGAGGAAAAAAGGTGTTCCCTGAAAAGTGAGCTAGTGCACGACTCAAACAACTGTGCCGTGTGTTTACTTGAGGTCAGCCCCTGACCTTGGGTGTGCATAGGGAGTGCTTTAAGCATACCTCCTTTTTTGTTACAGAGAACATCAAAAAGATTTTTTTTATGAAATCTCAAGGGTTGAGATTTCATAAAATTTTAATTTTTCACATCTTCATCAAGGACATTCTAAGTGAAACGGGCATTTTTACCCCTGCAAATGCTTGGTGACAGTGAAGAGGCATTAATTGCTGCCACAAAGTCTCTGATTTGTGTGAAGGCAAGAGCAGTTTTTCTCACCTTTGTCTTGCATCTTTAGTACCAATTCCAACAGAGTGAAAAAGATACATCACATTTTAATATTATGAGATAGTTTTTGCCTCATGGACCCCTGAAAGGGTCTCAGGCCCCTCCTCCCAGAGGTATGGGAAGCCCTGCCCTGGTCCAGGCTTGGCCTTGAACCTTTCTCCCTCGACTCTCTTTACTTTCTGCACCTTTAACCCATTTTTCTGACCCCCTCCAGGTTAGTTTTGAAAGGTCAGCTTTTCTGTCAGTGACCTTGAAAACCACTTTGCAACTTTCGTCTCTCCTCTGGGGTGGTTTTCTGAATGGCTTCTTTGTAACAGCTCTGGGCAACTTTACTGGAGTCCAGTTTGACAAGTCCTAGTTTTTGTCTGCCTCTTGACCCTCACTCCCAGGTTCTCAGATTGTTTCCACCCACACTCGCACCTACTCTGAGATCAACAGCCCACTGCCCGCAGGGGTCCCCAAGGCAGAGTCCCTTCTCTTGCCTCTTTGTCCATTCTTCCTTCCCTGCCAGTCTCTGCAAAGAGCCAAATTAAAAACAAACGGAGCATTTCCAAAAACCCATTAAAAAGATAAAAATGGAAGCAGGCCAGTGACAATCACAGAAATCTAAAGTGCTTAAAACCAACCTTTCTGTGAAACATAGTTGCAAGCTCTTTAGGTAGTAAACAATAATAAGAAAATGGAGCAGATTCCTTTTCAGAAAATCCACCTGCTTTCCTAGGAGGAGAGGCAAGAATTCACTCCAGGATCTTGCTGTAGGGAGGACAGCGGTGGTGTTGGGGGAAGCCGGATTACAGGCACCAAGGAAGAGCTTAGATAAGCAGGATGCCTTGCCTTGTTGGTACACTTGGCATCAAAGGGAGGGAGTGAGTGGGTTGGTGCTCCAAGTGGGGAAACGAATCAAAGGAAAGAGTTTTTGCTTCTAGAGCTAAGGATACATCGCACTGATACAATGAGAAGGCCAGAGCTAGGAAGAGGGCAGATGAGGCAGGGCGGTAGGCGGGACATAATCAATAGATGAAGATCCTGGAGGGGACAGAATCAGGAGAGATCCAAGAGGGCTTCAGAGCAGGGGAGGAAAGCTTCCTTCTCCAAGGCAAGTGGTGCCAGGCACGGGGTGGGGGGTGGGGACAGGGGGGTGATGGAATTTTTAAAACAATTTTTTTTGAATTGAGATGAAATTCATAAGATACAGAAGTAACCACTGCAAGGTCAGCAATTCAGGGGCGTTTAGTCCACTTACAGTGATGTGGGATTAGCGCCTGCGAAGGAATGAAATGGTCACGGATGTTGGGGGTTTTAAAATGGAGCCAGGAGGCCATTAAGGAGGTGGGCCTTGTGCACGTTCTCACGGGCAGAAGCAGGAGCTTTTGAACTGGGCCACACCACGAATATTCAGGGACGCAGCCCGAACACCTGCACCCTCCTGCAGTGAGAGATTTTGCTTAGTGATGGGCTTAGAGATCACTTATACTCCGTTTAGAGGGCTTTTCTGCCAACATCAATCAAAATTTTTTGTAACAACATAGACGGGCATTCCCTTTTGTCTTTAAAAACCCTTGACTTTTGTTCCCAGGGGGTGGGGGGCGCATACAGTTTGGATTGCTACCAAAAATCTGTACCCCCAAATTGCAATTCTGAGACCCCCAAATAAATACTCTTGTTTTATTTTAGCTCTGCCTCTTTTCTCGGTCGATACACCTCTATCTAGTTTCAGGACGTTTCGTGTCCCAAAAGGAAACGTGTCCCGGTGCGGCAGTCATTCCCCACTCCTGCCCCTGGTGACAACTGGTCTGCATTCTATCTCCAGGGATTTACCTCGTCTTGATATTTCATGTAAATGCAATCCTACAGTCTGTGACCTTTGGGGACGGGCTTCTTTCACTCCACACAGCATCTTCCAGTTCAGCTGTGTTGTTCCCAGGGTCCGTACTTCCTTCCCTTCATGGTTGGATAATATTCCATCGTATGGTCATGCCCCGGTTTGTTTACCTGTTTACTGTTGAGAGACATTCAGTTTGTTTTCAATTTTTGGCTACTGTGATAGTGCAGCTAAGAACACGCATGCATGAGTGTCTGAGTCTCTGTTTTCAGTTCAGACGTGGAGTCTCGGGGTCATATGGGAATTCTGTCCAGGGCAGAATTGGGTCCGGGGATACCTGTGCAATCCCAGGGTAGCCATTGCCAGCCTGGTCTATTTCCAGAGAATGTAAGGTAAAGGGGTTTAGAAGAGATGGTCCCCTCATACTGCTTGGACTGGCAGTTGGATGGGAAGCTACCCCCTCCATGACCAAGGGACAGGACAGGTATCACCCCAGCACCTGTCAGACCATATTAAGCCATCATGTGGGTGTCTTCCCGCAGACTGCCTTTTCCTTTTCCTCTAAGAATAACCCCAAGAAGACTGGCCCAAACTCGCATGCCTGTTACTCATCAGCCACTGTGAACTCATCCTATACTCAACATCCTTCCACATAACAGACATTGGAGGCTAAGATCAGCATTTGACTGCGCCACCGCCGTCACTCTCCCAAGCTCATACTGGAGGAGAATTTCTAGTTTAATACCTCTGAAGTTAAACAGGGCATTTCCAAGCCAATAAGGAGCAGAGGAGCTGGCTTCAGAAGGGAAGGAACGCTCTCCCTGGAATTGGACAGGTGCTCAGTAATGGAAATATAGAGGGAGGTTACCCCCGGGGCCATCGCCATGAAGGCAAGGATCTTCCTCTATGTGACTGTACTTGGTTTCCACACGATTCTGGGCAGAAAATTCAAGCTGTATCTTAACCTTAGACAGAGGTGACTCTATGATGTATGCAGGGTGATCTCATTTAGGGCATAAGTGCGGAGGGAAGGGTGCAGAGGGTGCTGGTGTGACAAGCTTCCGGGAGCGCACAGAGGCCCTGGAAAATGTAGAATGCTCCTGAATTTTCCAGAGTAGAAAGGTCATTAATTATGTAGGGCACCCAAAACATCTTGTTTTTGCAGCCACAACATTTTCACAGGAAACAGTGGGAAAGTGAAGCTCGTGAACACAGGAAATGCTGGTAGCAGCTTACAGAGTACCGTTTATACATTCCAGAAATAATGATGCATGTGTGTTGAGCTCTATAGCTATAGAAAAACTTAAAAATTTTTGCTTTTTCTCTCTTCATTGTAACTCAAACTGCTTTCTTACCTAACTCCACTAGAATGATTTTGGGTTTTCTTTCCTACTAGCTTTTTTTGTTTTTAAAATTTTTAATTTCTTTACATGCTTTCTTTTTTTTTTAAATTTTATTAACATGTAATGTATTATTTGCCCCAGGGGTACAGGTCTGTGAATCATCAGGTTTACACATTGCATCTTGACATGCTTTCTTCATCACATTTTACCTATGTCCTTTTTATTTGTCATTATCTGGTCTTGGTTTAATTTGGTATATATTTAAGATCTGGTGAGCAAAGTACCATTCGTAATCACCCTCAAATGGTGTCAGTGACAGAGAGTTGAACAAAGTCATATAAATCGAGCAAATTAATACAAAGGACATTAAGTTTCAGTAGAAACAGAAATAGGGAAAGAACGAGTTACGTGTCACGAAAACACCAGTCGAAATGATGAGGTAGCCACCTGCTGAGGAAGTTTGTAGGGGTCTGGGACCGAAAGAGAGCCTTAAGCAAGATGAGTGGCAAAGGTAGTGGTTGGCTTGAACTTGGGTTCAAGTGAACCCAAGTTCATGTGGGTTCTTGCCCCACCAGCCAAGGTCACAGACTATGGAACTCATTCTGGAATCTGATCACTGCTCTCCAAGCTTGAACCATTTTCATTGATTTTTCAACCAAAGCTTGCTGCTCTATTTTGGGAATTTCTTTACATGTGGAAGATTTGGGGGATTAAAAAAAGGTACTCTGTTGTGATATGTAAAATCAGAAACAGCTGCCAGGTTTAAAGGAGTTTTGCCTACAGGGCTCTTTCAGGTTGCTAAAATAAATACAAATGGGAGATGTATGGGCTTCCGTATTTAGACGAGTATATTATACTTCCATTTTCTACGAAAAGAACAATTCGTTTTATAATCTAATCAAACATACTCCACTAAAGGCAGCTTGGTTGAAGTTCACAGGAGGGAGACATCAGTTGCATTGCTGTATCCTAGTAGAAAGGTCCACTGACCACGGCACTGTGACGTGGACATTTTCTTCACCCAGATTACCGTATGCAGATATAGAGACTTTCGGGAATGAACTTACATGATTTCAGTAAGGGCTGAAATTTCAACATTTTATAGGACTTCCACAGGCACTAACATTTAGCTTCATTTCGATCAGTAGGGATCACATGAAGGCATCATTTTTGTCATCTAGCTGGAGACAGAGTTCAAGGCGACAGCAGATACTCGTGTGTTTGAGGAGAGCAGACCCTGTACTTGGTCCAGACAAGGTCAGTGTGGACTTCCACGTTGGTACAGACCATGCGGATGAAGTATGAGGCTCCGTGTCTCTATGGCAGCCAGTGGACATGGAGGCAGGTCAGAGGTCAAGGTCTGACTCTGGCCCTTACTGACACCGAGTCGCTTAATCCCCCAGAGACCTGTAATCACAGGGATGTACAACTAGCACCTGTGAAAGCTAAGGGTTTTAACAGGGAGCCAGGAGGCCATTGGGGAGATGGGCCTTATCCCAATGATAGGAATGATGACAGTGTCCACATCACAGAGCCAAGGCACCTGTGAGACTGGGGCTTAGCTGGGACACATCTCAGTGGAATCTCACATGAGATCATTTATGGGGAAGCATTTTGTGAAGTCCTTTACAAATAAAAGATGGCACCCAACCAATAAAAATGGCGCTCGTTACCTCCATCACCGACCTCCTTCCTGTGGCCCTTGCTGCGCTTGGCGCTCCAACCCAGTTATCCTTGGAAGTTTCTGCCTCCACTCATCCTCTTTTGAACTACCCAGGAACACTTCTGGCCTGCACAACTGACTTTGACTGACTGTAGTGGAAATCGTTTGGGGCTAGACTCATGTTTAATTTCCTTGTCGGAGTTCCAGTTTTAAAGGATAATTGTTGGGAGAAAGTTGATGCTAGAATTCTTTCTTTTTTTTTTTAAGATTTTATTTATATATTTGCTAAAGAGAGAGCACAAGCAGGCAGATAGGCAGGCAGAGGCAGAAGCAGGCTCCCTGCTGAGCAAGGAGCCCAATGTGGGACTTGATCCCAAGACCCTGGGATCATGACCTGAGGGGAAAGCAGCCGCTTAACCAACTGAGCCACCCAGGCGTCACTGATGCTAGAATTTCTGAATCCAAGTCACTAGCACGTGCTCTATACACTAGCATTTTTTGGGGGGTTTTGTTTTGTTTTTAAGACCTGTGCTATGACAAGAGTTGGTGCCGTTGGCCACAGTTAAGTGGGTGATTGGCTCTTTGCCTGACTTTGTACCCGTCATTTTGAAGTGTGGCTTAGCTACGTGTATTTTTAATTTTGCAGTTAAAAAAATACAGTTGCTGACGAATATCATTTTTAGCCAGAAATACTCATGAATATGTAATCACTCCCCAAAGAGAATCTTGTTTAAAGGGTCTTCTAAAAAATACAAAAAAAACCAAAAAAAAAACAAAAAAAAAACCCCCATAGTTATCTGCCAGTGGTAGTGAGAAGACATAAATTTATTTTCGAATTTTTATTATGAAGGTCTTTACTTCCAAACAGGAAATTCTTGATTTTTTTTTTTTCCCAAATGCTTTAAAAAAATAGAAGTAATTTGACATTGGTTCAGTGTAGTTGCCTGTGCTGTGGGACAGAAGGCGGTGGTCTGGGGACAAAGGGTGAGGGTGCTGCGTTGGTGTAAGATTCAAGGATGTCTAGGGAGGTCCTTTCAGCCCCAATTTTCTTGACACACCAGCCTGGAGGGATGCCTGGAAACCTGTTATTTGAGCTTAATTCCTGTGTAATAAAGGCCTGATTTCCTATTTAAATGCAAATGTCCCTAAAATGACATCACACAAAGGTTTTCTCTGTCATTAAAACTGAAGTTACTTAGTTTCCTGAGGGATTGGTTTTAGCAGGAGGGAGAACAGTAGATAATTCTGGGTATTGGGCATGAGAACAAGGAGCTGGGTTCCGGGAGGTGAGATTTGTTAGCAAATCTGAGCCCTGTGTTTGGTTTTGTTTTTTCTCCAGTTTAGATACAGGGGAGGCTGGTGTCATTTGGGCCAATGGTCTGAGACAGATGTAATGCCAAATACACAAAACTACTTTTATTTTAGGGGACCCTGGGAAGGTCTAGAGGCCCTCATCTGATGACATAAATGACTTGGAGCCCTAGTCCATAGCAAAAGCTCATTTATGCATTGCTCAGAGAAGATAGGAATTTGGGCCAGCTAATGGGTTGTTTTATTTTTTTTCCCCTTTCCAACGTGAGCATCTAAAAATTATAACTAGAAAACATTATTTGAGATTGATTCCCACACTGAGGACCGCCGTGGACCTCATGGTTAGGTGTATTGGCCTGTGTTGAAGCCTATGCACATGAAAGAGGAAGAGAACTGGAAGCTTTTTTTTTTTTTTTTAGATTTTATTTGTTTATTAGAGAGAGCAAGATCACAAGCAGGAGGGAAGGTCAGAGGGAGAGGGAGAAGCAGACTCCCCACTGAGCAGGAAGCCCGACGCAGGACTCGATCCCCGGACCCTGGGATCATGACCTGAGCTGAAGGCAGATGCTTAACCAACTGAGCCACCCAAGCACCCAAGAACTTAATGTTTTTTTCAACACTTATAGGGATCTATGCTTCCACACCCCACAGTCTTCTGCAATGACATTTCATCACCCTATCCGATGATATGGATACTGAGGCTCAGGGGAATTAAGTACGTGTTTTCTTTTTTCCGAAGAAAGAACCTAAATCCATTATCCTATTCTAAGAGTCATACGTGCAATGAAAAAGAAACTATCAGCATCAGAAATGGGTAAAGTACGGACCAAGAAATTCTGAAAGGGAGATATGAGCAGTGTTCATATTCTTATATTTAAAATCTGTGTGCAGACATTTCTTTCTTACTCAGACTTGGAGGATGAAAGCAGTCCATGGAAGAGATCATTTCATATGAATGTTATAGATTAATAAAAATAGTTTGAAAGCAAGCAAGATTCATCATGCCTGTGAACTTAAGTAATTCTTTTGGCACCCTGAGTTAGATATTTTGATTAGCTTTTCCTGGAAATTATTAGAATGATTCTTTTCTGATTATCCTGGAGAATACATTTATTAGATATAACCTGCCTTTTGTTCAGTATTAAAATGATGAAAGCAGCCAATGTTTAATGAGATAAGATTTAATTAAAATGAATGATAGGACCTTCCCACCTTGGTAGTTTTACTTCAGTTTGTGCCCATGTCAATTCAATAAAGTAAGAAACGCATTCGTTAGATCAGGGACTTGGAATAAAATCTTTGACAATAAAATGAAGAAATAGTTTTTTCTCTCTCTCTCTGAATACTGAGGAAATGTTTTTAGTCAAATTCTATGATCTCAGGGATTATATACTCAAGACAAAACTTTTGGAGTTTAGTTTATGATACTTATTCTTATTTCACAAGTGATACATTCTTATTTCCCTAGGAGAGCAAGGGGCTGAAAAATTGCTTTCGCCTTCCGTGTGGAAGGCTGAACTGATCCCTTAGATCAGCTCTTCTGTGTTTTGCTTATTGGTCCCCTTTCTCTCTCTTGGACTGGATTTGAGCCTATCCACAAGAGTACATAAACTACAAAACAACGTAGAGAGGAGGAAGACAGATGGGAAGACAGAGGCAAAGAAGAATTATAGGTCCGATGGGAAAATAAAGCCAGGTTAGTTGTACATGTACAGGGGAAGACCCCCCAGACTGGTAGAGGCTGGAATGGGAGCACACACTCTTGGGTTGGGCGTGGCCGTGAATGTAAATGACCACCTACGTGAGGAGTCCAAAGGGCATGAGGAAAAACGGAAAACAGGGAAGGGGAAGGAGAGAAGAAAGGAGGACCACACACCCAAGGGTGTCTGCTAGGACACCTGTCATTTAAGTGGACATCACACAAGTGGACTGTCTCCCCATCTCTGAATTTTGGGTGTCAAATGGTGACAAGAGTCTTGAGTCCTCGATGGCTCTTCCCTAAAAGGACAAAAGCTGCCACTCAGGACCAACCTAAGGAGAGACCCAGAGCAATCAGAGTGTTTGAAAGAGTCAGGACAGGGACCCCGGGGTTCTCTCGGAGGGAGCAGGTATCGTACCTTTAACGGGGGCCAGGTGCAGGCAGCTCCTGTCTGGTCTCCCCATGTGTTTGAGCGCTGTGGTTTACTTTCAGTGTAGTTTCTTTTAATAGAGGGAAAATCCTAGAATCAGATTTCCTGGGCTCAGATTTCAGCTCTTTGATTATTAGCCGGCAGACCTTGGTCAATTGGCTCACCCTCTCTGTGCCTCAGTTTCCCCAAATATAGCACCGAGATAACAATAACCGTGAGCGTAACTGCATTTTGCAAAGCCCTTCTAACAGCATGTATCGAGAGCTCAATAAAGGTGTACGGTGAAGGCGATAGTGATGGTGACAGCGACACAGATCCATTCCTCTGACTAGCTTGTCAGTTCCCGGAGCGCATGAACTATGCCTCAAACGTCTCTGTATGCGCATTGCCGACTTCTCCAGAGAGCTGTTGTTCAATGAGTGTTGTGTATCCTGTAGGGTACTGACTTCGGTATGCAAGCATCCAATATCTGTGAAGGACTGAAGGCAGCATTTGAGGAAGATTGCTCTGAAAATAGTTGGAGGAATAAGCCAGAGAGGGTACATGTCTGTCCTGGGCTGAAGGCAAAATGCACATGTTGAAGTCCTCACCCCTAGTACCTGAGAATAGGACTGTACTGGGAGATTGGGGCTTTCAGAGGGTGATCAAGGGGTGCCTGAGTGGCTCAGTTTGGTTAAGTGACCAGCTCTTGAGTTTGGGTCAAGTCATCATCTCAGGGTCATGAGATCAAGCCCCACATTGGCTTCTGTGCTCAGTGCAGGGTCTGCTTGAGATTATCTCCTCTTTGTCCTTTCCCCCTGCTCGTACCCTCTCTAAATCAAGCAAGCAAGCAATCAAGCAAGCAATCAAATTTAAAAAGACAATCAAGGTGAGACAAGGTCATATGGGTCGTAGGGGTGGGACCCTCATTAAGGTAATTGGCGTCCTTACCAGAAGAAGAGATTAGGACATAGATGTTCACAAAGGAAAAGGCTTGTGGAGACAGGCAGAGATAGCCATCTATGAACCAGGGAGAGAGGCTTCCAAAGAAACCAGCCCTGCTGACCCCTGAGTTTGATTTTCCCGGTTTTTAGAAGTGTGAGAGAGCAGACTTGTGTTGTCTGAGCCGCCCAGTCTGTGGTCCTGCGTAATGGCAGCCCCAGCACCTGGATGTGGTGAGAGTAGGAAGGAACCCCGTGAGGTGGTTGTTTGCACCCCAGGGAGGCATGCGGTCACTTGTAGAAGGGGAGGGATGGTGGGAATTTGTAGCTTCCATGGGACTGAAACCGAGGTGCATCCAGTCTAAGATTTCGAGAGGACTGTGGAAGCCAACCCCCTTCAAATTCTCACTCAGTGCATGAACTTCCATCGCTCGTGTCTCGGGATGGCGTTTGAACCACACCACACCCCTCATGCTTTGTAACTCAAGTCCTTGCATTTCCCAATATCTTTTTTTTTTTTT
>CM052810.1:165831087-165853178 GCA_028533885.1 Nasua narica | reverse complement strand
CCCTCACTGCACTTGACCCTCACCCTCTGCTGTGTTACAGTCTAGGACTTTATATAACACTTTAAATAATTTTATCATTTTTCCTTGACAATCAGAGAAACCTATGCTCAAATGAGCTCAAAGAAAAAACAAACACCTATAATTGCATCCACCAAGAGAGAAAACTTTGAATTTTAGGCAAGTATCTTTGACGTTTCTTTTTAATTTAATTTAATTTTTTAAAAGATTTTTATTTATTTATGAAAGAGAGAGAGAGAGAGAGAGCAGGAGCAGGGACAGAGGGAGAGAGAGAAGCAGACTCCCCGCTGAGCAGGAAGCCTGATGAGGGGCACGATCCCAGGACCCTGGGATCATGACTTGAGTGGAAGACAGACACTTAACTGACTGAGCCACCCAGGTGCCCCTGAAGTCTCTTTCTTTAATGTGTATTTTAGAAAACTAAGATTGGATCTTTTTTTTTTTCTAAGATTGGATCTTAACTGTGCATTCTCTTTTGTAATGAGCTTCTTAAACTGAACAATGTGTTCCAAATGTTTTCCTATATCATTAATTATTTTCCTAAAGCATTGTAATTAATGGCTGTATTTTATTCCATCATATGAATGTGACATAATGTATCTAATGAAAGACTTAATCATCCGCATACTATTTATTGATTACCTACTTTGCGGCGGTTACTGTGCTAATGACAAGGGATCTAGGAGTGAACAAGACAGGTGGGGCTCTGGCTCATGGATCTTGTGGAGTAGTGGTAAGAGAGAGAGTGTAGACACTATAACCACAGACATGACCGAGCTCCACTGGGGTGGTCTAATAGTTGAAGAAGGACCCCCCCCCCAGACTGGGGGCTGGAAATTCAGGAAGTGTTCCAAGGGAAGTGATGTTCCAATGGACACCCAAAGGGAAAACAGCAGCAAGATGAGTAAGTTAGGCCTGTGGGCAGAAGACTGAGTCTCCCAGGAAGAGAACATGGGTACCATGTATGAAGTTACGGGAGAGAGAGGTTGCCATGTTTGTGGAGTAAAGTCGAGTTCAGCAGAACTGTAATGTAGAATGTGATGAAAAGATGGTATGGGCTAGAAGTAGAAGGCAGCTCGGCAGGCCTTCCAACACCATGACAAGCGGATTGGACTCCATCCTAGAGTGTGAGGGAGGGGACTGTTATCCTTTTTAGCAGAGAAGGAGCAGAACTTTAGCATTTGGGAGAAATTACTGTGGCTGAAGGAGGAATAATGGATTGGAGGACGACAAGAGTCAGAGAACTCTGGAACCTGTTATAGTAATTTAGGTGAGAAATCATGGAGGAATGAATCAGAGACAATGGAGATAGAAGGCGATGGACTGGCTTTAAGAGGAGTGGGGAGAGGGACCATGGAGGACAAGCCAGCCTTCAGAAAGCTTTAGGCAACTGCATGTATGGGGGCTCTGTGGGGTGGCGAGCAGCTTTGAGGGGAGAGGATGGGAAGTTCCATTTGGGACACAAATTTAATGAACCCATGGGACACTCCGTCAATTACCAGATGGCTTTGGTCAAATAACTTAACCCTCTGGGCTTCAGTTTCAAAATATGCAAAAGGTAACACACATCTCATGGAGCTGTGAGATGGTATGGGGTGGGTAGGTACTCAGTACCCGTGCCTCCCTTCCACGTCCCATTTCTTAGTTCCTGTCTTTTTGTGTTTTTTCTTTTGTGTTTCTCCAGACCCAGAATTTCTACAAAGAGTCGAAACATTGTTTTTCTTGTGTGGGTAAGGCGATCCTCTGACTATCTCACATGGCAAATTTCTTGTTCATGTCAGAGACCATGGTTATGTGGTTTGCTCAGGATTCCCAGCCTCTTGTGGGCTTCCCCGTTCCTCTTTGAACTCCTACGGTAGCTTCTGGACTTCTCCTTCTGATTCATTCTGATTCATTCTTCTCCTTCGGATTCATTCATTCACTTCAATCCTCTGTGATTTGTTCTCCACACAATAGGCAAAGAGAACTTTCTAAAAGGTGGATCTCTTGTTTTCACTCCAAGCCTCTTAAACCTCAGGTGATTTCCCCCCTCTCCAAAAATGTGGTGTAGGGTCCACGCATCCCTGCCTACCTCCTGGACCTTACTTCTTACTACTCTCTTCTTTTCCCTCTTCTCTCTAGGGTTGCCTAGAGAGAAGGCCTTTGGCCTCCTGCTGTTCTTCAAACACAGCAAGAGCTTGGGAATTGTCCTCCAGGGGGCGCCATTCATCTCAGAACACAATGCTCCTTGGGGTGTTTGCACCTGCGGCTGCCTTTGCTGGAAGCCTTGCTCCAGACTTGACTATGGGTCATTCCTTCCGGCCATTCATGTCTCCCCGACCACCCTATTTAAGATAGCTCCGAGTATTCTCTACCTCTTACCTACATCAGTAGCACGTAGTTTGAGTTAATGATATTGATTTACTTATCTTTGTAGTGTCTATTTTCTTCACTAAAATCTAAGGTCCGAAGCAGTGCCTGGTACATGGTTGGTCTCTGTTCGTATACGTTAGATAAATGAGTGCCCAAAGAAAACACAAAACTTTCTGGCTAAACCCTGAAATTTTCATTACTAATAGCCAATTACTTTTGCTCGTATATCCCATGCACTGTAAGTATTGTTTCTTTTGTCTTGTATCTGTTGAGTCTAAGCTGAGGAAAAGTTGATTTAATATTCCTCTATTTCCTAGTTATTTTTCATTTTCCTCTCTTAGATCTAATTTGTCTTTTTGTTCTGTTAAAGAAAAAGTTTTTAAGGTGATTTTTACTCTCACGAATGGATTTTCTTAAAAATTAAAAGTCGCCTTGTAAATGCAGTCATCTTGGGTCTGTTACATTTTAGGGCTTTGTAATTGCTTTTCTTAGATGTTCTCCCTTTTCCTCTTTATCTTGCCTAGCTGTCTGCTTTCTTAGAAGGAGAACAAATGTGGTCCCAATTATATTTTCCATAAACATTGGCCAAAACCTCCTTTCTGATTCTAATATCCGTCCTCTTCCTTATCTGCCAAATCTGGGGCTTGCTTTGAGACCCCGTGCAAAAGCCAGTTCTCCCATGAGGTTTTGTTGGCGTGCCTACCCCTGAGATGATCCCTCCTTCTTTTGAATCATTGCTGCTCCCAGAGCCTGTGCCACACATTGACCCTGTGTTGACAGCCTGGGCTGTGCCTCCAAACTCAGACCAGGCTGGAACCATTCTTCAGTTCTTTTTTCTTTTCTTTTTTTTTTTAATTTTATTTATTTATTTGACAGAGAAAGAGAGAGAGATCACAAGTAGGCAGAGAGGCAGGCAGAGAGAGAGGGGGAAGCAGGCTCCCCGCTGAGCAGAGAGCCCGATGCGGGGCTCGATCCCAGGACCCTGAGATCATGACCTGAGCCGAAAACAGAGACTTTAACCCACTGAGCCACCCAGGCGCCCCATTCTGTCAGTTCTTATGCAAAGAAAAGATAGCCTCAGGTTGTTTTCTCGTCATTCTAGATGTTTCTTTCTGGTCTCTTCTGGAAGAATAAGCTCTTTGAGGGTCAAGATGCTTCCTTCTCCTCACTTCCCTTTGCTGCTCATCAAGGCACTTAGATGAACCAAATTTCATCCCTTCCTCTTTCTTTTTTAAGGATTTTGTTTATTTATTTTGAGAGAGAGAGTATGTGTGTGCCTGCACCATGGGGGAGGGAGAGGCAGAAGCAGACTGTACGCCAAGCTCAGAGCCCAGAGTGGGGTTCGATCCCACAACCCTGAGATCACAACCTGAGCAGAAACCAAGGGTCGGGAGGCTTAACTGACTGAGCCACCCAGGCGCCCCTCATGCCTTCCTCCTGATTCAGTGATTACTCACTTATGTATCTGTAGTCAAAACAGCTAATGACTAACATTTATCCTTTCCTGTTGCCTTATGACAAATTAGAATATGTCCTCTGTCACTCATCTCCTCACTCATCTGTTCATTTATTCCATTATGTTTCTGCTGAGTGGCCTCTATGCTGGGTGCCAAGGCTCAAGGCTGAGGAACCAACATGAGGAACCACCATGACTTGGGGGTGGGAGACAGATGGTAGACAAGTAAACCAACACGACCTTGTCGTTACAAATTCAGGGGAGTGCCATGGAGATGGTGAACCAGGCGCTGTGATACAGAATAAGGAAGGGATACATACCTGGAATAGGGTGATCAGGGAAGTCCTGCCTGTCGAACATTGAAGCCAGGAACTGGGTGTCTGGGTGGCTCAGTAGGTTAAGCATCGGACTTCAACTCAGGTCATGATCTCAGAGTCCTGGGATCGAGCCCTGCGTTGGGCTGCACACTCAGTGTGGAGTCTGCTTGAGATTCTCTGCCCTTCTCCCTCTGCCCCTCCCCACTCACGCTCTTTCTCTCTTTCTCAAGTAAATAAATAAAATATTAAGAAACAAAAGCCAGGAACTAAAACATCAAGTATAAGCAGGTAGGATCAGCAACTTCCAGGCAGTGGAAATGGTGGCGAGGGCCGAGGTGGGGAATGGCTTGTCATTTCTGGGAACTGAAGGGAGGCCGGTGGGGCCAGCTCCCAGGGAAAGAAGGGCCATCGAGTCAGTGTCCCATTGTCACAGCGCACGGGGCTTGTGCCCATGGATGGGAAGCACACATTTTATTCTAAGAGCAATGGGAAGCAAAGCTAATAGTCATATTTAAAGAAAACATTCCTATTAAAGCTTGGAAAGCTGGTTGTAGGCGTAAAACAGAAGTGGGAATCACCTCAGAGGCAACTGTTGTAAAGACGAGAGAAATAATTGTGGCTTTCACTGGGGTGGTGGCAGCAGAGATCAGACTGTGTTTGGGGCCAGGAAGTATTTGGAAGATAGAATCGATTAATATCCACTGATTTGTCAGACGTGGGCTTAGGGGAGAGGAAGCAATCAGGTCCTTGAACCGTTTGCCAAGCCGGTGAAATCACGAGTTAAGATTCAAGGATCCCTGTCCTTCCCCTTGCAGAGACTGCTCCCATCTCCATAACTTTCTAGGTAGAGTAACTTCATGGTCTTGCAACTTAAAATGATCCAGGAATGTTTTCCTTTGGTTTCAAAGGTCTGATTTCCACAATGTGTCTATCCCAAGGGAGTTGATTTCTCTATTTACGTAACAAATGCTTGGCAGGCATAGTCATAAAAATATTGGCTCAAATACAGATTTCGAAACAATAGTCAACTAGCTAAATTATAGTTTTGCATATTGCTTAGATTTCTTGCATAGTTCTGTCTTGTTTACTTTCTATTTTAATTCTTTAAGCTTTCTTCCTTCTCTAAACTTTCCCCTTGTTGCAGGAGAGTTGTTTTAACTATCTTGACTGCTGGCGTTGTTTCCATAGGTTTGAATTTTTCTCTGGGGCTATTGTGTTTTCTTTCCAGCATTTTCTAATGTCTATCATGTGAAGTTTGTAGGACTTGGAAGAAGTCATCGCCAATAAGAAACATTATTGTCTTCATCATTCTCTCTGCACATTTTGATTACTTTTATTTTCTGCCCTTCAAGAAGGATCGTTAAGTTCAAATATATTTGCTTTTTAGGTTCCAGTTGGGACCACATATTATTTCTCTGATGTAGTTAATCTGTTAATCATTTTTTTTTAAGATTTTATTTATTTATCTGACAGAGAGAGACTCAGTGAGAGAGGGAACACAAGCAGGGGGAGTGGGAGAAGGAGAAGCAGGCTTCCCGCTGAGCAGGGAGCCTGATATGGGGCTCGATCCCAGGACCCTGGGATCATGACCCAAGCCGAAGGCAGATGCCTAATGACTGAGCCACCCAGGCACCCCTAGTCTGTTAATCTTTTAGTCAGTTCAGAAACACTATTATGATTATTTTTATTACTTACAGTATGATATTTCACAAAGCAGTGTTTTGTTTGTTCTCCATGTTTTGGAGTCTGTGTCCATGAATGTGGTTGAAAATTTTCTTTTCCAGTCCTCTTGTCTTGACCACCATAACTAATTTTGTTTGCATATTCTGCAAGAGGAATTTTCCAGAACATTTACCTTAAGAAATCATTACGGATGGATTGACTTGCCAAAGGTCTGAAAGAGTTACGTTGATAGAAAGCAAAACTTTACCAAAGGCTATCTAAAATAATTGCTTTTAGAGTTATAACGGGATGCAGGAACAGGAGAAAGCCTAGAGGTTCCTAGGATTGAAGGTGGAGTTTGAAATTCTTTGTATGCAATGTATGGTTAAGAGAAAAGGGGGTGAGGGGGAGGGAGACACAGAGGAGAAAACAGGACAGTGAAAATCTTGGCTCATTTTTAGAATGGTTCTGGAAAGATCAAATTTGGGCTGGCCGAGTCTCAGGTACAGATGACCCCAAGGCCTTTCCTACCTTGTGGTGTGAGATACCTTTCTCCCAGCACTCCCAGCACCGCCTGGCACTGTGTAGATTCACACAGAAGTGCACTCGAGAGTAATCTTTGCCTTAGCTTTGAGTCACAGACTTCTGTATTTTGAAGAAATACAGAGAAATCAGATTCCTATAACACGACATCTGTTGGGGGGATCACTTACATATACACTCATTTATAGATCTAGAAATTGAATATCCATTGTTTCTTCCCTGGGCTACAGTGTGGTTTTTGACCCTCCAATCCAGTAACATTCAAGCTCTCTGTGAACAGTATCATGTTTACAAGCCAGCTTTGAGTCAAGATTTCAAGAACTTATACATTCACACCCGTGTCACACGTATTATGGCAAGAGCCAGAAACTAGCCAACATCTGGCCTTGATCAGCAGATGCGGAGGCCAGGCTTGCATTGGTTGGCATCTTGGCTCCAGGTCTGATATTTGGCTTACTTTAAAAATGACTTCTGGTTTTATAAGGAGTTGGTAGTACATGTGATATGCTTCCTTAGAACTCAGGTTTCATGATCATCTTTTTAAAATATCCTCTATGTGATTCTGGAAATACTGAGAACCAGCGAGACCCAGGGCATTTCAAATGCACAGAGTTCAAAATTTATACTTGCTAAGGGATCTCCATGTCCCAAAGCCATCTTGAATTAAAGAAGTTAGGATACTGATGGGTTTAATCTGGCCGTAATTGCTTTTGCTCGAATGATACCTTCGACTTTTCAAGTGCTTTGAGACAACCTCTCTTGTAGGAGGCAACCCAGCACGGGGCTTAAGAACACAGACCTCATTTTGACTCTTGCTTTCCTCACTTACCGATTGATGTCCCTGGACTAGTTCTCTGATATCTAGTCTCTAAGCCTTCTTCTGTAAAAGGGGACAATAGTAGACTCTAACTGAACCAGTGGTTGCGATAAATCCAAGCAATGGATGCCAATGGCGCTTAGTCTAGTGTCTGGTAGAAGAACTCAATATTTGCTACTAGTGTTAACACTGATTCCTCTTCTTTTTGCTCTATTAGTATGACTATTTGATTTACACAGCTGTCTTATCTTCTCGATTTTTAACAAATGAGGAACCTAAGACTTCAAAGAAGAGCTAGTTATTTGATTGCACTGGTATGCTTTATCAATCAGAATTTTAGTTGCAAACAATAGACACCACAAATCACTGTAGCTTTATACCATATTTAGAAGTCAGCTGACAGAGGGGTGCCTGGGTGGCTCAGTTAATTAAGTGTCTGTCTTCAGCTCGGGTCAGGATCCCATGGTCCTGGGATCAGGGAGCCTGCTCTTCCTTCTCCCTCTATCCCTCCTCCCTCTCCCTCTGTCCCTCCCTACCACTTGTGTGCACGCACGCTCTCTTTCTTTCTCAAATAAATAAAATTTAAGAAAAAGAAGTCAGCTGGGCTAAGTCCTCCAAATTTGTCTTTTTTTCTTTTTTTAACATTGTTTTAGGTTTTCTAGGTTCCTTGCATGTCGATATAAATTAGGATTCACCTTGTGAATTTGTACCAAAAAAAAAAATCATTCCTTTGGTTTATTCTTTATCTTAGAAGAGACTACACATTATTTCACTATTAAATGTGAAGTTACCTGCAAGATTTTTGTTTATGCCCTGTCAGATGGAGGAAATGGCCTCTGTTTTAGTTTGTTGATAGTCCCCCTGCCTTTAAAAATAATGGATGGAGGGCGCCTGCGTGGCTCAGTTGGTTAAGCAACTGCCTTCGGCTCGGGTCATGATCTCAGAGTCCTGGGATCGAGTCCCACATCAGGCTCCCAGCTCCACGGGGAGTCTGCTTCTCCCTCTGACCTTCTCCCCTCTCATTCTCTCTCTCACTGTCTCTATTTCAAATAAATAAATACATAATAAAAAATGAATGGATATTGATTTTTTTTAAGATTTTTTTTTTAATTTGACAGAGAAAGGTCACAAGTAGTCAGAGAGGCAGGCAGAAAGAGAGAGGGGGAAACAGGCTCCCCACTGAGCAGAGAGCCTGATGCGGGGCTCGATCCCAGGTCCCCGAGATCATGACCTGAGCTGAAAGCAGAGGCTTTAACCTACTGAGCCACCCAGGTGCCCTGGATATTGATTTTTGTCAAACAATTTTCTCACATTTATTGAAATTACTTGCTTGTTTCATGTGCATGTGTAAAGAATTTGTGTTCTGAGACTTTGGATATAGTTTTATATTAATATTAATTAGGTCAGGATGGTTCAGTAGTATTTCAAAATATTATAGACATGAGCTCATTTCTGTCAATTTTTTTCTGCCAGGTAATAAGAAAGAGGCCCTTCTCTGATGGGGTCTATTTCTCTCTCTGGCAATTTTTTTCTTTTGTGTATTTCAAGAGTTCTCTTATTGGGTGTCTGCACATTTAGGGTCGTTATATCTTCTTGATAGATTGTCCACTTTTTCATGTTAAATGGCCCTCCTAATCTCTGATAATACTCTTGGTCTTAAAGTCTACCTTTTCTAATATAATATAACCATACTAGGTTTCTTACACTAATTTTCCCCTAATGTATCTTCTCCCATCTTTTCACATCAATCTTTATGACTTTTTATTTAAAATGGATTTCTCTTAGAGAACACGTAATTTGGTCCTGCTTTTTTTTTATTTGTTTGGTCTGACAATCTCTGCATTGTTAGTCATTCACATTCAATGCAGGTATCGATAGGACTGGGCGCTCTCTTCTGTTTATCTCCTGTGTTCTTTCTTTCATTCTTCCTTTCCTTCCTTCTTTTGGGAAACTTTAATCTTTAGAAACATTTTTTTCTCTTTAGTTGCCTTTTTAGCGATCTCTGTTTTCTATTATTATCTCGGTTCTTGATTTTTTGTTGTTGTTCAGCGGTCTCTCTGGGCATGAAGTATCGGATGATTGTATCATTCTACCAACTGCCCCCTCATTCTTTGTTCTATTGTTGTCATGTATTTTCTAAGTATGTTATAACATTATAATTCAAAGTTGTTAATTTTGCTTCAAATAGTTGTTTAAGGGGCACCTGTGTGGCTCAGTCAGTTGGGCACCCGACTCTTGATTTCGTGATCTCGGGGTCGTGAGACCTGGCCCCGATTTGGGATCCACGTTCAGCAGGGAGTCTGCTTGAGATTCTCTCTTCCTCTCCCTCTGCCCCTCCCCCTTCTCACGTGTGCACTCTCTCTCAATGAATAAATAAATAAAATCTTGAAATAGCTAGTTGTTCTTAAATAAAAGAAAAAAGTACTTATCCCCAACTGTACCATTTTCCATCCTCTTCATTTCTTCCTATAAACTTGAGTTTCCATCCATATTATCACTTACATTCTACTTAATGACACTCCTTAATGTTTTTGTAGTAAGGTAGATAAATGTTGGCAACAACAGTCTTGGCTGTTCTTTATTAGAAAATGTCTTAATTTAGCCTCATTATTTAAAGTTATTTTCTCCAGAAATAGAGTTCTGGAGATGGGTTCATTCTTTCAGTACCTTAAAGAGGTAATTTTATTGTCTTCTGCCTCCATGGATCCTAATGAAAAGTCAACTATAATTCTTTTCATTGTTCATACTATGTATTTTGTTTTTTTCTTCTGGATGCTTTTAATATTTTTTTCTAGTTTTGGTGCCCAATATTTTGACTCTGAGGTCCTTGTTTTCTTTGAATTTACCCTTCCCGGGGTTCACTGAGCATTACTGTCTGTGGGTTATTTTCTACCAAAGTGGGGCAAAACTCAGCCGTCATCTCTATGCTCCAGACAGTAGAATGAATGAAGGGGTAAAATAAAATAGAGCAAAGGGTGCATGCCAACTCTCTTTTAAGGAAGTTTCTCAGAAGCAACCTCAGGAGATTTCCATTTATATCCCATTACCCGGAGTGTCATCGTTTCCATCTGGCCACGGAGGAGACGGCCAATGGAGCCATTGTCCTGTGCAGCCCAGTGACCAGCTGTCCTATTGCAGTGAAAGCAGAGGAGGCAGATGGCAGCAAGGACAAGCCCTTTCTGCTACACGTAGCCAGCGAGTGACAGAGCTCTGACGGACCCGGGATTACCTGTTTTCACATTCTTGGCCTTTCTGCTGCACTCCAGACATGAAGTGTTAGGGCAAAAAGTACTGGCTAGAAGCTTTGGATTTGGGAGTCAGACTGCCTACACTCAAACCCTGATCCTCCCATTGACTAGCTGTGTAACCTTGGGCAAGTAACTTGATCTTTCTGTGCCTCTGTTTACCCATCTGAACAGGAAATAGTAGTACTTAGCTCATAGAACTGAGACCAGGGTTAAATGAGTTAATATAGCCCAACCACTTGGAACGGTGCCCTGTATGGACAAGTGTTGGCCATTAAAAGACACCTTCAGCAGCTTGTCCTTTTGAGCCTGTGCAGAAACACTGCCGGAGATGCCCCTGCCTGTCACCTCTTTCCACCACTGCTTGCTCTGGGAGCCCAGCTCCGTTTATCAGCCTCGCTGGATGGCCCAATAATCGTGCAGATGTTTAGAGAACTGTATGAGCACCACCTGATTCCAAAACGCTCCTTCTTGGATATCTCCTGGGACCCCCCCTCCCGCCAACAATTCATGTTCATGTGCTGAGATTCCAGAGGTTGGCTGACAGGCCCGCCTCTCTCCCATTGCCCTAACCACAAACTCTGGGTGTACCTACAACCTGGAATTTCCCTAGAAGCGCTGCTTAAAGGAAGGAGCCTCCAACATGTATTGAGCACCGCCTGCCATCTTGTTTCATCTGACACAGCAGGGGTCACCCTCATTTTATATGCAAGAAAATTAAAGCCCAAAACGATTAAGTGCTTCGCCCAAGGTCACACAGCTAGGAAGAAGATCCGAACTTTGGTTTTCTGGCCCTGCCGTCTTTGTGTTATAAAACTTTGTCCCTTTCTCTCTTTGGAAGCCATTTAAGAGGTGGTTATGGAAGGCGAGGGTCATTTACAAAGGACGTTCCATTAATCAGAGGATAACAATCGCGTAGGTGAGGGAAAAAGAGAATTTGCTGGTCCTAGCAGTCGTGTCTTAGCTTGGACTTCCTTGACGGAATACCACCGATGGTTGGCTTAAACAGCAAACACTGATGTCTCATAGGAATGGAGGCAGAGAAGTCTGAGGTGGGGGTACCAGCATGTTCAGGTTCTAGGAAGGACTGTCTTCCTGACACTTGCCTCAAGTATTAACATCCACACCTATGAATTTGATTCCCATCCATATGCGTCTGACCCCCAGTCCATGTCCTCTCCTTCATATCTCTTTCCTGAGCACCAGATCTACATAGTTAACTGACTCCAGAACAACCCAAAAGTACCTCAAGCCAACAACAAATCTGAGCTCATCATTCCGCACTGGGAGTCTCCGCCTCTGTCGGCCATTGTGGTTGGTAACACCACTATCCACGTTGGACTCCAGTCTGGAAAAACACAATTATAGCTGCTTCTTACTGAACACATGTTAATTTGCCAGTCCCCATGCCAGATGTTTTCCAGAATTTTTCATTTAAGCTTCGTAAAAAGCATGTGCTGTCAGCATCACCATGCCCCTTCCGTGAACGCAGAGACAATAAGGTCAAGAGGATCAAGGACTTGTTCAAGGTCCCACAGTTGCTCGTGGGCAGTAACTCCCACTTCGGCTCCAAAGCCCGTGGTTCACATTAAGTCACACGCAGAAGGCACATACACGGGGTCCACAGATATGTTTTAGTTCCCAAAGAAATGACATATCAACGTTTTCAACTTGTTCTCTTTTCAACAAGAATCCAGATTTCAGATATTTCTTGACAATTCAGAGGATCCAGCAACAGGCTCCACCTCCTGAATGGCAGCAGTGGGCTATAGGTGAGCAGCAGCCCCCACTTTGGAACACACTCGGGGGGGGGCATGCTGTCTCCAGTCCGGCACAGTCCCCATCACTCCCCTGGCCCCTCTTATTCTTTCACCATCTCATTGGTCCCTGAACTGACAGTGTTGCTTGTGAAATCATTTACTGTCTGTCTCTCATTCTTCATCCCCAGCGCTACAAATTGTTCCTCCTAACCTCTCACCCCAATTATGCTAGTAAATACCTAGTTTCCTGCTTCCGGTCTTGATCACCACTAATTCACTCGCCACACTGCTTGCAATTAGGGATATCAAGAAAAACAGGACTAGCTGATGTCAAGGGGTTTCAGAATGAAATGCAGGCTCCTTACGGAGGCGTGCACCACTGTCCATGATCGGGCCTCTGACCAGGGGCCTCACTGACGTTCACTTCCCACCCTCCCCTTGACCTTATTGAAATGCGGGCTCTCCCCAGCGCTGACCCTTCACATCTCTTTGCGTATTTACTCATCTTTCGCGCTACTTGGCATATCCTATGTCGATTATGTGAATGTTTGTAATGGAGTTTACCAACATGAATCCAGAGTGATCGCCTTTCTAAAATTTGTATTTTTTTCAATTTTGACTCGATGGACGAGTCTTATGTTTCTTTTTCCATTCAGATACAAACAGGATAGAAACACGAGTCCCAGTTGTGTTTATACATCTTAACACCTTACTTGGCCCATCACGGATTTCTCTTCTGTGCCATATTGCAGAGTAGCAAGAGCTTGGACTTAGTATCCCCGCTGTGCCACCTACTAGCTACGTAGACTTCAACATGCTACTTTATATATGTTTCTGTGTCGCCACTGTCCCATCTGTTAAGTAGAGCTACTAAGGGTTCTTTTATCCTGCAATTACAGTGGCGTTCAGAGAAATAATGCGTGGAAGGCTTAAAACCATCTGGTGCACGCCAGCCCCCAGGGGATGTCCACTATTGTTCTTATTCTTACCATTCTTATTTAATTCATTTACTCAGTATTGGATCAGGAGCTCTTTCAGGAATTTTGCTGCGTATCTTTTTAGAACCCACAATGACGTTATAAGGAAAATAATTTCAGCTCTTTTCTGAATGAGACAATAGATTAGAGAGGTCGGGGCTCGCCTTGGCCGCTCTTTGTTTTGTGGTAATAAGTATTTAAGTGTCTCCTTTTCATTCAGAGGAAAATGGAACACATCTCATGAAAGATGGAATTATATTCCACTACAGGCCATGAAGGGACTCTTTGGAGAATTCAAGTGTTATTAAAACTGATGGTGGGACATTGTTAGTACAATTTCTAAAATTCAAAACCTAGCAGGAACTTTATAAAATGTTGAATAGAATTGGATTTTGAAAAGGTTTTCTATTTCTAGACGGAAAAATATCAAGTTGATTATGCCAATTTATGAGGGATGCTTCAGATAATTAAGTCTGGGAGCTATTTTTGTTTGTTTTATAAATTCACTAGGTCCTTAGCAGTAACAGCAGATATTGCCAGGAGTTCTGTGTGAAGATGGACAAATAACAAGCTTAAATGTAGACAAGGAAGGGGCACCTGGGTGACTCAGTCGGTTAAGCGTCTGCCTTCAGCTCAGGTCATGATCCTGGGGTCTAGGGATCAAGCCCCACAACGGGCTCCTTGCTCAGTGGGGAGTCTGCTTCTGCTCCCCCATCCCCACTCATGCTTTCTTTCTCTCAACTAAATACATAAAATCTTTAAAAAATGTAGACAAGAAAAGTTGAAGAGAATATTAGGATAAAAACTGTCTACTAGTAAAATTAACTTTGTTTCTAAAATTTGAACCATCTTCATTGAATTTTCAAGCTGCTGCTATACTGTGAATAGGTTTTACTAAAGCATTTGAAATCCCCACGTGGATACACAAGCCTAAAAACCCATATATACATACGTATGTATGTACACTTTGTAAAATTGAGAAAGACTGAAACACATATACAGAAAACAAAAGTCACCTCTACAATTAGCACATTTAGTATTTTTTAAAAATTTAATGCTTTACTGAGGTACAGTTTAGATTTCATTCATTGTAGGTGCACAACTCAGTGCATTTTAGTAAATGTATCACCACAGTGCAGTATTAGACCATTTACATCAACCCCAAAGACTGCTTATGGTCATTCAAGCTTGTGCCCGGCCCCAGGCAAACATAAGTCTATTTTCTATACCTATAGATTTGCTTTTTCTGGTCATTTCTTATAAGTGGAGTCACACAGTATGTGTTGTTTTTTAACTGCTTTCTTTCAGCTAATCTAATTTTGGGGGTGCATCCACGTTGTAGCACAAGTGAGAACTTAGATCCCTCCTACTGCTGGGTAGTGTTCCGTTTGCTTATCTATTACAGTAACCAACTTAAAAAAGTATACATTCAAGAAACTACTAACAGTGGCTCTTTTAAAGAGAAGCATGGGGTAGAACGGATATAAATGGGAGATCTTTTCATTGCTTCCTATTTTATATGGGTTTATTTTTTTAAATTCGGGATTATATCTCTTTCGAAGCAAAGGTAAGGAATGCCTTTCCCCTAGAAATGTGTATAAAATCAGAGGACAAAGCCCTCCACTGACCCCAGTCCCACCTTCTTGAAGATAATCACCATTAATTTATTTTTGGCATCTTTCTAGACTACATATGCACACATACATATGCCCATGTACACCTACAGATATAGTTGTGTCCCTGGGTGTCTGGACATCTAAGTGGTCATATATCTTACATTTGAACAAATTGGAAGCCCAGGGCTTAATATTTTAACCCCCCAGTTCCCAAGGCTAAGGAGACCTGCCTTCCCCCTATAGTTGGGTTGTCCCTATCTGGAAACTGTTCAACGAGTTAGTCATTTCACAATGGGGAACATTTAAGAATGGATCCTGTTTATTTATTTATTTTTAAAGATCTTATTTATTTGAGGGAGACAGAGGGAGAGCACCCAGAGGGAGAGTGCGAAGTAGACTCCCCGCTGAGCAGAGAGCCCAACGTGGGGCTCGATCCCGGGACTCCAGGGTCATGATGTAAGCTGAAGACAGAGGCTTAAGGACTGAGCCACCCACCGGCCGCACACACCCAGCTTATCAGCTATGATGTGTGAACATCGTTTCATTTATTTTTCACCCGTCCCCCGTCTTGTGTTTTCTGACAGGATACTTCGGCGCGGCCTGTGAGGAAAAGGTGGACCCGTGCGCCTCGTCCCCGTGCCAGAATAATGGGACCTGCCACGCGGACGGCGTGCATTTCAGCTGCAGCTGCAGCGCGGGCTTCACGGGGCCAGCGTGCACCCAGCTCGTGGACTTCTGCGCGCTCAGCCCCTGCGCCCACGGCACCTGCCACAGTGTGGGCACCAGCTACAAATGCCTCTGTGACCCAGGTCAGTACCTTCATGCGACGCGAATCCTTGCTCTCTGCAGTCTCAGACTTTTACCTTTTCATTTGCATCTGGGCAGATGTTGGCTCCCCGGATGCGTTCACTTGTCCACACACGTGCGCCCCACTCACTTATGACTGCTTTTCTCTTTAGACTTACTCTTGGGGTTTTAAAAACACCCTTCACCTCTCCATGAGTAGGTCACGGTCATGACAAAATACGAAAAATACAAGTAAGCAAAATGAGAAAATTAAAAACAGCCTTAATCTCCGAACAGCTTAATTATTTTTTTAACGATTTACTGGAGGTCATTCCCCAGCTTTTACTGGATTCCATATCTTTTAATATCGTGTTCTTAGGTTAATGGAGTATGTTTTTCTCTTCTAATGGGCATAAAAAGCAAGACGTGATCCATTTAGAATTTTCTCATCTATTAAAATTCTTACTCTGCGCACTGTATGTGCTGTGGGACCTATGACGCCCTCCGCAAATGTTCAGAAGTTCCATCATTTATTTTCCAAAGATCTTTTGCATTGTACTGATTTTTTTTTATTGTGTGAATTTTGAGATTCAGAAGTCACAGGGATCTCTAGCCAAAATATACGTCTGCACAACCTACCTGTGTGGTCCTGAAAAGAATGCACATCGGTGATTCTTTCTGGCCACTTCTGCTCTGCCTCCGTCTCCCTTCCTTGCACGAGCTAGCCCTGCAGAATGCACTGAAGCCTGATTCCGCGCACGTGTGCCTGATCCCCCCAGGGGGAGGCCAGTCCCCTGGTTTTGCTGGAGTCCCAGGTCTGCTGGTGCAGTGCCTTCTATCCGGATGCCTGGTCCCCCCGTCACCCTGTTTCACCTGCAGACTTCGCCTTCTGGGCCTAATATGCTTTCCTCCTGCTGAATTCCAGCAGTCATCCTCGATACCACTTGCCTGGTCTTTAAAACATTATATTAATTGTCTTTCTCAGCCCTGGGGGGTAGGAGGAAGTGTATTTTATTAGTAACCTTTGTGTAACCATAATAGTCCCAAACCCCCATTTAGTGAGCCTGAATCTTTCTAGGTTTTGAGCTAGGTGCTTCACATCTCTGGTCCTTACAGCGCTCCCCCTGCAAGCTAGATCTCGCCAAGCCACATTTGTGAATTGTGTCGTACTTGCTTTAGTCATGTGCCTGTGGCCATACACCCAGGAGGGGGCTGAATGCAGAGCCCCACCCAGGTGCTGTGGTTCCACTGCCCAGAACTTTCAAGGGGCACATCTCATTCTCATGAATCAATGAAGGAATTAGTAGGAAATCCCGCTAAGCATGAAGGGGTGTTGAAAAACCTTTTCATGGAGGGGATCCTGGGTGGCTTAGCCCCCCATGTGGGGCTCTGTGGCTGAGCACAATCTGCTGGTCCCTCTCCTTCTGCTCCTCCCCCCGCCCATGCTCTTGCTCTCCCTCAAATAAATAAATAAATAAATAAAATCCAAAAAAAAAAAAAGGAAATATATATATGAAGAGAGAAAGAGAAATATTGGAAGAGATTGATTTTAAGGAATTGGCTCATGTAATTGTGAGAACGGGCAAGTTCTTAATCAATAGTGCTAGACATCAGGCTGGAAACTCAGGCAGAGTTTCCTTGTTACAGTTTTTTTTTTTTTTAAAGATTTTTATTTATTTATTAGAGAGCGAGAGACTGACAATGAGAGGGGAGAAAGTCAGAGGGAGAAGCAGACTTTCCGCAGAGCCAGGAGTCCGACATGGGACTTGATCCCGGGACTCCGGGATCATGACCTGAGCCAAAGGCAGTTGCTCAACCAACTGAGCCACCCAGGCGCCCTCCTTGTTACAGTTTTGAGCCTGAATTCCTTCTTAAGAAACCTCACTCTTTGCTCTTGGGCCTTCAACGGATTGGGTGAGGCCCACCGGTGTTTGGAGGGTAATCACTTCACTTAAAGCCTACTGCTTTAAAAACTCATCTCTTCTAAAAAGTACCTTCACAGCAACATCTAGACTAGCATTTGACAACATATTTGGGTGCTGTGGCTTAGCCAAGTTAACACATGAAATTAAGGCTCACAGTGACATTTTTGGATTTCCCATTAGACTTCGAGGTGAAGAAGTTTCTCCACCTCTCCGTCGGCCCTGAGATACTGATACTTCCCTTGTCTCCTCGCCTCCCCCCCACCATGTGTTCTCCTGTCAGAGCCATGGTGGCAATGGGAACGACTTCCCCAGCGGAAGGCCAGTTTTCCTCCATGCGAGGGGCCCTGGGCATGCTGAGGAAGGGGCAGCGTGGGGCGGCCCCCTTGCCTTTTGGGAATGTGGGGCACAAGGACCACTACATTTGCAAAAGAAGCAAGCTGCAGTGGTGCTGGGCAGAACACGGTCTCAGTCAGGTCGGGACTCGCGAGCACACTGCTCCCCACGATCCGCGTGTCCTCTCATGCGGCATTATTCCCCGCCCCCCACTGCAGCTGCTTCCAGCGGGGAAGCCCCACCCAAAGAAAAATAAGAGATCCCAAGACCAGAAGGGAGCCCTGTTTTCGCCTCCTTTTCTCCTCAGACTTCCTTTCTCAATCATATTAACTTTTTCTGTTTAGTTGGCTTATTTTTAAAACTTTATTTATTTGTTTTTTATTTATTTATTTATATTAATCTTTATTATTTTTTTTTATTTTTAAATCTTTAAATGGAACGTAGTTATTTAAAGGTAAATGTTACTTTGTGTGGCTGACGATTATGAAAATGTTGTTTAATACTCTGAGTTTATCGACAGGTACGGGCAGGCTTACCTGAGTCCTGCACAGAAAGTACATTTCCTACTCTTTCTCTTTCCACACTGGGAGGTGAGAACCCACCTGGGAGGTCCCCTCCCATTGACTGTCAGCATAGAAAACTTACAGGACTTCTCTGGACCTCCGTTTTTCTGTTTTTTATGAAAAACATCTTCGATGCTCGTCGGTTCAGGGGCAGTTGGTGTGACAGCCTAGACGGGGACACATTGCTGACTGTGGTCTGCCGTGTGTGAGAGCGTTAAATGTGGCACGTTTCCTGGCATGGAGTCGTGAGAGGTACCTTTCTTTCCGTCCATGGACATTCCAGCATTTCTTTTTTTCTTTCTTCCTTCCTCCCTTCCTTCCTCCCTCCCTCCCTTCCTCTCTTCCTTCCTTTTTAAGATTTTATTTATTTATTTGAGAGAGATCAAGCATGGGGGGGAGGGGAAGAGGGAGAGGGAGAAGACTCCCCATTTCAGCAGGGAGCCCGCTGTGGGACTTGATCCCAGGACTCTAGGATCATGACTTGAGCTGAAGGCAGCCGTTTAACTGACTGAGCCACCCAGGTATCTCCCAAGTATTTCTTCTTAAGCTGAAGAAGGCTAAAGTATCTCCTGCTTAAATGCCACTTTCTCCTCCTGCTGGTCCCTACTCAAACTTCATTCCTGGCCAGCTGGAGCATTTAGCTTGATAATAGTCAAATGTCCAGCCACTAAGTAGCCTTGAGAAGCCTGAAGAAGCATGTATTCCCTTCCATGATTCCTTCATTTCTTTGGTGGTCTCTCCCAGGGGCAGCCTTGGAGTTATTGTCAGAGTTCTCTCTTTGAACTTGGGAGATAAAGTGGCTCTCAGAGGGGTTGCTTCCCCAGATCATTAAGTGACATTGTGTGAAATAAAAAAGGCATCTTAACATCTGGGGAGAATTTACATTTTAAGAGTGAAAATGACAATTCTCTGAATAGGAAATTTTTAGTCTTAATCTTTTGGAGCGCGTAATTGCTTTACCACTAGTTTGCATAATAGAAGAATCTCAAGAGAATAGGTGAAATTGGGTGTCTCGCTGAAGAGCGGCAAGCCTGATCGTCTTTACACAGAGCAAACCGATCCCGTTTCATAAAATGACAGCAGATTGAAATCATGTCAGGTTGATAATTAGTTCCCATCTGACAAAATGCCATTTGGATGACTGCAAATCAGATTTGCCAGGTGCTTTATTTTCAAACCTCATTTTTAGCTTATCAGGCTAGGGATTTCTGATGGGATTTTAATATTAAATAATAAAATGTCAGCACCGAGTAATCACAGAAATGTTATCTTTCAGTGACAGTGTTAAGTGATAGGCCACAAATACTCCAAAAAAAAAAAAAAAGGCAAATTGAAATCTCCCCAAGACCAGAGAAATGGAGAACTTGGAGCCTCATAAGCATCGTAGGGGGGAGAGCCATGGTGCAAGGAACTTGCTAGGGGTGGGTGGGGGGACATGCTCGCAGGTGGGAGCCATGGTGTTTCATGCGCCCTCAGGACAATGGTGGCATCTGCAGGTGCCATTTGGATGATGACCAGTACTGGAAGGAATCTCTGGCTGGAGACGGTTTGCCTGAGTTCCTGGTCTTGGCTCCCGCCTAATGCAACTGAGTCATGACCCTGACCTTGTTTGTTGAATTGAATTAACCGTGCCATTATAGAATGTGCCTGAAGTTATTACCGAAAGGATTTAAAATATAAGGCATCAGAAGATTTTTACCCGGCTATACAAATATCAGATTTTGTCTTTGTGACTAACCCCTGATACTCATTGTCACCAACGAGACCTAGGGCACATTGCCTGTCGCGTATCTCTCTGCCGATTCTTCTCCACCAGAGGTTTGGGAACTCATTTAGATCATCCAGGCTACAAAAGAAAGAAAGTTTAGACTTTTTCCAAATAATTTTTTTAAAGGAACTTTAGGAATTTCAGATATTTTTTACATATGCCTTATTACCCATGGGTGGCACCTCTGGCCTCTGAGGCCTGAAAGGGAGCTGGCGTTGCTTCCTTCAGACTCAGACTTGGCAATATCAGCACTCTGATGGTGTCTTCTGGAAACACGATCTAAGGTAAGACGTAACTGCTTAGGATTTTTTTTTTTTAACTGCTTAGGATTTTAATAGCGAGTGATTAAATAGCCATAAAGAAAAAAGCACACCTATAAGATATGAAGACATTTAGCTTGCTAATGAATGCTTAATTGCATTTAAAATCTTGGGATAAGTACAGTGACAGCTTTCATCTTTTATGAGCCAGAAAACTTTCTTTACTAGTTTCACTAAGATGGAGACAGTTCTTGTGTTTAACAAGCTCTAAGGGGTTCCTGGTCTACATATCAAAGTATTCTTAAGAATTATAGATTGTATGCAATACATTGCAATACACTGTTTCCTTCCCAACCCAACCCTGTTCCTTCTACATCCCAACCCTGTTACCATGCCCTTCTTCTGTTATATTTCAAAACAGTGTATGTGTCCTCACCATGGGAATCCCCAATACATCCTTGTATACCTAGCTAATAGCTGTAGTAATTCTTCATAGTCTGTACTTAAACCTAAGAAAAAAAATGTAAATCTCTACATTGACATCATGATAAGAGTAAGGACACTGATATATGGGAGCCTGTTGGGCAATGACAGGTAGGCCTTGGAGGTGTTAGGAGCTGGCCTGGTGTTCACAGCAGGGCCATTGTGTCTCTTATTGGACCCAGGGACGTAAACAATCCCACAGAAACTGACACCAGACATGGTCACTCCAAGGCCATGATAAAGTGAGACAGACAAGACCATTTCATAATCCTAAGTACAGACAAAACCAAGGTCACCATGCAGCCCATGTAATACCACACTTCCCTTCTCATAAATAAATGGAGGGCCAGCTGCTTCTTTACCAGTTACAGCTTTAGCCTTGAGCTAGCCTGCCCGTGCTATAGAGCAGATTTATTGAGATTCTCAAGCACAGAGCTGCTCCTGCTTTCTGACCCCCCTGTAGAGTGAATCCTCCCCAGATCATCCAGCTGGAGTTCAAATCCCGTAAGTAGCATCTAACCCGCTTGTATTGAGACACCTCCTGGTTCCCATGATGTGTTCCCTCTTGCTGCCATGAGTGATAAACCCGACTTGTTCAATGGCAGGTGTATCCTTGATAGCCTTTAGTTGGAGAGCATTGACTGGGCTGGACTGATGGAAATGCTCAAAATACTGCGAGTTCAATCAGTCGAAGTTTTGTGTTAACAGCAGCCCAGTCGGAATTTCCTACGAGTTGGACAGGGAAATACTGTGGATTTATACAGGGGAGAAGGATGCTATGGAGCAAAAGTCCTGGGTGAGTGTGGGAGGGGGAAGCGAGGGGAGGTTCAGAGAACGGGAGGTTCAGTTGGCTGCAGAATAAGATTCCCTGGGCGCAGTAATGGGTGGTAAAGCTGAAAGGCTCACTGGGGCACACGGGGGAGACCCTAGATGCTGAGTTTGCAAAATGAAGACTTGGGCAACTTTTGCATTGTTTGGGAACTGATCTGTGTTTTAGAAAGACGGTTCTGATAGAATTGGGAGATTTCTAGGGAGAATGAGTGATCTGGGAAGAATGGGGAAGAAAGAACATTCGGGTAGAATTCGATATGATGGGCAGAATTACAGTCCAGAGGGGATGGTAAGACAGCAGAGGAACCAGGAAGCTCAGGCAGGTGGAAGTGAGGGCTTGGACTGGGGCAGTGGGCATGAAAGGTCGGACCTAAAATCT
>CM052810.1:165814400-165830587 GCA_028533885.1 Nasua narica | reverse complement strand
CTTACATGAAACAGTGAGGACCACCACTTAAAAAAATGTATATGTAAAGTAAGAGGTTGAAGTCCCAACTCCTTTCCCCCAACCCACCACCCACTGAAGTTCTAACCCCAGAGGTAAGTACCAGGACTTGCTGCCCACCTGTCTGCTAGGTTCCTGAGTTTATGCACACGTCCTATATGTAAATGTATGTTCGGAGAAATGCTTCCAAAGAGGGAGAGATGTCCATCCCCAAGGAGAGAAAAGCACAGGTTCTTGTGAATCACTTTTCCCTTGGACTGGAGGGCATGATTTAGCCCCCTCCACCTCTCTCTTAGTTCCTTCTACCAACCACCGCCCCCTCTCCATCACTCTTACTTTAGAAGTTCGACCATTTACGCTGCTAGGCTTTGCCTTCAGGAGTCTTATTTTAAGTCTAAACCTGAAGGTCTCTACACATATACCCAGATTAAAAGATCACTTTACCTGCCCACTGGGATGAGATCTTTAACACGCATGTATGTCTTCCAACCCTTCCCTCCCCATCCCCTTCAACTCATGGATTTAGTTAAAATGATAGGAAACTTGAATGCAATCATTTGAATTTTTCCTTAAGAATGGGTATAATGGAGACATCCTGGGTGGACTCCCAATGAGTCCCACCCTTCTCTTGTGTGTGAGCTCTGAACCAAGAGCATCCAGCCAAAGTTAAGTGATTTTGAAGATGTAACTGAGGTCCCTAATCAGTTCACTTTGTATTGATCTTAGGTGGGCCTGACCTAATCAGGTGAGATCTTTAGAGGGTACAGGCTCCTCTCCTGAAGTGAGAGACAGGAAAGAGCACAAGCTCTCTTTCATCTCCCTTTCACTGCTACCTTTCAAAGAGCAAGTTGCCATGAACTCTACAACCACAAGGGTATGAATTCTGCCAACAACCAGAGGAATACAGAGGTTGACCCTTTCCTATTCAAGCTTCAGATGGGAACTCAGTCCAGCCAACATCTTGATTGCAGCCTTGTGGGACCCCAAGCAGGGAGTCCACAAAGACACACTTGGACCAGCGGAACCGTTGGCAACTAAAAGGGTGTCGTTTGAAACCAATACTTTGTAGTGATTCATTATAGAGCAGAACTAATTGGTAAAGCAGGCATACCTATTTTTTTCGAAAGACTTTTCTTCACCACTAAATTACCATCCACAATCACTTTAATATCATCTATTTAGGTTTATCCTTGCATTTAAAGGAGTCTCTTCAACCCTCTCCTTCCTGTTCTCTATCTTCCCCTATCTAGTTACATTTGTTCTGATTTTGTTCCAGCTGAGTGACAATACTTTTTAAAATAATTTTCTTAGAAAGGGGACACAGTGTTATGTTTTCCCTATCCTTAAATGTGCGAAATGTCTTTCTCTTGCCCTCAAATGTAAAGGATCCTGGACCACCAGCCCTTTGTACTGAGCAGCCGGAAACACTTCTCCGCTATTGCTTAGTTTCATTACAGAGAGAAGCAGGTCAGTGCAGATTTGATTCTCTTTCTTTTGTATGTAACCTGTACTCCCTGTGAAGACTCTTAAGAAAAGGATTTCTCTTTGTCCTAAGATTTGGAAATTTTACCAGGAAATCTCAAACTGTGTCTCATCTCCTTCATTAATCCCTCTGGCACTCTGCAAGGCCATTCATTCTATTTGAAAACTTCTGTTTTCTCCAGCTTATAAATTTCTCCTTCCAGTAATTAGTAGATTCTGGTTTTATTTCCATGTGTCCCTTCTTCTTCTGGGCCATCCACCATCCAGATGGAAGCAGACCGCCTGGATCTTCTCTCCATATTTCCTATCTTGTCAGTCAGGATTTCCCTTTCCTCATATTTTCACTTCTACTGTGAAATAGTTCCTCCTTTGGCTCTTCCAGATCCAGATTCGAGTTTGAGTAATATACAATCCTTTTTTCACTTCCTTTCTTGAGTGGTTGGAGTTGTTGGTGGTTGTTGCAATTTCATTTTTATTTTCTAGATTATTTTCCCTTTCTCAGTTGCTGGGACAGGCTCCCCATATTGGCCAGGGTGAAGGTTGCCAACATCAGGCAAAGACAGAAGCTACTGGAGACTCCCCTCCAGTGCTAGACTGGTACCAGACAACTGGTAGCCTTGTCTACTAAGGGGCAGGGTGGAGGCCTCCCAGTTTGGGAAGTTCAGGGCTCTCCAGGAATGAAGAGAGACCATTTTCCCTCAGCCACACAGAAAATGAAGGACCAGCTCAGCCCAACTGTCCAGTTGTTTTAGGGGGCAGCCAGTCTCCATGAGATCTGCAGAGTGCTTTAGGTCAGGCAGAGAGCATTCATGGCACATACTTCCTCTTTGTAAACTGAGGGTCCTTGGAGCTCTGCTAGCCATTGACTCAGTTCTCCCAACCCTGTCGTGTGCAAAGGCTCCCAACACCTGCATCCTTTTCCTGAGAATCCAAATCTTCTGAAATGTGGGGATATCCTCCAGGGTCATTTTCCCTTTTGGGTCATCCCTCACAGAGAGTCAGTAATTGATAGCAGCCAGTCTCAGAAAGATAGAAGGGGTGGAATTGAGAGCATACAGAGAAGGATCAACATATGTATCTGCGGCCCATCGTGTATAATTGTATTTGTTATTGATCAGGATGAGAGCACAAGCAATGCCTCAAAGATAGGAGATTTGTATCATCAAAGGTAGAATTTGGAATTTTTAATTTTGGAAGCACATCTGCGACTAATTTTGTCACTGAAGAATTTCAAAATGTCGGTAAGCATCGCTGTCCTTACTCTGTATGGACAAAATAGAGACCGGTCAGCTTCAGAGATTACTGTTGGCTCAGTAGGAAGCCAGCGGCACGATTAGGATGCGCTACTTAGGTCCCTTGACTCACTGCTCCTTTATTCTTCCTTCCAGAACCCAGCAGACTCCCTATTTCTCAATACCCTGAAAACCCTGGCATGAAATCCACGTGAATGAAGCCAGCACATCTGTCCTGGCGGAAGTGGTGGACTTTGGTTCTCAGGGGGCATCACGCTCGGAGAGACGCATCAGATCTCCCGAACATAAAGCAAACCCTTGGCCCCGTCTCATCCCTTCCAGCCAGAGAGACCAGATCACGTTCATCCATGTGGCCTACAAACCCTGTAGACCCACCAAAAAGACCACTAGATAAAGGCGGATCCATCCAGTGAGAAGGATCAGCAGCGCAAGGCGAGGTCACCAGGCAGATGGATGGTATCAAGTGAGCAGTGACGGGAGCAAGAGGTTAAATGAAATGGCTACAAATAGAGCCCACAGAGGCATTGCAAAAATCTAAACCCGGCCCCAAAGTTGCGGCTCAAGGAAATGTGCACGGCAGCTGATAAAGACGATTTCCTGGCGCGGTGCCGGCCGAGGGTGTCTGGGCTTAAATGGAGCCACACCACTGAGCCCCCTGGGGAGGCGGAAGAAAGGGCCTTAGGGACATGCTGGCTGGGCTTCTGAGGGACACCACTGCCACCTCACAGGGTTACTGGGAGGATTGTGTAAGGATTGTTCATGCACACGAGGGCTTAGAACAAGGCCTGCACATTATAAACACCCTGTCGATGTCGGCTGTTTTTCCAGAGTGACTTTGACACGCGTCCACTCAATGAGCTAATAACGTTTCCCTTGCAACTGACTCATTTAATGAGAATTAAGTTTTCTGCCAACATGTGAGATTCCACCTGCGTCCTCCACCGACAGCACGGCTTCCTGTCTCCGCCCCCCAAGCCCCGAGCCCCGCAGAGCAGCACGCAGCCCTCCCCACCGCTGTCTCCACCCCTGTCCTCCCTTCTATGTCTGACGGTGCACTCAGGGCTCACTTCTTACCCTCGGCTTTGTACACATTCAACAGAGAAAAGAGCGGGGAGCCAGGAAGAAGGAAAGGGCAGGAGAGAGATTTTTCAGCTTATCAGGAGGAAACCCCGGGCTAGCTAATTGCTCTCTTCGGTCTCATAAATCATCCCATCTCCAGCATTTGGTTTTTATTCTGAATAATGTAATGCTCCAATTAGAGGTTTATGCATTTGAGTTGAGAAATCCATGATGTCGTTCAGGCCGCTCGGGCACAAGAAGACCGAGCGGGGCTCACCTTTGTATTCGGCCAGGCACACGCACTCATAGCCGTTAACGAGGTCCCTGCAGGTGGCGGCGTTCAGGCAAGGGGCCGAGAGGCACTCGTTATATTCTTCCTCACAGTAGAGGCCGTGGTAACCTGAAAGGCAGAGAAAGAGGCCTGCGGTCAAATGGGTTCCATTTAAACTCACGCTGGACCAGCCTATAAGGAAGGTGGCCTGGTGGGCACTGGTGGTATGGCACAGACAGATGGGATTTAGGGAGTTGGGTCCCCTGGGGTATCATTGCAACGTGGCTTTCCGGGAAGGCTAGGAAGAGTCTATTTTCATCACCCTTTTCAGGATCCCAAGTATAAAAGGAGTGATCCCATTTATCCACCAGATGGTCTCATCATTACATCGTGTCCAACGGCACTAATGACCCAGAGACCTGACAGCATGGGAGGAAGAGCTCCTTTCAAGGATGTGGACCACTCCTCCTCCAATCAGAAAGCCGTATCTAGCAAGTAAAGAGAGTTTTATTAAAAGAGAAAGGGGTCCATGTATTTCCTTTGCTCTTCAAATCAAGAAGAAGGTCAGCTAAAAAGGCTTCACAGAAATTCCTGATAAAAAGTGGAGTAATACTTTTAATTTAAAATTGTGATTCGCTTGGGGCATCTGGGTGGCTCAGTTTGGTTGAGTGGCTGACTTCAGCTCAGGTCATGATCTCAGGGTCCTGGGATCGAGCCCCATGTCAGGCTCTGCGCCCAGCAGGGAATCTGCTTCTCCCTCTCCCTCTGCTCTCTCTCTCTCAAATAAATAAAATCTTAAAAAAATAATAAAAGAACTATTATCCGAATTATAATATTTCGTCCTTTAAAAATAGAAGAAGAGCAACGAAGTAAAAGAAACCAACAGTTTCTCAGTAAAGATGCCTTTTACTCCATTCGCAGCACAGGTGTTTATTCTAAAGGACAAGAAAACAACATTCTTTGAGATTCACTCATGAATGTTATACTGTTTTTAACTTTCAAAAACATGCGTCAGTGCCAATGTGCAGTGAAACCGAGCCATTTTTTTTTTCTGGCCTGTCCAAACAATGAGAAACACGTGAGTGCTTTCAAAAATCACCCTGCCTGTGTCGGTTCTGAATTCAGATAAGCAGAAAAAATAAACCCTTACTCAAATGAGAACTAGAACTACTAGTTTCCACCCCCCCACCGCCCCCAGCTTTCCAACTCATAGCCAACCCTCGGACTCAGAAAGTTGCATTAGGACACGCTCGTGTGTTGAACTATTTTGTTTCTTGGGCCTATCGCAAAAGTAGGTTGAGCTCCTATCCGTAGGATTAACAGAGTGCTTTTCAAATGTGTTGCCATTTCAGTCATTTTTGAACTGCTCTCCCAAGCGAGGTAGTGGTAACGGCCCCTTTGAGGGGACCTCAACCTTCCTGAGACAAGCAGGCCATGGTTTTCAATTCTCTCATATTCCCCTACTTTTTGTAACTTTAGGGAACTCTTTCCTGTTCCTCTTCATCAGTATTTTGATCATCTCGATCAGAGTTTCTCAACTCACAGCAATTTTGCCCCCAGAATTTGGCAATGTTTGGAGATGCCTTCGGTTGTCACAACTAGGGTGGAGGGGAAGGAGGCTGCCGCTGGTATCTAGCGTCAGGATCCCACTAAACATCCTAGGAGGTATAGGATAGCCCTCTGTGGCCAAAAAAAAAAAAAAAAAATCTAGCTAAAATGCTATAACACAGCCAGATGCAGATGTAGAGACCCGTGCTCTACATTCAAGATCAGGGAACTCTGGCTCACAGGCCAAATCTGTCCCAGTCTGGTTTTATAAATAAAGTTTTACTGAAACACAGCCATGCTCATCCATTTGTGCATCGGCTGTGACCGTGTTCCCATTACAAGGGCAGCCCAAGTAGTTGTGACAAAGACCCTACAGCCTGCAAAGCCCCAAATCCTTACTAGCTGGCCTCTTAGAGGCCAAGTTTGCCAACTCCTGATCTGGGTTCAACAGAAAACCTTTCTTTTTATTAGAGTTTTGGATGGTAACTCCTTATCAAATAGATAGTTTGCAAACATTTTCTCCCATCCCGTAGTTGGCTTTTATTCAGCCGATGGTTTCCTTTGCTGCAATGCTTTCTAGTTTGACAGAGCCCCGCTTGTCTATTTTTGCTTTCGTTGCCTGTACTTTTGTTGTCATAGCCAAGAAATCATTTCCAAGACCAATAGTACGAAGGTTTTCCCCTACGTTTTCTTGTAGGAGTGTTAGAGTTTCAAGTCTTAGATTTAGGTCTTTAATCCATTTTGAGTTGTTTTTTGTGGAAGGTATAAGAGAATACAAATAGCCAACAGGTACACAAAAAGATGCTCAACATCACTAATCAGCAGGAAAATGCAAATCAAAGCCTCGATGAGATATCACATCATACCTGTTAGAATGACCATTATGAACACACACACACATGCACACACACACACAGAAAATAGAAAATGTTGGCCAGGATATGGAGAAATTGGAACCTTTGTACACTGCTGGTGGAAATGTGAAATGGTGCAGCCACTATGGAAAACTATATAGAGAATCCTCCCCAAGTTAAAAATAGAACTATCATATGAATTATAATCCCATTTCTAGGATTTATCCAAAATAATCCAAAATGAGATCTCAAAGAGATATTTTCATTCCCATATTCACTGCAGCATTATTCACAATAGCCAAGAGGTAGAATCAACCGAAATGTCAGTCAATGGATGAATGGATAAAGAAAATGCAGTTTATACATACAATGGAATATTATTCAGCCCTTAAAAAGGAAAGAAATCTTATCATATGCTATAACATGGATGAATCTTGAGACTATAAGCTAAGCGAAATAAACCAGTCACTGAAGGACGAAATATTTCATGATTCCACTTATATGAGGCATCTGAAGTAGCGAAACTCAGAGAAGCAGAGTAGAATGGTGGTTGCCAGGTGCTGTAGGGAGGGAAAATGGGGAGTTGCTGGTCAATGGATACAGAGTTTCAGTTTTGCAAAATGAAAATGTTCTAGAGTTCTGCTTTTCGACAATGTGCATACAACTGTACACTTAAAAATGTGTTAATAGGGTAGATTTCATGTTATATGATTTTTCTCACAATTAAAAAATTATAACATGTAATCTACACAACGAGTTCATTGTCTTTTGGCTTCTCAGTATGAAGCAACACTTGCAAGGAGCAGCTTTTCAATTGTATTCGCTTTCCTAACAGATGAAAATCACTTGGAAGAACAACAGATAACCCTACAAGCATCTTTGACCTCCCAATCTATGTGTTATTTACAGACAAAAATCAAAAACAAATTTCATGAAATCATCCGTAACTGTTTTCAGTCTTCACAAACTGTATCATTCCCTTCTTCCACTAGTAACATGAAAAGCAAGGAGGAAGTTATTTTACAGAGATAATTAAGCTGGTGATGTTTTTCTTCCTTGGGGGAAAAGAAAAAGATGAAGGTTTCGTACTCTGAAACCGTTTCTTCGGGGATGGTAACATTTCAACATCTTTATGGAGATGTCAAGGCACTCCTTACACTGGGTGCCAAGGAACCTAAATCGGACTGTTTGAATAAAAAGGCATTCCTTCCAAAAGAGAAGGCTTCTGTGAAAATGAGGCTGCCACCCCCTGATAGTAATTAATTTTGGCAAACAAATTAGCTCAGGGCAGTATGCCCAGGGTCTAGGAAAATTAGGCTAGTCCAAAGAACTTTTTTAAATTAAAAGAAGTTCAGAAGGGTAAGATCAGAGTGGCCCTTTCCAGGGCACCGATCTTCATCACCACCACTCCTGTCTTTGCGTGACTTGCTCCTGAACATTCGACTCCAATATTCCTTAAATTGACAGAACGTAGTGACCAACTGGACGTGAACAGTGAGAGTGGTCAACATGGCCGCCATGTTTAGGCTGAGTGAGGGGATAATGTTGCCATTAACATGACCAAAGGAATATCAGGTTGTTGAGAAAGTTGACCAGTTGGATTCTGTTTGACTTTAGGGCTCACTTAGGGAAGTCCAGGTGGCAGCTGGAAAAATAGGCTTGAATCATGTAGAAATGGCATCTTGGGAATTAGTGGCCTTGAAGTGGTGTTGAAGTTTCATCAAAGAAAAACTCTTGAGAGAAAAAAATAAGGGACTGAGGTCAGATCTACATGGATGGGCAGGTGCAGAAGGAAAAACCAGATCAGGACACAGGGCAGGGATAAGACAAAGGAGGAGGGAAAGAAAGGTCGAGGAAAGCAACGTCATGGGAGCGAGGGGAGGAAAGGAAACCAAGGAGGGCTGCTCAAAGACTGAAAAATTCTGGATTAGAAGATTAGAAAGCCACTGGAGGGCTGCCTGGGTGGCTCAGTGGGTTAAGTGTCTGCCTTAGGCTCAGGTCATGATCTCAGGGTCCTGGGATCGAGCCCTACTTCAGGATCTGCACTCAGCAGACAGTTTGCTTCTCCCTCAGCCCCTCCCCTGATGGTGCGCTCTCTTTCTCTCTCGTTCTCTCTCTCTCTCTCAAGTAAATAAATAAAATATTTAAAAAAATCATAACTCACAACGGGAGGTAAACTGACTTATAGAGATTGTTTTGGAAGTTGGAGGAGAGGAGGGATGGCCTATCACACTGATTGGAGGATTCAACTGGAATTTAGTGGGTAGAAGCCAGAGATAATCAACTATCTTGTAGTGTCTAGGATACCGCTCACGACAAAGGATGCCCTGGCATCCCTCAGGACTTCGCTCTGTCCCATCAGAAATTCATGGAGGTGAAAACCCTGTTCCATAACCTGCCAGGCCCAGAACCTAATAGCTTTACATGCACATTTATGTATAGTTTTTAAGATATGCTGAGTTTTTCTGGAATGTAACTACTGGGTAAATCCAAAGATCGTACTGAGAGTTGTTCACCACTTGGGAAAATCACTTCACAAGAGTAACAGCTCTTGAAGAATTTAAATTGCCAACAGAGCCCACCTGTACCAGTAAACAAAACAAAACGAGGCAAAAATCCCTTCTTCGGATAATTTTCTGACAACACTATCCAAAGCTTCTCCCCCCAGTTACTCATCATGACACTTAGCTGATTTCATGGCCAACACTTACAACTGTCTGAAATCATATTTCAGTTTCTATTCTTGATGATTATTTCTCTTCCTCCACTAGAATATTAGCTGGAAGGCAGAGGCTAGGACTGCGCTGTTCACAGCTATATTCAGTCACTGAATCAGCACCCAAAGTGCCATTGATTAAACCAACACACATTTAAGATGTGTCTAGAATGTGCCAGGAGCTTCCAGGTACTGCAGATACAAAGCTAAACGGCAGGTCTCTACCTGCAAGAAGCTTGTAATCTAATAGCATGTTAGCGCCTTCTGCTTTATACCAGCCGCTTCACACTTGCTAACTGGTTTAATTCTCATGACAGCCCCAAATGATGGGCATGCCTGGTCCCAGTGTGTAGGTGAGGAATTAAGAGTCAGAGAGATAAAGAAACTTGCCCAAGGACACATACACAGTTAACCCTGTGTTCTTCCTACTTTCCCGAGAACGTCCCCAGAATGCATTGCCTAGCGTACTCATCTCCGGGGGCTGCCATAACCAAACACCACAGCCTGGGGAGATTAAACCACAGCAATTTATTTTCTCACAGTTCTGGAAGCTGGAAATCCTAGATTGAGAGGGCAGCAGGCTTGGTTTCTCTCCTCGGCTTGTGGACAGCCACCTTCTCCCTGCGTCTTGTCTCCAAGTGGCCCTGTCTCGGTGGGCACACCCCCCTGGTGTCTCAGACAGTGATGGGAAACCAGTCCTATTGGTTTATAGCCCCATCCTCGGGACCTCATTGAACCTTAATTACCTCTTTGAAGGCACTGTCTCTACAGTCACACCGGGGTTGGGGGGTGGCGTTTAGGACTTCAATGTATGAATCACCCCACATCAGGGTTTCTCAACCACGACTGTACTGATCAGATCATTCCTGATGGTTGGAAGCTGTCCGGCACATTGGAGGACACTGGGCAGCATCGCTGGTCTCTACCCACTACATACCAGCAGCCCACCTCTCCCCAGTCGTGACAACCAAAAAGGTCTCCAGACACGGCCATATGGCTCCCGGAGAACATAAACCCCATTGAGAACCAACGTCCTAGATCCTTTTTATAACACGAAAACAACTCGAGGACATTTCAGAATGTGTAGGTTTGACTTTTTCATGGTGAAGAGAGTACATTCATTGAGAAAAAGGATTCTGGGGGCAGAACTGAGGGGCCCATCTGTGACTATGGGTTTAATATAATGCCTGGGTGACTTCCTCCAGCAGTGAGAGAATATGGACACTCAGTTCATCTGGGGCTAGCCAGATTCAAATACCAAATGAACGGAATAAGGGAAGGAGACAAGAGTCAGAGGTATAGGCTTCCAGTTACGGACCGAATAAGTCACAGGGATGAGAGGTACAGCACGGGGATTATAGTCAGTGACGTCATAATAGCATTATATGGGGACCGATGATGGCTCTACTGGTGGGGAGCACAGCATAATGTATAGACTTGTCAAATAACTGTGTTGTATCCCTGAAATTAACATGACATTGCATGTCAACTATAGTTCAATAAGAAGAAATAAGTAAACAGAGAGATAGATGGATAGACAGAAAAGGAAAAGAGGGGAGAGGAGCCCCACCTGGTGACTATCTGAGTTACTGAGAAACCCGCTGCAAGTTCTTTCATTAGGTTTTAATTCCTCTGAGTCCTCCCAGGAAGACCCAAGTCCTACACTATTGACTGACTTTGCAAACGTACAGTGAGCCAGGATTCGACTCCCCGGGGTCTGAACGTTTCTAGAATACAACAGCCATCTCCGGGGTTTGTTCTGTCCCTTGAAAGGCAAGGCTTTCTGCTGCCTCTTCTACTTCCGGTCTCTCCACCTTGTCCCAAGACATCACTTAAATATTCATCTTAACAGAAGGGAGGCCCTGACCCCACACTGAGGTTCCTCAACAGCCCTCTTCTCCCCTGCCCATCACAGCTCACTCTGAAAAATCCCAAACTGGGGGGACTCCGGTGGTAGCCAGATGGCCTCCACACTCTGTATAACAATTTGGGTAACTCCCCCATGGATACCACCTCTGCTGGGCTACCTGGGCTCCCCGCGGCCTCAGAAAAAGCAAAGAGCTCCTCCAGAAACCAACGGCCATGCATTCAGAACACCAGGGAAGCTACACCGCTCACTGCCCCCACCCGCCGCCCCCGCGCACAAGCCAAATTCAAGGTGAGAGCAAAGCGTCTGGGGTTTTGTTTGGGTTTTTTTGTTTGCTTTACTTTAAGGTCAGACTGAAGTGAGTGGGGGAGATGGGGGGTGGTTCCCTTAAGGGCGTGTTGCAACTCAGAGGGTGTTTCCCCTCATTTCACATTGAATGATAAAATGTGGAAGCCCCAGACTCCCTGATTCAAGTCTAGACCATGCCTAAGAGATCAAATCTTCCAAACAGGCTCTCAGGGTAGTTAAAACTTTGGCAAAAAGGAAAACCAATCCTATTACGTCAGTATGGTCGTGAGCTTTCAAATCCTCGCTAAACTCACTGATGGCCCTGGAGACCCTTTGGCACCGCGAGTGATGGGCGAGGCGATCATTTTACTGGGCCGAGAGCTTGGTTTCAGGGAGTGCGTGCGTGTGAGCTTGTGGGTGCACACGTGCAGGTGCACGCTATCACGCTCTCTGCTGATACGGATCACAACAGGAATCTTTGTAAAAACAGGAAAAGATAATGTTGGTATGAATCCCTGCTCACATTAATCCCATTGAGGGTTCTGACATTCTGTTCTGAACAGACGTGCCAGTGTTCGTGTTTACACAGACTCACGTGGAGCAATTACACTCCCGACACACACAGGTGCACACACACACACACACACACACACGAGAAAAGGAAATCTTCTGTAAACGGGAGGAAGTTGTGTAAGGAGACGGAGCCTAGCTCGTGTGTGGACCACAGCGGCTGCTGAGGCTGCTTCTTTCTTTCTTCCCTAATTTCTCATCCTTTCGTTGCTGGAGGCACCCGAACCAGAGAGAAAAGAGAGGTGAGAAGACCCAAATCAATCAATGTTTTCATGGCTGTGGTTCTCAGAAACATTACATTGGAAGGACCATACATAGAGGCTGGATTAAAGTTTTAGACTCTCCAGCCTCCCTAGTGTTTATACACTGCTGGGTCGTCCACAGATTTGCATGTCCCTCGCTGGGCTTCCAAGAAAGACGGATAACGGAGAGCCGGCTGTAAGTCATATCCTAACACTTTGTGCAATGAGTTAGTCTTCCCATCCCTGCAGGCTGCCGCTGCCTTTCACGGCTGGCCATGTTCGGGGTCTCCTGTTTGCCTCTTCGATTGATTCATTCTTTAATGCAACATATGGTTATTAAGTGCCTCCTGTGTGCTAGGCGCGGTGTGAAAACAGGTGTAATACCTCTACTAGGGGCATTTAAAGGAGGCAGACACCAATCATCCAAATAAACATGAAACCGTAACTGGGTGAGTATGAGCAAGGGGGGATCCCCAAGGCAGGGTGCCAGGGGGAAGGGGAAGTGGGAGAACAAGGCTTGGCCGGCCTTCAGGGAGACAGCCGCCAGGAAGGGACAGTGAGCCGAGAGGTGGGCTGTGTGTAGGTAGCAACGGTGGGGTGGGGGGGGAGGTGCGACAGGAAATGCAAGGCCGGAGAGGCAGGATGTACAGAAGTCCCATGGTGGGGGGGCCAGGCTGCTATGGCTCCTTGCAGAGATGGGCTGACGTCTACGGAAGAGCAGAGGGCAGAGAACAAATAGGACAAAGACGCAGGCAGCCACCAGACCAGGTGATGCCTTCAGTGGAGGGGGAGGGGACGGAGAGTGAGAAATCAAGTGCACCTCTCAGAAAAACCACTATTCCGGTGAATGGGGGAAAGACCCACAAGATTCAACGCCGAGAAATCAGTTAAGACGTGTGGCAATAGTCCCAGGGAAAACACGACCGGGATGAGGTGGTGGCAGGGCTAGCCAGAGGGGAAATGTCAAGAGCCATTTAAAAAGGAAAACAGCAACACTTGTAAGAAATGGGATGTGGAGGTCGAGAAAGGGCGAGGACAAAGGTGCGTCCCAGCTTTCTGGTTTGGCTTATCCAGAGAGGCTACGACCCCTTCCGGAAGGAAGGAGGGAACTGGCATTTCTTGAACCCCCTTCCAGGGGTCAGTTTCTGTTCGAGGCACTTTCCCATACAACAGAATCTCATTCACATGGTGGGGCTGGGGCAGGGGATTGGGATGGAAAGCCGGAAAGCCCGTAAAACCACTTTCTAGAAGTAGGTCTTAATTGAACAAAGGGAATTGACAGTTTCTCCCAGGGAAGCCATATGAAGAAAAAACAACAGCTCATCTTAATGATCATCTGACCAATTCCAACCATACTGACTAGGAGTGAGCTAGGTACTGAGGGGATCTATGGCATGGTAGCTAACAAAGAAAGGTTTGGGGTCAGACGCAAGAAGCTGGGGGAGGGAGGAAGCAGAGGCGGGGGAGACAGGAAGAGGAGGAGTGGGGGGAAAGAGAAAGCAGAAGAGGGAGGAAGACAGGGAGCCAGAGTATCAGGGGGGAGACAGGGGAAAGAGGCACAAAGGACCCTTAAAAAGACAGAAAGAGAAACGGGTGGAGAGGAGGTGGAATGATTCCAGAAGTCGTGGGTCCCCTGTGGAGCCACACCGCCACCTGGTGTAACCACCAACCAACGGAATGTGAGCACTACTTTCAAGAGTCACTGAAACTGTGGGGCACTGGCGGGGGGCGGGGAGTGATTTGAACATTTGAATGAAGAGAGTCTCGCCTCTCAAGCTCTCTTTTATTCCAATAAAATGCATCTGACGCCACTTTCCTTCCACGAACCTCTTTTTGGAAACCAGGGTTAAGTGTTTACAGGTGGGGAGCTCAGGGGCTCAAGGGTCAGCACGTGGCATCTCCCATCCGGGGTAATTCAGGAGCATTTGTGGCAGCAGAAGCCACTATGTCCTTACAAAAGGAGGGCCCCTGCCCCACCCCCAGGAGGACGTGCACTTGACGTTTCACCTGAAGTGGTCACACCATCCAGCACGGTGCCCGGCATAGGACACCCACCGAATACATAACAAAGGCGGCGTGTGTCCCTCGGGTCTGCTGACCACCATGCAGATCTGATTTTAAAGGACAACGGAGGTACTAGAATTCTGAAAAGAGGTGCCCGCCTCGAATACGCCACAAAGGCACCAAAGCGCCACAAAGGCACTAAAGCACCTGCGTCCCGGGGCCACTGCCTCCCACGGGCAGCGAAGCCCACTTCCTGGAAAAACACAGACGGTACCAGCTCTGCAATTCCACAACCTGTGAGCCCAGATTTCCCCAGCAGACGCTCAGATACCTGGATTTTTCTAATAGGAAACAGAGTCTGTTTACATCTGGCTTTTAAAAAACCTACCTATTCGCCTTCCCTCTCAGCCTCCTCCCCTGAGAAGCTCCTCTGTGCTGCTTCTGGTTTCCTGCCAGGCAGTAAAGCCTCGACTCACAGCCCAAACTTTGATCCCAAATTCTGTATTTTCTCTTTAACAACGGGCCCGTTCTCTCCTCCCTTCCTTAGCACACAGGCTGGCGAATATAGACCCGCTCAGTCACAGCGAGTGAACTGAATTTGCTAGGAAGGTGGAATCACAGTGCAAAATAACCTTTGCATAAATAATTACAGCGGGAGTTCTTTTCTTTGCAAATGTCTGATTCGGACAAATAATAAAAATGCCTGGGAGTAGGTCTCCTGAAATTTACAGTTTTTGTCAGGGAGGGAAATCAAAGGATTCTTCTTTTATGTTTATATTTTAAGTGTGCGTGTCCAAATTTCTATTTTCCCACATTGAAAATACATTACTTGTGAGACACAGAATGAAAAATATCAGAGATGCTTTTATAGGTGTTTTACTTGCTGATTGCCAAGGGAAACAATACCCATGCTGTGTCTACAGTTGTTTGGGCAAAAGGGTAACTGGTAACGTTAAGAAAAGGCTGACTTTATTCAGGGTAATTTGTAGGTGGAGGGGTATATGGAGGGAAAAGATCCAGTCTTACAAAAGAAGACTTTTTTAAGATCTGAGGAACAGCCATCACATTAAGGTGCCCTGCTAATAAACTCCTTTTTAAAGGAGAATTGCATCTTTTAACCCACAAAAAAAGAAAATCTTTGGAGATGTTAAAAATTCTGAAACCTCCCTAGGTTTATTAATGGAGTGTAAATCATCATTCATTCACATGCAAAGGGAAAAAAGCCTTAAATAATGGTCGAAAAGCAAACCACCACTATCCTGAGTTCCATCCTTACAAATCGTCAGCATTCTCCTCCAAATGCATTTAAGGACAATTGGAAGAATATATTGTATGTGACACAGCTGGGTCATGACGATGCTCAAGAACTCCACAGCAAGCCTGCCCCGACAGCAGCCCCTGCAAACCAAGGCTTAAGCCTGTCCATCATCTGGGGGATTTTTCTATGTTGTCTAAGTGTTTCTAGAAGTCTTCTCTTGGATTTGCCTTCTGAACTAGGTCACAAACTAGTCTCATGCAAAAATCAACCTCCTCGTCATTTTTTATCTTTGTCTTTATTAAAGTCTTCTTTTTTCCTGATGCTTGTGGCCACTAGAGGGTGGATTCTACCTATGATCTCTGCCGGCTGAAAGAAGAGGGGAAAAAATGTTACTGGGGAGCTTAACAAAGGAGGAGCAACATAAAGAAATATTTTACAAAAAGGAAATGAATGTACAAGGGGATGCAAATGTGTAAAAAAAAATATTGTTTCCTTTACTAATAAAGCTTAACATTCATATATTTCTTTGCAGCTTACAAACTCCCCAGTAAGTCCTCTAAACATATGATAGCTACGGTTAAACTTATCTTTTTGAAGTAGCCTCTTTTTCTTACTGACTCCCTATAGAAAGTAATTTTTTAAAATATAAATTCTTCTCACACTATGATTAAAGCACTAAAATTGAAGATTAAATGTAATGACAAGATAATATTTTACAACTTTGATTTTAAAGTTCACTGTGGTACATGTTTCCTTA
>CM052810.1:165790331-165813900 GCA_028533885.1 Nasua narica | reverse complement strand
TGCTCTCAGGGCACAATGCTGGAAAAATGGCGCTCTGTGTCGGGAGACTCAGGTTCAGCTTCCCAGAGAAAGAGCACTGGAGTTCTCTTTTGACAGATGGAACGTGCCAGGTGAAGACCAGCCCGGGCAGAGGGAAAGGAAGGCATTCTGGTCAGAAAAAACAGTGTGGTACCGGCGCTCAGGGGCCCTAGGAAAGGGGGCCTGAGAATCAGGGTTTGAGTGGAGTCTCCTTGGCACATCGGTCGTGTTCATGACTCTCTATTCCCTGTATCGACATTTCCAGCTCGTGGTTGTTCAGCTCTTAAGACAAGCTGAGCAATATGACAAATATTTCCTATAAAGGAATTAGCAAGGTTTAGAGTATAGAAACCAAGGGCTCGCTGGGGACTTTAAGACCATCTTGCTTCATAGCCATTGTGTTTCCTTGAAGATGAGCTTTTGTCCCATTTTGCTGCCAGGAAACTCTCAATCTCAAGTGACCCAGTATCTTCTGAAAGTGAAGTAACAAGGGATAAAATTATTGCCAACCCTCCCCCCCCAAAAAAAACCCCAGAACACCCAAGAGATCAAAATTGCTATTATCTTGGGTGTTTTCATCAAATCTATCTTATCAAAGTCTTTTAAGGTTAAGATGTTCAAATGTTGAGCCTACAATTTGCTTTTCTGCCTCATTTGAAAAATGTGGTCCTTGCGTATTCATTGTATTAACATTATGCAGGCTTGACTGGCTAATGTATTACTAGAAACCCAGTAAAGATCATCCTTGGTCATTCTTTCTTTAGATCGAATGGACATCTTTTTAGATTCCAGGCATCTCCGAACTTTGGTTATAGTCGTTTTTCCCATTACATGTGAAAGCATTTTCTAGCACCTGGTTTCCACTGATCAGCCCCATGGGAACCTGAAAATATGTGGATCTTTGTTTTTTGATAAACACTTTGAAGCAGAAAAGGCTGCTTTGCATTTTATTCTTTTGGTTGAGCCCATGCTGCTTGGGAATCAGTGAGAAAACAGAAGCTTCTGGGTGAAAAGGCTCTACACACCCAAGTGAGAAAAAAATTACGAGTTTCATGCACATCTTTAAATTAGTTTGATCTTGCACATCACTTGGGCTGCCTGGGTTGGTTAAAGACAGTGATGGTTGCCAAGGCTCATTCCAATGACGGGAGACAGGAAGGGAGCTGGGATGGGGCTTTGGGGGTCCCGGTCCCACCAGGCCCAAGGCAGTGGGATCGGGGTCGGGGGATGCGGGGAGAAAAGCCAGGCAAGGCTCTGAAAGGCACTTTAGGAAAATATCTGGCAGAATATTATTCATCGGTTAGGCATGAGGGGCAAAGGATAAAATATGAATGAAAAGCCATCCATTCTAAACGCTTTGCCAGCCTCAAAGAAGTTGTTAGTATGAATACAGATAGGCAGTTCTGTTTCTCTTACCTCTTACACTTTTTTCTCTTTCTTGAGCCTGGCTTCTTAAGACACTGAAAAAGAAATGAAAGACAAAAAATCCCAACCAGAGTCATTTCGGTGACTAAGTGATGAGTCACTGGGTGTGGCCGTCCTTTGCACAATATGAGCTCAGTAATGAAGTGGAGAGCAGATTGAGTAGACACCATCCCGTTCCTATTCGCTTTCTGCTTAATTGTCACGAGGCTGTCAGGAAGGGTGAACATATCATTCTATATATTCTTCTACAGAATATGATATAATCTGTCTTCCCCTCCAAAGGGCAAGGGATGAGGGAGAGAGGAGAGAATAATCCATTCATCAATCTTGGCCTTCCAGTGAAACAATTGCAGAAATCTTACCTTTCAAATAGCGTTGAATTTTTAAAGTTTTTAATAAAATTATAAAGCAATAATTACTCACTGGAAAAAAAAATTCTGCCAATATAGAAATCCCTGGTGTGAAAGCCAAAATAATTCAGTCCTTCAGTCCTACTTTTGCATACACACATGCACACATAAACTTTTTTTTTTTTTTTACAACCATGGGAAACTGCTTTCGCTGTAAAGATATTTACAATTGCCTACTTTTTGTGAAATAGGTGCTGAGCTCTGTGGAACTTTGTACGTTTCCAAGGCCAGTCTGAGCTCACTCTTGCGAACTACTTAACAAGGACAGGCTCAGATTTGGATGATTGGTGTTTTCAAATCCCAGCTGCCTCCCCCATCAGACTCGTGACCTCGCATGCTTTTCTCAGTCTTCTCATCGGCAAAATGGGGGTTGGGGGGGAATAAGGCTATTTGCCTCCTACTGTTGTTGCCAGGATCCAATGAGATGCAAAGCCCGGTGCCGGGGGGTGGGGGGGGTGGAGGGGGTTCTGGGATGGAGCTAGCAGTGCACAACGCAGGTTAAGTTTGGTACATGATGATCGGATTTAGTCTTTTAGAATAAAGTCCAAGGACCCCAGGGCTCCATTTCTGCTCTGCAGTCCCCCAAAGTAGAACCAGAGCTCGTTTCCATATCTGACTCCACATCTTCCCCTTGAGGGGCTGCTTATTAATTATGTCAATATCTTATAAAGGCCGTGTGGCTCTTTTGTTTCTTTTGGAGACTTATAAAACATTGTGATAAGTGTGACCTTTCAGGGTTCCAACTTGCTGTTCCCCAGACTTTGGGACAGGTGGTCAGAGAAAGTACAGATGAATGACAATGGTGGGACCTCAAAGCAGAGAATGGATTTGTTGTGTCCTCATAAGGCGTGACCTCACGACAGTCAGGAGTGGGCACATGGGTGTGCATGCTCACACACGTGCACACACACGTGTGCCTCTGGGAATCTGCCTTCACGGAGTTCTGGGCTGTTCCAGAACTTCGCTTTCAAAGGCCATGGGGGCTGGAGCTCCCTTACCGAGTGACTGCTTCTGTGTCCGTCTCTCCACAGGAATACACTGTGAGTCGTACAAGGACCCCTGCGCTAACGTCAGCTGTCTGAACGGAGGCACCTGTGACAGTGAGGGTCTAAATGGCACCTGTGTCTGCGCACCCGGGTTTACAGGCAAGTGATCCGGGAACTGAGTTTTCAAACTTATCCCCAAATCCCGAAGATGGCAGCTGTTAATACAAAACAAAACAAAACAAAACAAAACAACAAAAAAACCAACCCAGAAATCTCTATGCATATATCACTGCAAAATATGAATACCGTTGCAAAATGCAACTAGACATTGCTTGGACAAAAATCTATTTTAAAACAATTGAGGTTCTTCTGAATCCAGCGTTTGGCACAGGAGACTTGCTGAGATTCCGTTGCTGTGCGTTTTCAGAGCCGTAGCTTTGAACCATGAGAAATGAGCCATTACACCGACAGCTGAGAAAGTTTTAAGTGTTCACTGAAGAAGGGGAAAAGAAGGATCAAATGCGTCTTTTCTAGAAATTGCGTTTGGCGGCCACATTTATTTTTACTGAAAGATGCAACAGTGGTGGGATTTTGAAAAATGAAGGGAGGCAGTGGTGGTGGTGGGCAGTGAGGGGTGAGACTCCAGCTTTAGCGTTGATTATTAGTGAAGGTGCAGATGCTCGAGGCATGGGCAATGGGGAAAGAAAACTGCTGGGAGCAGAAGTAGATTGGGAGGGCAGGGGGCAGGGCTGGGTGTCGGAGAAGCCTTGGTGGGTGCTGGGCTCTGAGTGGGAGGAGTCATTTCTAGACTAGGGATCCTTCTAAATCATCCCCTATCCTGTGGGCTTCAGGGAGGCCTTGAATCCCTGAAATTGGATGTGAAACTTTGTATGTATGGGTATCTGTTGAGAGGAGGCTCACATTGTCCTCATAGTCTCAGAAGGAATGATGAACCACTGGGGTGGAAAAGGTTCCATCCTTTGCTTTTCCATCAGAACCCAAGAGTCCCAAAATGTAGAGTGTAGGACGAGTCTAGGTTTCCAGAGCTTGCTAAACCAAAAAAAAAAAAAAAATCCAGGTGCCTCTGATTTGTGAGGTGGGAAAGGTTGACATATGAAGTGCCTGCAGAAGAAGGTGGGGACTTAGGCTGCAGGAAAGCCTGTGTTGTCACTGCTTGGAGAGCACCTCTCTCTAGCTGAGTGGCTGCGGCCCCCTCCCCAAGCCTGGAGGATTTCACAGAGCACAGGCTCCCCGTCCATCCCTGGCAGCCTCTTTTGTGCCTCTGGGGAAGATGTCAGCAGTCAAGATGTGGGAAACGCGACTTCTGATCTTCCTTCTATTTATCTGCGTCACATCCTGTGTTTTCCTTTTGGGTTTTCCTGGGACTGAGAAGTGGGCTCATTCCAGAAAATGATTCGCAGGTGGTTTTGTTTTGCTGACTGGTTTATAAACACACAAAGACATTCATACTCATCAATGGATGCAAAAATAATATTGGGGAAGCATTCCGGGTCTTCGTTTCCCCAGACATTTTTATCTCACAAATTGTAAAAAGCATGGAGGGAAGATTAGAAAATATAGGGCTATAGGAAAAAGCCTGACTGCTCAGAGGCAGCCATTGTTAATATCTTGATCATATATCCAGAGATTTTCCAGAAGGTCCGTGTGTATAACATAGAGCATATAGTGTATGTGCATATATATTTTAATACAAAATGAATCATGTTGCTCCTACTATATTATAACCTACTTCTCCTGTAAAAATACATGTATATCATTAAATGGGTTTCCACCTGAAGAAATAGCCTTCTGTTTTATCATTTTTACTGGCTGCCCTATAGCCCATTATATAAAATGTCGTTTTTTCTCTAACCCATCACCAATTTAGCTTTTGGGGGAGTTGAGAACATTTCTCTATTATAAACAACATTGCCATGAGTATTCCTGGATGTACATCTTTGTGGACTTGTCTGATTATTTCTTTGAGCTAATTTCCCAGAGTCCCAGGGTCCAGGAAAATATGTATATATTTCCATGTTGCTCTTGAGAAAAAACACTGTACCAAATTCACTCCTACCAAGAGTACACAGGGACACCTATTTTTCTGACATCACACAGATACTGAGAATTGTCATTCTGGTGGCCAAAAATGCCCTTTCAGTGTTGTTTTCATTTGTAGGTCTCTGATTCTTGATAAGATCAAATATTTTCAAAATAAATGTGTGGTCATTTCTGTCTCTTCTTTCGTAAACTCCCTATTCATATCCTTTCTTTGCTTTTCTACCATTTGTGTTAATCAACCTTCCTACCTTCCTTCCTTTCTTTTACTTTAAATTTTTATTTTAATTCCAGTTGGCTAACACTTACGTTAATCTTTATTCTTGATTTGAAATAGCTCTTTTTAATAAGCATATGACATTTTATATTCCATGGGTTGCAAATATTTTTCTACTGCCATTTGCCTTTTAAATGTATAAGAATGTTTTGTTTTCCTATATTGTATTTTATTTTTGTATAATTAAATCTTGATATATTTGCTTTCTTTTCTTGTAGTTTCATGCTAGAAAGACCCTACACATCAAGATTTTATAAACATTCTCCTATGTTATCCTAATAACATATGAGTTAATTTTTGTGCCTGCAAATCCTTAATCCACTTGAAATTTATTTCGGTATCTTATGGGAGAAAAAATGCAATCTTTTCTCCAGAATATTTACCAAATCTCCAACTTCCTAATCAGCATTCACTCTCAGATATCCCTCAAAGATATCTTGAGCTATAGATTTTCTTCTCCCTTTTTTTCCTTAAGATTTATTTATTTATTTTAGAGAGAAAGAAGGTGAGGTGGGACAGAGGGAGAGGGAGAGAATCTCAAGCAGACTCTCTGATGAGCATAGAGCCCTATTCGGGGGTTGATCCCAGGACTCTGAGATCATGGCCTGAGCTGAGACCAAGAATGGGACACTCAACCGACCAAGCCACCTAGGTGTCCCCCACTCCCTTCCTTCTTGAAATGTTTGCTAGCTCAATAAATGGTATTACCAGCACCTCAAGTTCTTCTGGCCAGAAACCAGGGACTCATTTGGTCCTCTCATCCTCTTCTCTCTCACCTACATCCAACCACCCAAGAATCCTAGAAACTGTTAGATCCTCTCACTTCCTGGAGCCAACACCAGGCTGTTCATCTCCAGCCCACATTAGTGCATCCCCTCTAACTGGTCTCCCTACACCCCTTTGCCTTCACCCCTAACACATTCCCCACACTGTGGAGACCTTATGAAATGATCTTACTTAAATGTCACTTATTGGCATTTTATTGTTTTTAAGAAAAAGATCAAAGCCTTTAGTGCGATTGTTGAGATCCCAGCAGTCTGGCCCTAGTCAGCATTTCCAGCCTTGCCCTGGCTGCTTCCTGAACTCCCCGAGTCAGGATCTTCTCAGTAATGTTCTTCCCTCCATCTCCTGCCTGCTGGTCCCCTCTGCTCCCCCAGCCCACCCATAGGCCTCTCTTCATGGTACCCACCCTGATCAGAGGGAGCGGTCGGACTCCTCCGTGAAGCGGGTTCCAACATCACTCTAAATTGGTCTTTGAAAACAACAAATGTCTATTTCCCTTCAGCCTTGGTAACCGTTCTGGCTGTAGAGAACCACAGAACAGTTCCCGAAGTTGTTCGGAGAGCTGTACTGTTAATATACTTTACAGAACGCTGGTCCCATGAGATGCTTCTTGGAAAAAGCATCTGTGGCCACATAAATTTGGGACATGGTACCATATGGAGATTCGTAAAGGATGTCTGGGGACTACAGGCTCTGAGAGGTCATACAGTAAGGAATTTTATTTGCCTTCATTTATTTTCCAAATATTTTTGATCATAGAACCTTTCCTCCCCCTTAAGAAGAACCTAGGGTGTTCTGAGAATTGGGATGCAGGGAAGAGTCTGATAAAATATTCCCTTCCACCACGTAAGGGATGACGCTGCGTGGCTCTTGGATCTGCTGCCTTGGCACCAAATGCTCTTTTATTTTACCCGAGAGTTAGCAAAATTTACTCTTGGTCAACTATTAAGTACTCAAAAGCTCCCTAATTGACTAAGTGGAGTGAATTAGACCAATCATTGTTATATAATTAGACACTCAATCCAGTGGCACATTTACCATATGAGATTGGCTTTTTCAGCTCAGGGTTATTTTGCTTTTCTTCTAGGTTGTTTAGGCGAGACTTTAGATTTTTGATTTGAGGCTCTTCCTTATTTCTCATGTATATAATTTGGGGCCATAAATTCACCCTTCAACAATTCTTTGGCTGTGGGGGCACCTGGGTGACTCTTGATTTCTGCTCAGGTGACGATCTCAGGGTCCTGGGATCGAGCCCCATGTAGGGCTCTGCACTCATCATGGAACTCGCTTGGAATTCTCTCTTTTCTCTCTCTCTCTCTCTCTCCCTCCCTCCCTAAAGTAAATAAATAAAATCTTAAAGAAAATAATTATTTGGCTGGGTCCCGCAAATTTTATGTCATATTTTCATTTTCATTCAATTTTGTTTAGGCTCCTTTAGATTTTTTCTTTGATCCATGGATTATTTATAAGTGTGTTATGTAGTTGGGGCTTTTTTTTTCCCCCCAAGCACTTTTGGGCACTCCTGAGTTGCTGGCTTCTCCATCATCTGGTCTGGAACATAAGAAGCCCAAAGAAAACTCAGGAGCTCACCGTCATGTTGTTCCTTGAGTCTCGAGTCTCCCCGCCAGTCTGTCTCCTCCTGACCTCTCAGAGCCTTCTCATGTTTGTTTTCTGTATAAGGTTGAGAGTTTTTGCTTTTTGGAGGAATAGGAAAAATATTTCTGTCTCACTGTTTTGGAAGCAGAACTCTTATTCTGGCTGCTTTTAGGGTTTTTCCTTGATTACTGGCTTTTAAGAAATTGATCACGATGTTCCTTGGTGTGATTTTGTTGGTGTTTATCCTGCTTGGGATTTGGTGTAATTCTTGGATCTGTGGTTTTATAGTTTCATCAAATTTGGAAAATTTTTAGCCATTATTCCACCAAATATTATTTTATGCCTCACTCCCCTTTCCTGGGACTCTAATTACATCTGTTAGACTACTTAAAATTATACAACAGGTCACTGAGTCTCTAGAAGTTTAAAATATTTTTTTCTCTGAGCCTCAGTGTGTTTAGCTTCTATTACTATTGTCAAGTTAACTAATTTATTCTGCAGAATCTAGTCTGCTGTGAAAGTCATCCAGTATTGTCCTTAATTTCAGATATTGTATTTTTCATATCTAGATGTTCCTTTTGGTTCTTTTCTATATCTTTCATTTCTATCCTCATTTTGTTCATGGTTTCCTTCACATTTTGAGCACATTCCTTGTTTACTCACCATCACCCATGATTTCTGCACTTGGACCGATATTTCTTTTGGTTATGGGTCACATATTCCTGTTTCCTTGCCCAGCTAATGGGCCTTGTGTGGACGGACGGTCATTGAGAGTTATTGAGTGATTGGGTTTTTTGTGTTTCTTTTTTTAAGCGCTCACCCCTCCCTCCCCACCACGGCCAGCAGGTATGTAAGTTACTTGCTGGCCTGACTGATCCTTTCAAGGTTTGTTTTTATATTTGGGGGCATGGGTCTGTGGTCTGCTTTTCTCTCGGGATAGAGATGGCCTAGGGCTGAGGTGCCACTTTTTCCCAATGAAATATCTGCTTTCTGACTCGGGAGACTTTGAACACCGTCGTCTATGAGCTTGGGAAACTGCTCATCCTCCATGATGTTTGCTAAGCCTGTGGAGTTCCAACGTACACACAGGATTCAGCAACAAACTCAAGGGGACACGGGACATTTACGATGCTTTTTTTCTGACTAGCTCTATCTTCTTTGGGAGCCTGTCCCACACGTTGCAGCTACCTCATCCCGCACAAAGTCCGGTTGTCTCTGGTTCAGGGAAACACTGTGTTCTCAGTCGGCTGCAGGCAGGAAGCTGGGACGATCACGGTACTCAGCTGTTCTATTTGCCTTTTCTTGGGTGCACTGCCTGTTGCCTAATGTCTTAAAAGTGTTTTTCCTTAAATATATTTCATCCGCTTTACCGTAGGAGGTCAAGAGAGCTTTCCATCATTCCATCACAGCAGAAGAAGTTCCAGATAATTTTTAACATTCATTTCATCTGAATTTTAACATTCATTTCATCCCAGGAATAAAATACCTGGGAAGCTTGAAGGAGGTATAGTTAATGGACCCAGTCCCACGCCTGGCACATAGTAACTCTAATTTAATACTCGGTATCCTGATTATAATGATGTTAGTTGATATCATCCAGTGTGGGCTGTATTAATCGAAGGGTTTACTCACAGCAGTGACTTTTAAATTTTTTTTACTTTAATGTATCGGAATAAAGCTTACAGAATTAAAGGGTGCACTCGTAAATTTGCATAAACACTATCAGCTTTGATGCCTACTCTACATTCTGCCTCTTAGAAAATAGTAGATTGAAAAGCAATTGTAAAAGATTTAAAGCTCAGACTCTGATTTCCAGCCTTAGTCAAGTAGAAATTTCATTATGTATTCTCTTTACAAATGTTATTCAAGCACAACCGTGATTTAAAAGTAATTGATTTTTTCCCCCAACTCAAATTAAAAAAAAAAGTAAGCGAGTCAACAGAAAAGTCATCTGGCTCAAGCCTCCAAAAGCATATTTATTAAGTCAACTCTGAGTAAGGAAAGGTGATATAATACGCCAAGAACTCTTCTGAAATAAGCCAGAATGCATATTGCTTGAGTGGAATGGTAGGGTGCATACAAAAACATAATACTCATACTATGGGGAACTCGAAATGCATTTACATACAAATGAATATACACACAACAAAGTCGCTCTGTAATTCATAATAAATCTTCAAATACTTTGTGTAAGACTGATGTCAGAAAGCCTGGTCATTGTAAGGCAGAGAAGAGCGGTCCTGTTTGGGAGTCTTCTGGTTGAAAATTTTCCTCGAGAATCACCCCATGTCCATATTCCTACCACCAGCTTAGGATACGGTGAAGGCCTCGAACTGAGAGCCAGGAGGTGGATAAGTGATTCAGCTAGAGGTGCAGAGCCTTCGTCTGTAAGATAGGCTACTAGGGTAATCCAAGGGTCGCTGTGCACCACGTGTCTCCCCAGGGGTCGGCCAGAGCACCTTTGCTGTGGCAGTAACTGCTGGCTGCTTGAGTCCCCAAATGGCATGGAGTTTATATCATTAGGTAGTGTCATTTAATCCATCCCCAGTATGGCCCTAAGAACACAGTGATGAAGAAATCCAGACGGGGATGGGCTTAGGACCCACTCTGGTACCCCGTTCCTTTGGATCCTGGGTTTTAGATATTCCATCTATGCCTACGAGTTCATTCTATTTACCCCTGTCATTTTCTATCCCTATCAAATCCTTCCAATGTGGGGTGTGCGGGGCACCCAGGAGGAGACAAACCTATAGACCACGGACTTCTCCCAACTACATTAGTGCACCTTGGAGATCCAAGAACCAGTACATGCATTAAGGCTAATCTGGACCCTGGGTTGGGCATTTACCTCGCTGATTCAAAAATCTCTGGACCAGAGCAGGAATGGATGGGCTGGACTGGCTCTAGGACTGCCCAGAATTTCGGGGATCAGAAGGGTTTGACGCTGACATCGGACTTGCAGAGCAGAGCGGAGCTTTTGAGTTTTGCCAGGCGGTGGAGTCACAAAGTCAGGCTGTTCCCGCAGCTGCGGCTGCAAAGGTAACAGGGCATCTTATTGAAGAAAGTGCAGTTTTCAGATGCCCAGCTCAAGACAGCCATTGTCCAATAAATACCTCAATTAAGCTTGTCTTCCCGAATGGCTGGAAAATAGTACTGATGTCTATGTATTTGTCAAGGCCTTTGACTTAGTCCTTTTAGTGTTTCTCAGCACGTTCTTATTTATAAGTCTCCTTAACTAATCTGCCAGGTAATGCCAGCTGTAAAAGTTTAGTCGGTGCCCTTTTACACTCGGAGCGATTGCCCCATTAATAGCAAGACAACCTTTGAAATAGGTTAGTGAGAGGCAATCAATTTCATGTCTTTCCCATTGATGTAAATGACTATATTTATTGCGGGAAACACACTCACTTAGACACTACTGAATTACAATCAACCTAGGAGGGCCTCGAAGTAGTAAATGTTTTTTTCGACAGATTTCACTTAGTTAAAAATAAAATAGTCAGATGCCAGGTAAGAAACAAGTGTGAAATGAAACAGACACGAAATATTTCAGCGTGCGATTCCTGCTCTAAAATGGGCTGGGAGTGACATATGGTGGTTTTATAAATGCGAGGTAAACCACCAGCAGAGAGGAAAGTACTTTAATACTAAGTAAGCCTAGAAGTGACTTTCCACATGTACACTGAAACTTTGCCTTTGAAAACCAACAAAATACGTGATTTTGCGCCTTGGCGTTGGTCGACGATTGTAGCAGTGCTAGGGGCTTTTTTGGTTTGTTCTGTTTTTTTGAGTATTGCTTTTTAGCTGTCTCTAGGCAAACAGAGATATATTTTGAAAATCCTTTTCTCATTTTTCAAACTTTTAAGAGAGAATGCCTCAATTTGAAGTGTCCCGTTCCATTCATTTGATGAGATGCCTTTCGATTTAAGACGCATACCCATCGTGTATTGACTCGTAGTATGGCTTAAAATCAGGAACGGTGGCTTTGTTTGTGTAACTTGTGATAACGAGCTGTTTCCCGTAAGTTGGTGTTTGGACCACCATGACATCAGCCCGTGGTCTGGTTTGTTAGTTTAAACCAGGCTCTTTCTGATGGGGGCAGGGATGCCCCAGAATGTTGGGTCTAGGCAGGGTCAAGAGCTGCAATTTTTCATCATGGGGGAAGGACAGGCTGGAGTGAACGTGAGTTTCTCTGGGGCCATCATTTCCCAGGGGAGGTTGAGTCAGAGCTGGGCTAACCCTAGACCTCAGAACTGTCTTTTTTTTGCGGGGGGGGGGGTGGGGGGGAGGAGATGCTGACGCTTTTCCTGTGCATTTCCATCTTTCCTGGAAACATATCCAGGGATTTGGAAAATGAAGTAAATGTTCATAGTTGACTCTGGCTAGGTACACAGCTGTGCCCTAGAATTATCCAGAAGACAGTGAAATATCCAGGCTCACACACTCAAGCACTTGGGCACACACACACACACACACACACAAAATCACAAATTGTGAGTCTTTGGCTTTCTGGAATTTCAGAAAAATAAATAAGAAGGTTCAGCGGATGCAATTCAAAATAAAACAGACTTTTTAAAAAAAAACCAGGAACCCCAGTTCCCTCTTCCCATCAACCTCAAAAGGTTTATTCAGACGTAAGAATCAGCCTCAGTTAACTATTTGACTCGACTAAAGGAGATTCTTTTGACCGGTGCCATTTTTTTTTTTCTTTTTTAGTTTTGCTCAGGCAAAAGATCCCTTGTCTGGCGTTTTGGGGAGAGTTCCACACTCTCTGTACACAGCCAAGTGGGCTTGGTTGCCGGAGACCATCGCCCTGGCCCCAGATCGCCGCTTGGGTGGAGCAGTGATGGGTGACAGTGTTGCTGGGGCAGCCAGCTGTTATCACCGTGTTTCTTTATCTCCACAGGCGACGAGTGTGACATCGACATAAACGAATGTGACAGTAACCCCTGCCACCACGCCGGCACCTGCCTGGACCAGCCCAACGGTTACACCTGCCACTGCCCCCACGGCTGGGTGGGTGCAAACTGCGAGATCCGTAAGTATTTCTGCTATTTAACCTCACTATTCATTCAATGAGAAGAGGATGCCCAGCGTGCTCAGGTGGCCCCTGTCAGCGACAGACAGGCGGGAAGGGCTAATCTGAGTCACCCGTGCCCCCCGAGTCCCAGAGAAGCACCTTTGCTCGTTGCTCTGTGCCCCTCCCCCTCCTTCCTGAGTCTGAATCCAGCCTTTCTGCTGGGATGGGAATGTGCAGATGTCATCCAGAGTTCACGGCTCCCAAGACAGCCAAAAATGTGCCGAACAGAGAAGCATTAGAATCCTATCACAAAATAGAGTCTTTGTGTGAAAAACATGCAAAAACACACAGAATAGAAACTCGCTTTGCATTTATGTCTTCAAGCGTCTTCAAACGTGTTAGGTTCCATCCGTTGCCTGGAGAACAGTCCAGCGAGGATGAGGGGAAGGGGAAAATCGGAAAAACATTGCGAGCTGTGGAGAACGAAGAGTTCTCTCTTAGAGATGAGCCCACCGAAGTTTGAAAAGGTCATGATCAAGATTTCATGTATTAAAGGAATGGATGTGCTATAGGATGGAGGGGAAAGTGAGAACCGATGGGGAGTTTGGCTTTCTGGTTGTTTGGGAAACTGCGAAAAATTCACCCGTGAAAGGGGTTTCCTCTCATTGATATTCGTCAGGGCCGTGGATCTTCCATAAGGGACCCCTCCTGGCCTCTCTCACCCCCCTCCACTTTTCTTCAGGTAGAGACAGCTCATCTGCTGTGCGAGTCTGGGAGGAGGCAAAGACATACTCAGAGCCCCGTCAGTCTCCTTCTGGAGCTGGCCTGCTGCGGCCTCTCCTCCTCAGTTCTGTGTTTCCAGAACGTCCTCCCGTGGGTGGTCTGGCAGTGCCTATGGCGGCTTGAGTCTGCCTCCATCCTGGTGTGGGCCTGCGGTAGGGGCCACATTCTCCAACATCGGTTTGACCGGTAACACTGTCTGGACTTCTCCCTGTTTACTCTTTGTCCCAGAGCTTCAGAGGGGAAGAAGGTCATTATTTTCTGGTCTCCCCATCATTGACTTTCCTAAACACCCCTGGGCCGAGTGGTCGTAGGACCCACTGGCCTTGCTGAAGATGGGCGGGAAGTCCTGTCTTGTGAGGAAAGATACAGAAAGGGATTCCCTGGTCCAAAGGCCAATGGCGCCAAGCTGGTGTAGGACGTTAAGTCCAGTCGGGTGGGATCTGTTGGTGGAAAGCATCCCAGACTTGGCTCAGCAGGGCCTTGGTTCTTCCCCTGCCAGGACACTCATTGTGTAGCTGCATTGAATTATGGCGAGCCTCGGTTTACTTACCCGTAAAATGGGACCAGTTTGCATTCTAAAATTTGGCGATGCTGTGGAAATGACAAAGTTTGTGCCTTGGGGCAGAGTACTACCTATTTATAATTTTTAAATCTTAACTATGAAGATAAATGTATAGGAGATTATGGATAAGAAGTCAGGATCCCACAAGAGGCCCTTAAGAAATTTTTAAGCAAGGTGACATAATTATAAAAAATTGATAAGTCAATAAGTAAATAATAATTTACTTATTGTTTTTATAATAGTAATTACTTATATGATATAATATAGTTATATATTTATATAATATGGTAAAATATTAATTATATAAAAATAATGATTTTAAATAAAAATTAATATTATTTATTTTTTATAATTTACTTATTATTTACGATAAGTAAATAAAATTTTACTTCCCTCCAGTGATGATGATATAGGCAAAAGATATACAATGATGGAATAATGGAAAGGGTAAAAGTTGGCTTCGAATTCTAGCTCCATCATGTGACCCAGACAAAAAAAAATGTACCTCTTGGGCCTTGTCATTCTCACAAGATGGCGATGGGAAGATGCTGTGAGGCAAATATGTGCAGACTTCTGCTGTGAGGTAGGCACTAAATAATTGCAATTTGCTGTGGCTCATATTCCCTGAGCTACTCCTTGGGAGGACCAGCCTTCGGCAGCTGTCTTTTTAGATGAGGCATGCCCAGGCATGGGCCACACTGAATGGCCAGGTGCAAGGGGGCCCAATGTACATCTTGGTCCACACTCGGGCTCTCTGTTTGCCTGGAATAACACTTTCCATTTGATGATCTCAATTGCACCTCTCCATTAGGCCAAAGGTGCTAAAATCAATGTCATCATAGATTAAGCTCTGCTGGGTCCCGGTGCTGGATGCTTCCACCTTTGACCTCAGTGTAAGAATGGAGAATGGGCCATTGAGGTCTGCCATGACACGTAGTTGGAACTGGTGGCCAGCATCTAGAGCACTGGATCTGAATCAAATGGGATAGACCTAAGGATCAGGAGAGGAGAGTGCCTGGGTGGCACAAGGTCAGGTGGGTAGATCTCAGCAGGAAGGCTCAGATGTGCACAGAAAAGAGAACTGTAACCCACATAGCTACATAGCACAGAGGCCCCCTGAGTTGTCAAAACAGTGATAAAGAAGGCTCCCATCAGCCTGATCTCTGCCTCCAGAGGCCACATTGGCTGCCTCCCTCTCTTGCTTAGTTTGTTTCAGCCAAAACATTGCCGTGTTTTCTCTTCCATGAACAGGTCGAGTTTTTTTCTGCCTTCAGAGCTTTTGCCCGTGCACTGCCCTATCTCTGTAGTTTTTAGATTTTAAGCTGTCTCTTCTCTGCACGTTGATGAACCCAATAGTAAAGGTTTCTTAGAAATTTGCCCTTTTAGAAGCAAACTGTTCCCCAATAAGGAGCAAAAATCTAGCAGACCATATTTACCAAAGCCACCCAGAAAATTGATCCAGAACTATCTAAAAGGTTAACTTAAGTAGCTCTAGTGTTTTCTAATTACTCTGAAACAAATGCAAACCCCAAGTCCTGGAAAGTAACAAAACGACCTGGTGAAATTTTCATTACCTGCCATCCATTCTTACCAACTTGGGACTGATAACAATTTTGTTTGTGGGTTTTAGTAAAAATTTGGCCTGCCTAGAGTCAAGGTCTAACACTTACAGTTCCTATAAATGTTTATGCAGTGTTGCTATGTATCATCTGTGTAGGAGATGTGAGGTTTACACAGTTAGAGCTGCAGTCAATCTTGCTGACCAAGAACAACAGTTGGATAGTTAAGGACACCGAAGAGTGGAATCTGTGGTTACACTATTAAATCAGTGATATTCTATGGTTGACAAATAGGTGACCGGGCCATCCTGGATTTGTAATTCAACCAATAGTCAAGGACCTCCTACTATCAAACATTGAGCACTAGGCCCAGGATATAAAGATCAATGAAGCAGCCCCTGCCTTCAGGAGCTCATAATCCACGGGGTGTTCGTGGGGAGTCATGATATGTGGTGGGGTTGCTGTAGGTTTTCTATGGGCTGCTCTGGCAGCCCCAGGAAAGGACCCCAGAAGGAGTTTCCGTGGACATCTTGGGACTGTCCTCCCCCAAATGCATAGAATTTCATAATGGTTTCATGTAATGGACAGTCCTTGTCGTACAAATTGGTTGGGTTCTTTGGTTCTCATTTTTTATAAACTAGGATACTTTAAAAATAAAATTAATTAATCCTCCACCTCCTCCAGACCTCCTCTTCGCTCCCCAAAAGTAACAATCAAGACCCGTTTATTATGTCTATTTCCAGATGTATTCAGTCCATGTTGTAAGTCCTCATTTCCTCCCATACAAATGGGACCATTCTATATGTACTGTTTAGCATCTTGCTTTTCTGCTGAATAATGTATAGAAAGCGTATCCGGGTTGGCTTATGCAGATCCCCCTCACTGTTGTAACCCCACGGGGGTCTCAGTCTAGCCTCCAACCCTTTCTTTATTTGCGGCCAGAAGCATCTCTTACTTTCTTTGAGTTTTCTAAAAATACATCGTCTCTTTCCTTTTTAAATTTTTTCCAGTTCTTTTTATTGTTGCAAACTACACATAACATGAAATTAACCATCGTAATCATTTTAAGTGCAGTTCCGTGGTACCAAGTACATTCAACGATTCAACGGGTGTGCAACCCTCAGCACCTTCCATCTCCGTAACTCTTTTCATCTTGAAAAGCCGCAACTCTGACCCCATTAAACGGTAACTCCCCTTGGCCCCTTCCCGCAGCCCCTGGCCATCCCCATTCTAGTCTCTTTGTTTCTTTCTTCCTGTTTTTTAATCTCCCCTTTGCCTCATGTCCTAGCCTCTGGCAACCACCATTGTACTCCCTGTTACTATGAATTCAGGTTTCTTTCTTTCGTTAGATTCCACATATAAGTGAGCTCACGCAGTATTTATCCTTCTGTATCTGAGCTGTTTCCCTTCGCATCACATCCTTGGCTTCCTCTGCGGGGTTGCAAGTGGAGAGGAGTCTTTTCCAAGCACAAATCTGAAATCTGAGACCCTCCTTCCCACCCCTGCTTCCATCCCTGCCAGTGCCAAGCTTGTATTGAAGACTAAAGACTGAAGGCCACACTTGGGCCTGTGGGACCTTTGAGAGAGAGCCCTTCCTTGCTCTGCCGGCCTCTGGCTTGCTCCCGCTAGCGGCCACTCTGTTTCCCTTCCGGTCTCTTGTCCTGTGCCCCACCTTCTCCCAGGTCTTGGCCTGGAACCGTGTTTCCTCTACTCTCCCCTGTCCCTCGTTAATACCTACATAGCCGTAGAGCCCAGCTTCCTGCAGACCCTCACCACTGAGCTCTCCCGACTCCCCAGTGAGATGGCACTTCCCCTTGTCCTTCCGGTAGCACCGAAGAGGTGGTCCTTCGTTGGCTTGGCACACTTGTATGTCTGCCGCTGCTTTGTGACCATTTTTTGGGTCCCTGTACCTCTCAAAAGACGAGGGACTCCAGAAGCCAACTGTCTACTTTCCCTCACTCTCTACCCCAGAACCCAGCACCATGCCTGGTACATAGTAGGTGCCAAATTAATGGTTGTTCAGTGAACAGATCTTGTGAAGGAGGCGAGCTCTTCTTTCCATTCCTTTCCTACGCCTTCATCTTCTGAAGATTAATGAGAGCCCTTAGTATTTTCCAATCTCATTGACTGCCTTGCTTGTCCAGATAACCTTTAGCTCTAGAAAACAGAAGGTAATTTGAAATCGCTCCTCTCAAGGAGTCTAGCAGCAGATGGTCTCAAAAAGCGTCTCACTGCCTGGTGTCTCTACGGCACACACTCACTCGCTTTTTAAGTAACAGGTGAAAACACTAACTAGCTTGGCTACATTCGTGTAGGTAAATTAAAAACCAGATACAGGCCATGTGTTTTAGAGTGAAATTTATAAGTCTCATGACAGCGCTTTTGGTGGAGCGGAGGTGGGTCTGGTCTTATCCTCAGCCTGGTCTCGGGCGGCCCCCATCCCCTTGAACAGCTGCCCCGAGCCCAGCTTCTCTACCTCACTCGGAGTGCTGGGTTGAGGGCCAATCGAAGTGTAAATGTGAAAACACTTTGGAAAATACAAAACCCGAAAGGAATTTAGTTGAAACGTAAATACCACTTCAGGCAGGCCCGTAAGCGCACGTTTTTCCTGAAACAGTTTGTGTGCGCGTGTTCCGGGTCATGCACCTGCTGGAGCCGATGGGCTGATTGCAGCCGGCACACTCTGGGGCACGGTTCTTCCCTGAGCTGTGCAGGAGCCGGCGCAGTAAGGGATTCTTGCAACCGAACTCCTGGGACGCAGCAAGACGCTAGCTCGGGAGGGTCTTGTGGCTTCTGCCAGGACCCGGGGGCGGCAGCCGCAGGTGCCCGGTGCAGAGACACTCGCGGCTTCCAGACCCGGGGCTTCAGATCCAGCCCAGTTCCAGCCTGATTAGTGTGTCCAGCAGCCACACTCATTTCTATAAGAAAAGTGTTAACTGATAGTAAGGTAGGGAGAAAAAAAAAAAAAAAGAGCGGGGGTAGGAGAGGATGGAAACACAGCTCTTCCGAGGAATTTCGGGGAAGTTTTCCCAAAACTTCCAGAAGCCTGGAAGGCAGAGCGTGGGGAAGCAGAAGAGATGATCAGAAATGTAAGCAGGGTGGGCAGCTCAGGCTTGGGACACGGTGCTGAGCGTGTAACCGGGTGCCGTCGCCTTTAGTGGCCGTGAGGTGGTGCGCTCGCTGCGGATACACGATTGACACGATGTGGCGCTATTTACGTGAAGTCAGGCGTCTATGAGGGCTCATGGAGAACTCGTGTGGCCCTCCATGGTGATCGGAGCGGCGCCCTCTACCAGGCCGGAGGAGAAACAGGGCTGGCTTTGCTTGTGTTGACACTAGATGGGTGTCAGAGCGTACTCTGAGCATTGGACTCCAGCCTACAGCTGAATTGTCCGGAGAATGTTGAAATACTTGGAAACCAAGTGAGTCATGCTCCTCCTCCAGCCAGAAGAATGAGCATCTCTCTCCGCGAGCACCAGGTATTGCCAAATGAAAGGGCTGTGATCTGCGATGGAGGCTTAGTTCGAGCTTCACAAAAACACCTTTTCCCGTCCGCGGCGACCGTTGCCTTGCCGTGATTTGTGCTGGTCCATCTCCCCGTCTCTGGGCTCATTCGGATGGAGCACCGAATGCACTGAAGGTCAGCCTCTCTGCTGCGTGGGCTTCGTGGGCTCCGGCAGGCAGCCTCGGATGGCCAAACCAGACCTCCGGGGTCTTGGTAAAAACTCCGGAGTCAGAAGATCTGGAGGCAGACTCTCTTCATTCATTGCATTCTTCTCAAACTCTCAGGAGCCATCAGGCTTGGGGCATGGGCCCTCTTCCCATTAGGCTTCTAGGAAAGGGCTCTGCCCACTTGGCCCTTGTTTGGGGGTCTGCCCGTGCTCTTCTTCCGATCGTTGCTTTTCAAGGTAAAGAAGAGCTGGTTCTCAGATCCTGGGGTCACTGACCATGTAGCTAAGAGGAGGGTCTGAGTACCCAGAGATCCCAAATCCTCTCACAGTGCGTGGCATGGTGAGAAGAGTCTGAGCATTCTGTGGGAAGACAGGCCTCCCACGCCCACCCCTGAATCCCATTTCAGGCACCCAGAGTCCTAATGTGCGAATGATGGTCTGGGGCTGGTGGGGCTGTGAGTCAAGTAGAGAAGGCATCCTCTCTCCACATGAATTCCACTTCTCTCTGGTCTTATCCAGCCCTTTTTATTGTCAGAACTTCCTTTCAAGTCCTGTTCACATTGTCCAGAACATTCCATGCGTGTGCAGGTCTGCAAACAGGACGTAACTTGGCATCCTTGACCTGTTCCAGGCAGGAGATTCTGTTGCCTTCTTCCATTTATTTTCTTGCTCAGACAGACTGGTGTTTTTTGAAAGGGCACAGGGCAAGGCTCAGTAATCCTGACCTCACAACAGCGTCTTCCTCCTCTTTATCCTTTATCCCTCTTCCACCACCACACTGGCTTCTTTTACAGACCGCCCACCAAGTGCCCAGCAGCAGACTTTCTTCCTATTCGTGATGTGTTCTCTAACTTGTGCTCCCCACCAGCCATTGGGTACCTGTTGCTATTTTCATCCTGTAAATAAAGAAACCAAGTCTTAGGGAGGTTAAGGAAATGTCAGAGTGGGGATCGACAGCAAGGTTGGTGTGATCCTAAGGCCTACACTTCTACTATTGTGCTGAAACATAATTCCATGGACGTTTTCTTCCAATAACGTATTGCTTATTTTTAAATATGTTTATGAAAGGACTATGTTATTCCTTTGAAAAAAGCTGGAAAAGACTGAGAAGTGGAATGAAGGAAATAAAAATGTCTGGCGATCCTGCCTCCCAGTGATCTCTGTTTTTCGAGAGTGACCGTGTGGGGCAGATGCTAAGGATTTGGATCTAGGCTTGAACTCACCCAGCTAGTGATGCCAATTTCCCATGAAGTAGAGAGAGAGAGAAAATCATGTGTCTTCGACTGGTTGTAATGATTAAGTGAGATGTTTTCAAAGAGCTTAACAGAGTAGGAAGGCAACAAATGTTCATCACTCCTATCACCCTGTCTTGACCTTTCAGTGTGCAAATAGACACTCGGGGCTTACACGTGACTCTACCTTGTGGCGAGGTCCTGTTTCGTCAACTGCTTTTGTTCTTTTGTTAGAACAAAATCATCTCTCCAGCTCCCTGAGATCTGAATATTTAGGTGGCTTCCCGTATTTTGGCTTTTATAAATTACTTTTCTGCTGGTGGGATGGAGAGAGGGCACAGGAGTGGGGCCTCTAGCTATAGCTGTAATATTTTCTTTCTTAAAAAAAAAATGCCTGAAAAAAATGTAAAGTAAAAATGGTCCAAGATGAACTTTATTAACTTTGAACAGTGTTAACTTTGAGTGGCGAATACCTGGAGATCTTGCTTACTTAATGAACCTTTTTCAAAATGTGTAATAATTGATCATTTAACATTTCAAAAATTAGGATGCTGAGATGAACATCCTTGTGTATATAGCTTTATGCATTTATACATTCATTTCTGCTGCATAAATTCTAGAAATTGGAATTTCTGGGTCAAAAGATACTCCATGAAGTCTACACAGGGGGCTGTGCATCAATTCACACTTCCTCACATCTGCACCCGGGTCAACTGTGGTTCTCAAAGATCTTGAATAACATTTGGGAACTGGTAGAGGAATTGCATTCTTAGAGAACTATGAAACTAAACACTGTCCTACTTGTATTTCTTTGGTGGATTCCTTTTTATAAGCTATGCCCATTTTCCTATGGTGTGTTTTTGGTTTTTCTAAATGATTTGTAAGATCCTGAGCCTTTGATATTAAGGACTTTAGCCTTTGATGTGGGTTATGCACATCAATTCTCCGCAGTTTGGACGGCCCTTATATCTTAGGTTGCCACAGCAAGGACAGCGAAGACCTCCCCATTCCAACGGTCATGGCTCACACCGGTCGTTTGCTTATTTTCGCCTCAGATCTGCAGTGGAAGTCGGGCCACATGGCGGAGAGTCTCACCAACATGCCCCGGCACTCCCTGTACATCATCATCGGGGCCCTCTGCGTGGCCTTCATCCTGATGCTGATCATCCTCATTGTGGGCATCTGCCGCATCAGCCGCATCGAGTACCAGGGCTCCTCCCGGCCAGCCTACGAGGAGTTCTATAACTGCCGCAGCATCGACAGCGAGTTCAGCAACGCCATCGCCTCCATCCGGCATGCCAGGTGCGCTGCGGGGGGAGGGGGGACCGGCGCGGGGGAGGGGGAAGGGAGATCCCGCTTCCGCCTGTGCATTCCCGGGACTGGGGTGATGTTATGAACAGGACCGAACACCTGCAAAGACGATTTCACAGACGAAAGCAGAGGTTCAAGGCACACTGGGGGCAGGCAGAGAAGCTGCATTATAAGCTACCTCTTTGCATTTGCTGCTGGCGCTCTGTTTTCATTGAATGCATTCATTCATCTAATTTGTGTTTATCTGTGCTGTAAATAGCCGATTCTTAATCACGGTGTAGGAAACATTTTTTGATGATGGCTTTTTGGAGTGTCTCTAGCTACATTCTCCTATTCTCCAAACAGCCTGGATAGAAATAACATCTGATTTAGGGGCTTACTTCCGGAGAGACAGACAGCCATCATTCTGCTCTTAGTGTTCGTATCCTGTAACGCAGTGTCCTTTTCTGGAGGCAGGAGTGCTGGAGGGACAGGGTGTGAGTGTGGTACCACAGACACAGGGGGAGTCCCGACTACCCCATTACCTGACTCTCTGTCACACAGACCTGTCACGCCTCCACAAATACTGTTCCCGCAACTGAAAAGAAAGACATAAATCCCCCTGCTTAGAGAGTGAAGGCAATCAAATTAAGTTACAGCTATTAAAGAATTACATAAGCAGATAACAGCATATTTATTTCCCTATTGTAACACTAAAAAAAAATCAGCTCATCTAAGATTTTGTTGACTTCTGCAAAGTCTTCTACCGGAACAATCACGACAGTGTTTGTTATAGGACAGCTGTCTCTTCTTTTAATCTTAGAATGATCTAAAGCACACAATTCAGAAAGTCTGGGCCATAGCGAAGAGTGGGCTGAGCTTGGTGTCTTAAGATCGGGGCTCACGAGAAGTGGTAGCTGCATCACCTTTGCTGAGACGTGGGGTAACTGCCCTGCATCAGAACACACGCAGATCCAAATTCTGTCTGAAGGGCGTAGAAGCTGAGAGGTTCAGAAAGTTTGCTTTCTTTGCGAGGAACCCCCAAACCTGAGACTCCGATCTGACTGGGACCTTGCCACCCTAGTGGAAGCAAAAGCCCACCGTCTCCAGGGAGGGGAGCCATTGGAAGGAGAGAGATTGGGAGACATGGGGCAGCTGTCCCGATGCCCAGGTGGGGCAAGGGGTCGCTTCTTTCTGAGAGCCGCACCACCCACCTTACTTCTAGAACTACGAAGAAGGGGAAGGTGCATCCCTTCCAGGTTGGGGCCCGAAGAGCTGCTCCTCCTTGACCCTCCTTCCTTTCAGGGTGAGCTTCCCATTATCCTGGGATGTGTTGGGAGACCCAGGGAGCCACGTTCCCTCCAGCCCCAGAGGGACCTCTGGCTAAGATTCTTTTGTGTTCAAGAGGAGTATTTTATTTCAGCCCCAGAATGGTTTAAGATAGATTCTTCTGAGCTTCCTGCTTACATAGCCTGCTCGGAGGATGTTTAACTGGATAGTCTTGGAAGGAAAGAGTAAACTTGAAAGCATTTACAAACCTGGTTCTTATTTGGTGCTGATTTTTATCAAAAATATTTACTGCAGAATTCCCTACCAATAAGTTCCTCCATGCGCCAGTGACTGCAGATAAAACCATTGAAGTCAATACAATACCTTCCCAGATATCTGGAACATTCCCTCACAAATGTTTATTCAGCTATGACCAGTGGTTTCTACGGCACTTTCTCTCGAGGTCCTGGCTGGGTCTCTGGCCCCTTTCCACTCCCTTTTCCCGGAAACCCTAGAAAGGCATTGAAAAAATATTACCTCCTCCCTAGTTTCCAGCAGTGACTTAGAGCTAAGGCCTGTTTCACAGCCTGTCTCCCAGCTGCTGGCCGGGGGGGGGGGGGGGGGGGGGGG
>CM052810.1:165768364-165790231 GCA_028533885.1 Nasua narica | reverse complement strand
TGTAGTGCAAAAGTAGCAGAGATGCCTTATGAAGGGGCTCAGCTGCGTTCCAATAAAACTTTATTTATAATCAGGCAACAGGCTATAATTGGCTTGCAGGCTGTATACATTGTTAACCCCTGGTCTCCATGATAATTTTCTCTATTTTCCAAATGTGTCTTTTACATTTAAAACGTATCTTTGTGATAAGGAAAAAAGAAAAGCCATTGTGTTATTTAAAGGAACGGTCACATAAATACTCGGGCTGCGACACAGGCAACAGGCAAGCTCTTACATTGGTTTAGTGCCTGAGAGTTTAAATGGAATTCTGCGGGTGTTACCTTATTTCTTAACATCCACCCAATCCTGAGACACAAAGGAAATACCTGTTGGGATTAAAACACGCTGAGCACAGAGCCCGGCACCGGCCTCGATCTCCGATCTCCGGACCCTGAGATCATGACCTGAGCCGAAACCACGAGTCAGTTGCTTAACTGACTGAGCCACCCGGCCACGCCTTGTTTCATTGTGTTTTAAAAGCCGTTTTACTTCTCTGTGGTGGATACTGTGGAGAGCTGTGTATCTGACCTAAGGAATTTGGTTGAATAAACGTCTAAGGAGCTAGTTAAGTCATAGCACAGGGATTCCAGCTCCAAGATATTGCTGGGGGACAGTGATTAGCCCTTTTAAAACCAGGTTACCTCTGTAACCAGCAATATACTTTATGACCCATATTGGTTTGGAGCACCGTGCACACAGCCAGTGACTTGTCTGGATACGTAGCAAGGTTCTCGTTCTTCGGTTGACTCCGTGCGAGTATGGTGGCCACGGAGCTGCTCGTGACGGGTTTCAGTCCTTGCCTGGTTACGCTCAGTGGATCCGAAACACCCATCCTCAAACCTGCCTTGTCAATATTCAGCCCCATGATGGCAATTTAAGATGACAGCCCTTTGAATGATAGCTTATTGGCGGATTGCATAACGTGGAGGCATTTAACCTTCTAGATTTTGGAGACACAGATTCTTCTTCAAACCGTGAAGTCATATAAAAATAAAATGGATATTTTAAACACATCGTCAACCTATTAAGTTGCTTAAGCTTTTCCTCTTGGCCAACCGACTGATTAGAAGGCAATCTGTGATTTGCTAACCGCTCTGTCCAAGCTCTCCCAGGAAACTGTCCCACGACACCTACGTGAGGATCCGGAGGGCTTTTCCCTGGGATTGTCTGACTTTTGAAATGAATCAATATTATTAGTGGTGTATTGTTACCAATGAATCTAGCTGTTTTATGAGAAAGAGACTGTCAAAATATTTGTGCCTTGAAGTAGCTTCTCAAAGTTTCAGCCTCGGGAGAACATGTTGGGATCCAGTTGGCTTTTACACTGTTGCCCTTTCCCTTTCCCTAGTCTCAGATGATGCCGGCCTTGCTCCATTTAGATAAACAGACCACAGGCTGGAATCCAGCCCGCATGTGAGCACATATCAGTGAGGCTTCCCATTTCAGACATGATTGTACCGAAAGCTTTTCATCTTATGGTACTAGCCTTGGATTTCTTGGTGGCAGAATGCATTAACTTCGTAAGTCTACATTTTTGCCTGTTATGCACCTAGCATGGTTTGTGCCTCGGTGCCCCCGAGGACCAGGAAATCTTGAGTGAATCAGAACAAAGGATTGACGAATGTTTGAAAACAAAAGATCCAATGAAGAATGCATCACTTGCTCCTTTCCCACTCCGTTGGACTTCCCCTCACTCTGTGGAAGAAAACCGGCTTTCCAAGATAGCAAAGGGAAAAGGAGGAATGGGGGCTGAGGAGGTAGGCTGAAAGCCATGGTAAATTAGCTCCTTGAAGTCTTTGGGGCCCATCCCACCAGGCTTTTTAAAATGTAAGGTTCTTTACACGTTTCTTTTTCGAACCTCGTTGGACTTTTAAACGGTCCAAAAATGTGGTCTATCTGAGGGAGGAGGCACGGTGGGTAAATGTGGAAGATTGTTTAAATCATATGGTACTCCAGGGACTCTAGGGAAGGTGAGGCCTTCAATGGGAAGAGACCACCCAGAAGTTGAATTGGCTTTATTTTAATAATCTTCCATCGTCAGACTGGTTTGGTAAGAAGTCCCGAAATTGGATTTTGACACCCCTGGCTTCTGGGTTTCAGTCCTGCTGCTGAAGGGATTTAGATATACACAGATCTTTTGGGACAATGGCTTGTGCTCAGAGAAAAACAACAACCATGGCTTGTGTGTACATGGGTGTGGAGAGGAACGGATGGGTGGGGTTGGATGACGGGTGTCGAGCATGGTGGACAAACACCTCCGTATCTGAAGTCCTTTCCTCTCTCTGCCCTTCTCCTCATGTTGGGACCTCAGATGACCTCTGAGCCTTCCTGTAAGTCCCCAGGAAGACTAGTATGTTCCAGGCACTAGAATGGATGTGAAATGAACTTGCCTCCCCAGATAGTGAATGGGTCTCAGAAGAAAAAGACAAATAGATACACGTCTTAAAACCTTTCAGGCCTGTTGCTCTGCCAGGATTTAACCTAGAAGCTTCAACATTCATTTGGACTCCATGTTTCCTGAAATCCTTTTCTTACCCCTGCACTGGAGACTAACATGCATATTCATGCATATTCAGCAGTGGTATCCAGATCTCTTAAATTTCTGTGCTTGCTAGAGAACATCTTTCTTAGGGTATTTTTATCGTCCCACCTGATTCTTGAATTGGAGTTATTCTCACCACTTGCCTTGTCCTAGGACTTGAGATCCACTGTTCCTCTAACCGGGGTCCTCTCTCCCGTCTGGTTTCAGGTTTGGAAAGAAATCCCGGCCTGCGATGTACGACGTGACCCCCATCGCCTATGAGGACTACAGCCCCGACGACAAACCCCTGGTCACACTGATCAAAACGAAAGATTTGTAATCTTTTTGGGGAGATTATTTTTCAAAAAGATGGGATACTACCCTCATTTAAATATTTTTAAGAAAATAAAAAGCTTAAGAAAATTGAAATGATAGCTGCGCAAAAGTTTTCGGTAGGATATTGAGGAACTAATTTTCTGCAGCTTTTAGTTTGGAAAAAATATTTTAAAAACATGAAATTTGTGAAATCCATAGACTACGTTTTCATGTACTTTCAGCTCTTTAAACTGTATGCTTCGACTAGTGCGTGCTGTCCCCATGGTAAACGCCGTCAGGAAACGCAGTTGACTTTCTGTGCCTATTGCAGAGAATAAGTCTAATTGAGGAGAAGTTTCTATGTGACGTGTGAGTGCCGGCTTTCTGAGTAGTTAGGAAACACATGTAGAGTATGACCCATACCCGTTAACCTAAAACAAAGTCTGAAATGTTTGTTTCGTGAACAAGAACCTAGTTGCATTTACTATTCCTAACCCGAATGAAATTAGCCTTTGCCTTATTCTGTGCATGGGTAAGTAACTTATTTCTGCACCGTTTCGTTGAACCTTGCGGAAATGTTTTCTTAAGTTCGTTTTTGTCGTTTTCGTAACAGTCGTCAAGTCAGGCCTTGAAATCGTGCAGCGAAAGGGCCTCGTGAGGCAAATTATGATCGCACCGAATCTATATTTCCTTTTAGAAGTCAAGGTTTTTATATTGTGAGTAAATTAAATTTACATTGGAGTTGTTTGTTGCTAAGAGGTAGTCAATATAAGAGAGTACTAGTTCCTTCCGTAGTGAGTATTCCTCATAGTGCATCTTTATTTATATCCAGGACACGTTTGTGGCTGTATTGCATTGATATGTGCTTCTTCTGATTCTTGCTAATTTCACAGAATATTGAATAAATGTTACCAAGTCCAGGATGCTCTTGTCTCTCATTCTTTTAAAATCATAGAACACATTTCGGGTTTGATGTTGCTTCTCAGTCTCACTGGTTTTCACATTTTAACTCTGCCAAGGAGCCATTCCCTTTGCCCCCCGATCTCCTAATTGCCAGGGAACCATCCCTATCTTCCTTTAAACATGAAAGATTGGGGAAGAAAAATAACAAGAACTCTCCTTTTGTTTTGTTTTAAAGATTTTATTTATTTATTTTGAGAGAGAGAGCGCGTGCACATGAGCAGAGGAGAGGGGCAGAGGGAGAGGGAGAAGCAAGCTCCCCACTGAGCAGGGAACCTGAGGTGGGGCTCCATCCCAGGATCTTGACCTGAGTTGAAGGCAGACACTTAACTAACTGAGCCACCCAGGCACCCCCAAGAATTCTCCTTTTAGCACTTACATCAGAGCCTGCCGGTGATGTACTGGGCACCTGCGACCTCCGGAAAGGTCTCATATATGCTGCTGTCCAGTGGAGGTCAAGTGAAATTGCCTTAGCAAACAGCAATTTGGTCCCCAGGAACTTGAAAGCAGCTTGCAGCCACTCCATATTCAATTCTATTTTGCATCCAAATTCACCAAAGTCTCAGTCTTTTTTTTTTTTTTTTTTAATTCATTTTGTCTACACATGGAAACATTTGGTAAGGCCAGGAAAAAGACCCTGAAACCAGGTGCAAGGGAGGTTTCAGGCAAAAAGAAGGATTTAAGACACGATCCTTTCCCTCTCTTCCCTCAAACATCTGTCCCCATTCTACAAACGACATAGCAATACCCCCACACTCTTGATTATTAAATAATAGCTTGCAATATGTTAATATTTTTAGTTTGTATAAGTGCTTGAAAACGAATTTAGAATAAATCTGAACACAGTCGGTTGAGTGTCCGTGGGAACATCACAGACCTCACTTATTTCCATTTCCTCGGGGGTGACTGTAGGTGGTGTGGCACATGGACCCCTCCATCCACAGGTGCGGGCCTGGGAACATAGGTGGGAGTTCAGTGCATTTCCCCCTTGATTCCCTGCCTCCCCCATGCCTAAGGGCAACGTCCCCTTCTTCTGGAGGCTGCTCTATCCCATCCTCTCGAACCTCCAAATTCTTAAATTCACTGTGATGACCCTTGAAGGACTTGTTTGGAAATCCTGTGGCAATCTCGATTGTAATTTGTCTTTTTCCAGCAAGTGAAGGGGGATCCTACTTACTCAGGGTGTGTTGCTCACCTGCCTTCAGACAGTCTGAGGGCCAGCACTGCACACGTTCGTAAGAAGACGTCCCACTGAGCATTTGCTCTGCGTCAGGCAGACGGTGACAAGAGGAGCCGCAGGAAGGGATCCTAAGTCACAGCTTCTTTGCAACCAGCACCTCATCTGATCCCCAAACAAATAAACGCAGACCCCCAATTCCAAGAGGGCGGCAAAGGTCCAGGAAAGGTAGACTGCCGTGTGGCAGCTGGTTTGAGCAGAGTGGATTGGAATCCTGCTTCAACTGTTGCCTTGCTAACAAGCCGGGCAGAAACTCTGGGCTTCGTCATTTGGAAAACGGGGACAATGACAGTTCTAGAATGCATGTGAATCACTCAGCTCACCTCCAGCCCACATTACTCACTCAGCAAGTTAGCTCTTGCCATTTTTGCCGTGTCAACGTTGGATAGAGACCGTATCCAAAGTCGTCAGTCGCTGGCTCTGCTGACGGTGCCCGTGATCTGTCGTCAGGGCACTGTGTGGGCGGTGGGTGGGTTAGCAGTCCCCCAAGAGCACGACGCCCCTTCTCTCTGAGTGTGCACGACACTCTCCCGTTGGAAGTTGTTACTTGGCACAGTTTGTGAAAATGGCATTTGATGAGCCAGAGTAAAGAGTGCCCAGGTACTTGTTGAACTGGTGACAGTCTCGTACCACAGGGGAGTTAGAATCAGCCCTTTTCTATCACTGGGTTTTCACAAGACGAGACGACTGTAGGTCCTAACAGGGACCCCCCGCCCTCAGAAGTATTCCAGCTCATTCTGTAGTGTTTACGCGGTTCTTAATTCTTGCAAGGAAATGGCACGCACAGAGAGATTATTTCCAAGTGGTTGTAACTGTTGAGAGCTAGTTGCATGGACGTACATATGTACCCAACATAGTCCATCCCTGCCCACCTGTGGGCCTGGATCACCAATTCTGACCCTACTCATTAGAACAGGGACCTACTTTTAATTCCTTGAGGAAACTCTGTACTGTTTTCCATAGTGGCAGCAGTGGGAATGTGCTAAGAGGAACTGATTCAACCTGGGATTGGCCCATTTTGCCCCACTTGTCCCCCTCCAGGGGTCTCTGATGGGATGGAGGCAATAGAATAGTTCCAAGCAGGGCAAACTGAAAAAGACTGGACCAGCTAATCGATTCTCAAGACTCTTCATTCCCCAATCAGTCAATCCACCCACTTGTCCCAACAGGTGTTAACGGAGAACTCAGCATGGCCTTTGCTTGACATGGAACATCTAAGTCAGGACTTGAAGGATGGGTAGGAATTACCCAGGTGAAGGGAGGGGATGGTGATGTGGAGCCTTGGAGAGCGAGAGTGGGTATTTCTGAGGAACCCAAAAAAACTGAGTCAGGCTGGAGCATCGCGTGCAAGGTCAAGCTGAGCATGGCCCACTCTATGACCCAGCAAGTTCTCTCCTAGGTCCACGAGCAACCAAAACATGGGTTAGGCAAGTCTTCAACAAGAATGTTTATAGCAACTTTTCTAGAACAGTCCCCAATATACTAGAAAACCATTTAAAAAAAATAAAACAGAAAGAGGTACTGAAATATGCAGCAACATGTCTGAATCTCACAGACGTGGGTGTTGAGCCAAAGAAGTCAGACACGGCAGAAGACTTAATGTGTGATTTCCATTTATGTGAGATTCCAGATTGGGCACAGCCAATTCATGGTGATAGAAATCCAAATATTGGTGGCCTCTGGGTGCTGAGAGCAGTGGAATGACTGGAAAGGGCCCAGAAGGACTTTTCTGGGATATGGAAATTGTATCTTGATTAGAGCGATAGTCACTAGTGTGTCTACATTTGTCAAAAGTCATCAGACTATACACTGCGTTTTACAGTATGTAAATTTGTAAAAATCAATGAAGTTTTAAAAACAGTAAGATCATTTAAAAAACGTGCAAGAGGGAGAGTGGGTAGATTGAAGATGGAGAGGTGGGTAGGGAACAGAAGACTTCTGGGGTGGGGGAGCAGACTTCCGGTGCGCTAGGACAGGGAGGAAGTGGAGGTCGTGTGTTGGTGGCGGGGGATGGCCATGTTGCAGGGGTGCAGAAGATAGGAAACTCAGTCAGTGCTGTAGAAACCTCAGCTTCTGGACTGAGTCAGCGGCTCCGTGAGTTGGTAATGCAGGTTTTGCTAGGATGAATTTTTCTGCTAGTTATTAAAATTTTCTAATCCACAGATTAAAATTTAACCCACAGACACATTTCCAGACTGCTGTGTGGCAGTAGAAAAGGACAACCAATTGTCATCCTTCTGTTGGCCTTTTAGAAAATTTCCACATTGTTTGAGAAGATTTCACAAAATCGAAATCCTCTTATTATTAGACTAGTCCATGTGGAAAATAGTCCATGGATAAATTATTTTTTCATAAGGCAATTTCCTATCTTCCTAAGTCAAAATACTCCTTAACAATTTAAAATTCTAATATTGTGGTTTCCTTATCCTGGAGTCAAGCAACTCTCACAGTCTTTTAGAAATGTGACTTCCATGGAGATGCACGTAACTCCCTTAGGGACCTATGGGTGTAATAAACACACAAAGTGATCCTCAGATCAGGCTGAGTTTTAGACAGATCTACTCCAGCAGATACACACACACGCACACACACACACATTCGACGGAGGAAATTAAACTCTACAGGGGAGCCGATGGAGGCCCAGGAGGAGTGGTAGATGTCTTTCCCAAGTCAGTGGGACACCACTGCTATTAAGAAACACAAGATGGGTTCATGGAGCTGCACAGCTCCTGGAACCTTGCACATAATAAGTAGTAACTCGTTATTCTTCCCAATGGGCTCTTGTCTGCATTGGCCATTCCGAGGCCCGCTGTGTGCACAGAAGACCAAGGAGTAAGATGTAGAGAAATCAGGAACTGGCTTACGGGGAAATTACTTCACGTGATTTTGCTCATTGACCACATGAACACTTTAGTCCAACTCAATTTTCAGAGGACTCGTGAGAGCTTCAGCTGTGAACTCAGGGGATGAAGTGTAGAAAGCTTTCAGGACAGATAACATTCATGTGGCGAGGCTTCCTTCCCTCAAATCAGGCAGTGGGAGACATGACTCATGGGCTTTGCTCTTCATATGCGTTTTAAGGCACGTTACAAGTGGACCGCCCTTAATTCTCACATGGTCTCCCATGCTAGTGACGAGAACTACTTACGAGACTGAGTAAGAGTTGTAATTCCATCAGTTTTAAATGTGGAACTGTCTAGTCTGGAGGTGGTGGGGAAGCCTGAGGCCTGTGGCTGATGGTTCCTGTACAAGAAGGCCAGCTGCTTTTTGAGTGCTGATTTTCAGAGTTTAGCAGACTCGACCTCTCGAAATGCTACCACTACTTATGTTTTCTCCGAAAGGGGTGGGTGATCTCCATCACTGCTTTACATAGACAGGATCACTTTCTGGCTACTTTCTTTCCAAGACCCATTCCCAGATTCATTGTTTCCAAGGCACCAAATGGCTTTTCCTTCAGCCTCTTCTGTTTTGTTTAGACATTTTTTCAACTGGACTGTATGATCCTTCTGGGTGGAACTCCATCTTTTCTCCTTGTCACGCTCATCAAAGGTAACCACTATTTGTAGAGTGGGTACCCTTGCCTATGCCCTCCTGTGCCTCTCCCGCCCCATCTCATCTGGGGTGCTTGAGGAGTGAACCTGCCCAGACCCCAATGCTCCCTTACCTGATTCCTTTATTTCCATTATTCCAAATGAATGTGCTTGCTTCGAACCAGAGCTTCCCAAACTCGCCCAGTGATGGGTATCAGTGGCGTGCCTATGAGAATAATGGTTCCTTGACCTTCTTCAGTAGAGTGATTCAACAAACATCTGACTGATGTTTGGCAGTAGAAAAGGACAGCCAATTGCCATCCTTCTGTTGGCTTATTAGAAAATTTCCACATTGTTCGAGAAGATGTTCACAAAATCGAAATTCTCTTATTAGACTAGTCCATGTGAAAACTAGTCCATGGATAAATTATTTTTTAATAAGGCAATTTCCTGTCTTCCCAAGTCAAAATACCCCGTCTGATTGATGGTCTTCAAGACACGGTAGTTGGGGAGGAAGGTGAGTTGAAGGCTTTGGGTAGGAGGTGGGCAGAGGATATAGAATGTGGAAAAGCCAGATTCAGCTCTCTGTGTGCTCACGGTTGGGCCTGCTGCCTGGGCGGCGCCTGTGGGTCAGCTCAGAGAAGAGACTTCGGTCTTGCGGGAGAGAGTGATAAATGATTGCTGGTTATTTCTGCTCCAGCCCTGACTGTCCTTTTTAAACCGTATGCATTAATTTGGCTATTGCCCAATGACTGGGACCAGAATTCATGCTGAGCAATTTACTCTCAGGGGCTGGGGCCCTGGGGCGTTTTTTTTTAAAGGCCCTTTCTCACTTGCAGTGAACTTGCAAATGCCAAGGACTAGGTTCAACCAAACGGAGAATTATTTTAGCACAGTTGGACATTTGACACTCGTTGTGACAGAAAATAGCCCTGATTTCCCAGTTTCCAAGGACCTCAGACTTTTAATCCAGAAGTTTTCCATTTAATTTGTTCGTATTAAAAATAGATCTTTCTGCTCAAAACACGGTCAGGCTGCAATCCCTAATTTCAGATCCCCCCCGGGGCAAAGGAAATGGGCCTGGGGAAGTTGGCAGAGCCCGGCTGCTTGGCTGGATTTGCTTTTCTCGGGCTTTGGGGGGTGCCCGTCAGGTGACTGTCGCTGGCTCCTTGATCCAGGGACAGGAGGTTAGAGGGGGGAGGTCCTGGCAATGAGGGGAGCCTCTGAACTCTGCTCCACTCGGGTCTCTCTGAGTCTTGCGCCTAAAAGCTGGTTAGTTCTTTTTGTTTTTGTTGATTTTGTTGCCATTGTTGCTTTTTAAATGCATTGGTTTTTAAGCTACTCATTAAATAAAAGGCACTGAAGGCCACTGTTTTCCCTTCTTGCCTTTGTGCCATAGACAGAGGCATCTTGTTTGCTCTTAACATTCCAGAGAAGGTCTCCTCCTTCCCAAACGGTGATGAGAAATGGACGTGCTGCGTGCCCACAGGGGGATCCCCCCAGCATCCATAGTCCCCAGACAACACCTCCAAGCAGGGGTGACTTCCAGAGTGCCATTTTCCTCCTGTTAGCCAGCAAGCGCTAACTCGTCCAAATAACCATATTCTTTAGGGAATTGACCTTCTGTCTCAAGTGCATATTACTCAGCTCTGTTAGTATATTTGCAAAAGGCTTCCTTCTCCAAAATCAAAACATAGAGGCCTTTCAGCACGCACGGAGCTTGAAATTTGTCCGAGGGGCCTCGATGAGGGCTTCTGTTCTGTACTTAATCCTCCACCAAACCTCCTTCTGCTGGACGGTCTGTTTCCAACAGTGGTCTGTAACAGTTAGGGGTCTGGAAAGGTCCACTCTGCTTGGCTAATCTAAGGTTGCAAGGCTCTTCCCCCTTTCAGATTTTCACCCTGGCAACAATATGTGCTTTTTAAGCTACTGAGGACAGGCTGGTGTTTTCAGGAGCATCCTGTTCTGAGGTTTCGTAGACCACATAGAAGACAGAAGCTCCTACCGGGCCACTTGCCCCTTTGCCTAAGTCATTTTGTTCAGCAAGGAGAGGTCGCAGTTGGTTGTACCAGCCCTGTCACTTCCTGGCAGGTGGCAGAGCACAGGGCACCCTGTCTCCCTGATGCTCAGATTCCTTCTCTGGAGAAGGAGGCAGCTCTTTGAGCCCTCCTGGATCTCGAGCTCTAGGACTTACCTTCTGTTTAGTGTCCAAAATGTCCAGAAATTTCCTGCCATTGCAAGCTGATGCATGAGTAGTTTACAAGAAATGCCTCCAACAAATATAGTTTCCAAATGTATTTGCCTTTTAAGTGTTAGGTAATTTTTCTGTAAGATGCAGAACACTTTATGTTTTACATGAATAATTCTTCTATCTCTTGGTGCCTTCTCCCATTGTCCATCCTCTCAAATGTTCTTACAGCACCGATAATATTCTTATTATATCCGAACCTTACAAAAGCCAGTATGTAAAGTCCTGAAATTCAGCGGAGTAGGAAAGGACACAGATGATTTACAGAAGTACATATGCTAAAAAAAAAAAAAAAGAAGGAAAAAAGGAAAAAATTCAGATTCACCAGTAATGAAATGCTAAGTAAAATAATGGAATGCCAGTTTTCTCTTATAAAAATAGCGAAATACAAGGTGTTACTGTGACATGTTAGGAGTGACATCTCAGAGCTGTGAGGTCCACCCTCTCCTAGACACGAGGGCAGCAGCTGCCCTAAAATCTCCAGGTTGAAAGGACTAAGGTTGATAGAAGGGAAGGGGAGGTTGTGGGAGGGACTTCGGAAAACTAACAAGGATTGAGCAGAAGCCATCGATTGGCTGGCTTCAAGAGCAATGAGGAGAGGAGGCACTTGGTTACCCCTCACCTGCCAAAAGAAGAAAACAACCCTAGAGCACACTGTGCGGAGGCACGTGGGTCGCCCCTTGTATTGTCATGGATCCAGAGCATAAGGTGGGGTCTCTCCCTGGTCAAGGGGTAAGAGGCAAACTTAGAGCCAGACGTAAGGGGAACAGGGAAGATCTTGGGGACATGTGATTTCTGTGGGGAAACCGAGGGATGGTTTTGGTGACTGCGGAGTCAGATGGACAGTTGTGCGGAAGGTAACGTATCCCTCAGCCAGGTTTTGGTTCAGTGCATGTGTGTGACACGCGTGTGCGTGCACGCCCACGTATGCCTGTGTACATCTGTGTAGGTGTCTGTGGTGTATACGTACTTTAAACAAAACTTCAACTGTACCAATTACTCTTTTTTAAACTTTTTTTTTTCCAATTTAACATTCTTTCGGGAGCGTTTTCCCTTCTTTAAGCATAACCGTTTTTTTTTTTTTTTAATTTTTTAAGATTTATTTTTTGGGCGCCTGGGTGGCTCAGTGGGTTAAAGCCTCTGCCTTCGGCTCACGTCATGATCTCAGGGTCCTGGGATCGAGCCCCGCATCGGGCTCTCTGCTCAGCAGGGAGCCTGCTTCCCCCTCTCTCTCTCTGCCTGCCTCTCAGCCTACTTGTGATCTCTCTCTCTCTGTCAAATAAATAAATAAATCTTAAAAAAAAAAGATTTATTTTTATTTTCATTTTATTCCAGCGAGCTGGCATACGGTGTAACATTGGCGGCAGGTGTACCATAGGGAGATTCAGCACTTCCCTACAATACCCGAGGCTCCTCACAAAGGGCAGTTTTTAATGTCTCTGTTCAAATATCTCTTTCCGAGGGAGACCAGCCATGACCTGTGTTACAGGGAAGCCCCCGCCGCTCCCTGAACGCCCTTCCCACTTACTTTCCTCCTGGTCCTAATCACCCCCGGACAGACAAACAGCCTCTACATCCCGCTACGCCATGAGCTGTGGGGAGGTGAGACCCTCCTCTCTTTTGCTCACACCTGTTTCCTCCAGCGGGGACTTCAGGCTCGCACGGAGTAGGTACTCCATGAGTGTTTGTTGAATGACTTCATGAGCGAATGCAGGCCACATAATAGCCTGCCAGCTGGTTACTCTCTAAACTAGGAATCGCATGTTTATTATTGGACATTCAAAGGATTTCCAACTTTTCACTTTTGTCAGTAAAACTCCAACAACCGTCTCTGTATGTAGATCTTCACCAGTTTCACTGAGGACTTCCTTCCCTGGAGGTAGCCTTGCAGGTAAGAGTTTGAAGGCTCTTCAGGGGCCTTATTTCTCTCTCTCTTTTTTTTTTTAAGATTTTCAAAATTTATTTGACAGAGAGAGACATAGCAAGAGAGGACATACAAGCAGAGGGAGTGGGAGAGGGAGAAGTAGGCCTCCCACTGAGCAAGGAGCCTGATGCGGGGCTCAAACCCAGGACCCTGGAACCATAACCTGAGCCAAAGGCAGATGCTTAACGATTGAGCCACCCAGGCACCCGAAAGACCCTGTCTCTTAAGGCAAAGACTCTGTCTTAGGCATTTGGTGCTCCCGCTGTGTAACATCGGGTCTAGAATGTATCAGGAGCTCAAGAAATACTTGCTGAATGAAACAACTAAGTAGCCAGAGGGGTTTCTGTGCCCCAGGGGACTGGGCGGCTGTCTCCTAAGCCCTCCAGGGACCGGGGCCAGGGTGGCCAGGTGGCATCGCCCACGGGGGCCTGTGGGTGGACGGCTGCCACATGAGTCATGGTGGCTACTGAGAATGGCCGGGGAGCTCAGGCAGCCTAATGAAATGGGCTCTTTGCGCCAGGAAGCATTTTGTGGATTCTGAGGATCAGAGGGGGGACCTTAGTGAAGAAATGGGATTTCACAGTCTTAACCTCAGAGGGGACAAATGTCTTCAAGAGTTTTCTGGGCTGTAACTGATCGGGTCTGGAGTAAGCCCACGGCCGCGTCCTGACGGAGGCCATCTGGAGTGCCAGGAGAGAGGAAGACGGGGGCTAACTGGTTGTGTGTGTATCTGGTGGGAGGCTGAAATCTCTGAACACTGGCTGTAAGCAGAGGGTTGGCAAAGTAGCCGCTCACTCCCGGGCTAAGAGCCCGGGACGCCGAGCAGGAGAACGCCGGGGTTCCTTCCCACTTCCTTCTGTGTGCTCTGCCGAAAGTCCCAGTCACTGCTGCTTCTCCGTCGCCCACACATTGCTTGTCTTGGATTTGGGGTCTGTTTGAATGGGAGTTCGTCTTGGTCTGAATGCCCGGAGCAGAGGCCCCTATTTTCCGTGGGAACCACCGTTCATCACCATGAGGAGCAAAAATAGGAAAACGTACGCTGGGAAGGCCTGTTTGTGGAACTGCGAGGTTGGGTTCCAAGGCGTTAGCACTTTTGCAAAGAGGGCAGCTTACAGGAATCGTTCCATGATAAAAATTCATAGTTTGCAAATCATAAATGAGTCCAGAAGTTCTTGAGCTCTGGGAGGTTCAGTCTATCGGAGGACCCCCTTAGACCGTTCCTGCAAGGCCATGGCTCCAATCCAGCCACCAGTTGGTGGCTACTGGCTCCCAAATCTCCCCACGGTCACTTGGTAGCGTTTCACTTGCCACACAGGTGTCCCTGCTCCAGGAAGAAAGTTCCTGGGCCCCCAGGAGGGCCTTTCTCTTTTCATCAGATTGGTGTTTGCCGCTCTGACTGGAACACAGGTTATCTTGTTTCCTGCTGGTTGGGGTGTATTTTAAACCCTGAGGTACTCAGGGTTTCTCGGCTCCCTGCTCACTAGGTCTGGGAGACCCGAAGCTGGTGGGAAGAAGCGGGGTTACAGCAAGAACCTACATGTCCCTTTCAGGGGATGCCCAGACAGCTGCTCCGGGGCACAGGTGATGGAAATCTGTGCTTATGGGAAGGAATTTGCTCAGTCTTGGAGCATTTAAACCCTTGTTAGGGTCTGGGCTAGGGGCCCTGTTTCCCTCCGTGTATATGTGTGTGGGTTCGAATGACAGGGTACTTTGATAAACCAGAAGCAGAGTGTCACTAGCCAGTAGTTCGACCACCTGTTTCACTTGCCGCTCAGTAAATAACAGCTTGTTGCTCTCTCAGTTTGACAGCAAAAGTCGTAAATGTCAGGCCCGGGGACTTGATTCAAAAGATGTCACCTACCTGGCTCCTGAATCCTTCTGAGACTGGGCATATTTGGGATTAAAGGTTACTAATCCATGCACAGAGCTTGGCACCTTGACCTTGAAGGGAGGCTGCTGCAGAGCTTTTCCCTTAAGCCTGCTCCCAAACTTGGCTGCACTAGTGAGGACAGATGAAATTAAGGATGCCCAGTCAAATTTGAATTCAAATAAGCAAAGAATAACTCTTTAGTGCAGTATGTCTTATGCAATATTTGGGACAATCTTATACTAAAAAATGCATTTGTTCTCTGATAATCAAATTGCACTGGTCTTCTGGACTTTATCTGCTAGACCTGGAAATTGTTGGCTTAACGCAGGAATCATCCGGAAGTTTTGGAAAATACTGATGTCTGGGTCTTACCCCCCCCAAATTCTAATTTAGTTGGTTTTGATTAGGCCTAAACATAGGAGATTTTAACAGCTTCTCTACTGATTTTAATATGCAGAAAGGGTTAATCGCCACAGTTGTAAACTGTTCTCAGCTTTGCAGGGGTACTTGTGTATCTCAGTTGATTGAGCGTCTGACTCTTAATTTTGGCTCAGGTCCTGATCTCGGGGTCCTGGGATGGAGCCTTATGTGGGGCTCTGCATTCAGCAGGGAGTCTGCTTAAGGATTTCTCTCCCACTGCCCCTCTCTACCATTCGTGCTCTCCCTCATGCATGTTCTCTCTCTCTCTCAAATAAATAAATCTTAAAAAAAAGTAAACCGCTCTCAGCTTTGCAAAGCTTCACACATTTTTTTCATCTTAATGCTCTAGATTCCCTTAATAGTCTGCTTCACTTAATCTGATATTATAGGCTAGTTAACCACTCTGCGCCTCAGTGCACCCAGCTGTGAATGGGGGCACGGAAGAGGGTTAAGACCTGACCCTCATCGTTATCCTACGTGCAGATCTCTCCCACGTGCAGAGAAACAGGACCTGTGTGTATCCCGAAGGGCCTAAAGCCACTGGCCACAAGCAAGAAAACATTTTGGAGCTCTCGTGATTTAATCTTCAAAATCCCCGTGAATTTTATGTTTTCCTCTTTGCTAGACATTTGTGTGTCTTAAGATAAAAATAACGACTTGTTTTTCCTCTACAACATTCACGGAAGATTGCCAGCAAAGGAAGGCGTACTCTGTTTATCCCACAATGTCGTAGGCCTCCTGGTTCACTGGCAAGATCTCCTACGGGAAGCAGCCCCTGGGGTCATGGCCCTGTGTGCTGTGGGGTTGGTTTGCTGAGTTCATCGAGACATGGTTACTATCCCTCTGCACCTAGAGAAATACAGAACTTGGTGTTAGGCACCGTTGAACTTGCTACTGACTCAGGTCTCCTGTTGGCTCGGTAACACAGAAGATAAAGAAACAGACTTGGCCCCAAACTTAGAAACATCCCGAGACTTCATTGATGTGAGGCCAGGTGAGTAGATTATGGCATGTCACGTATGGAATTCTGTGTAAGTAGTAAAAACAATGAATTACATCTTTTTTTGGTGTTGGCCCGGAAGGATGCTCATTCTTTATAGTTGGGGAAGAAAGCAGATTACAGGATAATCTAGCCTGGACAGTAATCAGAGAGATAGGTTGGATAGGTTGGGGATAGAGGGACACAGTGCTAGACTCATTGTAGTGCGTCACCGGGAGTTGGCTGAAATGCAGAAGCTCAGGCCTTACCCCAGACCTCCCAGTTGAAATCTGTTGTTTCACAAGCCTCTGAGGTGTTCAGAATACCCTGGCAATTTTGTGAAGCACCACTTCAGACAACTCCAGGTTGAGGAAAGTGTCACGACTACTATGAGCGAAATTAAATTTCTTTTTTTTTTTGGGAAAAATGTGTTTGTAGGGTTCAGTATAGATGGTGTTTGTGGTAACTTATTATCTCAATCCAAGCAAGCTTCTACCACCTGTGCTATTTCTCTGCAAAGGATGAAAGGCACGAGGGATCCGAATCTGCCGCACGCACTTTGCTTTGGGCCTTTTCTCTGACTTGCAGTGGTTCAAGTTCTCAGACACCGTCCTGTGCCTGCTCATCCCCCCAGGACCAGGACTGAGCGTGACTGCCTGTGTCTGCACGTCACCCAGGGCCACAGTGGCCATGTGCCAGGGCGCAGAGGCTGGCACGGAGAAGAGTCAGCCCTTCCGTGATCCAACCATATTTGCTGAGTGGTAGAGAAGCTTTGCAGAGTTTGGTCTGGTCAGTTAGGAAACTGGCTAGACCGGGGAAATGCTATGGTTTCTGGAATTGTAAATAACGTTGAACAGATCCCTTCTTCTAGTAGTTTCCAAAGCAGTCTGTCCTAGCCTGCTCAGTGCCTTGGGAGGAATGTTCAGTGGAGAGCGAAGCAAGGCTCTGTTGGTTTTGCTAATAATATAAACAGTTTTCCTCTGACTTGCAGACTGGCAGCTGCCCCAGTGGATGCTCTCCCTCCACATTTCAATATCCTATAAACCGTCCTATGGGAAGGCTACGCACGCCAGAGATAGGGCCACAATGCGGGATCAGAAAATCTATGAGCCCGAGTCTCTGGCAGGAACTTCCCTATTAAAGGAGAAGAGAGGTATCTAAACAGAATAATGAACTACTACAAAAGGACCCCGGGATTGTCTCTTTTGAGCCCCCTGAAAGCCAACTCCAGATTTACCTCAATGGCCCATAGGATTCCCTGAGCCCAGTGAGAAGCCATCCAAAGGGATCGTTGGGGATTAATGGAATGTTACCAGCTCACAGAGTTAAAGTGTGCCTCGGTCTAAAATTAGCAGAATGAGAATGAAAGCTTTGCCTCCAGTGGGAGAAACATGGTGGCCCTGAGTGACCTAGTCTGGTTGCTCCTGCTGGTCTGACAAAGATGAATGGGAGGACAAGTTCTGCTTTTGATGAGACCCAATGAAGTGATGTCTGCATTTTACTCAGGTCATATGCAAACACTTCACCCTTGCCAGAAACCAATCTGTAAGCACAACCGCAGAAGGAACACAAATCCTAGAAATGACCAGTCTGTTGACACTTGGAAAACCACATGGACCCCCCTCATTGAGAGCCACTATTTTCCCTGATTCTGCAGCCTTTATTTTTACCCCATGGTTTATGATCTGAACGTTCTTCGTTTAAACCCAAAGGCTCTTTTAGTATCAAAAAGTTGTATTTCCCCTTCCTCCCCCAACAAAGTAAATGTCTGTTGTCTTCTGGTTAATTGCCTGGGAATGAGCCGTGCTTTCTAAAGCATGGAAACGAATGTTTCCTTGCCATTATGTGACTCAAGTGTTTGTGTACAGAAAAGAGGTATGAAATGGAGAAAGTGTCACTGGGGACATCTGCTAGCTCTTGCCCCATTAGAGTATCTGGTAGGGTTTTGTTGGGATGTAGAGTTGCTGATCCGAATCTGGGAGGGACTGAAAGTGAAATCGGTTCAGTCCTCTTCTCTTACAGGTGAGTTCTCCAGACACCAGGCTTTCCTCATGTCCCTACCCCAAGATGGTCCCCATCTCTGGGGTACCCTGCTCCTTCCTCTTGGTCAGTTTCTCCCCAATCTGGCCACCTCTGTCCAAAAGTTTTCTGTTATCCTCATAATACTTGAACCCCCCAGCAAGTAAGATCACGTTTAAAGAAAAAGGAGCCTAGGCGGGCAACAAAATCATGAGAGGCAATTTTTATCTTTGTATTTCATAAAATACCCAAAGCTGAGTGTGATGGGGATGGGGGGAGGGGACAAAGAAATAGCTGTGTTTCTTTAAAATCCCTTCTTGGTACTCTCATCACTCTGAGTGTCTTTCATCTCTATCTTTTCAGTCTCAGCTCCCAGGGAAAACATTCCCCAAACTTGGCCAAATAATCCCTCGACTTCGTGGTTTTTACAGTTTGTGGACTGGGGAGCCAGCCCGCCTGTGTTCTAGTCTCCGCCTTCTCATTCGTAGCTGTGTGTTCCTGGTAAGTTACATAGTCTTTTCCCACAGCTGTAAAATAGGGACAAAGTTCATGTCAGTTAGTACCTGTAAATTACTCAGAATCATGCCTGGTACTTAGCAGGGCTAGGTCTGTGTTTACTATTATTATCATCCATTTCACCTCCCCCCAGTCCACTCTTTCCAACAGCTAGTAGGACCCTCTCTTTCTAAAACACAATTAATCAGCCGCTCTCTTTTTGCTATTTTCCACCTGCCCAATGCCCCAGGTCTCCCAGCCCAAGCAGAGGCGGGGATGAGGAGGAAGAGGGCCAACGGATTATTCTGAGGCAAGACTTTTTCTCCAATACACAGGCATGCTCAACTTCTAATTAAAACCCAGGTGATGCTGTCTCTGTGACCTCTTTTAATCCTCCAGAGAGAGCTCTTCCTTCCCTTTCCTGAATCACATCTGTACATCTTTTGACTATTGCACACACTGCCCAACAGGATCTGCCTGTCTAATGGCACCATTAACAGTAAACTCCTTTGACGCGAGGGAACATGTCTTATCTTTCTATCACAACCACAGTATTTGGTACACAGAAGGAGCTCAGTCAGCCTGGTTAAACACAATCAAATGAGACCTTCCATTGCAGTGGTGTTATAAACTTGGGGTGGGCGGGGCTACAGGAGATGGTGCCCAAGAAGGCTACGGGGTTGTCTTGCCACCACTCCAGAGGGACAGAATAGAGAGAACTGCTTCGCGCTGGGAAGAGACGCTCCAGCTTGCAGCAATTATGCTCTGAAGGACTTCTCTCCCTGCACACGAGATTAATGAGTGCTATTGACAGTAAATATGATAATTATCTAATGACATTCGGAAGTGTCTGGAATACTTGGCATAGTGCCTACGACAACATGGGAGCCATTTTCCATTTACTTCTTGAAATGAATCTGACTCGTTTAAAAATAATCACAAACCAGTCAGCACCAATTAAAAAAACAAAAAACAAAAAACCATAAGTTGGATAAGCATTTAGTGTCCTCTGGTACCCCTCCGAGAGTATGGGTATGGAGTTTTCCCGTCCTGTACATCGGCAAACACTTCCCTCTCTGACTCAATTTGCCTTTTAAGAAGACTAGAGCTTGAGGGAGGGTGAAAAACGAGGCTTCTTTGGAGGCTCAGGTGTTAAGAGAGCAAAGCTTCCAATTAAAATTAGACTGGAACAACCCGGTCCGCAAAGAAGCTACAGTGGGGACACCTGAGTCCTGTCACGCTACCCTACCCACTTTGTGTTGGGAGCCGGCAATGCCTTGGGGGCAGGCATGTTGGTGGTGCTGAAAACGAGGTGGTGATGACCGGTGAGCATTGCCTGGTCTTTCTATGTCAAGGTCCAGGATGCCTGCTGGTGCTGGGAAGAGCTTCTGGGGTGCGGATGGGACTCTAGTTAATGTAGACCGCGATCAGGTCCACAGGGAGGGGAGGAGGGGGCGCTGACCTGCAGAGGGACCATGTGGTTGTGGAGTTTTGCGGAGAGAGAGAGAAAAGCAAGCTCTCTAGAGGAGGGTGAGGCCACAGCTCTCATGGACCTCAATGTGAAAAGTAGGACTTTATCCACCACACTCAGGTACAAAAACAAATGTTTGTTTTTCTGAATCAGCCTGGCTCAGATTCCAGCCTCCTTCTGAGATAAGGCACCAAAAGCTAGGACTTACACAATCCTGAGAGGCTGAGGAAGAGCCCTGGGTTACTGGTGGCCTCTGAGCTACTAAGAAGACAGAGCAAGAGTCCATCAGAAGATGCAGGATGGAGTGGCGCCTGGGTGGCTCAGTCGGTTGGGCATCTGCCTTTGGCTCGGGTCATGATGCCAGGGTCCCAGGTTTCAGTCCCACAATGGGCTCCCTGCTCTGTGGGGAGTCTGCTTCTCCCTCTCCCTCTGCCTGCTGCTCCCCCTGCTTGTACGCCCTCTCTCTCTGTGTCAAATAAATAAATAAAATCTATAAGAAAAAAATAAGGAAAATGCAGGATGGGGGAGATCAGATGATCTGCCTCAGTTCTCACAACAGCTAAGAGACGGGGCCATGGTTCGCACGTAGCACTTACAACCAAGTTATTTGATTTGCCCTGTCTCCTCCTTCCCCAGAATATTCCACAGGATAGCAGTTCTCAGCACGGCTGCTGCAGAGGAGCCGCCGTGTGCCGCACAATTCTGCAGCGCCAGCATTGTTCTCAGCAGCCCCAGGGAAGGTTACGAAAGCTGAGCAAGAGAGCTCCCTGTGTCCAAGTCTCGTGCCCAGAGTTCAGAGACCATATAGGAAGTGAAACCACAGAACCATCTGTAAGTGAAAAAATAACGAAATGAGGAAGCCAGGAGGAGGAAGCATTGAAATGAACCCTGAGCTGGTACCGATAACAGTTGAATCAATGATGAGACATGATCAATGATGGGAGTCTTCGTTTTATGAAGAACGAAAAGACGATTGCAGTTCTTGCAACTTTTATAGTAACTGGAGAAGAGCAAGATATACCTAAAAAGAAACTTACTGGACAACCCAAAGGAGACCCTAAAGGAGTTTACAGTCAAAAAGACTTATGTTTTTCCTCCAGAACCATCCATGAAAATTATAGTTGACACCTTCCAATATATGGCAAAGCACATGCCAAGAATTGATTCCCTTTTGGTTAGTGGATACCACATGCAGGAAGCAGGGGCTGATGCCATTCTGGAACTGGCCGATATGATAGCAGGTGGGTTGGAGTCCTGGGGAACTGGACTCCAAGTTGGCCTGACGTTTGTTCAATTTGCACTGAGGTTATTTTTCTTCTGGGGAATTGGGATGAACTTCTATATCGAAATAGCCAAAGTGAGAGCTGGGAGAAGAGTCCAGGCTCACTTAATAGAGGAGAGGTTTCAGCCTAAAAACTCAAAGTCTCTTCCTCCAAGAGCACATTGTCAGACATCAGGATGGTCATTTATTGAGTAGGATCCTTATAGAAACATTATTTGACTTCTCCACACCAAGTCCTCTGCAAGGTAGTAGGGAATATAGATTAGATGACAAGTTCACTGCCTAGTCCAGGGACTGTCTCTGATATGCCCAATTCATTCAGTACAATAGCTTTAACCCCAAGTGTCTATATCAGGCATAGAAACTCTAGAAACAGTGTGACTTCATAGCTAATGGGATCAAGCTCAGTGGTCCTTGGAATTTAAATAAAATGGATGCCAGTCCCCAAGCTCATGAATAAGGGACAGCCAGTGCCTTCTCTAAATTTCTGTCAATTTTCAGGGTTTCATGGATTCACAGTTCTTCAGATTCTGAGAATCTGACAGATGTCAAACTCA
>CM052810.1:165573743-165767864 GCA_028533885.1 Nasua narica | reverse complement strand
AGAGTGGCCTCAAAGCACTTTTAAATATTCTTTTAACCAATATTTTCTCCAGTGTAATGAAAGAAAATATTGAAAAAGAAAAATATGCTTCTTAAGGGAAACAAATTGCTGTGATTTGAATCAAAGGAAAGCACACAGCCAGCCGGTATTTCAGCAGGATAGATCCCATGTAAATTGCTGCTAATTCTAGAAAATAGAATACAGTAGACACATGACTGATGTCTAAAGCGGAAGAATGACACGTGTGGAATACTGACCTTTTGGAGGATGAAACAGAAGATATGAAAAGTACTCACCTCTAGTTTCATTGAAATAAACTCAAGGCCTGCAGCATGAAACAGAGATTCAGGAAAAGCTATAGTAAGTGAAATAGGAGGGAAACACAACAGGGAAATGTTGCATCCTTTTTCAAAAGAGAGAACACGCATAGTGATGTCGCCTCCCCAACCCAGTGTCTAAAGTACAGAGAGTCCTCCTCAGGTAGTTCATCATTCCCGTTCACGGTCACATATCCCCCCGAGCCTGTGACATCCATGGAGGATTTGGCCAAGGAAGGGACTTACATCTTCTTTTCTTACTTGGCTTTTTCACTCGGGATGGGACGTTCACTTTTCAAAATAATTGTTAAGTGCAATTTAGGAATGTTGAGTTCAGCCAGATTCATCTGCTCATTGGAAAATAAATGGGGGAGTTCTCCCCAGAGGCTCTGCAAAAGCTACCTCACTCAACCATGATCAAAGGTGTGAGTGTCCTTCCTTGCCAGCACACACCATCTGGAAGGTAGATAGCGAGAATAAAAGCAGAGCACTGGTCTGCCCTTGTTCTGCCTTGTGATGCCCTAGATAGTCTTTGGCATCTACCAAATCAGAGCTTGCTGCTTTTTCCTTTATGTGCAAATGCTTTATGCTTTTTCCATACCACTTTATGTGCAAATTTGAAAGCTGTGGATAGACCTTTTTTTTTTTTTTTTTTTTAAATGCAATGCAACCTAGAGGACTATTCAAAGGAACTCTTTCCTAATGTGATTACCAGCTCTCTGATTTGACTGTTTGGAGAATTTTTTTAAATTGATAAAATTAGAATAAATAAGTAAAGAATTATGGCACTGAAACTCTATCAGCCAGATAATATAGCAACAAATTCATGACTTGTAAGTTGTTTATAATATGAATATGCCAAAGTGGGATGTTTTAATTATAAAAGTCATTCTGGAAGATAAAATAAGGACACATAGAAGTTGAATAATGGCAATGCAAGATTAAACATTGTACTCCCAAAAGCAAGACTATATTTATTTTGAAATACATATGGAGCATTTTCAAAATAGGCCAAATTATTTACACATAAATAGGACAATAATAAATAATATGCAACTTATAATATTGTCAGAGTATAACAAAATAAAAAAGAAACAAATAATACGAACTTTAAATCTCTTGATGACTTGGAAACCAAAAAAATAAGTTCATGTTTTTGTAACATCATGAAGGGCATTCCTAATAAGAATGCATGGAACGTGTAAAAGAATTTGGAAGGGGAAACAGCACATAAAGGTTAAAGATTTAATATAAACTACAATTTAGTCAAATAAATTTCAAAATGTATACAAAGCAGACAATTACATGAAAAAAGGATATGAACAGATAACTTACAAAAGAGGAAATACAACTGCTTTAAAAACAGAAAAACGATCAACTTTACTTATAAGTAAAGAAATGCAAACTAAAATCATAAAGAAAGCTTTTACATTTGTTTGTTTTTTTTTAAGTTGTTAAGAAAAAGAGTCTCTTGAAAATACCCAATACTAATGATGCAATATTCTCATACTTTGTTGCTGACTGTATACTTTCACAATCCTTTTTGGAGACAATTTGGCAACATGTACCAAGACTCAGAAAAGTACTCATCTTCTGAATACTTCTCAGTCAGGGAATATTTTCTAAGGTTAAATCACATTGGGAAACTAGGGGATGATTATTCTTACACTCTTTGCTGCATTTACGTCAAGGTTGTTTGGGGAATTTCTCAAGTGGAAAAGGGATTCTGGACAGTCACTCAGGAACTGGCTCAGAGGATAGTCTGTGGTCAATGCCAAACCACAGAGAGAGGGTGAGATCAGACAATGAGGAAAGGAAGGGTATTGCCAAGATCCAGCCCCGGGACATGGTATGCGGAGTCCCAGGAGCAGAGGAACCTTCAGAACCACCACAATGAATCTATTTGCTTCCTGGGGACTTTCTCAGTGGTCATGAGCATGTACCTTGGAGACAGACTAGGAAAGTTTGGATTCTGGACAATTAGCTGTGTACTCTGTGTAAACTTATTGTGCTCAATTTTCTCTTTTATAAAGTAGAGATAAAAATTGTGGCTGAAGTTGTTGACAGCACTAAGGAGCTAGTACACATCAGGTGTATCCAGTGCCCGACATGCTCCGATCACGAACTAAACCTTGACTTTTACTGGTTGTGATCTATCTGCTGGAGACTCGGGAGACCTGGTCCTGGTAGGTCGCTTGATGGCTGGATGAGTCTGGATACATTAGTTAATCTCTCAGAGAGTTGTGCTAGATTAGATATCTCTCAGGTCCCTCCAGCCTTAGAGATCTATTTATGAGACAGTCCTGTACAGCCTCGCGTCAAAGGGCTTAAACTATTAGAGCCAGATATGCTGAGGTATGAATCCCAGCTATGTCCGTTTCTAGCAATGTGATTGGGGCGTAATATTTAACCTGTCACTCAGTTTCATCATTTGTAAAATGGGGCTAGCAAGAGCTCCGACCTCGTAAGATTGTTGCAAGGAGTCCAGGAGATGGTAGGTCCGAGGTACACAGCAGAGTGCCCTGCAAAGGTAAACGTTCAATAGAAAGGAGCTATTGTTATGATTCTAGCGTGTTTTGATTCTGTCAGTTTTTTGGCATTGGTGAAGACATTAGATATATAGTAAATGTTCTAATTTCAAATATTCTACCCATTGTCCACATTAAACTGTGTTTTCTGGAGGGAATTCAAATACTTTACAGTTCAATTTCTAGCTACCAGGTAGGTTCAGAATCCTGACTAATGCTGGCGTGTTTTGATTTGGGGGCTTAGAAAATGAAGTTAGTGTTCTTACAGATCATTCACTGTACTGGAGGAGGGGTTAAGGATGTTGGGTATCTGTGAAGTTCAACATAATACTATCCTCTGGGAACTACTAGAGAATGAATGGAAATGGCTTCACTAATGAACATGATCAGGGAGAGTCCATTACAGTGGGATCACGTGTTTAGAACCAGCCAGTTCTATGGAGCTAGTTGGAATGGGTATCGCCACCACCCGTGATGTAGCACCAGCTTCTACCAACCGAAGAATCATCATTTTATGGGATGAAGTTTCCTATTTTGAGACCTTATCTGCCTTATGCTAACATTAGAATGTAAAATAACTTCAAACCCCACTCCTCCAACCCTCCCCAGCCTGTCCCATCCTTCCCCACCACATTCGGTGTTAGGGATCGCCCAAGGGCAAATCGCCCAGCTATTCCCCGCTCTAAAAATAGATTTGAATGATGGTGAAAGACTTTGGAACAGGCATAGGTATTAAAGGATTCCATTAGCGTTATTGATGTGCTGCATTATACACTTTTAATGGGATCATTAGCCAAAGAAGAGAAAAATAAAATTTTAAAGCTGGAACAAAGCTTAGAGGTAAACTAATCCACATAATTTATTCTACAGATAAGAGAAATGAGGAGCGAAGTGACTTTCTCCAAGTCACACAGCGGCAGTGCTGGGGTTAGTACCCAGTCTTGGGCTCAACACACATGGGGATCCTTAGGGATCTCTGAAGACCATAGGTATTTCTACATTTCATGACGACGTCCCAGTATCTGGGTTGCTGAAGGAGCAAGAGATGCTTATAAACTTTATGAAATCATGTAAAATATATCATAGAAAAAAAGCAGGGACTCTGTTGTTATTCTCTCTTACCATTATTAATGAGCCTTTTGGGGAAAAATATCTCAAAATTGTTGAATGATGGATATCAGCCCTGAAGCTTAATATTGAAAAGCTCAGTAACTTGCCAGAGACTAAAACCACCTAAACATTGCTACTGTATTCCACACCACGTTCTCCCATCCGATTTTTAGCCGCATCAGAAGGGTAGATATCAGGGAAGGACAGATGAAAAAGTTGACTCACTACAGGTAGCCCAAGACAAGCAAGAGTGACCATCGGCTGACTGTGACAATCTCAGTAGGAACATAAATGGAGTGCTCAAAGCTTGTGTATCGTCAACCGTAGATAATGTGACCTTAAATAAAAACACTCAAAATTATAGGGGCACCTGGGTGGCTCAGTGGGTTGAAGCCTCTGCCTTCGGCTCGGGTCATGATCTCAGGGTCCTGGGATAGAGCCCTGCATCGGGCTCTCTCCTTGGTGGGGAGCCTGCTTCCCCCTCTCTCTCTGCCTGCCTCTCTGCCTACTTGTGATCTCTCTCTCTCTGTCAAATAAATAAATAAAATCTTTTTTTTTAATAAATAAAATCTTTAAAAAATATTCAAAATTATAAAAATATGGACCGTTGTGTTCATTCACATTGACTTATGTTTATTTACAGAGATAGAATATTTTTACGGTTTTAGTTGACGAGTTTCTGGAATCATGACTGAACCCGGGTCTGTCTGACTCTGGTGTCTGAGTTCTGCCCCTGCTAGGAAGGTTGAGAACATCGCAGCACGAGTGAAAGACAATTAAAAATCACCTGTAGAACCATCATCTAGAGATAGCATTTATCAATAATGGGTAATTGGATAGACTTGTTCCTTTGGTTATTTTCCCCTTGCCTTGAATTTTTTTTTCCTATCTGAGCTTCTATCTCTGTCTCCATCCTTATCCCTATTTTGTGTAATTTTTTTCAGACCAAATATAGGAATAAAGCTGGAGGATAGAGATCGGCAGACTCTGTGTGTGTGTGTGTGTGTGTGTGTGTGTGTGTTGTTTGTGGGGTAGGGTGTAGGAAGCGTAGGACCTGGGAACGATGGGAATCTTTGACAGCCAGAACACTTTTTTGGAAGTGATGCTTTTCTTCCCCCCCCCCTTTAAAAAAGATTTTATTTATTTATTTATATGAGAGAGAGAGAGAGAGCACATGCATGGGGGGAGGGGCCGAGGGGGAGAGAGAGAAGCAGACTCCCTACTGAGCAGGAAGCCCACTGGGCTTGACCTCAGGACCCTGAGATCATGACCTGGGCTGAAGGCAGATGCTTAACCGACTGAGTCACCCAGGTGCCCCTGGACGTGACGCTTTTCAACTGTCGTGCAGACTGTGGGGGAAAGATGTTAGGGAATTCTTGGTGGCCTTGTCATGTTACGTGCACACACACACAGAGCCGAACGAACGTTTCAGGAAGCAACAATTGCCTTTATTTTGTGTGGCGCACTCTGGTATTTTCTGTTCTTCTCTTTCTTATTGCGTGTATTTATTTTTTTGCAATGCTGAGCATGACTCACTAAGTTGATTTCGCAACCTGTGAAAGGAGGGTCGAAAGCCCTGAGTTCAGAGTAGGGGAACTGGAGTGGTCAGATGGAAAAAGGCTGGTGGAAGTGCGCGGGGTCCTTTCACGTGTGTCTTTTCTGAAGAGCAGGGGCGGAGGGCGGGAAGATCCCCCCGTGACCAGAGCCAGGCTGCAGTTCTGACCTTACTGGAGGGCCAGTGGTGAGCTCGATTTTGGTGTTTACTTTTTTTTCATGTTGAGTGTGAATTTAGCTTTCATTAGGAGAAATGAACACAGAAATATCTCGGAAAAGACAGGTGGAATAATACTAAGAAAATATTATTATAAGTTAAAATTCTGGCCCTGTGTTTGCCCCCCTGGGTCAGTGTGTCCTCAACTGAAGGCCCAGAATGGGATTGCAATCCCACTCCTCCAGGATGAGTTCCACAAGCACGGAGGGGCCATTCAATTTCATACACGCTCACCCTCTGTGGTTCTTCAGCCAAAGACGATCTACTCATGCATAGCGAATGGCGGTAAGGGATAAGGGCAGGGTCCAACATTACATCTGTACTCAAATCTAAAATATAAATATTTATGCAAATCGTTTTTCTATTTGCACTTTCCAACTTTTAAAAATTCCACAAGTATTACTTTGTATAATCAAAAGCAAAAAAATGAGGGTTTTTTTTTCCCCCTTTAATGACTTTTTAGATGTTCATGCTTCAGTGCCCTTGTGGTTTCTAGAAAGAGGAAATCCTCACGATTCATCTTAAAATTGTCTCTTAATTTTTCCGAAAGCCTTTTTCAGCGACAGGTTGAAGGGTGGCAACTACAGCCCAGGCCCCTGCATTTGCAAAAGGGTCTCATGACCCGAGGACGTTGCTGCCACAGGGCTTCCACGAGGGCGCGTGAGTTAGTTCCAGAAACAGTTGGATTTTGGTGATTTCTTGGTGGGATTGGACAGCATTCTCACCATTTCTCTGCTTAACTCAGGAGCAAGCACCAGAAAGATTCTTTTATTTAAAATTTTTTTAAAAATTTATTTGAGAGAGAGTGAGAGAGGGAGAAAGCACAAGCAGGGGGAGGGGCAGAGGGAGAGGGAAAAACAGGCTCCCCGCTGAGCAGGGAGCTCAACTCGGGGCTCGATCCCAGGACCCTGAGATCACCACCCAAGCTAAAGGCAGACGCTTAACCTACTGAGCCACCCAGGCATCCCAAGATTCTCTTTTACAACATGAATCTACACAATTACATGTGCGTGCCGATGTATTCCCATGGCACAGTGACTATCCCCACAAAGCACCAACTAGGGATCGAACCCTTTGCTTTCTATTCCTTTTACTGCTTCCATTAAAGACCTTGACCATCAATGCATTTCACTGTAATGAAATGATTCATGTCTCCTGTTGTAGGGGGAGAAAAAGGTACACATGTTTTTGAAAACAAAAAACGCAATGTCAGAAGCACATCATTTAAGAATTTCAATTTCTGGAAGCTTCTAGAAATATCCTCTCTGAAATGTTGAAATGGGCCCTGGGTGCTGTTAGGTATGTGCAGGAGGGGGCCAGGGGCAGAAATAATTGTTCTGTCTAGGAAAGGACTTGTTGGTTCTACCCCAGCAGAGGGGCCAAGAAGAGTGTGTCCTGAGTTAGCGGAAATCAACTTCACTAAACCCACATTTTAGACTCTGTTGTAACTTTAAGTTGACCTGAGAAGATCAGGGAGACAGACGCTGAAGCAGAGATTTATGAGCAAGGGTTTATTGGGGACTTCTGTAGGGAACCATACCCGGAAGGGACAGAAGCAGGACTAGGGAGAAGGAAGGCTGAACAGTATGAGGAGATTTGACTCATCGCCACCATAAGAAGAAACAAAATACTTCCATCATGCTGGAAAGTTTTCTCATCCATTTGGCTCTAATTACTGACTGTCCCCCCTCTCCCCGATACTAAGAAACCACTGATTTTCTCTCTGTCAGTACCTGTCTACAGATAAGCTCTGCCTTTTCTAGAATTTGATACAAAAGGAATTATACACTATATGGTCTTTTGTGTCTGGCTTCTGAATGTTACTAAGATCCATCCATATTGTTGCTTGTTCTAGTAGTTTACTCCCTGTTGTTGTTAAGAAGTATCCCGCTAAAAGGAGAAATCAGGGATGCCTGGGTGGCTCAGTCGTGTGAGGTCTGCCTTGGGCTCAGGTTAGGATCCCAGGGTCCTGGGATCGAGCCCCACGTTGGGTTCTTTGCTCAGAGAAGAGCCTGTTTGTCCCTCTGCCTGCTGTTCCCTCTGCTGTGCTCTCTCTCTATCTCTCTGACAAATAAATAAACAAATAAATAAATTCTTTACCAATAAATAAAAAAAGGAGAAATCAGTATGTGTAACTATTTACTGGTTGATTGATATTTGGATTGTTTTCAGTTTGGCCGATGATCAATAAAGCTGCTATAAACACTTGTGTACAAAACTTTGTTTCCCCGTATGCCTCTTTTCTTGGGTACGTATCTAGAAGGGCAGTTGCTGGGTTGTGGGATGAGTATGTTTGACTTTATGAGAAACTGCCAAACTGTTTTCCAAAATGGTTGTGCCGTTTTATATCCCAGCCGTAATGTGGAAGAGTCTTGGTTGCCCCAGAATTTTCCCCTAGATTCTTGAGGTAGAAACTTAAGATAATTTTCTGAATATAAACATTTGTTTTTATTTTTTAAAAAGATTTATTTCAGAGAGACAGTGAGCCCACGCCCACGAGCTGGGGGAGGTGAGGGAGGAGCAGAGAGAAAATCTTCAAGCAGACCCCCAGCTGAGCACAGAGTCTGACTCGGGGCTCGATCCCACAACCCATGAGATCACGACCTGAGCCAAAACCTAGAGTCAGACCCCTAACCAACCAAGCCACCCAGGCGCCCCTATATATAAGCCTTTAAAACTATAAATTCCTCTCTAAAGACTGCTTTAGCAGCAGGTAACAATTTTGATGGACTGATGTTTACTATTATTTCATTTAAAATATTTTAAAATTTCCTTTGTGATTTCTTCTTTGATTCACAGGTTATTTGACAGTGTGTTGTTTACTTCCCAAATATTAGTGCCTTTTCCCCCAGGCATTTCTCTGTTATTTCTTTCTGAGCTATTTCTGTTGAGGTCGGAGAACACAGTGTCTATAATTTCAATTCCTTTAAAGTTACCAAGGTTTGGGTTATGAAGCAGCAGATAGTCTATATGGGTGAATACTCATGTGCACTTAAGAAGAATGTGTATTCTGCTTTTCTTGCATGCAACATTCCATAAAAAATCAATTGCATTAAAATAGTTACTTTGCAAAGTAAAGCTCAATACATCTTAAGCAAGGAAAGCAGCACTTCTCCAGGTTCAGAGGGGGTCTCAGAATCTGGGAATTCACGATTACCAAGGGCATTGATCTGTGTTCCCAGCCCAAGCCTCAGGGTCTCGCTCCTTCCCGAACAGGGTCCTGACCTTAGCACAGAACTTTCTGGAGTGGAGAATTCAATCTCCTCTGGAGCTCCCCTCGCTGTATAACCGATTCCTGGCCTGATACTCAGCTTTCTCCCCCATGTAGACGCAGGCGATGTGAGTCTCTCTTTATGCCGGGAAGGAGGCACCCTGGCTTTCACACCTTGCTGTGATCAGCAGCTGTGTATCTTTATCTTATCCTGATGGAGCCTCAGCACTCAGCACCAGTCATCTGATTCCATAATCCTTATAATTACTGTTTCCCCTAAACCACTCTAATGCCCGAGACACTGCACCCATCAGCACATTCCTTTCCATTTGTATCCTATTTCAGTTCACTGCCAAGGAAAGTTGTAACAATTGCCCTGCTACAGTGCTTTAGAGATGATCAGTATCCTATCCATTGCCATCTGGTAGGTGGTCTGTCTCCCATAGCTCCATTTAGAGTCTGTAAGCAAGTGAAGGATGCAGCTTCGGGCAAGAAGAGAAGGTGAACTGGAACACAGCTGCCACCAAGGCTTTGGCTGATCCAGTAGGAGGTTCTAGAGCTGGAATGACCCTCTACAATCTCACTATCATCCCTATCCCCATACAATCCCCATCCCCATTTTCACCTCTATATTGACTAGTCTTGGAAGTGGGCTGGCCCCAAGGAGGGAGCATAACCCTGGGCAAGGCAAGTCAGCTTCCTCTGGCTGAAGGCGAGCCCAGGGAGGGACTCACCTGTGTGGGCCAAAGGCTCACACACTCCCACCACCGGCCAACTCTCCTGGCTGCTGAGGCAGGGAGCACAGTGATCCCGAGGGGCGTATCTGGACAGCACATTACAACATCTACTATGATGTTACTCATCGGTAATTCCTGAATGCTGACTGCACTTCAGAGAGGTCATTGATGGCACCTTGCTCCTTTTCTCCATCACTGAACTATGGCCGGTAAAAATGGAACCCGGCACCCAGAGGCACAGTCTCTGACTAATCCACTTACAACTCCAGGTGGTTTGTTCAAGACGAAGGTTCAGTTTTCTCCTCCTCTCTCCAGTTCTCCACCCAGAAGGCCACTGACTCTATGCCTCTCCATCATGGTTTTACTAGAACAGTCCTGGGAATCTCCAAGGGAAGGGCTGGTCTGTCCAGCAGAGGAGGTCTAACATCACACTGTTGTACCGAGACACAGACCAGCAGGGCCAGTGTAGATGGAAATGCTTTCTTACCATGGGTGCGCTTTCCAGGACTCATTTCTACAAGTTACGTCCAACACATTTTCCATAGGTTTTAGGATAAGTACTTCTTGGCTTTGATGATGGAAGTGGGAAGAAATAGAGAAAAAAATAGAAATGAAGAAAAAACAAGAGCCTGGTTTTGTGTGAAATCGGCTCAGATGGAGAAGTGGGGAGGTGGGAAGAGAGCATAAGGTGTGGCTTCACACGAGCCCCGCCGGGAACGTGTTTGGGTCCATGTGGCTCATCAGTGAGTCAGGACTATGGGCGACGGCAACGAGGACCCTGAGAAGCCAGTCTGCGAGGAACGTGGTAGCACACACATGCCCCTGTGTGTGCTAAACGTGGGAGAGGCAGATCTGAGCCCCAGGCTCCGTTCCTGTCCACTCCCCCAGGTTCTGGCTGGAATGGGGGCTGTACTTACTTGTCCCAAAGGAGGGACAGCACGTTGTTGACATGGGCGGTATCTCAGAGAGGTTGACAAGGGCTGTGGAAAAGCCTATTCGTTCAAGGTTATAGCAAATTGCACTAGAAGAAACCTACCTAGATCAGCGTATGCCCGGAGCACAGCCCACGTCCCATCTTCTGGTCAGAAGGATGGACTGGAAAAGTGAGCAGGCATGACTCAGCAGGCAGCACTGTCTGTGTGATCTGAGGCCAGGACAGACGTGTGCGTGAGGGAGGAGGGAGAGCAAGAGCCAAACACAAAAAGGAAATAAGGCTTCATGTTGGACAATGGGGTTTCATGTTGGTGGAACTTTGAAAAATCTGTTAGGAAATCTTAAGAAAGATTCAAGGTTCAGTGGGAAAGTTTAACCCTTACTCGTTTTCTGTATTGGTTATCTACCATTACTTAACAAGTCACTCCAAAACACAGGTTTTTTTTGTTTTGTTTTGTTTTGTTTTTTTAACTCATGTTATTTGCTCACCATTCTGTAGGTCACCATTTGGGCTGGTCTCAGCTGAGTGGTTCTTCTGCTGGGCTCACTTAGGTCACCCACGTGACTGCTGTCCTCAAGTGGTGTGACTGACCTGGCTGTTCTAAGCTGACCTCACTCATATTGTTGGCTTGGCCCCCTTTCACATGGTCCTCATTGTAAGGAGACTGGTTTAGGCTTCTACTTGCCATGATCTCAGGTTCCAAGAGGGTGACAGTAAAAGCTGCAAGGTCTTTTGTCTCAGGCTTGGAAGGTCCACGATGTCATATCTGCAACCTTATGTGGATCAAAGCAAGTCCCACGCCTGCTGGAGGAGGTCGCCAAGAGACACCTGACTGCATGCTGACCCTCGAGCTAGAAACCCCTGCCCCTGTCCTTGGAATGTACTCTGCTCATCGTCCCTACTTTGGGAGCTGTTTTCAAGCACGCAGCCTCGAGAGAATAAGGTGTGGTTGAGACCATCTGGATGGCGTGTGTGACAGAATTTCTTGAAATTCTGGCCGGCTGGTGCGGAGCTCCATTTCTCTTGCGGCCACCCAAGACAAGCCCCGTAAGTTGCCTTGCTTATTAAACCTGTCACTTCCCAATCTGGAATGGTCTGATTCTTTCTTCAGTCTCTCTTTGCTCTCCCTGGATGGGTGCCAGTTCATGAACCAACAACATCCAGCGTAGATTCAAAGGGGGCAGATCAATTCCACCTCATCATAGGGGAACCAGGCAAGCCATGGTGCCAAGGGCTTGGGGGAGGGGCAGGGAGAGGGATGATTGTGACCATTTTTGAAAACAATCTGCCACGTTTTTAAGGCTGGGGATGAAGGTATAAAGAAGTAAAGAAAGACAACACACACCCTGGGTATTAACCAGTTCTGCCATTTGCCTTTTAACCAAGTTTGCAAAGATAAGCAAAGATAAGATTTCCTTTTAAGGGAGGAAAAGGGGTACCTTAACATCCCAATAAATACTTATCACTATATATGGACAAGAGCCAGAGGCTCCATCACTACCGGAAGGTTCAAAGGTTTAATGAATTTTCAGACTTTTTCTCTATTGCTCATCCACAGATGTTTTGATGATTTTGAAATAAAGTTAATGATAGTCTAAGAAAGACTTTCCAATGCATGCCGTGATAAACATACAGCAATAATAAAGTTAGCTGGCCACCCGATTGAATTAGAAATATAAATGAATTTCAGTATGGTTTCTCACTTTTGAGAAATTAAATCAAATGAGCTGAATCGACAGACATTCCACATGGAAATGACTTGACCACAGGCAACATTTGATCATTTGAACATGCGACTTTTGTGAGAATTTGATCATCTCAATAACAAAAAGGGGGAGAAAAGTAATGAGATGAAAAATTGTTTTCTGTACACCTACTATATGCTAGGCATGTTGCACAAATTCACTCATTTGTGGCTCCTAATAACCCTAAATAATGTTATCACTCTTTTTGCAGAGGAAAAATCTGAAGTTCAGCAGGGAAAATGACCTGCCGAAAGCCACCATCTGGATAGTTTGAAGGCTGGGATTCAACCTGAATCTCCCTGTTGTGATTGATACATATTTTAAACATGTATTCAAATTATACACATTTTAGCCTACTTAAAAAAAATCTGCAATAATACCATAAGCATTTTTTCCAGTTGCAACCAGCTTCATAATTATCCTCTTTAATAGCAGCATGATGTTTTAATTTTCTTTTTTTTGACATTCTGGACCATAATTTAATTCACTGCTGTCCTGACGTGAATATTGGGGTTGCCTACCTTAGGGCTCAGAATCATGAACTAGATTAAACATGGCTTACAAAGCCTTCTAGGGATGGTTGTAATTCTTTTTCTGGAGAAAAAGTTAGGTTTATAACTCATCTGGGCCTTATCAATCTTTTTTTTTTTCAGCCATTTTTCTTGAAATGGTATTTATTAAGATCATTATAGAGGATTATGTATGAACTAAGGCACATATTTATGTACCTAATATTTCTCCTCATTGCACCAACACCTCTCGGTTATTGCAAGAATGATTCCCTGCTCAGAACAAATCTGTTTACATTGTAAAGCAGCACTTTCAAACCCAGCGGGAGGGTGAGGTTGCCTCGTCCAAGAGATCTGGATGCAGTCCCGGCTCCAGCCAGTAGATGTCTCTATTTCATTCACCCGCTATTGCAGGTTCCTCCTGAGTGGGAAGGTTTGGGAGCAAAACTGATGGGTGGGAGGTTGTCCCATTCCTTTTGCCACCCTCCACCAGACTCCACCCTACACATCCTCCCACCCTTCGTTTAATGGTAGTGGCATAAAGGTAACTGAAACAGGAGTGTCGGTTAAACACATTCTCTACCAGATCTGTTTGCAAAGTGAACTGGTAACTGAAAGCAATCCCTACAGAACCGAAGCCTGTTCTCTTTAAATATCACCATACGCTGAAGGAAAAAGCTGTATTACTGAGTCATAACAATTAATTACACTCGGAGGTGAGAAGACAGGATTTAACGCTCTAATGCGATTTGAATTTAGGCCGGTATCTCATCCCGCTGCTATTTAAAACAAAATCACTTTTCCACGGAAGCATCTGCAACTAAGGACGGTTTCAAAGCTTGCGTCTGAAGACATCTCTGGTAACTGAATATTCCCGTTTTAGCTTCTTGAGAGGTTTAATATGCACATTTAGGTTTTCTAGATTTTTGCGATGAAGTGCATCGCTTTCTGCTTTGGGATTTGACAAAAGAGAACTAGGAGGCTGGGAAGGTCTATTATTCTCATCAGGAGTTTTCTAGGTGTGGGAGGTATGCAGGATGAATTATGGGAAAACTAAAAATAGCATCTCAAAACAGACCACATGAGCAAGCATCAGAGATGTATATCCATGAGGGGTGGACCACCAATACCTCAGCATAAGGGATTTATTGATAGGACCAAAAAAGTAGCAGGGCCCAGGGAAGTGGCTGAGAAAGTGAGTCCTTGTGCTTTTCAGGTAGAAGCTTGGGGACGGGGGTTTGCTGTGTTCATCTGGGAAGACAGAGACCAACCCCTGAGAAGCATCTCTGTGGCTCCTAGGGCACCAAGGGTCCTGGACTTGCCAGGCTGGTGATGCTGACCCACAACTTCGTGGTTTGGAAAGAGCTGCCTGGAACCCTGGTAAAGGACACCATGGGGGGCCAGGGCCCCGGATCTGAAATCATCACTGTATGGCTCCCCTCTGGGTGATTCTATGGATCTTGTGTTCCCCAAGCCTTGGGAGATATGCTAGGAGGATCCGATAAGCTGAGGGCTGGATTCCAGAGTGCTCTGATGTCTGGAAATCACACTACCTATCATGAGATAGCATAGATCCTTCTAGACATGGGGTGTTAATTTTGATAGTGTGCAGGTGGCTCAGGACTCAGGCTGTGCGTGTGTCTGAGTGCCGTATGTTATCAGAAGCTTTCCCCTGCCAGCTGGCTACTCCCTGGACCCTGCCTCTCAGGAGCTTTGCAAGCGCACATATACTGTGCTCTTCTTCCTCTCTCTGTTCCTTCTGTCCCGCAGCATTTCCCACCATGCTCTCTGCCCATATTCCAGCAGCCCTCCAGGGTCAGCTTAGCTTCTTCTGCCAAGTGCCCGGGGCCCCCAGGCTCTGATGGCTGCTCTACTTCCCAGGTATTCCACGGTCAGAGGAGGTAGAGGCATGTCAAGAACTCCTACCTGGAAGTCATCTGAGTGTGCACACTCTAAGCCACTCACTGGCTGTGTTGCCAGTGATCTAAATGCTGCAAGCCTTGTTTATCTAATCCATACAATGGGAATTTGTTAATACTTATCTTGCCTACTTGTCAAGAGGATGGCAAGAGCCACGTTTAGCAAAGTAGTTATTTCATGGTGGGAACACTAGCTTGTGAGCCTCCCGGCCTGGGAGCCCACAGTGGCCCCTAGCTTTGGGTCCTTCCAGCCTCCTGCAGTCCCTGGCAGATCTCAGGACGAAGATGTGGGGGCCTCGTGCTACCGTCCTCACCCATGTAGGGGCATCCTAGTCCTCCGCCCAGCATGCCATCCCTCACCTTGTCCATTTTTGGGTCTCACTCCAGACATCCCCAGGGTTCCAATCTAAAGAAGCTCTCCTCTCCCCTTCTTCCTTCATCAGTCCTGTTTTATTTTCTCCCTAACGTTAGTCGCCACCTGACCCAGTACCCCTTCACGGATCTTCGGGGTCCTTGACGGGCGTCCCAGCCAGAATGGAAGCTCAGGGGGAGGGGGAAACATTCGCCCGTCTTCTGCTCTGCGCCGCTGTAACGGCTCAGAACCCAGCATAGGGCTGGAGCATAATAGCTGCTCAGTTAACTCGACTGGGACGAATGAGTGGAAAGTCTGTCCCACAGCACAGCGCGGGGCAGGTCACAGGCGTTGTTCCCCGCCTCCCCCTCCCCACTCCGGCCCCCTTCCAGACTTGCCCTCCCCAGCCAGTCTGTCCGCTCTCCCGGACCCCGTCCGGCCCGGGGCTCCCGCAGGGGGTGGGATGGGGGTAGGGCCGCCGGCTCTGGCCTCCCAGCTCGGGCGGCGGGATCTGGGGGCCGGGGGTGCTGGCTCTCGGGCGGGCGCCGGCCCCGGGCATGCTCAGAGCGCGCAGGTCCGGGCGGCGGCGGCGGCGGCGGCGGCGGCGGCGGGGGAGGAGGAGGGAGCGGTCGCCGCCGCCGCCGCCGTGCGCTCGCGGGCCCGGGCGGAGCTGCGCAGTCCTCTCGCAGCTGCGCCAGGACAGCCGGCGCGCGGCCGTGCCCACAAGTTGCCGGCAGCCGAGCGCGGCGCCGCCTCCTCTGCTCGCGGCCCCCGGCTCCCACCCCGCGGCGGCGGCCGGCTCCGGGGCGCACCTCCCGCGGACGCCGACCCCAGATGTAAAGGGGGACCGCAGCCCCTCGCGCCCCCCACTCCCCGTCGCGATCCAGAGTCTGGCGAGCGTCTCCTTTGCCAAACCCCGGGCTGGAAGATGTGGCAGCCGGCCACCGAGCGCCTGCAGGTAAGGGACACCCGCACGGCCGGGGGCCAGCCTGGAGGAGGAGGTGCCCCGGCCAGAGGAGCCCAGGGGGCGCCTTTGCCCACTTGGCGGGGATTTACCCAGAGCAGTCCTGTGAGACGCGTGGGTAAGAACATGATGCTGTCAGCTTACCCCAGCGCCGGGCACCCGACGGGGGCGAGGGGGTGATGAATGGACAAATGCGCCGCTTCGGGCGTTACAACTTCTGGCGTGGGGTGTTTGTGTGCGTGTTGCTAGATGTCTAAGGTTGCACTTTCTGACCAGCAATTCTAGATTGCATTCCACTGACACGATTTACTGGTCTGGGGTTAAGGTTTTTGCATCCAGCTTTTTCTTCTTCTTCTTCTTCTTTTTTTTTTTTTTTTTTGTCTCCAGGAAAGACAGAGGCAATGATTTGTGAAAGCATCCATTTGCCAGTATGATTTGAAAATCTCAAACTTGCTTTGGCTTTGTCATGATGTGCCTTTTATTTTTTTCCTATTTGTTGGTGCTCTCCTTTCATCTTCCCTGAACTTCAGCTCCCCCACATATTTTGAAAATCAAAAGTTAAGTTCAGCCAGGAATACTTAGGCTCCGGGTCATGCCATCAAAAGTTTTTCAGTGCTGTCTACTGAAATGACAGACTGCCTTTAATTTGGATTCTGAAGCTGGGATGCTGGGAAGGGGGTCAAAATGAGAAAGAGGGACGTTTATGAGAAGGAGCACCTCCAGTGACACTGGGGACCCTGGAATTGCCCAGACTGCAAGGTTTGATGACTGCCTTTTGCTCCCAAACATTCTCAAGAGGGAGGGCAGCTACTCTGCGGGATAAAATCCCCTGAATCCCGCAGTGAAACTTTTGGCAGGCTCAGAACCACATTGTTTCGCAGTAAACTTTGAAGAAATGTTTAAGTGGTAAAATCTAGCTCCATTGGAAGCTGAATGGGTCTGAAGACTTAGAACAGTGGAGGCCAGGAGCCCTGGCTGGCTTGGGAGGTTTCTCAATGAAAATGGAAAGCTCCCAATGCGGAATGCCGGCTGTCCCTTAGATGTTGGGAGAGGCTAACCTTTGCCTGGGAGTTCTCATCCTGAGGATTAACCTGCAGAGGGGATTGCATTTAGCAGAAACAGATGCCTCCCCCCCGCCCCATGCCGTTTCCAAGCCTCCCTGGGCCTGTGGATTTGTGGGGAGTGGGTTCCTACCAACAGAACCTGAGACACCAGGCCAGTCCCCCCAGGGTCTCAAACAGACTAAACAAAAAAAGGGACTTTCAGCCTTGGGGACAAGGCAGTAGATGACCAACCTCTGACCTCCTGGTCCTAATAAGAGAACATCACAACAAGCTCTGAATGATTGACTGAAGGTAAGTGAATGTATTTTGGCAGTGACGCCAGTTTTACAAGTTGTGTGTTTGACTCCCCTCTTCCGTTCAGGGCATGACTTCTATTCTAAAGGAGGGGGTGACTGAGCCGGGTGGAGGGTTCCCCCATCCAAGTGAGGAGGGTAGCTCGTAGAAGTCCTTAGAGAGATGAGGCCAGAATTCCTGGAGGTGGCTTTTCCTGGAGCCTGGGGCTCTGTGCCTCTGCAAAGTTTGTGGGTTTTGTCTCTTGAAGTTATTTCTACTGGCCTGTTTCATTTAAGGACTCCTGTGTGCTCCGGAGCACGTGACCCTTGCAGGCGGGAGCTCTGGCTTGCGTTCCACATGGCAATCGTTCCTTCACTAGAAATGTCCTCCTGGCTCTCCTGTGAAATGTACACATGTGCATTTGGCACCGGTCTGGTTTATTACAGTTTGCGCTTGCAATGCATTTATTTCATTTCGAGGTGTCACGTTGAAAGAGCCGGGCTTTGGGCTTTTGAAAGCTCTGGTAAACATGTCTTATCACTGACAAGATCAAATCCCTGTTGGAAGGTTCCTCCCAACACCAGGCTCAATTTCATGCTCCCCCCCACCCCCATTTAAATTAGTCAACAAGCCCAGTTCTCTTTTAAAGGTTCGGCTCAAGCCTTGCGATTATAGAAGGGAGCCAAATGGAGAAAAAAAAAAAATCTTCATAGTCGTGGCTTCTTTCCAAAGAGCAGCTCGACTCTTCTTTCAAAACACACAATTTGTATGCTTTTACTTTTTTTGTTTCTGGGGGAGGGAGTTGTTGAGGGTGAGGTGGCGAGTGGGCTGCGTGTAATAATATTTTATTTACATTCCTTGTGGTTATGATTGTCAGGTTTTTGTTTGCTGTCTGGGATTTCTTCTTCCCCTTGTTGCCCTCAAGGCACCACCATATAGGAACGTTGGTTTCCGATTCCTGAGTCAATGGGCTGCTTTATCTTGCCCCGATTTTGTGGCTAAGGAGATGGTGATGGAAATTGTGTTCAGTGGGGAAATAAATGATAAGTCCCACTCATGAATGAAGTTACAGCTCCACCCTTCCTACACAAATCCTAACCTTCTCCTACAACCTCATTAATTTTTTTCTTCATTAATTTTTAATGCAAGACTTCAATTTAGATGAGCCGGAGTGCAGCAAATCCTTCAAGGAAGCATTCCCAGAGCTTCCTAATAGGACTAAGGACTCAGGAGCCAATTTATTCTACAAATACCTAGAAACAAAAGAGGCAAAGGAAGAAAAAGAATGACATCTCTTCTTAATTGATTTTATGAGTTCCTGCTACATGATGTCCCTTCAAAGGCTCTGCGGCCCCGGGAGCGTGGCAGAAACTTGCCCACAAGCCAGACACTGACTCTCCAGCTAATTCGGGGCTGGCAGCCAGCCTCTTTTGCTCAGGAAATGACATCTTTGATCGGCTTTGATTAGCACTATCGATACTCACTTCTTTGCCAAACAAAATGATGCTGATGTTTCCCGATTTGAGGTGTAGATGCTTGACCCAAATCCAGCTCGGGCGAAGGGACCTGTTGCCCCGAGCGGGGCTGAGTCGGATCATTTCTCATTCAGTCACACACCCCGCGGCAAGTTCATCTGCTCCCCTGAATGTTAAAACTTCTGTTGCATCCCACTCGAGCCCTGGCTGGGAGCTTCTGCCATTAAAAATATAATAGGATCGAAAGGGATGTGAAGATTTAAATTACACCCCAACTTTTAAAAAATGAATAAATATGAGTTCTTCCCTTTTCACCTTCTGTACTACACAGCGGACTTTTTTTTTTTCTTTTCCTTGGAGGGACTCAGGAGAGTTATAAATTTTTAAAGCAGCAGATTTGAAACAGGCTCTTCTCAGAAAAGTAAAGGGGACTTTTCAGTAGAGAAAGGGTATGTATTGTTGTTTTTTTTTTTTTAACATAGAAATGAGATGACTTCTGGCCTTGATATTTTAAAATTTGCATTGGTTTCCTAATTGTTTTAATTCTTGGGCAGAGGAGAATCCATTAGAAATGACAGACTCATCCATACAAGAGTGAGGAGACGTTAGCCATAGCAACGTGTATTTCCCCAGGGCATAGGTCTTCAGTGAGCTCCCAGATACATTTTTCTGCAGCCCAGGGAAGGAGGAGAGCAAAAGAAAATTGAATGGAGGCTGAGTCTGAGACAAAGGAGGCTAACAGATCCTTGCCTGAGGTGTAGTTCTTACAAGGGTGGAGTGGAATGTGATAGTTAGAAGGTGTCTGAGAAGCAAGTTCTAGCAAATTGTGATTGTAGAGTCAATGTATAACTGTTTTCTCATGAGGTTTTTTTTTTTTTAAGATTTATTTATTTGAGGGAGAGAGAGAATGAGCAGGAGAAGCAGAGGGAGAGAATCTCAAGCAGACTCTGTTGAGCAGAGCCCAATGCGGGGCTTGAACTAAGGACCCTGAGATCATGACCTGAACCCAAACCACGAGTTGGAGATGTAGCTGACTGTACCGCCCAGGTGTCCCTTGTGAGGCATTCTTTAAAGGTTCCAATTTAATCATTTGCGCGTCTTCCCTGAGATTGAAAGTTTTCTGTGGCAAATCCAGAAAATGCAGAACTTCTATCCATAAAGCTGGCTTATGGCTTCTCAGCCTGGAACATTCTCTTGCCTCACCACTTTCCTTTGTATTCTCATTTCATTCAATGGCTGAGCATCAGCACCTTCAAAACAGGGTGAAATGAGGGAGGGGAGGGTGAAGACCAGATCCTGCTTTCTTTGGTTTCTCTGCTGAAACTTTGGGCTGCCAGATTCACGTAAATAAAACGTAAGTTTTACTGAGGATAAAACTTTGGGGATTTTAGGGAAGAGTACTTCATCCCCCAGGATTACCTTGCCCTTTCTCTGCCTTGCCTTAGCTGGTAGATTTCACTCTCACTTGGCCTGGCGATTGTTCTGGACTTATTTCTCTATGATTATGCCCCTTGCACTTTTCCCCTGAGAAGTGATGGAAGAACCCTTTAGAACGTCAGCTGGAGACCATTAGAGCAGGCCTGCCAGGCAGAGAGAAGACTTTGGAAAACGTGACACTTTTCCAGGCTGACTAAGTTGATGAAAGGAACACAAATTAAAGAAGGTAATGATAGCAGCCCATTTTTATGGAGCACGCTCTGTGTGTGTGTGGCATTGTGCTAAGGGGTTTTACTTGAATTATCTAGTTCATTTATCTTCCAGAGCCACTTTTATCACCATTTTATAGTGAAAAAAAAAAAAAAAACCAAAAAGAAAAAAAAAACCCTGAAAGCCAAAGACGTTAAATGATTTGGTCAGGGTTGGATAGCCAGAAATGAGCGAAGCTGGAATCAGAACCAGGTGGTCTGGCTTCAGAACTTCTTAACCCCTTCTCTGTAGCACAAAAGGATAAGACGATGCTATACACATGCTGGGGCTCTGGTTCCTAAGAACTGGAATTATATAGCAGTGGTGGTCCCCGCGGCTCAGAGAGGCAGCTGTTGTCTTTCTTGTGAAAGCAGTATGGTGGCCTGTGCCGACGAGGGCTACCCTCTTTGGGGGGCTCACATCTCTGGGGGAAGTAAGCTGCTGGGCCGTTGCTGGGCCGTACTTTTGCTGAAATTCCTGATTGCCATTGAAGGGTCTCTTCAACTGCAGTACATGGCATTTATCCAAACTGGAGTCCTTGAAGGCTGGTACTCAAGCCTCTTCTTGTCTGTGGGCCTTCCACATTTGGACCAGAATTGGAGGGAAGGGAGGAGGGAGGTTGGGGAGTTCAGGAGCAATTGCTTGGAAATAAGTGATAGGTACTCTTAGTGAGGCACAGGTTTCTCACCAAATCGATTCTAGATTTTGCCATTCTTTTCATCCCTCTTGGATGAGTAAGTACAAAGCCTTGGGCTTTATCGTTTTTAAAACGCTGGGAGTGATCCTGACTTTGAAGTCTTTCAGAAGCACATTGCTATCTTACATCATTGGAACTTTCTCCAAGTTTGTCAGCGAAATCGCCACCAAGCGACTTGCAAAATGCCAGCCTTGGAAGCAACGCGGGCCCCTGGTTACCCATTGCCTAATTGGGCTGTTTAATGTTGACTGTCCTGGGTTATCTCGGGGTGTTAGGCAACGTTTGCATTTTGTTTGATGTTCCAGATTGGATCTCTCCTCCCTCCTCCATTCGCACCGACTCCCCATCCTACTATGTAAATTAACCCTGTAAATTGGGTCCTGGAAGAGTGGGCCCTGGACAGACTGGGAAGTCGGGCTCTGTCCCACAGGGCTGTGTGACCCCACCCACAGCGGAGAGCAGCAATGCAGGGAGTTGTTAGTGGTCAGCAAATAGAAGTAGTACAGAAACGCTCAGTGACACTGAAGTGTGCTTCACTCGGCGCCCCCCTCCCCCCCGTCCCGCCCCTCCTACCGGGCCCAAATCTCAATGGAGACTTTGTTTAAGTACAGCACGAAGACATAGCTGAGGTCCTTGTCCAGAGACCTCCTTGGAGCCTAGCGGAATTACTTACTATCATTTTATGTTAATTTAAAAAGGAGTTTTGATCCCAATTTAGCTGTCAACCAGTTATACAGCACTGGAGTACTCCCCAGGTCCAAACCCTCAGGCCAAGAACTGGAAGGGGGCCGTGACAGGAACCAGACACAGGCTGGCTTTGTGCCTTTGGTCTATTTCAGTGCTTCCAACGCCTCGGGGAAGCTCTCCCCGCTAATGCTGGTGCCCCTTCAGGTCCTCATCTTGCTGAGGTCTTCTCTCCCATGCCTGATCGCCCAGAGCGCCTTCCTCTTCCCACAGGAGCTGCCACTGAGGTCTGGCCTTGATGAGGGAGGTTCCAGCTGCGAGAAAAACCCCACCTTCTGCTTGTTGAAGCTTAGATACTCGTCGAGTCTTTCCTTACGTGCCCCTTTGGCCTTCCTAACTGACGCAGTTACTGAGGGACCCACGTTCTGACTCGAACCTTGGTCCCCGTGTCTTACGCATTGCACTGGGTTGAGTTGGGCCAACACGTCCCCCTTTTACCCAAATGTATGCCAAAGTCCTACCGCTGCTACCTGGGAATGTTGCCTTGTTTGAAAATAGGGTCTATGCGAATGTCATTGAGTTGAGTCACTCTGGACTACGGGGGCCCTAAATGCAGTGACAAATGTCTTTCTGAGGCGTGATTTGAAGGTGCAGAGGAGGCACAGGAAGGAAAGCCTTGTGAAGACAGAGGCAGAGAATGGAGTGAGGCTTCCACAAACCAAGGAGTGCCAGGGGTTGCTGGCAGCCACCAGAAACCAGAAGAAAGAATCAAGGGAAGGCTTTTCCTTTGAGCCTTTGCAGGAAGCATGCCGGCATCTTGATTTGGGACTTCCAGCCCCCAGAACTAGGAGAGAATACATTTCTATTGTTTTAAGCCACCCTGTCTGTGGTAATTTGTTACAGCAGCCATAGTAAACTAATGCCCTCATGAAACCGTATTGCTTTTGACCATGTTCTCTGTATTTCTGGAAGCCTAGGTATGCCTGACTTTCATAAACTGGGACAAAATGAACATGTCTCTATAGCGTGCTCTTTTTGTACTGAGTGTGTGGATTTATTTACAGTGGATTCAGAGAAAATGAAAACAGACATTATGAAACAACTAAATGACTGCTTCTTTCTCCCTCATCTGCTTCTGGTCAACATCCTAGGAACGGCGGCAAATGGGTTTTGTGTTGCCAAAAGGAGCGCCTCTGGAAAATATAGTAAATGTGCTTCAAGAGGTAGTTAACTTTGGTCATTAAAATTATGGGATGTGGAAGATAGTTTACTTTAAGGCGGATTTCAGCGATACTTTTTCAGGCAGTCGGAGACCCAGAGAAGACTGGAGTTTTATCCCCAAAACAGGCCAGCTTGTCAGAGTCTGGGCAGGGTCTCTGGGTGGCAGGCCCGCCGGTGACTGCCTCTCCCCAACAGGGATGAGGGTGGGTTGACTTGAGATTCTATTCAGGGTAGCCCCAGATGATGGTCTGGTTGATTATTTGCATCTGGTTGGATATTTTGGTTTGTTTTCGTTTTTCACTTGGTAACGGTATAAATTATCTTTTTTTTTTTTTTTTTGAGATTTTATTTATTTATTTGACAGAGGAGAGAGATCACAAGTAGGCAGAGAGGCAGGCAGAGAGAGGGGGAAGCAGGCTCCCCGCTGAGCAGAGAGTCCGATGTGGGGCTCGATCCCAGGACTCGGGGATCATGACGAGAACCGAAGGCAGATGCTTAACCAGCTGAGCCACCCAGGCGCCCCTCTGTTCCCAATTCTACCCATGAAGGAAACTCATATGACTTGTCATGATTTTCCCATAATTTTGTCCAGGTTTGTGCAAACATATGCAAATATATAGAGGCAAATTTAGGTCTTTCTCGTGTATTTCAATAATATAATCATATCGTATATGTATTACTGTGTATGTATATGTATCCCACTGAGCCACCCAGGCGCCCCATTAACGGTATAAGTTATCTTAACGAACCTCTTTCTATTGCGGAACTCACTTTGAAGACAAAAAGTGAATGTCACGAGGAGTCGTCACACTTGCTTTCCTGGGCCGGCGGCTCTTTTCCACGCAGCAGCCTCGGTGGCTCCAATGGCCCGGGGCACAAGGAACCTGAGTTCATGCAGGGCAGCACTGGGGTGTCGGCCCCTTTTCCAGTGAAGAGCCTCTGGAGTTTTAAAATGCCATTTCACCTCCATTCTCTTCCTCAGGAAGGAGTGAATATGGCCTGTGGGGATGGGCAGGGCAGGGAGAGCAGAGCTGCCAGGAGAAAGAGGCTCCTTGATGGTCATCCTTCTGTGAGAACAGCCCCATTCTGATCCCTTCGGTCGGGTCCTGTCCTCACAGCTTCTTCATAATTGTGGGTCTGAGGATAAACCCACACGGCGTCACCCTGTCTTCCCACCACATGCTTTCATGCCTTTCTGTCAGGACTCACTGGCTTTTCCCCAGGTGTGGGCCACCTGGGGTACAAGCCCCCCCTCCGTGGTGGGGGATCCTGGAACCTGCCATTTCCTTCCTGAGTGTCCTGTGGATATTCCCTGGGAACCGCACTGGGGTCCATGGGGAACCGCACTGATGGGAGGCCGCTTTGTGTAGGGCCTAAATTCTCCGTAGCTTTGTGCCTTCGCTTCCTAGCACTGCCACAGAGTGCCACAGGCCGGGCGTCCTTGGCAACAGAAATTTGTTGTCTCACAGATCTGGAGGCCGCAAGTCTGACATCAAGATGACAGGCAGGATTGGTTTCTTCGGAGGCCATGAGGGAGAATCTGTTCCGTGCCTCCCTCCTTGCTTATGGTGGTTTTCTGGAAATCTTAGCTGTCCCTTGGCTTGTGACAGCATTGCCAGTCTGCATGCAGAGTTCTCCCTGAGTGTGTCTTTTTAGAAGGATGCCCGCCATCTTGGATCAGGGACCCAGGCTCCTCCGGTCCTATCCCACCTTAGCTAATGGCATCTGTGATGAGCCTGTTTGGAAGTATTGGGTTTTAGGATTTCAGCCTGAGGTATTGGGGTTTAGGATTTCAGCCTATGAATTTTTGGAGATCCACAGTTCAGTCCATAACACTTACTTTAGAATTTTCTTTTGAGTATCCTCCATGCACCAGTGTATTTTTCCCTACTTGAACTAACCACCAGAAAAAAAAGCAATGGGATTTTTTTTTTTTTTTCCCAAATGGCGGTACGGATATGAAATGGAATGACATATTTGTTTCATGTCACGGCTACTATTTTATATTTGATTCGGTTCAGAAATGATGAAATAATAGTTGCTTAGGGTAACAAGGTAACAAATCCAATAGCTGGTATAAATTATAAGCTTGTCTCTGTTCTGTTCCCAATTATTTTTTTTTAAATAGTTTTTTTATTTATTCATTTGAGAGAGATACAGAGACAGAGACAGGGAGAGCATAAGCAGGGGGAGAGGCAGAAGGGGAGGGAGAAGCAGACTCCCTGCTGACCTGGGAGCCTGATGTGGGGCTCCATGTGGGGCTCGATCCCAGCACCTGGGATCATGACCAGAGCCGAAGGCAGATGCTTAACCCGCTGAGCCACCCAGGCGCCCCTCTGTTCCCAATTCTACCCTTGAAGGAAACTCATATGACTTGTCATGATTTTCCCATAATTTTGCCCAGGTTTGTGCAAACATATGCAAATATATAGAGGCAAATTTAGGTCTTTCTCGTGTATTTCAATAATATAATCATATCGTATATGTATTACTGTGCATTTGTTTTTTCATTTTACAGTGTTTCCTGGGTATCTCTTCTGGTCAGTACAGTGCTCCCCCTTTCCATGATTCTGCTTTCCATGGTTTTAATTACTTGCAGTCAACTACAGCCCAGAAACACAGGACCCTTCTCCTGACAGATCATTTACATCACAATACCTACATCCTTCACCTTATTACAAGAAGAAGGATGAGTACAGTCTAATAAGATATCTTGAGAGACCATATTCCCTGAACTTCTGTGACAGTATATTGTTATAATTTTTCTATTTTATTATCAATTATTGTTAATCTCTTCTTGTGTCTAACTAAATTAAAGTTTTTCACAGGTATGTATGTATAGGAAAGAACAGAACATATGCAGGGTTTGTTGCTGATTTCACACATCCACTGGGGGTCTTGGAACATATCCCCATGCATAAGGGGGGAATACTCCAAAATAGCTCCAACTCATTCCTTTTAGTCTCTGCGTAGAATTTGCGGTAGAGTTGGACCACAATTTATTCAGGACTTCCTCTATCAGAGCGTATCTGGGGTATGTCTCTGTTCTTTTGTTGTTCTCCTGCCTGTAGGTAATACTGTTATAACTCCTTGGACATATCCTTACGTACTCGTGCTCGTTATTTCTTTAGACGGGGGTACAGCACTGGAATTGCCGCATCTAGGAGTATGCATCTTTTTTTTTTTTTTAAAGATTATTTATTTATTTATTAGAGAGAGAGACTGAGAATGAGAGGAGAGAAGGTCAGAGGGAGAAGCAGACTTCCCGCAGAGCCGGGAGTCCGATATGGGACTCGATCCCGGGACTCCGGGATCATGACCTGAGCCGAAGGCAGTCGCTTAACCAACTGCGCCACCCAGGCGCCCCAAGGAGTATGCATCTTTTATGTTTTAGCAGCTGTTAATGAAGGCCTTCTGTGAGAATTCTGCTTTTTGATCAGAAGTGTGTGCAGATCTGGCAAAGGTGCAAAGAACGCAGTTTGCTGGAGAAAGGATAGTCTTTTCGGCAAACGATGCTGAAACAATGGGATATCCCCATGCACAAAAACCAACTCCAAACTCCAGTCCTTACGTCACACATCTGGCATACAAAAATTCACTCAAAACTCATCACAGGCCTACATGCAAAACCTTGAAACCATGGAACTTCCAGACAAAGACAGTAGAAAATCTTTGTAGCTTTTTATACATTAGTGTAAATAATCCTAACATCAAGGTAATGACCAGGCCCATCACACCCTGAAGTTTCTCTGGATCAGGCCCAGATTTCTTAGAACGATAACAAAAATGCGATTGCTAAAAGAAAAATGTGACTGAATGGGATTTTATCAAAATGAAAACCTGTTCCTTAAGAGATTTCGATAAGAGAATGAATAGATAAGACACAGACTGGGAGAAAATACTTGCAAATCGTGTCTCTGTATGAAAGGACTTGTATCCGGGATATCAAAAGGACTCTCAAAGCTCAATGAGAAGAAAATAAACAACCCAATTTAAAAAAACCAAACAATTTGAACAAAAAAGTTATATGGACAGGAAGTAAGCACACGAGGCCGCTGAACATCATGAATCATGGAGAAAATGCAAAGTACAACCACAGCGAGGTATCACCACATAACTCTAGAATAGCTCAAATTAAAGAGCCTTCAACCACACCACGCACTGGCGAGGACTGTGGATGAACCGGAGCTCTTACTGCTGGTGGGGACTCAAGGTGATGGAAGGCAGATTAGTGGACCTGACGATCAGACACAAGGAAAGAATTTGAAGAGGGCTTGAGCACATGTTTGAGGGTGATGAATGTGTTCAGCATCTTGATTCTAGTGACAGTTTTACAGGCTTATATATATATATGTCAGAACTTTGGAAATTATGTAGTATATTACGTGTTGGTTATACCTCTAAAAGCTGTTTAAAAAAGGGTATGTGAAGGAGTCATTGTATGCCAGGCACAGTGTTAGGTGTTGGGGAACTAAGTAATAACATGGTTCCTGCCCTCACTTCTATGAATTCTCTGTAGCTTTCACGTTCTTTTAACTGGAAATTAAAATTCTAACCTAGCATGTAAATAACAATCTATTTTTTTCTTAGAGTTCCATTCACTCCCTATAAAGCTTTCCTTTATTTAGTCCTTGAAATGATAGGTTTCATCACTGGCAATTTGCTTGGAGGTCCTAAGGGAAACTAGTAGTTGAGCAAACGAAGAAATCCCACCCAAAGGGTGGACGGTTCAAGTTGGTGCCTCGTGTTCCCTCTGTTATTTAGGATGGCCCGTTCCTTGTTCTTGCTCCTGGTGGTTTGCTTCTCACTTCTTTCCAACTACCAGATGGCTTAGTCCTCTGAGGCCTTTGTTGCCCTCTTTCCCAGCACCTGGCTCCAACCCTAGTGGCCAGTAGACTCCGGAGATTGTGCTGCTGAATAGGTGACTTTACAGGGTTGTGACCCCCTGGCTGGCTGGACCACCTTCTTGATATTCCTCCTCCTGCAGTAGAAATAGAGACTATATCATGCGAAACCATGAGTGGGGCTGGATTCCAGTTTGTGAATGTGATGTGCCTAGCAGATGTGTAGGGTCTGGATTTCTTATGAAATACTTCTTTTTCTCATGAGTATGGCAACTCAAAACTTTAGCTAGCACATAGCGACTTTGCCAATGGCCATTGAACCTTAGTAGAATGCTGTCGAGAAGCAGTCACAAAAATAATGTCAATCTAGTTTAAAAACATTTTTTTTTTCTCCTCAAGGAGGAAGATTTAAGGCACTTGACTCAATCCCTTTTGAAGGGCAAAGAATGTAAGACTTTGTTCAATAAATATCTAAGAAGACCATGTGGCATACTGTCCAACTGAGGTCCTGCTGAGGTGATGGGGACACTGTTGGTAATTAACTGGAATAGAAGGCATAAACCGAAGTCCCCTGGCAAACCAGGCTGTGTGGTCACCCCTAAAAATAGCAGGTAAAATGCTAGACTTCTGCTCCTAACTCTTTCCCTTTGGGAGTGAAGGAAAGAAATGAAATTTGTGGAGGTAAGGGACAGCAGATGGGCAGGAAAGCCAGGGAGAGGAGACACTGGGGAGGGGCGCGTGGGGATAAAGAATGTGTATGTAAAATAGAGGAAATGGAAGGGTGAAGGAAGTCACATAGGCACTTAGCACCATCCCTGGTACGTATGTGTGCTCCCCAAAATGTAGCTGTTGGTCACAGGTTCCCTGCAGCTGTTGGCCTATAGAGACATTATTCTTTTGAGCAAAGGCGTCAGATGTTCACATGTGCTCATTCGTGCTGAACGCTTTGGTGGATTATCTGGCTCTTTTGGAAAACTAAGGTTTTTCAGATAAAGAATTAGACAACTTTGAGAGGGAAAAAAGAGATCCAAAGGCAAAGGGTGGGCAGCTTGGGGGAAATGGGAGGAGATGAGAGAATATTTCTGTGGCTACGAATATGGCCACCTTCGACCCATAGAGGCTGTTGAAGAGGGGAGACACTATGGGGTTTTTAATCAGGTTCCCATGGATATGAATCTTGGTTGCCTCACTTATTAGAAGTTACTTCAGGGTCTCTGATTTGCATTTTCTTCAACTTTAAAATGGGGGTAATAACATTTAACTCTTGACTACTCATTGAGGTATGGACTACAAAAGAGATTAGCATGGTAACTGGCAATTACTGGGAGTCAGTAAATACTAATTCCTTCCCCTATTTCAGTTCCAAAGGGTGACCCAGGAATAGCTGCCTAGCATCTTAGGGCTAGATGGATAATGGAATTTTGGTGTTTCTCAAACTGTGTTCCATGGAGCATGAGTTTAGCAAGCTACTCATATGAGTCTTGCCACAGAGGATTCTGTCTTTAAATAGTATTTGGGAAGCAGTGGGTGAAACGAAGTGAGTCTGGTTTACTGCAGGACTTCTTGTAGCCTTTGAGACGCCAGTGCCCTGTGAATTTCCATGTGAGGGAGAGGAGAAGCCAGCCCTCTGTGAGGAAGTGTCCCACAGTCCAGAGGGCTTCAATGCAGAACTTGAACTTCTTTAAGTTGACAAACTGTGGGCCTGAGGCTTGGCTCTAGCTTGCAAAAATATTTCCTTTGGCACCTTCAGTGTCTATAAAAACTTGACAAATTAGTTTCCAGGATTGAAAAATTACAGTTTATAAGGAAATCTGGACTTTCTGGTTCTCTTAGAAAATGGGAGGGTCAAGCCACCGTGGGTTCTGACATAGTGACCCCCAGCCAGCACTGTTCCATGTGGACGGGAAGTGGCCTCTAGCTTGTCCCAGGCCTTGCAGAGCAGGTGTCATTAAGTCCCATAAGCTGATGGGCCTGGAGCCCTTGGGTGGGGGACCCTGGTCCAGTTCAGCTCCTTCTTTCGGCTGGTGGGAAAACTAAATCTAAAGTTCATGGAGTCCTTGGAATCAGGACGAGGTTCTTGATCTTCTGACTTTTAAAGCCAAGGTGATAGAAGATTTGTGTGACTAATGTTTATTGGCTTAGCGTCATTCATTGCTCTGTAGGCGCAATTCTGGGAGCCCACCTTCAGGTGCCTGGGCCCGCTCTTCTCCCTTCTTTGTTGAGAGTGTGTGTCGAAGTCTGTGTGACTGGAGCAGGGTGTCGCCATTGCCCCTTCTCTGCAGGGCACACAGAAGCATGGGGACCACGAGTGGCCTTGTACTTGCCATGTGCCGATCTTGAGCACAAGGGAGGGTTTCCAGGCAGGAGTGGGAAGCTTCTCTGACTTTTCACTAAATCCACACCACTGTTTCCTGCACAGCCCATGCCAAGCCAGTGGGAATTTCTCATTGTTATGATATTGGCTCATCTGGGGATGCATTTTGACTCTCAAACATTGGCACAGATTGCTTCAGAACGGGGAGGAAATTTAGAGGATGGAGAGTAGTTTTTAATTTAATGGCTTGCAACATTTTCCGTGCAGATTATCAGCCTATGAAGAAATGCTCAAATGTTATTTCATGAAACCTGAACTGAAAGACATGTTCAATGGTGACAACACCTTCATATTTAAGAATCCCTGTTTCCACCAAAAAACCCACCCAAATGAAAACAAAACATAACAGAAAAAAAAAGAAAGAAAGAAAGAAAAAAAAAAAAAAGAAAAGAAAACAACCCAAGAAACCAAAACCAAACCACGCAAAAGCATTCTGTAGATGTTTTCTGGTCCTCTTGGGAGCAGATCTGCGGCTTCCCTTACCTTCCCAGGTATGCTGCTGATCTCCTTAGCTCTGTCCATTCCTGCAGAATTATGGGATCTGATTATTTTCAGCATTATAAGTACATAGAGTTAAACAGAAAGTGGCTTAAGCTATAAACCAATGAATTAGACCTCTCATTCTCAACCTATTTAGTTGGTTCCCGAAGGCACAAACATTGTGTACGTCCTGGTTCCTCTGAGTTAGACCGTCTATTAAGTAGGAGACTGTTTCCTATTGCTCCTCCATTGGACTCCCTTCCAATAAAAGCTTATGACTGTATTGATAACTATTCTGAAAATTATTGCACACTATAATCAGACTCAGAGTTGGGTTATTAATCTATCTTTCCTTCTTATCTAATCTAAGTTAATCTAAACTGTTTTCCTATGGTACCTTTTATTTTTACTTATTTTTATTTTTAGAGAGAGAGTGAGTGAGAGTAAGAGAGTATGAGTGGTGGTGGAGCAGAGGGAGAGGGGGAGAGAGAATCTTTAAGCAGGCTCCATGCTGAGGCTCATTGCAGGGGCTCAATCTCAGGATCCCGAGATCATGACCGGAGCCGAAATCGAGAGTCGGACACTTAATTGACTGAGCCACCCAGGGGCCTACCTACAGCACCTTTTAAAACCAGAAATTCATCTGAAACAGTTTCTGGTGCACAGAGTTGACTCCACCGTGGCAGAAAGGGGAAGAGATAATGCTCACTGCAGAACATAAAGCTCTTGGCGAATCTAAAAGCTCAGAAAATACAGTTACATATTAGATCCTTATATAGTTCTGACAAGATTGGTTTTTGGCTAGTAAAGAAAGAAATTCAAATGCTTTTGAAGTACTTTCCAGTAAAAGAAATACCACTGACACATTAAAACGAGACTGAAATGAAACTCCTCAAATACCAGTCATATAATGAAGGAGTTAGTTGTACCTAAAAACCTAGGATAGCTACCATAACTGAGCCTGAAACCTCCAGCTCTGAGCTTCCCAGCAGCCCAAGTAAGAAGAGAAACATGATGAATTACTTAGCTCTCATTATATAGTAGAAGAATCTCCATCAACTCAAGTGGAGCCCCAAGTGTTTTCCTAAATTGAAAGCCCTAGAGATTACCGTGTGGTTCTTTATATGGCACGTCACAGCACAAACTCTTGGGTGATAATATTAATTGTAGTTTTTGACAAAGATGTCTCTGGGAGTTGAAAAAAAAATAAACAATTAAGTAGGAATGCTAAGATTGTTCACAGAGCAGTTCAAGTAGACATTTGTGGGTTTTTTCTGCCCAACTTCATTTTCCATCTTCTGGGCACAGCACCCTGATCTCATTTTTGGGAATTATTCTCCCTCTCCTGGTGTGGAGGACTCCATTTACTTCAAGAAGGGGGATTGTCAGGGTACCCTCCTCTAGTGGTGGCACCTGTGTGTGCTGCTGGTATCTACATTAATCAGACATTTTCTCCCCAAATTGGGATCCCGAGCAGAGTGGCGAAAAGGCTGGAAATCGCCCCAACTGATTATTCTGCCCACCGAGATCTGTAGTCCTGCTGTGTAGACCCCAGGAGCTTCTTGATCCCCGTCCTTTCTGCGCTTGGTCCTTCTGTGTCTCCTTTCAATGTGGTATCGCTCGGACAATGGATTTTTTCTTCTCCAGTGAGCTGGGGCTGGTGTCTACGGCTTGCAACCTCTGCCAACTCTGATCGAAAACTCTGACTGATATACAGGAAGAATTTTCCTCGAACCCACTGATGGTCAGCCTCCAAATTCTGTGTCCTGAAACGTTCCGTGTGGCGTAGAGCCGGTGTGTGGAGAAAAGCGAGACCGCCATGCTGGAGGGGTCTCCAACATACCAACCAGGAGGTCATGGACACACACCTGTCCTTCCTTATGGGTACCCTTTCCTCCTCAAAAGTGTGCTTGCTCCCCTGGGAAATGGAGAAAGGGGGCAGACCTTTCTCTGCAGGGAGTTTGTCTCCAAACTCAGCCTTCCTTGAGTAAGTGCCCCTGAACATTATCCTATAGTCCTGGCCCACAGCTTCCATGATCTGGCCCATTGCTGGAAGATGACTTCTGTCCTTGTCTCTAAGGGTGTAGCCCAGCTATTGGCATCTGCTATAAATCTTAAGGTTTTTTTATAACTTGGATATCACTCTCACCTTTCTGCCAAATCTCAGTACTGAAAAAGCAGCCTATCATTTTAAGTAATGATGCTTTTACAACGTCCAAAACAAATCAAGTAATTTTGATCCACATCAAGTGACTCCCTCTTATCTCTGAGTCTGGGGTAGAAATGGTGTTGGGGATGCAAACAGCTGTTTTGGCCAAAATAGCCAAAGAGATTCAGTCTCAGGCTCTCTGAGTCTCAGTGCTCGAGAAACATTTGTAGTTGTTGGTTAAAAATGTGAATGACTCCGTAAGTTCACTCTAGGACAATGTGGGTTCTCCAGCCCAGAAAGTTAAATACATCCAACCCTGGCAGCCCTGACCTTCTGGGTAGAGAATGTAGTTCACTAGTCTTCAAGACCTGCTTTGCCACTTTGATTTAATACAAGGCGGAAATCTTCAAAACAAAGCTCTCTGAATCCAGGAAAGTTCATCTGGCATCAGTTAGCTTGGGCACCCCTCCCCCCGCCACCCCCCCTTTCCCCACCCCACCCCCTTGTCTTTTCTCTAAGAGCTTGATGCTTTGTAGAAAATGAATGGCTTTGCAAAAGTGCAAATTTGGGAGAGTGTTGTACAACCAAAGAAAATTCAAATTAGTATTCCCCCTGTGGGAGTCCTCTTGGGGAAACTGAAGTTTTACTTAAATATTCACGTATAGAATACAGCCAATATCTGTTTTAGGATGTTGACAGACCGAATGATACAGCTCGGTGGTTTTCTTGGAAGTAAGGTGGTCTAGAGAAGGAAGAATACAGAGTCTAAAAAAACGTACTAATTGGTGTTTCCTTCTCTCTGTTGTGTTAATGGTAAATAGCACAGACTCAATGCTGATCCTTTTACTCCTTGGCCCAGAGAACTGGCGTTTTTCTTCATAACGTAATTTAATGCCCTTGTTGGACAGAGGCTGTGCGCGCTCTGAACAGGAGGGGACGTGTGCTGGCAGGGTCCCTCGGAGCAGGGCAAGCATTCAGCAAAAACTTGGAGGGAGTCTTTTGGAAATAAAACCTAATTTGCAGGGATCTCTACCCATAAGGTAGTCTTGCTCTGCAATTTGGGGCCGGATCTGTGTTTTTCCCTTTTGTGTGGGCTATCTCCCTTTCTTGCTTTTCTCCTCCTGTTTTCCTCCCAACTAATGGGAGTGAAGCTCTTTCCACTCCTGCATTTCTCTGAGCTCTCTTGCTCACTGCTATATCTTTCAGACATTTTTTTATAGCTCTCCCAGGGGGCGATGGCCACCTCTTCTTTCTCCCATCTCCCATCAAACAGGCTCTTTGGTGGGCTGGAAGTCACAGCTAAGTTGGACAAAAACAAGTTTGACTTCAAAGGCATTGTTTTTGGGGATTTTTTTTTTAAATTCTTTCTTTTCTTCACACTTTTCTTTTTGTTTTGGCTTATGGCTAAGAGTACACGATCTGTGCCTTAAATGGTCATCAGAACTCATTTCTTGGGTTGTAGATGGAGAGGACAAATGGATTTATTTTGATCCAAGGCCTGGAAGAAATTGATAGACTGTTGATTGCTTGTAAAATGCACTTTAAAAAGTCTTTCTTGGAGCTTAGCAGATGCCTGCTTTCGTTATGTTAAGAAACTGATGCTGTTTATCTTTTTTATTTCAATCATTGGCCCCTCTAAATAGGAAATTTAACTTTGATTTGAAGCTATTAATGCCTGCTGGTAAATAAGAAAATGCATGATAGAGCAAATTAGTTTTCATCTCTTGCATTTCTTATGGGCATCTCAGACTCAGGGGAATTTTTATGTAGCATAACAATTTCATAAGTGTTAACATGTTTTTTTAAACTTCACATTATAAATAGGAGCAGAAGCCTGCTTCAGAAATTTAAAACTAGATTAAAGTTGGCCAGAGCAGAAGGCAAAGTCATGGCTCTATTACAACTCACATCTTGGGGTTTTGGGTAATCTACTGACAGTGCAGTAGATTCAAATAAAATTCCTTTTATTATGGGTTAATACTTTTGACCTGTGGATCTTGGAACTCGAGAGGGTCATGGACATCTGTGACCCTGGGGCGCCTGGGTGGCTCCGTTGGTTAAGTGTCTGTCTGCCTTCGACTCAGGCCATGATCTCTGGGTCCTGGGATCGAGCCCCATGTGGGCCTCCCTGCTCACTGGGCAGTCTGCTTCTCCCTCTCCCTCTTCTCCTCTCCCCTGCTTGTGCTTTCTTTCTCTCGCTCTCAAATAATTAAATAAAATCTTAAAAAAAAGAAAGACATCTGTGAACCCTATGTGCATTTCCTATAGACCAAAAATATATACCTTGCAAATATATCAAGTACTTTTCAAACCTTGTGTGCTTTATTGAAAGAAATATTTATTTAAAATAATTATTGATTCATAGAGACTTTTGGACTTCATGCATATTTTCCAGTACTAGATGTGGGTCAGCTGCATTGTGGGCTTAAAAGGGATCATGGCATTTGGAAGAGACAGGGGCTGTAGATTTGATTAATGCTGATTACAGGGGTGGGTTGAAAATATCCCGAGTTTGATGGCTTTCTCAGGATGCTTCCCCTCCTGTCCCTGTCTTACGGTCTTTACTTTCAACAGACGTTATGGGTCTTTTATTTTTGGGTGAGGGGCCAAACTGAATTATAAGGTGAGTCTAAGGAAGTGATTCCTATGTTCAAGAAGGTTTCAGTTAGTTAAATAGGAAGGAGGTTGTTGTTAATGGAGGAGACTTCCATCCCAAGACTGCGGAGGGCAAAAGAGGAGAGCCTCTGTAATGAGCCTTTTATTCTGAACATGAAAGCTTCCCTTCAGGTCCTACCTATGGGGATGCTGACATCTCAGGGATGAGGACTATATGTGGCCATATATTGGTTGGGAGAACGGATATATTTTTAGAGATTTTATTTATTTATTGGAGAGAAAGCTTGAGTGGTGGAGTAGGGGGCAGAGGGAGAGGGAGAAGCAGACTCCCCACTGAGTAGGGAGCCCAATGTGGGGCTCGATCCCAGGACCCTGAGCTCATAACCTGAGCTGAAGGCAGACGCTTAACCGACTGAGCCACCCAGGTGCCCCAAGGGCAGATGTTTTAATTGACACAGTCCTCTGACATGAGCCATCAGTTGATGCTGGTCCCACATAGTCTCAGGTGGTTTTCCAGCCCATCTTTCAATAAGAGCATGTTGTGCAATGGCATATGTTGAAACTTGCCAGGATTACTGAGAAAGGGGGCTTTCTTTGTGATTAAAATAAAAATCTCCTCTAAGTGTTCAGGAGTCTAGAATTTTTATGTTTGTTTGGACAGATGCTATTTGGCTAATTTCTTATTTGGGAAAATGTTATTTAGTTGATACTTCTTGTTCTTTCTTCTCTTTCTGCTGTCTTTTGCACATTGGATGTGAGAAGATTGTATGGAATGAGGCCAAATGAACGAAAATGTTGGTGATTAGGCAGGTTTCCTTTCCTCCCTTCTGTGGCCAGTGTTTGTGAAGATCTGTTCTTATCAGATGCTAAAGAGTTGCTCTGATGCTTGGGTTCAAAGTCACATACCATCTTCCTCTCGCTACATCCTTTAGTGCATCCTGGACCATTTCCTACATTTTGTGTGTTTTTATGTTCAATGCCTTTGCTAATGTTTCCTTAGTTTGAAATATCCTTCATCACTTGGATGCTCTGCTGAGGGAATGGTACTTCTCCCGTAGCAGGTGAAACTGCCCTTCTTTTGCCTTAACTCTAAGTGCAGTGAATCATACCTTTTTTCTATGTATCCACAGTTCTTACGATGCAGTCATCCTGCTTAGCTCATTCTAGTTTTTCTTTTTATTATAATTACTTGTGGACTTCCACGTCCTAGAAGCCTCTGAGCCCTAGGGGCTGGGGACTGGGTCTTTATTCCTCCTTGTGTGTCCTTTGCACCTGACGTAATGCTTGGGATATAAAACAAGGAGCACAATGCAAGCCCAGTGAATATATTTATTTCTGTAGTGTTCAGCGAATTCATGATATTTTATAAGGTATTTGCCATCTCTTAATTTCTTTGGAAGGAAAGGAGAGAGAGGTAGTATGGCCTACGTGTCATTATAAATCAACAAGGATGCTAAGAGTGGAGTTTGACTTTTGCTTTAAGGTGGAGGGGAGGTGGGAGGGTGGAGGGAGGGAGAGAGAGAGAGAGAGAGAGAGAGACACTCGTATTTGTCTTTAGAGCCCACTTTTAATGGGGAAGCACATAATTCTATGATTCTGTATAAGTTCTTTAGAATATATCCTGCATCTCCTTGACATTTAAGTCAAAATATCATATATTGTATTTATCTCATAGCTAAGTGATTGCCTGCTTACTGTAGGGATATTATCTGTTATATTTAATTTCAGTAATGCAAGAGATGTCAACACTCAGAGCTCCTCATAAAAACAATAATTAAAGTATAAAATGTAGAATCTGTTTTGTTTAGGGTTACAGCTGTTTCTTGGTAAAGGTTGAGTTTTAGATGGGGGAAGTGTTTAGGTTGCTTTTCCTTATGTAAGATGAAGTGCTCTCTAGTTGGGCGTCTTCAAGAAACCTGGAAGCCTCCAGGATTGCTGAACACATTATTTGTTGTCCTCTAAAGCAAAGGATTTCTCAAAAGAAAATTATTTCAAAAGGAAACGGAAGCCAGATTGATTTCCATTGACCAAATAGGGTACACGCTGACCCACAAAATAAATAATAACTGTTGTGACTTGTAGCCCATTGAATAAAATAAGAATCTATGAGGCTATACTGGTATAAACTGATACAAACAACTAAATAGGCAAGGAAGAAAAGCTCTTCCTTATTGTGCAATGCCAACTAATAAATAAGGCAAGACTGATGGAGCTAGAAACTCACCATTTTGCAATGATCATAATAATTGGTCCTGGCAAGGATCATTAGTGAACACTAGAACTGGCGGAGGGATGTTCACGTAATTTCAAAGTATGTCTCCACAAATTATCAATTGCAAAAAGGGACTTTTCCATGAAGAAATGAAGTGGGCATCACCTTAAACAAATAATCAAAGTTTTGTATCACCCAAATCGGGCAAGCCATTATTGGGTGTCTCCCGGATAGTACTGGGAGGACCACCCGAATGGTATTCCTGTTTTGGGAGCATGTACTCTACCGAATAACTGGCTTGTGCTCTTAAACAATATCAATGCCAAGAAAGACAAAGAAAGGCCAAGACACTGCTCTAGAGAGGACAGCTAAATGCAGTGCATGATCATGAACTGGAATCTGGGCCAGGAAAATAATTGGTATCAAGGACTTCATTGACATGGTTGGCGACATACTTTGACGACAGTTATGCAAGAGAGTGTCCTTGTTCTTGAGAAATATATAACTGGACATTTTAGGGGTGACATCTGTAGTCTGTATCTTAGTCTCAAATGCATGTGAGGGAAGGAGAGAGGAGAAAGGGGGAGGGAGAGAGGGGAGGAGTGAGGGATGGGGAGGCAGGGAGTGAAGGATGAAGGAAGAGGGGGAGGGAGAAAAAGGGAGGAAGGAGGGAGGAGGAGAGTAAGAGTGAGAGACGGGAGTGGGGAGGAAGGGGAAAGGAGAAGGGAAGGTGGGAGAAAGAGAATGAATGAGAGCAAGAATATATAGGAAAGGAAACATTGCCAAGTGTTGCTGGCTGATTGATCTGGTAAAGGGTATAACTCTTCTTGCTATGTTTGGGTAAATCTGAGATTATTTCAGAATAAAACACTAAACAAAAACGCGTTACATAGAGGTGTTTGCAAAGGCTGTTTATCCTGGTTTGGGGGATGGTGATCACCGAGCTGTCTGGAGCCCGAGGGCAGGGGCCACTCTGCTCCTGACCCCACGCCCGGTGCTGAGCCCCGGGCCTGGCCAGAGGAGGCCGTCGTAAATATGTGTTTGCCTGACACATGGCTGCGGGGCCTTGAAGTCACACGAGCTGTGGAATATTGGTCTTTGCACAGTGGCAAATGCCGATCGGGAGTGCCTATTTGACCATGTTCAGGTTCCCTTGCAGCTAGTTCTGGCCACGTGACAAGTTCGTGGTAGCCGGAGGGATGTCAGCAGGATTCTGAAAGGGAGGGTACCTGCTTCTCTGCCCCTTTTCCTCTTTGCTGGTGGGGAATGTGAATGCAATGGTTGAAGGTTGAGACCATCATCTTGGGGGAGCCCTGTGCTAAGGACGGGGTACAGGAGGACAGGCGGCTGGGACCTCGATGCCTGGGAGATGCCACACTAGCCTCCAGCTGCCTGCCCCAGACTTCATGTATGTAAAGAGAAGTAAACGTTCGTTTTCTTTAAACCACTGCTATTTTGCTGTTTCTTTCCTTCAGAATTGAAGCTAATCCTCCAGGATACAGCGCATTCTCTAAGGATCCTCACTCTTGAATTTTTGTTCCTCTGTGGAGCTTTGTATTCCATTTGTTATGTACATACACATTGACTGCAGAAATTCTTCAGCCTTCTTTTCCTTCTTCTTCTTCTTCCTCTTCTTCTTCCCCTCCTCCTCCTCCTCCTTCTTCCTCTTCTCTTTCTCCTTCTCCTCCTTCTCCTTCTTCTCCTTCTTCTCCTTCTTCTCCTTCTTCTTCTTTTTCTTTCTGTTTCCCAGGGTAGAAGTTTTCTTATTCTGAGCGGGATTCTGCTTCTGTCCTTGAGTTGGTGTGTTAGCCTCTGTGGTTTGGGGGACTTCGCGTGCTGAGGGCACCCTCGTTTCTCCTCGGTCATGGCAAACCTTCTCCATTGTGCAAATTGCTAAACTGGTCTGAAAGGATGGCGAGAGCTGGCTTTCCTTGGGAGATTTCTAGTTCTGACAGACCCAGCTGGAGACCGGATGTGCAGAGGTAAGCATCTGCAATAATCAGAAAATAGGAAATTTTAACAATTTCCAGTTGCCAAAAACATTTTGCTTCAGTTGAAGGATTCGGAGCAGGTTCTAAAAGGGATCCTTCTGCCTGGTGAGTTTTGTTAGCAGAGCTTTGTACTTTTTGGAATCCACTCATGTTTTTACTTGTTCAGGGAACGGTTCTTCCTTTGGAACTATTTATTGCCACTAAGGTTTGCGGCGCGTTCGGTCCCACAGATAATAAATGGGTGTGGGTGCCCACAGCACAACATAAATAGAGGAACTGACTTCCCACTTGTTTATTGTTAGACTGGTGTGTAAGCAGCTTAACTCCTCAATTATGTGTGTGTGTTTCTGTGCAGTAGAACTCGGGAACTTGAAAATGGACTCTGTAGGCATCTTGTACGATGTTCACTTGTTTCCTTTTAAGGACTTATTTTTTAGATGCAACGTGAATGAAGATTGTATTGGCTTGTGTAGTTCCCCTGGTTGTGTTATTTCATGATCTGGAGGCTCCGAAATACAGAGAGTGAGTTCCTTCTGGTGGGCTGTATTTACTACTGGCGATCTGGCTAATGGGAGTCTGAGAGATGCCTGATTGTCACTTGAATGTAAAAGATTATATTGGGAATTGCCATGGGTGAGATCTTCTGGCTCTCTAAACTCCACCTAGCCTGGGCAGGAAGCAGTGATGGCTATCGTATGCAAATTTTGATTGCATTCCTACAGAAAAGAGAACAAATCACTTATTTGTCTACGGTCACCTACCTGATGAAGTCCCTGTCACAGAATGGTCTGCAAAACACACCAAAGGAAACACCAAAGGAAACCAACAGCCCGAAAACCTGGAGCCAAAATGTAAAGGGATGCATGAGAAGAAGGACTTAAATATTCCCTGGGCCCAAGTGAGCCTGGTATGATGAGGAAGGGGATGAGCCTGGGAATCAGGATATTTTCATGTGAGTTTCATGGAAGTTTCTGCCCCACTAGGTGGTTTCACTATGACCTTGGGCAAGTCACACAAACTTCTGAGCCTCAGTTTCCTCATTCAGTAAAATGAGTCTAATACTATAGTTCTACATAGTGTAGAAAAAAACTGGAAACTGGAAAATAGGTTCAAGTATTACTTATCAGTCAGCCAGTTAAAGGAGTGGTATTGCCCTCCCTTTGACCTCCAGTGCTGATTTTCCTGGTAGGGGAGCACTGCAGTTTTGTGCCGTAGGTAATTGTTAAGAATTTGTTAGACTCTCTGTATGATCTGCAAAAACAGACTCTGGTTAAAATGAGTAATATTTCCATACCTTCAGGTTATTACTGTTCGTGAAAAGTTTTGAGAGAGAAATTAGGCAAAGCAATTGCCTTTCTTACTTGTCCGTGCATACATATAGAGATACCTGTGGCATTTACCAGGAAGCTTGGGGTGTTACAAGAAGCCTCATTTTCATCTTGGCCCTGCTTGGGATAAAGAGGCACGTGGCTGGGGAGAAGCTTTATGAAGTCGTGTGTTCCAAACTGAACTCAGAGGAAAAGCAGTGCGGGGGACTTAGTCACACAGAAGAGTTTCAAACCACAGGTGGGTTTTTGAGAGTGTTGTCAAGGAGGAGATGCAAGTGCCATAACTAGCTTGGACAGCTCTTTTAAGTGAAATACATGCCTACTGACAGAGATGGGATTTGTTGCACGACAGATCTCTATGTGGGATTTTGACCTTAGACAATTGAAAAACATTCAATTTTTAGTACCTGAGGCTTCTGGTCATGGAATTTTGAGCTTCTCCAGGATGATTTCCCTACCTCTGTAAGCACCAAAGTGGCTAATGCCATGGCAGATCCAGAAGCAAAACACAGATTGGGAGGATTTTGTAGGAAGCTTCTTACAGGAATTTAGAGAACAAAGCCTGGGAAATGAGGTTCTGATGAGGAAGTTGAGAAAGAAAAAGGATATAGTTGCACTTTGAAAAGAGTGGAGAATTGCTTTTGCTGATTAGACGATGTGTTGAGATTACAGGGATGGAAAAGATACCATATCTGTAGTAAATACATTATTTGGGCAACTAAATACAGATCAATGGGAGAGATCTTGGGAGAGGTTGCATAATTTTGATTGAGTTAAAAATGAAGAAATAATGAAGGATTGAATCTTTTTTTTTTTTTCAGAGGTGGTCTGCAGAGTCAGAATTTAGGGAAAGAGGGTCATGAATATTTGTTGGTGAAAATGATCACGCTTAGTAGCTTTGAGGGGATGCCCTTCAGATAGACTTGATTCCTGTGCCCGTTTGCACAGCTGGTTGCGATTGTTTGGGTAACGATAAGAATCAAGGATACTTGGTTCTGTGTTTGAAAAAAAATAATGTTTAGAAGTTTGATTGGGAAGAAAAAAGTTTGAGTGGAAAAAGACTAATGAGTAGAGGTTTTTTAGGATTGTGATGAATGTTTGATAAGGATCCCTGGTTTCTCTGCCTCACACTAAGATCCCAAGTCTCCCTGATCTGGTGGTTAAATGAGGTTGCACTAATTTTCTGTTGAGAACTAGAAAGTAACATATTTTGTTTACACAATTCTGGTTTTTGCTTTATTCTTATGTTTGTATTAGAAATGAGTGATTTAGTCTCAGAGAAAATACACGTGGGGCTTTCTGCCAAAACGCAATGCCAAACGTGAGTTTTGTGATTAAAGTATCCAATATTAATCTTTGCTTGACAAAACCAAATTAAAATCTTTAAACTTTATAAGATCTGAAAAGAAGGCATTATAACTAAAATGTAGGATCTAGGAAAAGTTGAGAGTTGTTGAATTGGGCTTTGACCAGTATAGATGTGACCTTGATCTTGTAAAAAGAAAAGTTCTCTTGGTATTGGAGGAATGCAGATAAAGGTGATTATAATTATGATTAATACTGAGCCTCCTTGTTTGATTGTTGTCCTTGGGGGGTGGGATTTGCACTGAGGCCAATATTTTGTTCCATTCTTGTTTTTAATTTCTGGGCTTTAATATCCAAATACTGCATTATCTGTAGAATGTTAGCCACAGAAATACAAAGGTGATATTCATGTATTGAGTCAATAAATGTTTATTGAGCACCTACTATGAGCCAGGTACTATGCTGGGCATTGTCTTTGTCTTCTGGAAGCTCATAGTCTTGAGAACATAATAGACATAGGACATGTAATTAAGGCACAGTGCAATGGTACTATAATCCAATAGAGAGGGGCAGTTGTGAGCCTTGTCCTAGATGGGAACCCTTCACAGAGGAGGGGATGTAAGCTATTTAAGGATGAATAGACATTGGGTAGGTAGAGAGGTTTACCCTTGGCATAGACAGGAGCATATGCAGAGCTGGGAACTTGGGCTTGTCCAGACGAGAGTGAGCACACCATGAGAGGCGGGAAGGGTGGGGTGGGGTTACTGGGGTGAAGGAATGTGGAAGCTCACATGTAGCTGAGGCTTGATTGGGAAGGAAGGGTCTCATATGGGCTATTTCGGAGCTCTTTTCAGGGCTCCCTCTTTTACGCACTGGGAACCGCCCTGGCAGCTTACAGGAGATGAAGGATGCAGATGTATTGGTTTTAGGAATATTATTCTGGCAGTGACATAGAAGATGAATTAAAAGCAGGGAAAATGAGGAGGCTGTTGGAGATGGTGCAGAAAAAAGGTGATGAAGATATCATGCCAGACAGTGGCTGTTGGGGGTGAAGAGGTGGCAGGAGGTGTGGGTGACGGTTAGGCAGAATGGATTGGCAGCAGGTTAGGGCGGAAAGAGAATGTGAAGCATGATATCGAGGTTTCCAGTCGGGGCAGCTGAGTGGAGCGTCACACTAGGTATGGAGGCTGCTGGGAACGGTAATAGAGGGGGCATATTTCAGGTGGCAGTGGGATAGGGTGGGGGCAGAATCACGAGCTGTCCCTTCAGACCTGTAACTATTTTTGCTGTGGGTACACAGTTCTGGTTGTTATGTGGAATACGTGAGTCACAGCAAGTGGTGTGAGTTTTGATTTTAGCTGGCCTCTAATTAGGCAGAACAGGAAAACTATATTTTAGGTGTTGGATTAGATTTTTTCCCACCTCATGATCTAAAGGCAGAGAGCTCCGCCTTTAAAAATAACTATTTACTGGGACGCCTGGGTGGCTCAGTGGGTTAGAGCCTCTGCCTTCGGCTCGGGTCATGGTCTCGGGGTCCTGGGATCAAGTCCCGCATCGGGCTCTCTGCTCAGCGGAGGGCCTGCTTTCCCCTCTCTCTCTGCCTGCCTCTCTGCCTATTTGTGATCCCTCTCCTCTCTGTCAAAGTAAATAAATAAAATCTTTAAAAAAATAACTATTTACTGAACAATAACTCTGTACCTGCTATTGTGCTAAGGAGGTACCTGTTGTTACAGATATTTTATAGTCAAGGAAACAGATGATTATAGAGGTTAAGAGTTTGCCAAAAGTGGTAAAGATGGAATCAAACCAGGTCTGTATTACATGAAAACATATTCTTATATTTGATTTTTGAAAAATTATAACTCTTATGGGAAAATTATTGAAAAAAATAAGAAGATTCTACTTTAACTGCAGCAGGTACATTGTAAGGTAGTTTGGTTTTTATTTGGACATTTAGGCCAGTTATTAAAACTTTTCTGCCCTTCTGAGAAAAATAAAACTTGATTTATGCATGCTGTGAATTTTGTACTACTTAAAAGCTCACCAACTCCTCAGAATAAATATAGTTTGAGTATCTTTTAGAATTATACTGGAAGAACTGGACATCTTGAAAACCTTTGCTCATGTAAAGATTGATTTTTTCCTTCTGGTTTATTTGTGCAAAATTCTGATATTCTGTGGCTAGGTAAGCAGTATTTTGTAGGCTTTATTTCTGGGTAAAATATTTTTTTTTCCTTTGACTGAGGGCAAATCTGAAATACCCATCCTACCAAAGAATAAAAACCAAGCCTCTGCATGTTCAAGGTGATTACTCAGTAACTTACCAGCTTTTTAAAGCAAAAAATCAACATTCTTGTTACCAGAGAATGACAGCAGAATTCAGAGTCCTAAAATGTGTCATCTAATATGTTCAGTGTAAAAGAAAAATATCTGGCAGGAAAATGTAATATATAGCCAAGAGTAAAGGAGTCAATAAAAACAGACCCCAAGAAGATTCAGATGTTGGAATAGTAGGAGAACACTTTAAAGTAGCTACTACAAATATGTTTAAAGAATGAAAGTTTTTTTTATAAGGAGTGAACAATAGAGAATCTCATTAGGGAAATGGCAACTGTACATAGAACCAAATGGAAACTCTAGAACTAAAAAGTGAAATATCTAAAATGGAAAATTTTTGCTCTATGGACTTACCAACAGATAGAAGAAGGAAGAAGAAAGAGTCAGTGAACTTGAAAACAGACCAGTAGGTATTAATCTGTTTACAGTTCCAAGAAACTTAGCAAATCCCAGGTAGGAGAAATCCAAAGAAAACTACACTTAGGCAAACGAGAGTCAAAATGCTGAAAATCAAAATCATGAGAACGATCATGAAAACAACTCTAGAAAAGCAATCCATTACATAAAGGGGACTGTGCTATGAATGATCACTGATTTCTTATCAGAAATAATGAAGTGAAGGAGACTGTGGCAATGACTTCTTTTAAGTATTGAAAGAAAAGAGTAATCTGTCAACCCAGATCTTATATCTGGGGGAGATATACTATGAACAGGAAAACAGGATTTTCTGATTTTTTGCTTACTAATAATTTGTGAACCTCTGAGCTGAACAAAGTTAAACAGGTCTGTACTTTACAACTCAGTAAATTGAGAAGTTCTATGGAAAGGGTATCACATTCACCAGTTTCCAAGCTTTTTTTTTTTTAATATCATATATCATTTCTTCACAGGATGTCTTAGGGGAATAGCTTTATTTATAAAACGTTCTGGAATTAGGAAGTTTCAGGAATGGAATTTGATACTACTTACTATTCATTTTTATGTCCAGGATGTCTCCAGGATGAAGTGATTTGGGGAAATAATTGGCAGTTTATCTGTATCTGTAGCAATGAAATGGTGAAGTCTTACCTACCTTGCATTTTTTTTTCCTTCTAATAACATATTTTTAGGTTGAATGGCTTTGAGTTGTTGCCAGGTGAAATACTGTCCAGCAGGGCTAAATTGTTCAGTGTTGCCTCTTTAGTCTAGATGAAAATAGAACTCCCACCTAGAGTTCCCAGGGCATATTTTAAGAGTACAGTAGTGCCAGGAATATAGGTTGAGTTGGATTGCAATGCAATTGCTACCTTTTTTGTCTCTGTCTTATGAGTGCTTACCTGTGCCCTTATGTGCACTTTAATCATAAAGTGTTTTAAATTAATGCTACAAAAAATGCAATTTGTATAAAGGTAGTCAGAACTACATTATAAATGACGTAAGCCATTTAGTTCAAATGAAGTTTCAGCTTCTTGAAATAATTCATCAAAGGATCAAGTGACTTAGGTTTCATTGTTACAGAGCAACATGACCTTCTCTTTGAATTCACAAGGTTTGTTTTGAATTTGTTGCTTGTCCTCCTCTCCTATTTCTCAGTCTAGTTCTAGGAGTCTAACATATCCCCTTTCCATGGTTGAGTTTGAACCCTCCCATGGACCACACTGAGTGTCTTCCATTGCATTGGCATTGGTTGACAAAAGGGTTTGCATTTGTTTTTTTGCTTGTGGCTGTTAAGGAGATGATGCAAATTCATGTCCTGTTCTCTCTTTTGTTTTCTCCAGAAATGAGTCAGTCTCAGTCTCTTTTCCCTCTAAATCAGAGATGCCTAAGTACAGAATAAACTTCTAGAGCAGTGGTTCTCCAATTGGTCATCTCCAGATCTTCAGCGCCAATCACTTGGACACTTGGTAGAAATAGAAGGTATTGGCCCTCCCATGGATTTACTGAATTTGACACCCTGCAGGGGGGCCCGGCCATCCATATTTTCACAAGCTCTCCCAGTGATTCTGAGCCTCGCTGACGTTTGGGAACCACTACTCTACATTAAGGAAACATTTTGAAATAGTTTTTCTGTCAACAACAAAAGTAAAGCAGAACCCAAGAGTTCTTGGTGGTGGTAGTGATGGGTTGTTGGATGAGTTCCTTTCAAGCCAATTGAAACACTTTAAATAATAACACTAAATTAGTGGTAATAAGAAAGAAACAACAGAAACTAATATTTACAGCACATTTTTCTGTGGGCCAAGCTCTTTGCATGCCTTACCTCCACTAATTATTACAATATGCCTGAGGTCAATACTGATGTGATTGCTGTTTTTTAGTGAAGAAACAGGTTTAGGGAAGAAGTTGGCCAAGGCTGAGATATTCAGTAGGACAGCCGGGATTATGATGCTGGTCAGACTAGCACAACAGTGTCACAGCCCACTTGGTAATGCTGTCTGAGACTTCGGGCAATGCCTCTCCCCCCGGTCCGAGCCCGTATCTCCCCGCGAGGCTAGAGACCTATTTGTAAGTGCAGGAAGTGGAGCCAAAGTTCATGTCGTTACAGATAAGCTCATGTCTTACTTACTCATTTGTGATTTGCCCCCTCTCCCAGATTAATATCCAGAGCTACTTTGATTAAGTCGAGCGAATGTGGCAAACACATTCTTAGAGTCTGTTTTCTTTCAAAAGTTGATCTCATTCTGGAAGTAACCAATTCACTGACCTTTTATCTTTGGGCTCTAGTTTGTGGTTTTTGAAGCTTTCCAAGACCAACTGAGCAATGATGTGGTTTGGCATTTTAAACAGTTAATACAGTATCAAGCTGGATGGTTTTGAAAGCAATCAATGCTTGAATGAAGTCCTTATCCTACTAAGTCATGTTCCCCCTTTCTAAAAAAACTTTATTAGATGATTAGAGGCAGCCCTTCAAATTCCGTTCCTGGTAAATTGAGGGATTTATTTTACCTCCAAGATAGTTTTGTTTTCTTGACCAACAAGGAAATAGAATGTTTTAAAGAAGACAAGCTGTATTAAATGGAGAGAAAAGGGCTCTCCAAATTGAAATTCAATATCATCATTTTTTAACATGAAAGCAAGAACTCAAATGAGCCTTCAAAGTTACTAATTAATTTGACGCTAGCTCCACCCCTCCACCATGTAGCTTCTATTTAGTAGAGGAGTCTAAAAGAAGGGCATTAATTAAAATGGGAATGATTAATTTTGTTTTGTGTAAGTCAGAATAAATTAATTCCAATGTCAGTATGAATTAACTCCAGTGTTAATAATTCCATAGACCTCCTTTCCGTGGTTTGCTTCAGTAATTGAGAGTTTATCAGACATTCCTAAGGGTTCAGAAAGCCTTTGTGTAGGGGACTGGGGGGGTGAAGGTGGCCTAAAGGACATATAAGTGTATAGATATTTAAGAAATGTCAGTTATACTTCAAATGCTTATTTATGTTAGGTTAGCTTTTAGTTTTAAGCAAAATACCCGTTCAGAATGATAAAAGTTTCTCCTTCTTTCTCTCCCACTGCATCTAGGTACATTTCTCTCTTCCGTTCTTAAAGCACACACAGGTGGAAACTCCTTTGCCCTTGCCTGAGACCCAAAGACTGTTCTTTTTTTTTTCTGTTGCACAAAGTGGGTCCTTGCAAATTATTTCTCCATCTCTAATCAAAACCATGTACTACTTAGAGAATAATGTTTGGTAGGGCAGTTTGGTATGATGGTATTTTTAGGGGACACTCTTAAATGAATGAAAATGGTAAGCGGAAATGTTCATATAACATGTGTTTCCTTTTTTTTTCTTTTTCACCCATTCAGAACGGTAGTGCTCTTTTTATGGGTTGACTATTTGCTCTGCAAAACTGACAAATGCTGGTGACTGAATATTTTCTCCTAAATCCTTTAATGTATTCACAGAATGAGTAAAAGTTTAGAATTGGTTTCTGTTATTGTTCTCTGGATGTAAAGGGATTCCTTAGTTCCCGCACTGGATAATTTTCTTACACAGGACCTACCACCAAGTTCTATTTGTATTAATATCTTAGTATTAAGGTGAGATTTCACAGTATTTCAAAAACACATGCATCGTGATCTGTATCAGGGCTCAGCAGTTTGTGTGTGTGTGTTTGCCAAGGGCAGGACAGTATTTTAGGTTTTGTAGAACATACTCGGTTGTAGCTACTCCGAGGTAGTGTGAAAACAGCTGTAGACAGTACCTACAAACAGACACGGTTGGGTTTCAATAAAACTTTATATGTAACAACACACCATGGATTGATTTGTTCTGGGCTGTCGATGCATCTGTCCTCTCTGTTTTTCCTGCAGTTCAGCCTGTTGGCCCATTGCTTCTCCTGGAAGAGGAACATGTGATTTCCTTCTTCCCTATCCTTGCTCCAGATGTCCCTCTACTCCAAATGCTATCTTATCTGTTCAGGGAGAATGCCGCTCCTAGGGTGTGAAAGTGACCTGACTGTAGCCTCCACTTCTCACCGATGACCAAGGTTTATGCCGTTGGTTGCTCATCTGCACTTCTCCTTCCTCCTTTACCTCTCCAGGAAGGGCCCTCCTGAAGTTGCCTGGCTAGTAGTAAAAGGTGACCTTCTCAGATAAAAGAGGCTGTTCCTCAGTAAGGAGAGAAGCAGAGGTTGTGCTCTCAGACCCGGCAGGGCTTATGAGAGGACCATCTCTGTGGAGCTCCGACTGACTGCTCTATCTGCAAATGGCGTCTCCCTGCCCCTCTGAATCCCCCAGAAGTTTTTGGACCTACCTTCCTAAGATGCCTCCTGCTTCTCCTTCCTCTTTCTTTTGTTACTTGCCTTTCTCTGGGGTGAGTTTATGTTAAGGAGACCTCTGATGTTAAAAGAGGGTCTCATTCTTAGAAGTTTATTCCTGAATTGACCCCTGTCTACATGTACATGGTTTTCTTAAAAGCTGACACACATTACTAATTTGTTCTTAGAGTACGTTGTTTACAGCCTTGTTCAGGTCCTGCGTGGGATGATAGGCTATCATCAGCTCTCATGGAGCCTTGTCGCAAGATGATATTCAGATCTTTTGCTCCAAAATACAGGCTTTGGTTTTCCACTCCATTGAAGAACAGACTTTGCCACAAACTGCTTCTTATGTGTAACCAACCATGAGACCTTGTATTCTTGCCCTCTGGATGCCTGCAAGCCATCACATTGACTCTCTTTTCATGGAAACCCTTCTAGTCTGGGCTTCCTTGGCTCAAACTGCAGTGGCTCTTAGCCACTTTCCCCAAATGATTTTAATCGCACATCCCTGCAGGCCCATCCATTTGAAGTAGCTCAGAGGATTGCAGGGTCACTGTCACGACTGTATCCACTTACTGAGGCACAATGACAGGACCGGCCAGTTATCGGAACAGTGGAGGAAAACAACAACGCCTGTGTTCCAGGGTCTATGTCATGGATGAATACCAACATTTAAAAAAAAAAAAAAAAGAAAGGAAGGAAGTGTTTAAAAGTCAGGAAAAAAAATCAGTGAAAATAAATCTTAAATTTCAAATGAAAGAAAATTATGAATGTATTACAAAATACTCATCTGGCTGCTGTTGCTTCTACTGCATCCTTCCTTCCTGCCATGTCTCCCCAGAAGCTGCTGCCTTCCGACTGCCCGGTCTGTGGACCTCAGGACTTCCTGCAGTTTTGCTGCCCTGAGTGCAGCTTTCAGAACCACGAACTTTGGGCAGCTCCTCTGCTCTGCCTGCTGCTTCCAGGAGGGTGGTGGCAGTTCTGATTTATTTCTCCTCCTGAATTCAGTCTTATCTTTGCATTTGATCTTCTCCAGTGGACAGACTCACTGCTTCTGAGGGCTCCTCCTGCCACTGGCGTCAGCCTATTCATGAGGAAGGGTCGGGGGAGCAGAGTGGTCAAGAAAAACTGAGAATGCCTAGGGGGAGGGAGGCTGAAAGCCCGGGGGTCGCGGGAGGAGGAGGAAGGCAGCTGTTGGTCAGAGTATGAAATAACAGCATCATAACTGGCATTTCAGCCCTTAAAATAATGCATGGCATACTGGGTGACGAGGATGCAGGAAATTGGACTTGCCATCTCTTACGTCAAGATAACAGTTAATATTTATTGAGCGTTGTTACATGTCAGACACTGTGCTAGGTACTTGGAATACCCAATCTCTTGTAATAATGGTTTTTCAAAATAGGTGTTTGTTTGACAATGAAATGGGCATCAGAAATTTCCAGGCTTGCTTGCTTGCTTGGTCCTGTGAGTTTGCTGTTCAGGGAGAAGTGAGCAGGCTGAACGCACCCCCACCACCCCCGCAATGTCCACACCCTAATACTCAAAACTGGAATGTGTTATATGTGTTAGATTCCTCCTGCTGCTGTAAGAAAGTAGCTCATATTTAGTGACTTGAAACAACACAGGCTATCTTACTGTTCTGGAGATCAGAAGTCCAAAATAGGTTTCGCTGGGCTTAGATTAAGGTGTTCCTAGGGTCGACTTCCTTCACAGGCCCAAAGGGAGAGTCTGTTTCCTTGCTTGTTCCAGCTTCTAGAGATTTCTTGTATTCTTTGGCTTGTGGCTCCTTTCTACCTTCAACGGCTGGTCAGATCTTTCTTCTTTCTCACACTGCATCACTGACACTGACTCTTCTTCCTCTTTCCTTCACATTTAAAAGAGCCTTGCAGTGACATTGAGTTCATCTGAATAACCCAGGAGTTCATCTGAATAACCCAGGATAATTTCTCTGCTTTATTTTTTTTTTTTTAAGATTTTATTTATTTATTTGATGGAGAGAGAGATCACAAGTAGGCAGAGAGAGAAGGGGAAGCAGGCTCCCTGTTGAGCAGATAGTCCCATTCGGGGTTCAATCCCCAGACCCTTGAGATCATGACCTGAGCTGAAGGCAGAGGCTTTAACCCACTGAGCCACCCAGGCGCCCCAATTTCTCTGCTTTAAAGTCAGCTGATTAGTGACGTTAACTCCCCCCTTGCATTGTGATATAACATAGCCATAGGTTCTCAGGATTAGGATGTGGATATCTTTGGTGGGGGAGCATTATACTGCCCACCACAGTACATTATATGGCAAAAGGAACTTTGCAGATATAATTAAGGTTATGAACCTTAAAATAGATTGATTATCCTGGATCATCCAGATGGGGCCCACTGAACCAAATGAGCCCTTAAAAGCAGAGGCTGGAGTCAGAGAGATGTGGCAGAAAAGAACATGGTGGGGCGCCTGGGTGGCTCAGTGGGTTAAAGCCTCTGCCTTCGGCTCAGGTCCTGATCTCAGGGTCCTGGGATTGAGCCCTGCATCGGGCTCTCTGCTCGGCAGGGAGGCTGCTTCCTCCTCTCTCTCTCCCTGCCTCTCTGCCTACTTGTGATCTCTCTCACTCTCTCTGTCAAATAAATAAATAAAATCTTAAAAAAAATAAAATAAAAAAAAAGAAAGGAACATGGTTTCTGCTTCTGATTAACTGTGCACGGTGCTACTGGGTGAATCCTGTTTTGCCCAAGGACTACAGTAGTTCTCCTTTGTCCCTCCTGCAAGCTTCAAGTCCAGCTTCCAGATCCAGCAGTTAAAGCTCATCTGTCCAAATTTGGATCCTATATTTGATGTCTAGCCAGTCTTCCTGCTATGTTTCTTTCCGGGTCCCCCTAGGCTTTACGGTCTTGCACTATTCTTTGCCTTGGTAACTTGTCTTTCCTTAATGTCTCAAATTCTTCCTCATCTTTCAAAGGTAAATTCAAGTCACTTTTCCCGTGAAGTAGTGGCATCTCTGGCCAATATGCCTGTTTCTCCCCATAGCATTTATCATCTTTGACACATAGTGTTCCACTTATTTATTAGGCATCATACATTATTTTCTGGATGTTTCTCACATAAGACTCAGTCCTCCAAGGTACATCTTCTTGAGAGTAAAATCTCCCAACACAGTGCGTCATGGTTAATACTCAATGAATGTTTAATGAATGACTAACTAAAAGTGCTACTGGGGCGCCTGGGTGACTCATTAAATGTCTGCCTTCGGCCTGGATCTTGATCCCAGGGTCCTGGGATTGAGTCCCTCATTGGGCTCCCTGCTCAGTGGGAGGCCTGCTTCTCCCTCCCTCCCTCCCTCCGTCCCTCTGCCTACTTATGTTCCCTCTCTCGCTATCTCGCTATCAAAAAAATAAACAAAACCTTTTAAAAAAATAAAAGTGATTCTATAGAAATAAATGAAGCATATGCTTGGTGGGAGAGGTTTCCTTATTGTACAATAATCATCAAAAAGGTAGCACACTGGGTACTTTTGGTCACCAGGACTTTCAGACCTCTTCTTTTCTCTTTTCTTTTCTTTTCTTTTCTTTTCTTTTCTTTTCTTTTCTTTTCTTTTCTTTTCTTTTCTTTTCTTTTCTTTTCTTTTCTTTTAACTTATTTATGTGAGAGAGAGAGAGAGAGACTGACTGTGTGTGTATGTGAGCTGGGGAGGGACAGAGGAAGAGAGAGAGGGACAAGCAAACTCCCGGCTGAGTGTGGAGCCCAATGCAGGGCTGGATCTCACGACCTTGAGACTGAGACCTGAGCTGAAACCAAGAGTCAGTTGCTTAACTGACAGAACCACCCAGGCGCCCCAGATCTTCTATATCTATAATTCTTTTTCTCATCTTGGTTCCCATCTCTGTCACCCCCGCACCCAGCCTGCTTGTGTACATCTAGAATTAGTAAGTGGTTCGAAAACGCCCTGTGATAGCCTGCCAGCTGGCTCGCCACCCTCTGAACATTCCCGTATTACAAAAGCTACGATTCTCACCCTCTTGCTCTCCCTGCACATCCAAAATCCCTCATTCCAGCTTTGAGCAAGTAATCTGATTAGAATAATTTACATTATATAATGAAAAACTGATAGACAGTTTTGACTGCTTTGGTTTTTTGTTTTGTAACAAAGATCTTATTTTAAAGATTTAACTGAGAGATTGTGGTTTGTGAAGAAATCCACTACCTTCTCTCTTTGCCCTTCCTGTTCATGCGAGATTCTTGGCGTTTCCCGTCTGAACGCTTATAGCTCAGCTGTATCAGTAAACGAAATGCACATTTGTTTCAGGGACCATATTATGATATCGAAAAGCAGATTTAATAAACATCTCCTCAGTCTCAATTCAGAGTGCTTTTTTGCCACTTCGGTCTGCATTTCATACTTCATGTACTTTTCCCAGCAGTTTCTTACTTACAAGTGCGAGTAGATATACACACATACATGTGAACTATATATCTGCATGTTTATATATTTTGGTAGAATGTAGATGGATGAGGTTTGAATGGGTGGGAGAGATTAGGAGGCACAGTCTCTGGCTTCCATCTCTGTCCATAGGTGAGGAGGCTGAAGAGGAGTCGTGGGAAGTGGGTCATAGAAAATGGCGCCCCCCATCTGGAATGTTGAGACCCATTGGTGACAACATACATTATAAAACCATGCATATGGGGGAGAACTGACCTAGGTTTGGAAACTCTGGTACAGCTGCAAGCATGCTGCTTCGGAGCCACACACATTTGGGTTTGTTTCTGGCTGTGTTACTTGATCAGCCTTGGGCGGATTTCTCTGATTGCGTCAGCACCATTGTCTTCATCCATGAAATGGGGCTAGTAATACTTGCCTGGAAGGGTTAAAGAGTGTACACATTAAATACTGTGGACATGGTAGGTATTAAGTAGTTGGTAGACCGTAGTTTTGTCTCGAAGCCTGAGGTGACATATTCATGTGATGCTATATTCCCAGGAGGAGTGGGGATCCAAATGGGTGAATTACCTAGAAGGCCAAATTTGGGGCTTGGAGGAGAATTTTCCATAGACCAAAAGGAAGAATATGAGTTCGTTGGGCTAGGGACTGTGTGCTTCACTTGAGCTGAGCATTCTGCTTTGACCTCATTGGTGGGCAGTCCACCAAGACGCCCCTGGTCCTCTAACCCATGGTCTAGCCAAACAGGTGGGCCAATGTGTGGATGTTGTACATTGTTCTGACCCTTGGTTGTTGGGTTTCTGCTGGAACACTGTGTGTGCAAAACTCGGGGCCTCACATGGCTGTGATCCTCCATTGTTGGCAGCCCTTGTTAACAAGAGAAGGTGAATGTAGTGATTTCCATGATTGTCTTATGAGGAGATCCCGATGAGACTTTTTAGTCTAACAAACCCTGCTAAGGGTTATTAAGAGAAACAAATCAAGAGAAATGATAGTACATTTAATGCATATGTAAATATGCACAGGAAGGTATACATATATACATATTTATTTATGTTTCTAGAGAGTATATGTTTGTATGTAGAAAATGTATCTCTTTGGGAATTATAGTGTGGTGTATTTTTGAAAAATAGACTGTAATTCAATATAAAAAGTGAAGAAATGAACTTTTTTTATCCCCAGTGACTCACACAAAGCTTCACAAGCAGATATTACAAAGCCCCAAGGGCAGCAATAAATTCCTCTTATTGATTTAAATCCAATTAGGGTCCAAGCTTGTGAAACAAATGTTGAAATCGTATGGCTGACAAACCAGATAAACTTAAGGGAGCTTTATACCAAAGGGGCTTATAGAAGTTATTCACAGAGAAACTTCCAATTGTAAAAGAGATAAACAAGCTTTGGATTTGAGTGGTGTTTAATCTGAGTATGTGGTGAGGGCCAAGAAGGGTTCATATCGCAAAATGTAGGGCTTACTCAAGAATTTCAGTGCTTTAAAATCCTAGTGGTCTCTACTTCACTGATCAAGGTTTATTATTTTAGTCTACCTTCCTTCCTTGTCTCCCTCTCTCCCTCTCTCCCTCCTTCCCTCCTTCCTTCCGCCCACCCACCCACCTTCTTTTTTCTTTCTAATAACGAAGTGCAATATGGTATCTGCTTTTGGTATCAAATTATAATTCTAAACACCTTTCTTTCCTGCAGACCAGTGTAAAATTCCTTGACCTGTATTAGACATGATTATTCTCTTTTAGATTGGCACCACTTTCTGGCCAAGGTTAAACATTGCAATTACTCAGAGAAGTGTATAAGCAATGAATTAAAATGTTAAAAACGTAGCAAATAATTTTGGTGCACTGAGATAGTTGTGTCACTTCATAAATCCTTCATAGGTCCTGCTCCAAGCATGCCTTGTGTCTTTTATAAAAGTCTTAATAGGTACCATATGTGTAAATAGAAGAGCTAAATAAACCTTTATAGATCACCTGGGTGAGATTATTGAATAAGACATCTGCTTTAAGCCAAGTTCAGATGCGCTCTTTGCAGGTTCAGCATGTCATGATAGAGCCTACATGAAACAATGAGGGCTTATTTTTGAAAAAAAATTTTTTAAAGATTTTATTTATTTATTTGTCAGAGAGAGAGAGCACAAGCAGGCAGAGTGAGAGGAAGAAGAAAGCTCCCTGCAAGGAGCCAGATGTGAGACTCGATCCCAGGACCCTTGGGATCATGACCTGAGCCAAAGGCAGCTGCTTAACCAACTGAGCCACCTAGGCATCCCTATTTTTGAAATTTTAAAGGTGAACTAAAGCTCCACCCAAAAAAGAGGAACATATGGAAGAAGTCAGGTGGTAAATAAAAGATGCCTACCTGAAAATCTGTGGCTATTCTACATTTGAGTTGACTGTCTGGTAAAACATTTTGATATGAAGAAAAATACGTAACAATTTATTTATCACCACACACTGACTATAACATTGCTTTTAAACATTCCCTTTGAATGGCACAATGCAGGGATATCCAATCACCTTGCAAGTTGGGGTAAAAATAAATGTGATGCATGGCTACAAAAAACGCAATGCAGTGTGAAATCTAGGAGGCCATAGTGGCCTCAAGGTTAGCTTTTTTTTTTTTTTTAAAGATTTGTTTATTTATTTGACAGAGAGAGAGATCACAAGTAGGCAGAGAGGCAGGCAGAGAGAGAGGGGGAAGCAGGCTCCCTGCTGAGCAAAGAGCACGATGCGGGGCTCAATCCCAGGACCCTGAGATCATGATCTGAGCCGAAGGCAGAGGCTTTAACCCACTGAGCCACCCAGGCGCCCCTCTAATTAGCTAATAAGGTTAGCTTATTGGCAGCATTCCAAGGTGAGGGGGTACTGTTGGAGAAAGGATGTGTTCCAGAGCAAATGTGGTTTTTATTGCTGATCGATCATTCATTCATTCATTCATTCATTCAGAAATCATTCTGAATGTGAGTCACAGACTTTACTAAGTAAACACAGAAAATTAGTGATGACCTTAAGCTATCCTAGATGACATTGAGACTAGGTTGAAAAGGGAAGTCAGCAGGCCATTTCTCTGCTATTCCACTTTGATGAGACTCCAAGCCATTAGCTTCCAGAGTGCTGGTGTTTCTCTAAGATAAGGTGTATTTCTTATGTAATTTCTAATGTAAAGGACCAACAAGGGGTAAGTTCTCTCCTCCAGAATTATATTTTTAACAGGCTTCAAAATTCCTGTTTTTCATAAGCCTGAGATATTTCTCATGGTAAAATTTCAGGCACTAACAAATTGTATTCCTGTGTATAAAGGGATCTTAACCATTCATCTCTAAGATCATTTTTGGAAAACGACTACCAGCATGGTCTTAACAGATACTTTTTTGTTTAAATATGAAAAAGTGTGAAAATCTCTATCCACATATGTTTCCTGGATGTTTATAAATTGCATATATAGACACATAAAAGGAGCATGTTCTCTTTAAAGGACATTTTTAAAGCAGAAAACTTATCCATATAGTCATACTCAAAGACATTTGTTAAAACTCCTCAGTGTATTACCATTAGATCTATAATTTATCATACTTTTTTTAAAAAAAGATTTTACTTATTTAGAGAGAGAGTGACTGTGTGCTAGCATGGCTGTGAATAGAGGGAAGGGTAGAGGGATAGAAAGAACTCAAGCAGACTCTCCACTGAGCTTGGAGCCCGAGGCAGGGATCGATCTTAGGACCCTGGGATCATGACCTGAGCCAAAATCAAGAGTTGGACACTTAACTGACTGAGCCACCCAGTTGCCCTATCACCATACTTCAAAAATACTTTTTATATTTGCTATATATATGCACATATTAAATAGTAACTATAAAATTTAATCAAATCTTTTTGTGATTATGTTATCTGTTTAAATATAGGGACTATGGAATGTAAGTAAACATGGACATAAATTCCTATGAACAGTTAGATTGTTCTGGACTTAATGATTCCAATGATCTGGATGATCTTAGATCTTGGAATGCTTGACTCACAGACAGACCCTCACCACTATAGATAAGGATGGCAACAGGAATATGACTGCTTCTAATGGAAACGCTTCTAATAGTGGCTTCAACGGGAGGGATACAGCTTCTCATGTGACAAGTGTAGGCATGAGTGATTGCTGGTATTGGTTTGGTTAGCTCCTCAAATAAGCCATCAAAAATGCAGGTTCTTTCTGTCTTTCTAGTCTTATTGAACTTGGTGTGTTGACTTTCATCCTCATGTGTTTGCCTTTTGGTTGAAAGATGGGTGCTACAACCCTAAGTCATCATATTGATGGTCAAAGATGAAGAAGGCAAAAGGTGCACTTTATGTGAAAATAAAAGGTTCCCCAGATATAAACAGAGTTCTGCTTATAGCCCATGGTCAATCATTGTATCACAAAGCCTGCCAACGCTATCTACCATTTTTGGCCTCTGAAGAGGAGAGCTGGGGTGAAGGGAAATGCATAATCGCTGCCACCAACAGAGTCTGCAGCATCAATAACGTGTAATTGCTGCTGCCGAGCTGCCATCAGTGAAGATGTAGATGTGCATAGTGCATTGGATGAAGTAGGTTGACCCAAGGTTGTCCCACAGAACTTTCTGTGATGATGAAAATGTTCAGTCATGTGTGTTGTCCAGTACTGTAGTTACTGACCACACGTGACTATTGAGCCCTTGAAATGTGGTTATTGTGACCGAGGAACTGATTTTATCAAACATGTTTATTATTATTTTTTACTTTTAAGTTTTAAAGGTTTTAAAAAATATTTATTTATTTATTTATTTATTTTAGAGAGAGTGCACGCACGTGCACACATGCATGAGCAAGTGGGAGGGGGGAGGCAGAGGGAGGGGAGAGAGAGAATTTTAAGCAGACTTCATGCCCAGTGTGGAGCCCAAGGTGGGGCTCAATCCAACAACCCTGAGATCATGACCTGAGCTGAAACCAAGAGTCAGACACTTAACCAACTGAGGCACCCAGGTGCCCCAGATGTGTTTAATTTTGATGAATTTAAATGGAAATAGTCATATGTGACTAGGTTAGTGCCTACCATGCTCGGCAACACAACTTTGAACATTAGACCTATTTAAGTGATTCAAGTGATTTTTAAGGAGCAGTGTTGATATTTGAAAGATCAAGTCCTTTTGTGGTAAGTGTGGTTTCATAAAAATGGTTATTTCCTCATGTGTAGGTCTTTATTGTGTGTGTATGTGTTTATTTTTGCTTCATAAAGTCAGCCCAAAGATCAGTTTCTCTGTCCAAGCATGGATTTCTTTGTAGGAAAATTTCTGTTCTGGAGATTATTCTTTCATCATTAAAAAAATATGACACCACTGCAAATTAAAAAAAATAAAATTCAAAACATGCTGTTTTTGTCTACATCAGCACTCTTGCAGTAACTGTGGAAAAAAAATGATCCCTAAAGAGGTTCATTCTAATAGTTTAGCTCCTGTTATCCACTATGTATGAACTGAAAATGTGTCTCCTCCCAGCCCGAAATGGTCCCAGATTTTGAAATAAGTGAGTTTATTTTGGATTTAATTAACTGGCAAGTTTCATGAGAAAGAAGTATCAGAGAAGACCAGGGAATTTTCAGTATTAGGAGTCCTCCCTGTTTTCCTCGTACATGTGGGTGTTGGTGAACATTCTGGCAGTGCTCTTTGGCCAAAGCCCTGATGGGATGAACTTGTCCAAGCTGGAAGAGTGCAGACCTCAAATGTGCTAATAGGAACCATCACTGGCTTGTGGGGTCTAGAATCTTGGGTGGGGTCCCTTGGATTGGAGGGGTGTCATCAGTGCTCGGTTCTGTCAGGAGATGTGACAGCAGCAGTTCTATTTATCCTACAGATTAGCAGGTTCTTATTACTTTGAGGTTCAACAACAATGCGTCCTTTGCTTTCTGTGACTTTGAGAACACAAGTAACGGAATCCTAGGATGTGAAATTCTTAAAAGCAACCGTTGAACTCATTCCAAAAAGTTGGGAAGTGTGAGAAGTGATTACGTTTTGACTGGGCCACAGACCTACGTAGGATGTGGACACTGTCACCCACATGTCAGACCTATATGTCCTTGCAGCGCTGTGAAGGGTTTGCATCCTGGCTGAAAAAGATGCCACACTCAAAGGATTAACTGAAGTCACGTGAAGAACAGACTGTCTATTGAAGTGTGAAAAGGTCAGAGTTAAGGGCCTGCACAGGAGAAAATGAAGCACCAGATGCCAGCATCAGTGGGATGGATGCCTTTAGTCCGGAAAAGGGCCCAGTGGAGCCCCTGCCTCAGAAGAGAGGTTGCCAGGTGAGCTGTGTCCATAGGTAGAGGAGAGGATCCACTGTGAAAATCCTGGGTAAGTGAAGAATACAATCCACAGAGGGTAGACAATAGCTCTTGAGGGTCAACGAGAATAACCAACACCTTATGTAGTTTGTCCCATGCTTCTATGTGCACACAGGCTGCCAAGCACTAGTACACACATTTGCTAACTCTGTCCTCACCATGGTCTCCATTTAACTCAGAAGAAGACTGAGCTCAGGGAGCTTATGCAGATTTCCCGGAATCTAACACTTGGTCAGTGACCAAGTCAAGAGTGCGAGCTGTTGTCAGATGCTGACCTCCTGGCTCTTAACTTCTATGCTATGAGAGGGGTTATGGAGATGTAACAGAAGTTGAAGAAATATGGAAACCAAGCCTTATGGCAGCCATCATGATCATAATAATGAGAAGAATGTCCCTGCCTTATATTTCCAGACATCATTACATTCGACCCTTATAATATTCTTGGGAGTTAAAAAGGTTAGGTATTACTATTCTCATTTTACTAATGAAAAATGGCAAAGGTTTAGGCCAAATGACATGCCATAAAATAGTATCTCCGAGCTCGCCTTTGAATATAAGCTTTTAAAAAAATTTCGGAATCCATTAGTGAGGCAAATATACCATGTTGTTAATTAGAAATGCTGGCAACAGGACAGTTTAATTAAATTAAGTCAAAAAAACAATGAAACAAACATCTTATATACATATTCTGCTTAAATATTATGAGCCACTCTTTTATTGTGTCCATATTGAAAAGGCCACAGTGATGGTGCATCATAAAATAAATGGATAAATAACATGTGAATCTAAGATAAGAGGAAGGAAAATAATATTTAAATAAATGTCTATCGATTTCTAAAAAAAAAAAAAAGTTAGTTTAAAATTCATATGGTACACCAAACACCAAAATTAATCCCAGCTAGGCTCCAGAGTTTGATATGAAGGCATAACGTATGGAGAGATGAGCAGGAGATAGTGTAATCTGCAGGGCTGGTCTTGTTGGGTGTTACGATTACCAGATGGCAGATCCAATGTAGGGTCTGTAATTTCCTATCTCACAGATGAGAAAACCGAGGCCCAGAAACCTGTCTTGGTCCAGCCCATGGCAGATGATGGTGCAGCTTAGTGGGGGTGGTGGTGGCTGTGCTCATTGTTCTTACTCCTTGCAGTTAACCATCAAAGGTCTTAGGATCTTCTTCATCCTGACCGTTAGGACACCACGATGTAAGAGATTAGCAGTTTCTTTTCTGGAAAACCTGTTAAGAGTTCCCTAAAACGAACAATCATGTAGCTAAAAGCAAACAGGAAAAGAAACCAGGACCGCATTTGCATGAAATATGACAGTCAAAGAGTTAAATTTTATAGCAAGTATTCTAACTGATGCATGAGAAACACTATGCAGATAAATGGACAAGGAGTATGCATAAACATTAGAATATGCTTCATAAACAAATTTGAAAAATTAAGCTTATTAATAATAAAAGAAATGCAAATTAAAATAATAATGAGATGGTATTTTACATGTTTCCAATGAATAATGGTTTTCTTGTTTTGTTTTTTAAGACCGAAGCGAGGAAAATTGCGAGGTTGTTGTTGTGGTGGCAGTGGAATTTCTAGAGCCTCTTTGGAAAAGCAATTTGGCAACAATTATAACGATCATAAAATTTCCACACTCTTTGACCCAGCAATCCCACTCCTGGGACTTTATCCTGAGGCAATTATTAAAAAGACAATGAAAGCTATGTGTAAGAAAATATTCATTGCAGTAATATTTATCATAGTAAAAAATTGGTAGCCACTTAAAGGTCCCACCACAGGGAAATGAGTCAATAAATTATGTGTTTGTATAACCATCAGATTAATTAGGGAAGCTATATGGTAATATAAGGATACTAATGATCTCAGCTGAAAAAGGAGTGAAAATTATATTTATACTGTGCCTTTAACTGCTAAAAAGTCCACATATGAATTCGCACTGGAAGTAAATACAGAAAAATAAAAATAATGGACGTGACACGATAGGGAGATCAGTGGCTCATCTCAGACTGTGTACGCATGGGTATTTGTGGCTCTGGCTCATGGAGTTCTGAGTGTGTGAAGAGAAGCATCTTGAGATCAGGTTGAATAGGTACATTGAAGCCAAGTCAGGAAAAGTTTTGGATGCCGTCTTAAAGAGTTTCAACTATGTGGTTAGAGGCATTGGAAAGCCTCTGCAGTTGTCACGGCCAAATTTATGTTTGGGGAGTTCCGACAGCCCCACGGAGGCACCGAGGGCGGTACTGGCCCTGGGGTAGTGAGAGTCTCCATAGCACCTGGTAGGGCGGGGATGGGGGCTGTGGACGGAGCAACCCCAGAGAAATATGGGAGGTGGAATCACCAGCACATGCCAAGTTCTTGGGTATAGGAGTGTGGAAGTGAGAGGAGAAGAAGGGCTGCTGCTTTCTGAGCCTGGACAGGGTGCCATTTGAAGGATCGGCAGAGAGGGCTCCATTCTGAATGTGTTGGGTGTGCAGTTCTTGTGAAGCATCCCATAGTGCCTTCCATAGACGGCTGGAATATGGTCTTGTCTTTGCAAGGGAGGGAATGGTGGATGGTGGAAGTTGGGTGTGTTGGCTTATGTGTGTAGCTGAAGTTGAAAGGCTGGAGGATGCCCAGGGAACTTTTGTCTTAGGAGAAAAAGGGTCAGCATAGGCCAGAACCCTGGGAAAGTCCAAGGTTAGAGATAGTTGTGATGAGGAATTGATGAAGAAGTTGGAGGCAAATGTGGAGAAGGAGTGAAGAAAGAGTCTTAAGAAGGAAGGACTGGACAGGAGAGCTGACCAGGGCTGCAGGTCCAGAAGATAGGAGCCCCATAGAAGGTCTTTGGTTGGGTCACTGGATCGTGGACGATCCAGTTCTGGTAGAGCATGGAATGAGGAGTGGGGGGAGAGAACGCTCATGAGTGTGGGGTGAGAAACTCAAGGGAGGTGATGATGCTAAATTTTTCAAGACTTTAAGAAGCTCAAAGACAGAGCATCCAACTGTCCCAGTTTGCCTGGGACTTGGGGGATTCTCAGGATGCAGACTTCTCAGTGCTCCAGTCAGGAAAGTCCTGGACCAACCAGGATGAGTTAGTTGCTCTTCTCAAAAATGTGTAAGCTAAAATATCTGCTCTTTAAGTGAGATTAAATCTGTGTGAGGATACCAGATGTATGTACATAATGCCGTTAAGTAGCAACACAAGGAAACAAGCCTGTGCCCAGCTGCCAATTTAGTGGGATGGAGGTTTTGGGAATATTTTTGAAAATATTTTTGGGTTGAAGCAATCTGGTGAAATTTTGGGAAAAAATAAGTTGTTTTTCTTTTTAATTTTTAGTTAAAAAAACCAAGTCAGAGTGGCACAGTAAAACCGTAGGAAGTAAAGCACGGGTGTAAACATTGACAGTTTTAAACTAAGTGGCTTCCTTATTTGAGTTTTCCAATTACTGTTTTATTTATTTAGTTTTAATTTTACACCAAGGCGACTAAAAAACCTATAACAACACCTCATTAATTTGCATTAATGGGGAAATGGTGTGTTGTTTGATACATGAAAGCACTGAGTTTAAAGACACAGAGTGCTAATAGACCATTGGTCCTAGAAAAGACTCAATTCATCTAGGGGAGCCAATCGTACTTACAGAATCCTTGTTTGCCAGGCTGGGCCTGACTGTTGCCTCCTGCTGGGGGTTGGAGTTCCAGATCCCTCCTCCACCCAGTTGGGAACCCACACTGTGTGTGGGTTCACTGGAGAGTTCACTGGAGACCATTGGGGTCCTGGTGTCCAAGTTCTGTGGGCTTGGGGCCAACTTCTGGCTTTTTGTGACTCGTTTTCCTCACTGGTTGTACAATCCTTTTATTAGAATTTATTATAATGTTTGTGGAAGAAAGATGCCTCTGTGTTTGGGGCTCTTTCACTTGGCTACTTGCCATGTGGAAGTTCAGTACAGGTTGCTTGATGTTTTGGGGCTTCCTTTTTTTCTGTTAAAGAGGTTTCAAGATGTTGTGGGGTTTAAAGTTGATCACATATATGGAGTGATCTGTGCAGTGTCTGTCCCACATTTTTGTAAGGTATTATTAGTTGTGGCCCAATGCTTACTAGCCACAAGACCATAGACAAGTCTCTCCCTTCCATTTTATCTAAAAAAAAAAAAAATCCCTCACCTAGATGATCTCTGTGGTCCCATCCAATTCTCGAATAAGGTTTTTCTCTAGTGCTATTTAAGGCTTGGACTGAGATTAATAATTACGTATTTGTGTGGTGATAGGAGAGACTGACTTTAAGAGGTTTCAGTTTAACACATCCTGATTTTTGAAAATGAGAAATCAATCGAGGAAGACTTTTGGAACCTAGACTACAAAGAAAGGAGAGTGAACCAAAATACGTTAATTCGACTCTGTGAAGATCCGTAGAGAGGTTCTTTTGGGTCAATATGTTGGGTAAAATTTGGGCTTATTGGTCTTCATCCCTGCTACTCATCTTTCCTTTTGTTACTGTAGCTCCTTCTCCCCTACTTCTGAATCTGGCCTGTGCCTTTGGTCCTTAGCTGTCTGTCGAATCCCCTCTTCTCCCTTGAGTCCCAGGACTCCAAACCTGGCTTCTGTATATGGCACCCACCTCCCTACTGGGGCCATCTACCTTGTTTCAGATCCTGGATGTCCAGTCTGTCTGCTCTCCCATCCTCTACCACCTGTCTGCCTCATCCTGCCTTTGGTCAACATTTTGGCCCTCCACACTGTTGCTGACCTTGATCTGGCCTCTTCTCTGCCTTGTTCTCTCACTGCCTCCGATTGTTCTTGGCTCCATGACTGATGCTCAAAGCGTGTGCATCAAGAGTTACCCTGCGATTGCAGCTTGTACAACTTGACAGTGTGTGGACATGGGATGAAGGGGAATAAGAGAAAATGAAATATGAGAAGATCGTCATTGATTTTTTCTTTTTATATTTCTTTTGTTGGCGTGAGCTTTCTTTTTAAAACACCTTTTTTTGCTCAGGAAGCAAAATTGTGGGCAAGTTCGTTTCTAGTATAATCATTTCATGAGATAATCCATGCCAGTCTGTGTCATGATGTTTGTATTTGTATTTGTTTTTCGAGCACCTGCTGTATCTCGGGTGCTGTTTCTGGTCCCCTTTTGGCTGCTGAGAAGGAACGAGTGCTTTAGTGGAGAAAACTAATCAGGTACTGAAAATAAAAGGCTATGAGAGAGGGTACGGAAAAAGGTTTTGGGGTGCATAGTGGAGCAGACAATCAATAGTCTGCAGTGGGAGTTGGGGAGTATTCCCAGAGGGAGTGACATTCGGGCTCAATCCTGAGGACATGCTAGCTAGAGGAAGCCACACAAAGGCTTGGAAGAGTGAAGAACTTTTGGGGTGACTGGAAGGTCCATGAGTGGAATTGGAAAACAAAGCTGTAAAGACAGATCCGGGACTGTGTTTAGAAGTACCTGGGATTGCTAGGATAAGGAGATGGGTGGTGACAAGGAATTATTGCAAAATCTGAATAAGTTAGGTCCAAATTAATGTGCTATAATTGTGAGGGGCTTGGGAAACAACTCTTGGTAGTTGCATGTTGGGTATCGCCATATTATTTGAAGCCAGCAATCCTGTCTCCTCTCCACGATTGCCAACCATATGTTGCCCTTCTCCCCCTGTCCTGGCACTTGGGTGGAGTCTCATCTTTTCTTTGAAGTCTCTCTGTTTTCAGGTAGAGCCACTTGTTGCCTCCTCCTCCCCATTCTCTGACTTGGAGTGAGATTAAGGAATCTTGTTTACTTCATAGCCAGGGCCAATGGAGAGATTTGAATAGATCATTTCTGACTGTATTTCTTCTCAGTGCTGTTTTCTCTCCAGAAATGCACTATCATTAATTAAAGCAAAACAAACAAAGCAAATCCTAAACAGCTGAGCTGCATATTTTCAAAGACCCATAAACCTCATCAGCATAAAATAAATTAAATTTGGAGCTTACCTAGTGCAGACATTTATTTTGATGGAGTGTTCCACACTTTGCTTTATTATCTGGGATGGAGTCTTCTGGAGTTATCCTAGAGCTCTCACGAGTTTTCCCATTGTAGATCCTGGATACAAATGGACTCTGTCCCCAGGAGGCTGCTCCAGCAGAGAGGCTAACAGAAAGTCGAGAACACTTGTGGCCAGCCTGCCCCAGGACACTGGAATATGTACCTGTGAGCTGTGGTTGTGTAGTGCTTTGATCTGTTTAAAAGGTGGATCTATACAACAAAAGTTGGATCTGCACCTATCATACTACCTAAGTTATCTCAGCAGAAATTCTAAGTGAAAACAAAAAAAGTTGTTTATTTAAAAAAAAAAAGTCTTAAAAATATGACAGCATATAGGTGCCTTTTCAGGAAAGGACTTTGCAAACCAGAGGGACAATGACAATAATAATAATAATGTCATTTGTGGCTTTGGGTCAGTTACTTTTTTCTGTGTGTAGGTTTTCCTCATTCTGTAAAGTGGCATGCTATGATTTTGATTTTATTTCTGGGTCTTGTTTCTGGTTTATTTTCCCTTCATAGTGGAATAATATTTGATAAATACTTTGTAAGAACTGTTTTAAGGTGCCAACAGCAGCAAGCGTTACAGTTATTTATTTTTTAAGAGTTTGACAGCTTCAGGATTACCTGCATATTTTTTGAAAGATCAAAATCAAAGGCCTTAATCTACTGATTATTCAGTTCTTAGCATCCTCATCAGTTTACTAACCTTTTCTTTGGGTCCGGTGATTATTTATATGCTGGCCATCCTGGTGGTGGGATATTCTTCTTTCTTGAGTCCCTGTGTTTCTTTCTGACCCCATCATTTTGGGAGCTAAAGCCACAAGAACCCATGAAGCACAAGGATGGTGGGTGCTGGGGCTGAAAAGCAGGCTGGCACAATCACATTCTGAACTTGGAGGAGAAACCTTTGGATGAACTTTTGTGTCTTCTTTTCCTACTCAACCCAGTATGAGCATGGCCCATGGGCAAATTGAGGGGAACCATATGACAGCATATTTGCTATTCGTCATTTTTAAGAACAGTGTTTAGATTTTGTTCTGCCTGATGCCTAGTATTTTTTGATCAAGATCACAAGGCCAAGTTTTAAAGACTTCACCTTCTGAGAATAGTTCTTCTTAAAGCCACATGTCAAAACTGAAAAAAGATGGGTTCATTCTCTTCCATAGGAAAAGTTATGTTCTGTTGGCTTTATCCTGGTGTTCGTTGATTTCCAAGCCATGTTTGGCAGAGGTGACGCAGGTGTACCACAAATTATTTTGATTTGAATTATATTTTAAAGTATATTTTCACTACTTAGAGACTGTCATAACAAGGATCACAGGTGGGTCGATTATGTGACTGATTCTGTTCTAACAGGTTGGAGACCAGTGGTACATTAATTGGAGACTGTGATGTAAGTTCAACTTTTTAATTTAATTTTTTTCTGATTTTACAGTAAAATTTCTCCTGTCATGTCTATGCACATATTTGGACTTATGGTAAATGATATTCCTGATTTGGGGGTTCATTTTGGGGGAAGATGTAGTGCAAACATTTGACCAATAAAGGGTCTATTTTGTGGATATTTAAAGCACTTTCACAGTCTATGGGGAAATGACAAACAATCCAGTAGAAAAATGGGTGAAAACTTTATAGACAGGGTAATAGAAAGAAAGTATACATTTCCAATAAATAAACGAAAAGATGTTCAACCTTATTCTGTGAAAGAGCTGGAAAATGTAGCAGTAGTAGGCGTCTTTTATCCCCATCTGTCAGATAGGTAGTGCTTACAAAGTGAAATGAAACCCAGTGCCATGGGAGCCAGGCATCATAGATATTTTCATTGTTTTTGTGGGAGTGTAAATTGCTCTGATCCCTTTTTGGAGGGTTTGGGCAATATATGCCAAGAAAAATAAGGCACACTCTTTTGACAAGGCAGTTTCTCTTCTGTAAATTTATTTCACAGTTGTCCCAATTCTTGTACTTTTCTATATTGTTTGTATTAATAACAACAGGATAGCCAAGCTGCTAGAAACAACCTAAATATACATATATGACTAGTGAAATTATGGTGCCGGGATTTAAGGCAATGTTACAGAGCTTAAACAAAAGAGAGAAGGATAGAGGAGAAAGGGAGAGGAAGAGGGAGAGAGAGAGAGGAGGAGGGGAGGGGGAGATAAGATGTGCTGAGTGCTGCTGTTAGGGGAAAATGTTTAATATATCACAAGAAAAAAGGGAAGCTATAAAATAGTAATTTAGTATGATCACACTTGTATAAAAAAAGGAAATAGAAGATCTCTTTATACTCATAACTGCATTGAAAATTTCTGGAAAGACATGCAAAAGAAAAAGAAAAAAAAACACCACACAACAACAAAAACCTGCTGATGGTGATTAACTCTGGGATTTGACATTGAAATTCAGAGAATGATGAGAGGTCTTTTGTATTTCACTATATGTCCTTCTGTGTTAGTGGGGCATGGAAATTGTTCTTCCCTGAATACATACTTTCTCTGCCTTTCTGGAGTCTAAGTTTTGCCTTTGTGTCTGGTTCAGATCCTCTGAATTTAATTTTCCTACTTGAAAAAAGCCAGATCTCAAGACAGCTGATGGTGGACAGAGTATCCTTTGAGAGAAATGACAGTCAGTGACTGGAGAACCTGGGGAGTTGATCTCTGTCTGTGATTGATTGGGTCAGGTGTTGGAAGGAAGGCTGCCCTGTGTCCTGGGTCCCTGAATTTGTCATATTTATCTTACTTTATTCTCACAGACACCCTGGAAGTCAGGCATTTTACCTATGAAGAGTGGTGGCTTAGAGGGGTTAATGTACTTGCCCAAAGTTACAAAGTTCATAATTCACAGAGACTGGATTGGATGGAGCCCAGGTCTGACCTACTCCCTAACCCATGTATCTTTTTCTTTCTCCCTCTACTACTGGTTAACTTTGTTTTATTTCATGAACCAGAGTGTATGCTAATTCCTCCCCCTGGTGTCATTAATTTATCTTGTTGGTTACAAAGGATTAGTTTTGAGAGTGAGTTTGGGAAAGGAACTCAGGGTCATAGGTGAGCTCACGTAAGATTGTGTATTGAAGGGTGGGTCAGCTGAGAGGAGGAGAAGGCGATGACTGTGACCTGGGACTTAGCCATCCTGCCTTCTGATTCTGTCTCTCCCACTTGCCTTGCTGTGTTTTGGAATAAATCACTAGGGTTGTTTTTTTTTTTTGGTCTGTTTGTTTTTGTTTTTGTTTTTTTGGTATGTAAAATGGAAATAAATTCTACCTTCGTGGCAGGGTTGATGTGAAAAATAAGTGGCAAAAGAGTATAAAATGCCTCTTGCAGTTTGTGCCTGAATCTGTGCCCCCAACTTTGCTTTATAAACCTTCAGATGGCTGCCATGACCATGAGGTCCAGCCCTTGCCAAAGAAGCCCTCTGGTCTATCTTGTGGCCAGTTCCTGTTAATGCTTCTGCAAGGATCTCTTCATATGGAAATAGATTTAAAATAGCACACTGGAAAGATACTTTTCTAAACTTAGCGCCCTCCCAGCTCTAGGTAGAACATCAAGAGCTCCTAAGCGCTGCTGAGTACTTATCTTCAGTTCTTAGTGACTTTCTCATAGAAGTTCCCTCTGCCATAATGAAACCTGGGCTTGTGTGTCTTTAGACAGAGGAGGGAAAAATAAAGAAGTAACATATCAGGTGACAGCTATAATGCATCTCTCTGTGATGACTTACTGCTTATCTCTTAGGTGGACTTCAGAAAGTTATCCTTTGAAAGGGAATTATAAATTTCTCTTGAAGAAACTTTTGGACACCTGATTTATTTGTTTGTTTGTTTAAAAGATTTTATTTATGTATTTGTTAGAGAGAGAGAGAGAGAGAGAGCACGTGTGCTCGTGCTGGGGGGAGGGGCAGAAGGAGAAGCAGGCTCCCTGCCGAGCAAGGAGCCCAATATTGGACTCAATCCCAGGACTCCAGATGCGGGACTCAATCCCAGGACCCCGGGATCATGACCCAGGCAGAAGGCAGACGCTTAACTGACTGAGCCACCCAGGCACCCCTGGACACCTGATTTAAAGGTTTTAAGGACAAACCTATTTTAAACATGGCTGAGAAAGCATACTGTTAGAGGTACAACAAATACACAAATAGGCAAGACTCTTAGCCAGCTTGTTCTTCTTTGTTTCCATTTCTTTTTTCCACAAAAAATGCAAATTCTAAGAAGAAAAGAGACCAGAATAAGGGCCTAACTTTTAAACGTAAACCTAGGGTGTGCTTTGAGGTGCTCTGGGGTTGTTACACTGTACGGCAGTCTGATACTTTTTATATTGGAGAAACTGTACAATTAAAACTGATTTCTGGGAGTGGCCTTGAGACCTACTAAGTTTCTTATTTATTAGAGAAATCTTCAGTTATTTTCAGAATTGTATTTAACTTCAAATTGACTAAGAGTTTTCTTAAAATGCTGATCAATGGAAACTTGTTAATAGTGCTACCCATTTCACCATGTGTTGCTATTGGATGGTACAGATAACATTGCATTATGGTGCTTTCTTTCTTGAAAACTTACTTTCTGACAACCTCATCCATCCAGAACACAACCCAAGTCTGTCCAGAAGCAGGTGAGAAAAAACCTTGGCCCTCAAACAGCTACCACAGTGTCTAAGCATCGCGTTCCGTGGTCGTGCCAGAGCTTAGAAACACTGTTTGGCTTAGGGAAATCCACATTTCTGTAGAGAATCACACGTTCTTCAGTGGACCATGGGAGCATTTCTCCATGTAAGCCCAGTAATATAATTTATTTTTACATCGATAGTAAACATGATCAATAAACAGCTCCATTTTTTTCATACACTCTGTTTAAGAAAACCCCAAGTATGCAAATAAAGACTTTTCATTCATTCTGGTCAATGAAAGATTTGGCACTTAGATTTAGACCACTGTCTTCAGAACAGTACCTGCCTATAAATGTATCAAATGAGTAAGTAAAGGACCTAGAGAATATAGACTTTATGTCACATAGGACGCCTCATTTCTCGGTACTTGAATGAAGAGTTACTGTAATTTCGAATCTAACAAATGCTTTTTTGCTCAAGTCTCTGATTTATGGAGAATTTATTCCCTCGAACCAGGCTCCTATGGTTTGTTGTATAATGTCTTTTATGTAATTGTTTCACTGCACCCCCCATCTCCTCCCATTTTTGAGGAAAGAATACAATAGCATCATAATAAATATTTTTTCGTTGTAAGGCCGCTTTATTTGGGAAGGGGTTTTAGAAAATACCAGTTAATGAAATTTTAAGCAGAGGCAGTCTGTAGCCAGAAAAAAGCATGATTAAATTTTAATTAAAGTATACTTAATTAAATCCTATTGGCTGAAAGTAAATGGAAAAAGTTATTAACCCTCTTTAATTGTTTTCACCAAGCTTTTAGGTGCCCTGCCTGGAGGGGACTGCTGCTGGCAGGCACAGGAGTCTGTGGAGAGGGATGGATCTTATTTTCTCTCTGCCATGGTTCACTGTTGGCTTCTAGTGCCATATTGGCACATGGCATTCAGTTTCTTTTCTTAATTTTCCAGCAAACTATCTGCACATAAAGAAATAAAATTATAAGATGACAAGCTATGCTCTTTGAATTTTTATCTTTACTTATATAGCAAAAGGTGTTGGGAAAAGTGCCTTGAAATCTTCTGACTTCTCCCACTCTCGGATTTTGTGGCAAAATTCCCTTTTGTGGAAGGAATCCAATCTAGAATGCCGATCTTCTTGATGTCTTTCCATATGTTAACCATCTTTTTTTAAGTTCATTTTTTTCCCTTTTCTCATATGAAACTTCCTGGGAATTCTTGATAGGTAGAAAGAAAAGGCAGTAAGCAAACGTTTAAGGAAGGGGTCTCTATAAAAAAGTTACCACCCTATTTTTGGAGTTAGTTTGTGGTTTGTTTGTTTTGTTTTGTTTTGATGATTATGTGAGAGGATCTTTCAAAATGTTTGTAAATTTTCCTCTGTGGTGACATTTTCTTAATAGAAATGTGATAATCCTGGTTTTGATTCTCATCATAGATACCTTTCTGAGTGCTCTGGGAAATCATAATTTCTGGCCTTAAGCAATTGATTAATAAATTAGCTAAACTTGGCATGGGGGACCTAGTGTAATCAGAATCAAAGATAAACATGTCTAGGAGAGAAAAATGAAAGTATTCCACTTGCAGTTGAAGTAAGGGCATCTTCAGGATGGTGAAAGGTCACTATTTTTCAAAGCCAAAGGCGAGAGATCCTGGAGACTGTATTAAATGAGTCAGGCAAGGTTGCAATAACTAATAGGCCCTAAAATATAAAAAGTGTGAAACACTATACATGTGTTTTTCCAAGTTACCATCCACCATTGTGTTCCTGGACAACGGGTGGCTCTCTTCCATGTGGTGATTCGGGGACACGGGCCTCCTGTGGGCTCTTACAGGTGGAGAGATGGCACAAGGAAAAGCAGCTGCTTATTTCAAGTCTTTCCTCGTTAGACGCACATGTCCTTTCTGCTCACGTTCTGTTAGCTAGAACTCAGTCACCGGTTCATACCTCATTTCCGGGAAGGTGGAAAAATGTAGTCCAGCTAAATGCCCAAGAAGGAGGGGGAACAGATTCTGGAGAGCAGCCAGCATCCCTGCCGGAGAGAACATCTAGGTGAAAGTTTGCAAGTGCTCAGCCAGCAAGGCACAATGGCCCTGCTGGTGTATTTCCTTTGGCAGCCCAGTGTTTGTAGAATTTAGAGCTGTAGCAAACACCAAAAGATCGGGAGATTTCTTATAAATATCTGGGCTTCTGGCTTCTGTTGGAAAATTTGACTTGTTGGCGGTATTTATTTCATATTCTTGCTTGCTGCTCTTGTTAAGAGTTGTGTTGAGCTCTACCTGCACAGAGGCCAGGGGCTTTTTTGTTTGGTTCTGGCCACTCCCTGTCATCCCCGAGCAGGCCAAGCCTCAGTTTCCACTTATCACCTTATACCAGGGCTGCTTCTCTAACTCCTGCATGACTCCAGCATTGGAAATGAGAATACTGATTCCCAGCCCTGATCTCTCTCTCTGCTCTCCCTTCTATCCTTTCCTCCCTCTCTCTCTTTCTTTCTCTCTCATTATACCAAAGTAGACACTCACCTGTAACTTGGACAGGTCTAAAAAATAATATTCTGGTTGGTTAGGAAAGGTTTCCAGGAGCTTATAGAAATGTAGATACTATTAGAAGGAAGGAAAGAAGGCAGGAAACAAAGGGAGAGAGAAGGAGAAGGAAGGAGGGAATGAAATGAAGGAAAGAGCGAAGGGAATGCGTTCTGGGTTTTTGAAACAAACTTCTAGATCTCCGCATGAACACCTAGCTGCATTCTGCATAAACATGTTCTATAAGCCCTATTCTGTCCTGTCTAAGATTTGTAATTGGAAATGGGATCTTTAGCTTCTAAGACCAGAGTGTAGGAGTAGATTATTTCTTTTTGTGACCATTGTTGCAAGGACCGATTCTATACATAGATGGGTGGCAATAAGAGAGAGAGCTGAGAGAGAGTACTTTCCTTCTGACCGACCAGTCTGGTCAAGGGGATTTGTGAGGTCTGCCCTGGAGATGCACCAAGTGATTGCTTAGTGACGGGGCACTCATTCTTCTCTTTGGGAGAGAAGTGTTAGAGGAAGCCAGAGTCAGGAGGTCACCGACCAGGGTTTTGCTCACTGATTTTACAGGTAGGAGGACTCACTGAGCTGCCTCCATCATGACCCGGTTGTGGTGGTGATTAAAAGAGAAAAACCTCAGGCCTGGAGCTTGCAATTGCTATTGATCTAGATATGGCCAGAGTTATGAAATGGACACATTAAGGGAAGTGGTGCTCATGGCCAAGGGAGTCATTGTGAGTTCATCCCTGAGCCTGTATATGAGGGCAGCAAGGACACACAGTCGTGTATCTGGAAAGAGTTTGCTGCATCCTAAGTCCTGTTGCAAGAGCGTGGGTGACAGGTGGTTGGGCATCACCACCATACTCACTATATCTGTGGCTCTAAAGATGAAGGCAGTGGTTTCCAGCCCTCATTGTAGATCAGGACCGCTCGGGAGGTATTTAATAATACAGATTCTAAAGTTCCATCTCAGACCTATTGTATGAAACAGCTCTACCAAGGGAAGTTTGGAATCACATGTACGGCTCCATGGATTTGTTTAATGGAAGAGTAGAATAAAATTCACATCCAAATCATTGGTAGGGCGACCCCATGCCAATCCCATGCAAGTATGACTCTAGACTTCTGTACTTTAAATCCTACTCCACATTAAGAGTCATGTAAAACATGGCTTTAAATTTTATATCGATTGACTTAAACTAATAATTATGTTAGCAATAGGGAAAGCAAAATTAAAGAGAGCTTCTATTTCATGCCTGAAGAAAACCAGCTATTGAACTACCAAGCCATAATCAAAACCTGGTCCTCACTCACCTTGTTTCTTAAAGTATTTGTTAAGGAGTATCAAGGTCACCTGGGAGCTTAACAGAAATGAATACTATTTGGTGCCACCACGCATCTGTTGACCCAGAATCTGCATTTCAACAAAATCCCCAGGTGATAACTGAACTCGCCAAGTTTGAGAAGCGCTGCACTACCCAACAGGTATTGGAAGCCCAGGTACCTTCTGGAGACGTAAACAGGCTCATGGTCTTGTCCCCGCCAGTGCTAACGTGTGAACTCATGGTTGACAGAGCACGAGCTTGGGGTTTAGCCCAGCAGATGGTTCGTAGGTAGAACTAGGTGGTTTTAGGTAGACCTAAAACATCCAGTGTTTGATTTAGTCACTTTTGTAGAGTTAGCGTTATTTGTTTAACTTATGATGTCAGGGTTAAAGAGCTAGAATTAAGTCCATTTACCTTGGATCATAAAAACAAAAACATGTAACAGAGCAGTTTTCCTGGATGTGTGGATCCGATGCTTTCTGGGCATGCAGATGTTTGTTGTTGAAGTTCTGCTGGGAGAATTTATAAACTGAATTTGAGTGAGGTCATAGAGTCAATTAAACTTAAGTTTTTTATGCCTTGATTATTGTTTTTCTGTTACTCATATCCCTTTCCTGATAACTCCTGGGCAGAATATGATGAACACAGAAATGCTAAAAAGCCATAATAGTCATTGGTCATTATGGTTGTTAGGATTTTGGTATTTTTTGGTGGTTATGCAAGCGGTAACTTACTAGTAATAATTATTTCCTTAAGCAGTAATTTTTAATTTGTTTTCATGAGGCCTATCCCCAGAGTTTGCCGATGAATCTGAGCAACAAAAAACCACCTTGGTAAATGATTTTACATATACTTGTATTTTTTGGTCTGGGTAAGAAAATTCTAAATTTCACCCAAAGCACACAGGATCTATTTCGGCATCAGCCTGATAATGAGACAGTAATTGGTGTGTAAGCCGTTCATTCTCCAAGTTTTCTCACGGGGCATAATTTGTCTCTTATTTGTCAGGGATAGGTTCTGAGAAACAACACTCCCATTCACGATGGGCAGAGCAAATGTACTAAAACATTATCATAGCTGGGATTAATGGTCCACTATGGATTTATGTCAAGAATGTTAATGATTTGTTTATGAATAAGTGGGCCTGTCGCATGGTGAAACAGTAGCCTGCAGAATTGCTGAATGGACAGTTTGCTTGCAGAGGATTCTTGGAGGAAATAAATACTCTTGCCAGGCCTTTTGCATCTCTTAAATCGCTACTGTGAATTGACTCTGGAATTTGAAATGGCGGCATTGACCTCACCAAATCCTGGGCTTGTTATTGCAGACCTTGTAACTCTGAATTTTCTCAATATGATTTGGAGAAAAATATTTTTTTAGAATTGAATCTAATTTGCTTTTGTAAAAGATTGTGAGAAAATAATAATTTAATTATTAATTATTTATTTGTTAAATAAAATTTAAAATTTATTTAATTTTTAAATAAAATAAAAATAAATTTTTATATTTATTAAAATTTATTAGTAAATTTTATTAATAATTATTATTTGCTCTCATTGAGCAAAATCTAGCTCTGCTCTTCCTCTCCCTGCCAGATTATGGTAAAACATAATCAAGCTTTCTTAAAGTGCATGTGAATGTATGGACAATAGGGATTTATAGTGGATTTTAATTGGTAGATAAAAGTCACTTATTGCTAGGTGGAGTCCAAGCAGTGACAGATAAGTCAAGATTATATAATGATTCATAAACACACATACAGACTGATGTAAAAAGTGTGTATGTCTATATGTTTGCATATATAACAGGTATGTGTAGATGTGTGTGAGTGTGCGTGTATGCATGTGTGTATGTGTGTAGCTTGCCATGTAAATGTTTATGATGTAATTTAGTGATGTGTATTCTAGCTACTTTTTAAAACATTCTCCTTTTTATGAGTGATGATTTTGGCTTTCTCTTAAGAAGAAATTTAAACTTAAATGTTATTCTATTTATATAAAAGAGATTAATTTCTTTTTCCTTTTTTTTTTTGCTTTGGGATAGAATTAGTATAGTTGAGTTTTTCTTGACTTACATTCAAAGGCTCTTAATAACATAAATAGCAAAGTAACTTTATATAAAGTTTTAATTATAATCTGAGACATTTCATACCACAAATATGACCTAAAGGATATTAATATCTAAGCTCTTATATAATCAGAAAAAAATGTATAATAGTTACTTAATGAAAGTGACATCTGTATTTACTAGGCAGAAAGGACCCATAATGATTAACTCACTTGGTCCTTATAGTACTTCTAGTTGTTTTGTGGCTATAAGGTCATGGAGTCAAGCCTCAAATCAGAACCTTTTGTGTCCAGATCACATGTTCTTTCCATTGTGGAATATCACAGGATCAAAGCCCATGTGACCTCACCTTTCATGTCCGTCTCCCCTTTCTATATTCCCATCACGCTCTTCCAGTAGGTGGATAGACTTGCTGAATGCTGTTGAAAAAAAAAAAATGGTGGGCACAGATGGCCTTCCAGAAATCAGAGAACTCCTTGACATGATCTCTTGCTTGTGTAGATCTCTTGCTCCTTGAGTTTTGTCTGATTCTTAAAGAGGTTCATGACCTCCCAAAGGATCATTTGTCCATATATCAAGTTACTAACTCAGTGCATGTCTAATCATACTGTAGTAGCTGGACATGTGTTCTTTTTTAATCATCATCATGTTGTAGAGCAAATATGATTCTGAAGTTAGGAAACTGATCTTCCTACATACTTCTAAGGTAATCTCATTTCTCTTGAGTCATACCTAGAGAGCTTTTACTCCACTCTTAACTGGCAGGTCTGCAATAAGCAACATATATAGACTTGACTTCTTCTGACCATTCTAAATTTCACCATCTGAGAAAGGACTGAGTACGGGCCAGTTTGGCTCTTCCATTTTAATTCTGTAGTGGATCTCAATGAGGTCTGTTGTCATTAAGCAGATGGTTAGATTTGGAATAGAGTTGTTAGCAGAGTTAGATGAAAATTATATCCAGATTATATGTATTGAGCATCAGCTGTGAACAAGGCAATCTTCTTCGTGCTGGTATGTCCACTCATGCATAGATTGTGATCAGGATTAACCTGTGTGCACACCTCCTTCATGTTCTGTTGTTCACATTTGTGTCCACTGAACGTTAGCGTACTCAATATTTCAAGGTAAGAGTGCTCTACTAGAAACACTAGATTATGGTAATATACTATATATAAAGTACAGTGGTATACTTTATGTACGCTATATTTTGCAGTAGCATACTATCTATGATATAGAATGTATACATAGTGATATTATTTACTTTTCTTATATTCATGTATTTTGGCTTTAGGATTTCCTCCTCCCATTCCCTCCACTGATGTAATTGTAATAAGATTGATTCTGCAGAGAGCTGAAAACCTATCCTATTACCCTGTAGGCCTACCTTTTGTATCAGGAGTTTTTCACCTGGCTCTGTTGACCTCAAGGACTGTCATCCTCCAGGACACTTTCAAATCCTGGTATTCATTAGAATCACTGGGCGCTTTTGTTAAAAATGGAGATACCTTTCTCCTACTCAGGAATCTTCTATTGTGACCAACTCTCAAAATGATTCTGAGGTAGAATGGGTTCTGTACATGGACTTTATAGAGGAATGACCACAAACCTCTGGAACTTTTTCGGAATTTGGATTTTGTTTCTTTTTCTAGGGCCAGGATCGACAGCTTTGTTTAAAATCTTAAAGGGGTCTGAAATCCAACAAGAGTTTATGAGCCACTGTTCTTGTGGCTGGAGTGGAGGACATTAATTGTAACCATACATCTGGTACTTTTTTGAGCTCGGGAGGTAAATGGATTGAATTCACAGGCAGTGAGATGAAGTCATATTGTAATTGGAATACTATTAGAATAAACCATTTTTACTTTTAAACTAAAAATGCACTACTTTTGGAACACTATTTTATGTTCTTTTTCAATAACACTTAAAAGGCAATACTAGTTGATGACCAGGTGACATTTACAGAAAGATTAAGTTTATGTTATAAATGCAAGCGTACGTTACTTATAGCTTACCTGAGCCAGATGTGGTGTAATGTGCAGACATTTTATGTTCTTATACTAGAATAGGCAACTTGAAACCCTTTCAGGCAATTAGCTATCCCAGCCCAATATCCCTGGAAGTTTTGATTTTATGCCAAACTCCTCATCTGTCATTCATTTTCATAGAAATAGAATGGGAAGAAGGAGCTAATAACTCAGAGCAGGCATGGTGCTAGGATAGATGAAATAATCATGTTATCAAAGTAATTGATTCGAATTCCAAGAACAATTCTTGCTTTGAGGTTCAAAGAGACAAGTGAACAAAAGCCAAGTTGATGCCTGCCCTGGATTAGTATGTAGCCTTGTCAGTTCTTGAAAACTTCTTGGTAATGAGGACTTTTTTTGCAGAGTAGTGATAAGAACCTCATAGTCTTCAAACATGTTTTGTATGCTTCTAGACAATCATATTAATAGGTAGTGTTTCTTTAGGGATTGGGTATGCTTTTCTCTTTAAGAAATATTTGGCAGTTGTTCCCTGGAATTGTCAGGGTCCTCTCGGTGAATGAAGAGACAAATAATTTAAGTGCTAGCTTCACTTCCATGTCTCCTCACATAATAGGAGGCAGGGAGGAAGTGCAGTCTTAAAAACACTATGCGAGCTGCAGTAATGCAGCTTTGACTGGCTAAGGCAGTGAAGGTTTTCCATCTTCAGAGGCAGGAAAAAAAATACCATTGAAGTAAAACTGAGTGTGATGTATCATTAAGAAAATGCAAATCAAAACTACAAGGAGATATCTACTACTTCACATCCGTTAGGGTGGCAGCTATCAAAAAGAAAACTCAGCAAATAACAAGTGTTGAAGAAGATGTGGAGAAAGAGGAACGCTTGTGTGCTTTGGTGGGAATGTAAAATGGTACAGCCGCTGTGGAAAACAGTATGGCAGTTCCTCAAGAAGTTAAAAATAGAATTGCTGTATTAGCCAGCAATTCCATTTCTGGGTATAATACCCCAAATAAGTGAAAATAGGGTCTTGAAGAGGTGTTTGTGTGCCCATTTTTATCACAGCATCATTCACAGTAGCCAAAATGTGGTAGCAGTTCACATCCATCGTTGGATGGATGGAAGCACAAAATCTGGCATCTACATATGGAATGCAATTCAGCCTTAAAAAGGAGGGAAATTCTGACACATACTGCAGTAAGAAGTGACCTTGAGGACTTTGTTAAGCTGAGTGAAGTCATTCAGTCACAAAAAGACGAATTCTGTAGGATCCCACTTATCAAAGGTACTTACAGTAGTTCAAATCATAAAGACAAAATAGAATGGTGATTGTCAGAGATTGAGGAGAGGGAAAAATGAGGAGTCATTGTTTAATGGGGACAGAGTTTCAGTTTTAGTTTCAGCCAATTCTGGCGATGGAGGGCAAATGTACTTCATACTACTAAACTGTACAGTTAAAAATGGTTAAGGGGACACATTTTATGTTTATGTGCATTTTATTACAATAAAAACATTGAAAGAAAAAGAAAATGATTTAAAGGTGCTTTCACACAGTTTCATTTTTTTTTAAATGTCTTTCTTAGTTCTTTGTCCCTTGTGGGCCAGAGGTTTTTCAGAAATGAGAATGCAGAGTACAGAGATTTAGGTCAGGCTGGGGTCTGCCAACGAGGATGCCTTAGGGAGCATTGGACATAGGGAAATGGTTACTGCCTTTATTTCACAGACATTTGTTCAGCGGCCCTCTGTGCAGGGTGTTGGCTAACGTGTGGAGTAGAGCTCAAAGCCAGATCCATTTATTCCTCTTTTTGAACCTGATAGTTCTACCAGGTTCAAGAGACCTTTTTGTCCAAACAGTTGAAATAGCCTTTGTTTATTGTTTTGTTTTGAAAATAGTGCTATTTTCATAGTAAGAGATTTCATGGTATAGAAAGTTATAAAAAGGAAGCAAACCTCATTAATCCTCAACTTAATGTTTTGGTATGTATTCTACATTCTCTCTTGTTATATACACACACACACACACACACACACACACACACACATACACACAGACACACACCCACACACACACACACACACACACATAGGCACACATACTTATTTACAACACAGGAAATAGGCAATCCACTCTGCCTTATGACTTGCTCATTTGGGTTAATATATGCCATTTGACATAGTTCCGGAATGATGTGATTTGTTCTCTATTTGCATTTTTAATGGCTAAGAAGAAATTTAAGAGATTGTTAGATGTTTTGGTGAACATCATGTCTTTCTAATGATGGAGGTAAATTTAGTTATGAAAAGAAAAGCAACGTGGTGGAAATGCAAGAATACGGAGACAGACACATAGCAGAGTGGGCACTGGAGCTCACGCTGGTGGCGGAGGTAGAAGCAGTGGCAGCTGATGAACATGGAAGGTTCAGGGGCAAGAGACTTTGCAGAGACCGTGTGTTCTCATATGCTGAGCCTTGTCAGAGGGTCTGGTTCTGAACTGTTCCTATTTGCTCGACAAGCCTTGAGAGCCTACCATGTGCTTATCAGTGACTTAATTACTGGTAGTACTGGGTTAAAAAGACCTTTTTATTCCCCCAGAGGAGCTGCTGGTATAGTGGGGAAGGCAGACACAATCACTCACAGTAGTGCTCCAATGAGGTATACAATACATAGAGATTTGGACCAGCTTCTCCACAGTGAGCTCAGCAGATATCAGGCCTTGGAAAGAGAGAGCTCCTTTATGGTGTGTCTATAGAGTATGGGGTCCATATTGATGCTATTTAATTCATCAATTATTTTCTCAGTGTCTCTTTGGTATAAAGGAAAAATAAAAAAAGACTTTGGGATAAATGTCTCCCAACTAGCTCTTAGTATATTTTCACTTGATTTGTTTGGTCCTGTAAATAAGGGAAGTGCGGGGAGATATGCTTACTTGGGAAGGAATATAATCACTTCGTAGATGGCCATGGTCTTCCTACCTGCCCGACCCAGGATAAGTTGGGGGAGTGAAATGACAGAGTGACCCCTTACCTAAATAGCTTCACAAATGAACTCAAATTTTCTTCTCGAGCTTCTCCCTAGTGGGGTAATCTGAACCTCCTGCTAGAACAAAGAGAACTGAGACTGAGTTTTATGTTGACCTCCCAAAAATATTGATAACACTACAATTCCCTAAAATTGTGTGTATGTGTGTGTGTGTGTGTGTGTGTGCATGTAGCATATGTAGGAACATTTTGTTATTTAATTTAAAAATTAAATTTCTTTGATATATAATATGTTTCATTACATAGGCACATTCTGACTTACAGCATACTGAAATACTGTTGAAATATTATTATTGATTGGCTTTGATGGAAAAATATTCTTATTTTTCATATTTACTTATTTTTAACTAGAAATTTCACATTTATTTTAAAGAGGTATCTTCTTTGGAACATAAAGCAGCTTTTTAAAAATTCGGTCAGAGAGTTTATAGATTTCATAAATCCCAAACCTGCCTGCTTAAGGAAGCGTACTCTATTAACTTTACTTTTTACTTCATTATCTGTGTCCTTGTTATCTGAAAAATATAATGTTGTTGTTTTATTGTAGTCAACCACAAAAAAACACATGTTTATTAGAAGTCTGCTATGAGCCATGTACTGCTCTGGATACCACAACAATGGCACCAATACAATCATGATGGAGAACAAGAGAAGTCTTGCTTTCCAGGGCTGATGCTCCCATGTTGGAAGACATACAACAAATATGCCATCGATAATTGAAAATTTAATATGATATAGTATAATATAATGTAACTTAACATCAGGTAGTGATAGCACTGTAGAGAAGATAAAATGAGGTAACGTGATACTTGATTAACTCGGGAGGAGAAGCAAGGGCTCTCTGAGAAGGTGCTCTTTGGAACTTGAATAATGACAAGGCAGTTGTCTCCTGAATATTTGGGGAAGGTACATTGTAGGCAGAAGAGATGGCATCTGCAAGGGCTTTAAGTCAGGAGCAAGCTTGGTCACAGTGTCTAGGACATTGCTAGGAAATAGGACAGAAGAGGAAGGAGAGGTTGGAAAAGTAATCAGGAGTTAGACCTTGTCAACCATGGTAGAGTGTTTGGGATTTTATGCCATGAGTAATGGGAGCTGATGGAGAGTTTTCAGTGGAGAGTTGACCTATGACCTATTCTTTCAGAAAGAGCGTTGTCTATCTGTTGTTTCAGATGATGGATTGTGTAGCAAACAGAAGTAGAGGAAAGGAGGCTAATTATGGGGCTGTTGAACTAAACCTAGAGGAGAGATATTGCTCTAACAGGGGAGGTGGTGAGCAGTGGTTGGATATGGGATCTATTTTGAATTTAGATCCAATAGAATTATTAATAGATAAGAAGTAGACTCTCAGAGAAAGATCAAGAGCATTTCCTGGGATTTTACTTTAAGCAAATACACAAATGATGGTATCATATACTGAGTTTGAAAGGATTCCAGAGAGGAGATGGCATATTTTTAGAGAAAGATCTGTGTATTCTGTTTTGTCCATATTAATTTTGAAATACTGGTTCAGATTCAAAGTAAAGATACTGAGAAGTCAAGAAGTCAACTGTACTAATCCATATCCCAGATGAGAAGTTTTGTCTAGGCATATGTGTTTGAGAGTTATTGCCATATAGCTGAGGTTCAAAACTGTAAAACAGAATGTCATTACCCAGGAGAGAGTGGACAGAGAGGTGGTCTGAGAACAGAACTCCTTTGATGGCTACTCCTATACTAGACCTTGAAATGGTTTGTTACCACATCCACTGCTGCTCAGGACAGATGTTGAGAACGTATTATTGTTTTACACCTTGTGAATGTTTGAAAGCTATGATGCATATATAAGCCCTGATAAATTTTGAAAACATCATGCAAAAATTTCATGTGTTTCATTTTGTATCTTTCTAGTACAATGGTAAGGATAATAAATTTGGGAAAGATTTGTGCATATAATTTCCCAGAAATATTTGTCTCCTTAACAGTGTTTTCTCAATATGCCCGTATTTATAGTTTCCTGTTACTTTAAACCTGAAAGCTATCAGGATTTTATTTGTAATTGGCTGAATTTTCATAAAGAACTCAGAAAAATTTCATTTTAGTTGTTATGGTATTTCCACTTTAAGACCTTGGATTTTGAACCAGAATACTAGATTTTGAATGGATTGAGTTTTTCAGAGTTATCTCTTTGGTTTTTAATAAAAAAATGAAATGCAGGGGTGCCTGGGCGGCTCAGTCAGTTAAGGATCTGCTTTCTGCTCAGGTCATGATCCCAGGGTCCTGAGATAGAGCCCCACGTTAGGCTCTCTGCTCAGCAGGGAGCCTGCTTCTTCCTCTCCCTCTGCCTGCTGGTCCCCCTGCTTGTGCTCGCTATCTCTCTGTCAAGTAAATAAATAAAATCTTTGAAAAAATGAAATACATTTGAAATGCTTGTAAAACAGTCATGAAAGGAAAAACAATGGTTCCATTATTTGAAGAATTACAAAGAATGTAATGTACAAAAAATGTACAGTATGGGTAGGTGCCCTTATCCCCCTAGTCCATGAATCTCAGAAATAAAAGCAAGATGAATTATATTACTTGTCCTCTGTTATGGTAAGAAATTTTAATCTTGTTATGGTACCACATTGTAATTATTTATCATCCAACACAATATGTTTAACACTAAGTGTGCATTGTTTCTATAATTTTACTTATTTTGTATTTGACATGTATGGTGGTCAACCTGTGCCATAAAAAATACATGATCTATAGTGTCCAATTACATAAGGTAGGTGAAGCATAATCCTTAATTACTATTCTTAAGTGATTTCACATTCTTGCAATGTATCTTTTCTTTTTGAGTTTGTTAGAGTCAAATTAGTATATTAGTATCTGATGACTTTTCACTGGATACTGGGTATAATTTCCAGTGCTTTACAACAACAACAGTAGTGTCCAAGAAGCTTTTTCTTTTTCCTAGTAATTTTGTTATAATTTTTTTACAGCTTTCCATGTACATTTGAGGGTTGCCAATTTTCATTTATATCAATTAAATCAACATTATTTATATAATTCACATTCTTTGTGTGCCTTTTTTTATAGTTGATTCTTCAATTTCTTAAAGTGGTTTCTTAGTGTCTCATAGTATTATCTGTCATTTTTCTTTTGAAATTTGAATATATTTTGTGTTCTATCTTTTGATTGTCTATTATTTGACACATAAAGATACATAATCATTGCAATTTAATTGGAAATTTTGCTCTTTGTCAGTATACAATAATAAATGTTTTTGTCTTATATCCATCAATTGATGTTGTCTTAACTTTTTGTCTCTTTTTTGTCTATTATCCTTTTATTTTTAACTCACTTATGTAGTACTATGTCAATGTTCCTTACTATAATGTTCTAATAGTAAAAATTCAGTAAAAGATTTATGTCAGCCCTAGGCAAAGCACATAATATACATTTTTTATAATCTATACAAAAACTTTGGGAGATAGATATCCCTCTATATGTTTTTTTTTTGTTGTTGTTTGTTTGTTTGTTTTTTTAAAAGATTTTATTTATTTGACAGAGAGAGACACAGTAAGAGAGGGAACACAAACAGGGAGAGTGGGAGAGGGAGAAGCAGGCTTCCTGCCAAGGAGGGAGCCAATGCGGGGTTCGATCCCAGGACCCTGGGATCGTGACCTGTGCTGAAGGCAGATGCTTAATCACTGAGTCACCCAGGTGTCCCACCACTATATGGTTAAAGGAAATGAGACCAAAAGCATAAACATAACTTGTGCAGGATTAAATAATTAATGATGGTGAAGCTGGGGTTTTAAGCAGGGTCTGTCTGTTCTTTAATTCTGTTGCTGAAGGTAGTTCTATATGCAGTTTGATTTGACTTGTATGTAACCCAATCTAAGAAAGCTTAACAGGGTAATTTGACCCATTTATATTTATTGTTACAACTGATATATAGGTAACCATTTTGGTCATCTTATTTTTGAGCTTTGTTTTTCCATGCTTCTTTATACTGCACATTTTAATTGTGTTTAATTCTGTTTTCTCCAGTGATTTTGAAAGGATAGATAATTTTTTATCTTTGAAGGTATAGATTCTTTAGTTATCTTTCAAGAATGTTTTTGAAAAACCCAACCTATATTTTCTTATCAAAGTTAACAATGAAATTGTGTTTTTACTTCCTCTAAGTATAAAAAGGAGTTCAACAAACTTTTATTTTCTTCTTCTCTACTTTCCAGTCCTTGAGAATATCACCTAAGGTTTTATACCCAGGCTATTATTGTTGACTTATTTTTGTATTATACTTCACTTTTGTATTATCTTCACTTTCAAGAAATAGTTTTTGAGTTTTATCTTCATATTATTATATTGATATATTAATAATTTTTAGATTCACTTTGATGTTTAATTGTTTTAATGATCAGTCCTCCTATTGTTACACCTTTCCTACCATTGGATTCTTAATTTTCATACTTTTCTCAGTTCCCATCTTTCAGTACATTTGTAAGAAGAGAAGGAAATGTGGATGAAGTATATTTTTTCTGAGCTGAGTGTGTATGCTTCTATGTGTGTATAATATATGCATGTATATATGCAAGGTATATATATATATGCATATACTCATAATACATGTGTACCTAATCATTGTTTTATTCTAATACTGTACGATATTTTTTCCTCTATTACTCCTTTACAATATCCTGTGTGGTCATATACCCACAGTCACATATACTGAGAGGTATATACTAGGCTATCTCTAATATTCTATTATATATATTCTATATACATTATAAAATAAAGCAAATTAGTAATTATGTGAATGTGACTAAAGAACCAAAATTTTACTAAGTATACATTCCAAGAATTAAATGTAAATACTGTAATCCTAAATTTGATTGGGAAATGTCTTTGTATTTAGTGTAATCCTGCTATTATTTCAATTCACATTCTCCTTAGTTTTTAAAATTTTGTTTCTCAGAGTTAATGTCATCTTATATGCTATTGAACTTGCAAAAATGGCTTTCTAAAAGTTTCTTCAAATTCCTATATAAATAAAATATGAAAACTTTCTTCTTCATATAAGTTTTTAGAATGACATTTCCTTTCTTGTTAAATTTTTTCAAAGGTGCTGTGTTGTTACTTCTTTTTGTAAGAGAAATGCCTAAATTCGTAAAGATTGAGGTAGCAATAAATCTTATGTCTTCCAGTGCTTTAAACCAATTATTTAGTTTTTGTGTGTATGTGTCATTTTTTTCCTCTTCTGACCTCAAGATTAAATAGACATTTTGAAATTATTTTTTGAAAACTCAAAAGGTTCAATATTCCCTTGGAATAGCTGTGGGTCTGCTCTAAGCCCAGAACAACAAATTAAATTTAATTCCCTCCTAGAATTTTCATTAGGTTTTCTGGACCATAGCTCAGTGGCAGGGGACTGGAGATTATTCTTGTTATGCATGGAGGTAATAAGTCCGCTTTGACAGTGTCTTTCCATTCCGCAACTTCAATACTTCTTCACAATATTGCTTGCCCTCTTGGGAAGCCATTTTGAAAATAACATATGGCTTCTTTTTCATTCTGTGAAACCAGTGTTTAATTTGGCTGGGAGCAAATTGTACTTGACATTAATTCTACTTGTTTTTATTTCTGGAAAAGTGACTCTGAAAGGTCATTTTCCAAAAAGGCTACAGTATAATTTTATTAAGTGCATCGTATTTATTACATGGTAATTAAATTCCTCACACACACACACACACACACAAACACACACACTCCTATTCATACAGGACATGTCAAATAACAAAATGCAGCCCTTTTCTGTAATTCTCCAGACTCACAAGAGCCGTGATAGTATCATTTGTGTTTGCTCGTGGTCTGTGTGGTATACTAACAATGACTGCACATTTGTTGCTACTTCTCCCCTGGGAAGATGGGGTCTAATTCCACTCCCCTTGAATCTGGCTTGGCTTTATGACTTGACCAATAGGATATGGCAGAACTTTCTGAGACTCCTGATGCTGGGTCAGGAGCAATGTTATAGCAACAGCTTCTGCACAAGGCTTTTAGAACATGCTCTCTGAGAGCACTGAGCCACCAGCTAAGAGAGTCTGACTACCCTGAGCCCATCCTGGGGAAACCATGTGCAAGGGTTTTAGCCAGCTCGAACCCAGCCTTTCCAGCCATCCCTGCTGTGTTTCCATGCATCATCTACTTTAATCCCCGCACCACCCCTGTACATTGTTGGTGTTATTATGATTCATACATATACAGATGGGAAACATCAGGAAGCTGCTTATATATGCTCTATAAAATACATCTTTTAACCTCTAGTCTTCCATATGCTATTTCTTAGATTCTTCAAACTGTGGCTTATGAATTACAGTTTCCTATTTATGATAGTTCAAGAATAATTTCCTTTTTATGGAACCAAAATAAATTTCATAGTTATAAAGTAGTACAAAATCCATCTTGTAGAGAGACTGTATTGTGTTCAGTGCCCTTGATTCTGCTGCTCTTGTTGGGACACGAGAAAGAGCCAGAAACGTCAAAAGGTCCTTCTTTCGATCTTTGGGCGTGTGGTAAGGAGGTCACCCTCGAAAGTGTCGGGCACACCTTTCAAACAGAAACGGACTAAAGCAGCTGACGCACCATCCATAGAGAAAGATCTTGGCAGGGAGGGTAGAAAAGCTATTCCAAGGCCAGTTAGTGAACGGTCTTGTGCATAGAAAGAAGTATTTCTTCATCTTAATTATTAGTAAAAATAATTTTCCCTATGTTTTTGTATTTTTTTAATATTCGCTATTTTCTTCTAATAATTTTTTCTTTCTTTCTGTGCTCTTCTTTATAGAGTGTGTGCTTATCCCCATGGAAGGAAGGAAGGAGGGGAGGAGACCATGAATACCACTAACATCCCTTGGGTGCCTTTAATTAGTCAGGCATTCTACTGGGTGCTAGCACCCCTGCTATTAGCCGAGAACATATGTTATTCCAGGTTTAAATTTTAAAGCATTTAACATTTGAGTTTTTGAGACCGATTGGGTTTTCTAAAGCTACGTGACTCATAGAAGGTAGAACTGCATTCTGAATCCTTCTAAATCCCTATTTCTGACAGTATGCCTCACTAGCTCTCATAAGTCTGGTTTTTGGTTGGCGAGATTTATTTTACTTACATTTGACTTACCAATTCTTTAAAAAACCCTAATCCAATTTAAGAGCAGTGGTTCACATATTGCATGGCATTCCCTGGTGCTCTGAACTTATTAATTTTGGGGGAAGAATTAAGAGTGTCTAAATATAAGCTCATGAATGAACTTGCTGAGTGGATTGAAAAATACCCCTAAGCCTTTTAGGTCTTAGTTGCAGGGCACAGATTAGCAGCTGAACTCACATTTACTCGTGGTGAAGATCTCTTTGAGGCACTGGTGGTTGTGTCATTTCGTGCGTTTAGTGGGATTTCTTTTATAGACGGAACAGGGCTCTGCATTGTGCGAAATGAGCCCTGGGAGAGGAACCCGATTATATAGGAATCCCCTTCTTTTCTCATGATCAGGGTATGTTTGCATTCTTGGAAGCACCCTCTTCCCAGACCACTGGGCCATGTGGCTGAGCTGCTGGCTCCCTTTGCTTGATACCTGTGAACAGTTTTGTTTACCCCAGTCATTGCTGATGGGGACCACTTTGCCTTCCTCCCAGGGGGTATTTGCAATGTTTAGAGACAACTGAGAGATACAACTGCTATCTAATGGGTAGGGACCAGGGATGCTTCTAAACAACCCATCACACCAGGAAAACCCCACAACAAAGATTCTTGGGGTCCAAATTTTTTTTTTATTAGTACTTCACTAAGAGCCTTTTAAGATGTTTTTCCCTAATAATAACCTTCCCCAGTGAATTTTACTATACGATACTATGGTTTATGTATTGAAGTTATATCCGTGCTTCATACATAAAAAGAGTAAGTCTTTTTTTCCGGCCTCCCCAGACCCGTTTTTGCCCCCATTGGGGCCACACAGCCCCCATTGAGAGTGCATGCTCCAGTGGGATGCATGAGAAGAGAGAAGCTTGGAAAGAACCCAGTTCACATGTAACCCTTGAATAAGATCGAACAGAAACCAAACCAAACCAAACCAGCAAGGAAATGGGAAAAGCCAATATGCCTAGGAAGTTGACGAGAGTGCTTGGAAGCACACGGTCTGTCCCATACAGTATCATCAGTAGTCAACTGTGAGCGGCAGACGAGTGGATGAAATAGGTTCTCACTTTCTCTTTCTCCTGCCCCTCAACAGGCACAAAAGCCCTCGTGTTCTCCCTCCACACAATCTACCAATAGGAATTCAGGGATCGTGTCCTGTCTCTACCTGCCCATCTCCCCTCTGGTTGGCCAATGAGTGGGCATCTCTGTTTCCTTAATTCATTTTAACAGTCGTCGGTGACGTCTGTTCAATATTTAGCAGTGTACCTGATGCCGGCATGGCCCCCAGGCAGACAGATGTGAGCCTGCCCCCCCTGCAGCATGTGGTGTAGCCCAGTGTGGCCCCGCTCTCTCAGTCACATAATACAGCCGACAGCACTCTGATACCTTGTGCCGTTTTCTGCCGTTTTTACATACCGGGACGCTAACCGAAGTATTTGCTCCCCAGGGTCATTAAACCGACCCATCTTATTAGGTAATACATTTATTTAAAAAAGAATATTTTTGTCATTGCTTTCATGGGAACCCCATCTCACTGCCATGAATAGAAGGAAATGATCAAAACAAAGTAGGAAAAATTAACTGAGAAGATACAATTTTCTGAGGGCTCTGAGCTTGGAGCCGTTACTGCGGGCTAAAAAGGAAGATTTATATATAAGAAAGGTGTTCAGGAAACTAGCACCAGACCAGACTGTCACCTTGATGTGGTTTGAAAGGGAACTGAAGTGGGCATGACTTTCTCCCCAGGTGATCCAATACTAGGGAATGCTGTCTCTGGTACTAAAACCGTCTCCTGGACCCCAAGGGTCTCTCTTATATTTGGGGAAACACTTGTCGAGTTCAGCCCAGTCAACGTTATGTCCCTGCCTTTTCTGCCCCTGACTGGCCCCCATCCCATGTGGTCGCATCAATAGCGAACTGTAACTATTTGAAGTTTCTTCTTTTTCGTTGTGTCACTAGTCCCCAGCACCGCGCCCCTCACAGAGCGGAGGCTCAGGGTTTACCTGTTACTTGCAAGGTCCAAGGGTGTGTCCCTGTGGTGTGCGGCCGCGGGTGGTCCACAGAGGGGCGCTGCTCCGAATGCGGGCATGCACTAGGTGAGTAGAGCTTGGGGGGCGGGAGAGGAGGGGGCCTCTCCGCCTCCATCTGCCATTGGCTAAGGTTACCTTGTGCCGGTGCAACATACACAACCATACATGGCTTCTCTGTATCAGGGAAAGGAGACGCACATTAATAGGTAAGGAGGGACCTGTGCTTTTCACATATATCTCAGAAGGATCCTCATTGTTCTGAGGAGCCCTTCCCAGTAGTCATCGAGAGCAATCTCATACAGAAGAAAAATAGACTTTACATAAATATTTAAAAACAGGCTTATGAAAGACCAGGAGGATTTAAAGAGCAATTGTTTCATATAATCATCTCTTGTGGTGGGATAAGGATGTAAAAATCAACATCTCTTTAGCCAAACAGTGTTCTGAGTGGCCCTGCCTTCATTCCCCTCCTTCTCGCATTTCCTCCTCTCCTCTCTTTTTCCCCCAATTCCTCCTTCCCTTGCCCCTTCCCTCCCTTCCTCTTTTAGGAGAGCGGTAGATGCACCCCAAGTCATGCAGCTGTCTTCCTCTTGGTTGGGGGTACTGGTCGACCTTCGCGACCACCAGGGAATGAACGGAAGCTGTTCACAGAAAAAGCAGGAAGGGTTCTGGGTCGATGCCTAACATCTCCGTTTGCAAGATGAAGAAATCTGGAGAGAATGAATGACTTCACTCAGTCACATGCTCGTGTGGCCACAATTGTGCGTGTTTGGTGACATGTAATTTGTGGCGTGTGTCATGACTGATCAGGTGACTATGGTTTTAAAAGGCAACAGGAGAAAGGAGGAGTAGGAAGGGGACTAGTTTGCCATTCAGCACATATTTTTTGAGCCACTTCAGTGGTGCGATGGGATAAATGCCTGATGAGAGCAGCAGAGTGGAACTGGGCAAGAAGGCAAACAAACAGGAAACTCGGTTTTGCTATGGAAGGGTTGAGAGAGACGGGGAAAAAATGGCTGTGGGGGGTGAGCTCCAGAGAGGATTTTGTTTTAGCCAAAGAAAATTACAGCGCGTCTCACGCTTATGGACAGTAGGCTGTCGAGAGGGGAACATAAAAGCTGGGAGGGTGGAGAATTGCTGGAATGATGTCCCTGAGTGAGCAGGAGAGAATGGGGTCTGTGTGCAAGTGGACCCATCAGTGACGCCTGGGGCGTCACTGAGAAACGGCGTCTGGAGAAACATGAGGCAAGACAGGGTCACCCAGGACAATCCTAAGGAGTGTGTGCTTAGAGGGCTTCTCTTTTGTGGGGCACCAGCTTCATTAGAGAAACTGGGAGTGTATTAGTTTCCTAGGGCTGCTGTAGCAAGCAAATTAGGTGGTAAGTGTATATTTATTCAGTAGAAGGAATCGGCTCATGAATTAAGGGAGGCTGAGAAGTCCCAAGATACCGGTTGGCAAGCTAGAGACCCAGGGAAGCTGATGGTGTAGCTTCAGGCTGAGTCTGAAGGTCTGAGATTCAGGAAAGCCAATGATACAAGTTCTAGTCGAAAAGCAGGTAGGCTCAAAATCCGAGAAGAGCTGACGTTTGGGTTAGGGTCCAAAGATAGGGAAAGATCGATATCCTAACTTGAGATAGTCAGACCAGAGGAATTCTCTCTTACCTGAGAGAGGGTCAGTCTTTTTGTTCTACTAAAGTCTTCAACTGATTGGACAAGACCCACACACCTTGGAGAGAATCATCTGCTTTATTCAGTCTACTCGATTTAAATGTTAACTGCATCTGGAAACTCCCTCACAGGAACATACAGAATAATGTTTGACCAAATATCTGGGCACCTCACAGCCCAGTCAAGTTGACACGTAAAATGAACCTCTATAAGTGACTTAAAACAATAATTTGTTCTCTCACAGTTTTGGAGACCAGAAACCTGAAATCCAGGTGTCGGCAGGGTTTGCTCTTCTTGGTGGTTCTGAGAGAGAAGCTATACCCTGCCTCTTCCTTCCCTAGCTTCTGGTGGTTGCTGGCAGCCCTTGGCATTTCTTGGCGTATAGATGTATAACTCCAAGCCCTGCCTCTGCTGTCACGTGGCGTGCCCCCGTGTGTCTGTGTCTGAATTTCCCTCTTCTTAGGAGGATGCCAGTCATTGGGTTAGGATCCGCCCTAATCCAGTGTAACCTTACTTTTACCTACTTACATCTGCAAACACCCTATTTCCAAATAAGATCATATGCACAGGTTCCAGAGGTGATGACTTCAAACATATCTTTTTGGGGGTGGGTGGGGCACAATTCAACCTATAACAGGAAGCAAGGGCTGCAGCCGAGAATGAGGATAGGGAAGAGAAGGTGTAAAATAGTCAAGTGAGACTGTGTGAGGGTAAATAATTAATAAAGTGAAGAAAGGATGGTGAGAAGCCTGATGTGCCTGCGTGGGTTTATGGTCATGAACTTCATACAAGAGCAGCCAGCTTGGTCTTGTGGATTTTCCCGGCCATATGCATCTCTGCGCGTGCTGCCTTGACTTGAGCCGAAGGTTCGTTTTGCCAGAGCTGGTTTTCCAACGGAGTTTGATGAGGTGGGTGTTACAGGTGAATGAAAGGAGGTTGTTGGGAGGATTGACCTCGAATGTGGAGCTGGGTGAGGAAGGCTGAGGCTAGGAGAAGGGTGGACCACAGGAAACAGGTGGTGGATGAATGGGTTGAGGTCCCTTTCCAGTTGAAGATGGTGGGAGCCCCAGGTATTCACTGGAGTGAGCTGAGAACGTGAGCCCGTAGCCAGAGACTTGGATGTTTAAGATGGAGCCTGGTCAGTGGCCTCTGAGAATCAAAGATTTTAAATACATTTCCTAAAACCACTCTGCTATTGTTCTAGGGAGCTTCTTTCGGTACTTCTGACTATGGCATTTCATCTCCTTGCCGTAGGCAAATTCAGATGGTTATGAATTTTCACAACAAAAAAGTAATCTGTTCACACCGGTGGTGCTTGCTGTGTTTCTTGCCTTCATCACTTAGGTAAGAGACTTCTCCGGTCATGTTCACAAAGAGAAATAAAGCAGAATTTCATTTCTGAGCAGTTTGATTGCAATTCCATGGTTCTTGACTTAGAAATGTGAAAGTAAGTTGCTAAGGATATCGTAATTATGAATTGGAATCCTTTGGTTATCAGTGGAGATGCTTTCCTTGTAAAAATATTTGGGGATAAAGCATTCATGGGACTTCATGGCTTCACCGTCATCTTTTATTATTTAGAGCGTGGTAGCGGATCTGATACCTGAATATACTGACGGATAGTTTGATCTTGTTGATCTTGTCACTCTTCCGCCAGATCTTCGTGGACTTCTGTCAGCCTGCCCAATATAGTGTTTTTTTTTCTGACCTGACCCATATCTGTTTTTTCCAGCATCATTTTCTGTGTTCACCTTTTTGTTCTATGTATTTTGGCCCAACTAGACTACCTCCTGGTTCCCAAATACAAGGCTTGCTTCTTTCTACTGGATTATGCCTCCTCTTGCCTTTGGCCTTGTCCTATTAACATCCTGTTCTCTCACGGGACCTTCAAGGCCCTGATCGGAGGCTTCCTTGTGTATTGGGCTTCCTTTTCGTCTTGTGACTCTCAAATATTAGTGTGAATCAGAATCACCTGGAGGGGCCGGGAGACGGCAGATGACCCATTCCCCTTCCCAGAGTTTCCGATCCAACAGACCTGGGAGTGGGAGAGCCCGAGAACCTACCCTTCCACTGAGTTCCCAGGAGACGCGGATGCTGCAAGTCCAGAGGCCACACTTTGAGACCTAGTGCTAAAAGTTGAAATCTTTTTGCTTACATTGACATTTTGGGGACTTTTTCCCCACCTAGAACTTCATTCTGTCACACGGCAAGCATAATGTTAATGCTAGTTTTTAAGCAATAATTACTTATTTCATGCCTTTTCTATGCATACAAATTATGAACATTGGAAGGATTACTTACTTCCAATCAACTACAGTATTTGCAACACCTGAGGTTTTATTGAACGTAATTTAATCTCGGATGAGTCAAGAGGCACCTCTGGTCTATGCGTTGCCTAAGGTGTATTATTCTAAATGTCAATCACAATTTTATGGTACGCTAGATAAAATCAGGTCGTTTGAACTTTTCACGAACATTGATAAAGCAGGGATTTAAAAAAACAAGGGAGGCTTTAGATTTGGAACACGTCTACAAAGTGCATATGGATGGAATTACTGGCATTTATTAGAACTACAGGAGTTATATCCAGTCCTTTGGACCTGGTGCTTGTGCTTATGCTGGGTGTGTGGGGGGGCAGGCATGTCTTATGAGGGGATCTGCCGAGAAGAAGAGGGATAAGGTGAGTCCAAACAGAGGGAGTTGGTACTGAGCAAAGGTCCTTCTGTTCAAGAAGGGTCCAGCCTCTTTTGTGGCCTTGTGCCTCTCCATCCACGGCTAAGTCCAGGACAAACAAATGACCTACGCACAGCTGCCTTTGCTTAAATCAGCTCAGCAGACTGTGTTCTCATGCAGCCAGATAAAATCTGGCATTTACTTTGTATCTAGTGACCTTTGCTTTTAGGAGAGATTTTTTTTTTTTTAAATCTGGAAATCTTGCATGATTGGATTTTATAATAATGTTGCATTAAAGGGAAAATACAACTGCCAATAGGTTAGTTATGAGAATGGTTCATTTTTTAAAAAAGGGACACCATCCCCTGTGTATAAATGGTGTCAAAATTTAAGGGCATTTTGTTATTTAACACTTCCTTTTGCTTCGATTTTTTTCCCCCAGCTTCTCTCTCTCTTTGATGTTCCCTATTCATCATCCCATGTTAACAGTCTGGCTTTCTCGCTCTGAAGCAGAAGCATTTTCCTTGTGGGGCATAAGAGAAGCAGCTCGGGGAGCACAGACTTGTGCTAATGTCTTGGAAGAGATGAAAGTGAATTAGCTCCACATCTGAAGGACCGGTCGGGGCTAATAGGAGCCGTGAGGGTCCCCCCGTCTGTCTGCAGGCTGGTTTTCATGGACCAGCCAGTTTCTGGCCAGTTCCCCGCCCTTTCGCTTGGGTTTGTGGGAAACCTGGGATTTGCAAACGCTCCTGGAGGGGATGGGGTGGGGCACCCGCCTTAGGCAAGGGAGAGGCGGCCTTGAGCTCAGGGGCCCCCAAGAGTTGCTAAAGGTCGTGGGAACAAGGCGACTGAATTTTCACCCCCTTGTTCCAAACACATGTGAACCAGAGGAAAGAGTGTGCAAATGAGCTAGCAGTTGAAGGGATTATGTGCAGTTTCTTTGGACAGAGTTTTCCCTTCTGACCTTTACAAAGGGGGCCTAGCATGGGGCCAGGCCTTAGTCTCTATAAAGTCAAGTTGAGCCCCACCCTAAGCGCCGACTCTACATGGTCTGTGCACCTGCCCTGCCCCCTGGGCCTTTCCCGACTGCAGCCAGGTGCACAGACGTGGGCTGCCTCTCTTTCACATCTTTTTCTGATGCCCTCAGAGCATCAGAAGATCCTTCCCTCCTCTCAGCGTTCAGATACGCGTAGTCTCCAGCACGTAGTGTGTCTCTGTGTATTTGAAATGGAACTGGTAAAAATTAATTTCAGTTTGAGCAAGTCGCAATGCCTTTGTAAACAATAACATACATTTAATTGAATATAATGAATAAATATACACAATAAAGGAACAGAATGTTTCTATCCTGGCCACTTATAGGTAATGAACCCTGCAGTTTAGGGCACGGTTTCGAGGAGGGCTTGAGTAGCTGAGGAAGATGGTCATACAATAAAAGTTAAGGATGAGAATATAGAACAACAGCAATGAAAAAATCATTTTTTTTTTTTTAAGAAAACTGGTATTTTTTTTTCTTTAAGAAAACTGGTTGATGGGGTGTCTGGGTGGCTCAGTGGGTTAAAGCCTCTGCCTTTGGCTCAGGTCATGATCTCAGGGTCCTGGGATCGAGCCCCGCATGGGGCTCGTTGCTCAGCAGGGAGCCTGCTTCCCCCTCTCTCTCTGCCTGCCTCTCTGCCTACTTGTGATCTCTCTGTCAAAGAAATAAATAAAATCTTTAAAAAAAAAAAGAAAACTGGTTGAAGAAAATAAAGCAAAACCTTTAATGACCACTATTGAATCAAGATACCTTGAGATCGTCAGCTCGTGGGCTTGGGGTACGAAGGACTACTGACTCAGGAGGTAGCCCAGCACGCTCAGCTGTGGACTGGCCTCCCCTCTGTGATGTTGCAGGTCTGCCGTGGTCACCCTCCTGAGGATAGAGAACCCCAAGGGGAGGGGAGTGCAGATCACAACGTCCATTCACGATCACCTCAAGTAGGAGAAGTTCTATTTCTTTCCTTTAGCTTCTGATAATATAAAAGCATAGTGGTGGAGGGATTTGATAAAGAGCATTGGCTGCATATCTGGAGTCAGTGGATATGCAGTTTTAGAAAGAGGGAATAGTGGAATCCCAGCCCTGGTCTCTGACTTTGACCTCTGCGTGGATGCTGGGGGTGAAACAGGCATGCTGGAGAGAGGAGGCGGTTCCTGGGGAGGGACCCTGGACAAGACAAGAAGCCTAGTTTGGGGTATTTATACTTGGGCATTTTAATATCTTTTGTGGGAATCCTTTTCTTATCAGAAGCCAAAAACAGCCGTCTTTGGAATTCAGCTATCAATGAATAGGTCGCTAGTAGAAAGAGGTCACTTGGTGTTTCAGAGAGTTGGAAAGAAAAATGTTGAAATCGAGTATAAAGAGGAAGGGTTGAGGAAAGCAAAAAATAAAAACACGACAAAACAACAAAAACCAAAGGAAGAAGGGACAGTCTTAGCATTGGATGTCACTAACTGTGGAGCAATGATCTGCTTGTGGCTAACATCCCCTCTGGCCGGTGTCAGGACCTGTGATGCTAGCGGCTCTGCCTGTTTCACCCAGTTAATCCTCATGTACCCTGTGAAGTGTAGACACAGCCTCTGTCCCCATCCTAGATGAGCAAACTCCAGCTTGGGGAGGTTAAGCGAACTCCCAAATTCATGCATCTTCTCTTTTACATAAGAGGGTTGAAAAAACATCAATGGCAACAGATGGCACAGAAAAGGATGTCCGTCAAGCACCATTGAACTTAGGCTTGGCTGATTTGTACATTTATGTTACAGGAAAAGACCTTGTGTTATTAAGTATCATTAGCTCTATCCACGTGGACGAGAGTTTTTGAAACTTGCTGGGATACAGGCTTTTGAATTTCAGGGCCTAGTTACTTAATAGAAACAACATATAGCACAAGTTGTGTTGGGAATACGTGCTGAATCCAGGAACTAAAAATCATGTGCCCCCGGGCAAAGTCTGTTGGCTGAGTGACTGTGTGTTGAGGCAAGGCAGGGAGGCTTGGAGCCAAATGGAACCAATTAAGGTACACTTGGACGTGGACCTGAGGTTGTTTACCAAGCCCACTTGCTGGTGGAGAGTCAAGTTTCTTTATCCTTCTTGTTTGTAATTTAATTTGCTAATTGTCTTTAAGGAAAAAAAAAAAGGGTTGTAGGAACTTTGGCCGAAACTGCAGAAATTCAGATTTTATGAGCATGTTGAATGCAACGAAGGAAATATAAAGTTGTTCTAAATTTACACACGGAATATGCACCTGTTTTGAATTTGTAGCTTTGAAAGATGTCACCTTTTGGAACAAGCGCAGGGAGCCTGTGTTGTATTTGAGGCAGGTGATAGGAGGCGGCAGGCATGGGGGGTAGTGAAACCCATCTTCAGCAACTGCAGAGTTCCCCTCCCGCTGGCAAAAGTCCTGTTTGGCATCAGTAGAAGATTTTACGGGAGAAATTGCACCTAGTTCTCCCAAACTTACCTTTGTGGCTGCAGATATAGCGAAGTCCATCTGGGTCTGTTTCCTGTGAGAGGAAATGAATGGAATGTGTGTCACATGTATCATGCAGTTGTAATACCATGACCGTTCATGTTCGTGCTGTAAAAATATCTTTTCAAGTAACTCTGAACCATGATGTTAAGTGGCTTATGTTTAGTTCCGTAATTGACTGAAGGTGTTGAGCAGAGGCAATGATAAGAAATGGTCTCATAGGGGCGCCTGGGTGGCTCAGTCGGTTAAGTGTCTGCCTGCGGCTCAGGTCGTGATCCCAGGGTCCTGGGATCGAGTCCTGCATGGGGCTCCCTGCTCCGTGGGAAGTCTGCTTCTCCCTCTGCCTGCCTCTCCTCCTGTTTGTGCTCTCTCTTGATCTCTCTCTGACAAGTAAATAAATAAAATCTTAAAAAAATAAAAAAAGAAATGGTCTCACTTGTTTTAAATCAAAAGAAAATTTGTTTAAGACCAGTGGTCCTCAGAGAAGGATGTGCGTGGTGTGACGGTGGGATTATATTAGAATCACTTACTTACTCCCTTCCCTGGTCCTTCCTTAGGTTGTCCTGCAGGATGGGAGTGGGAACAGTTTGCCTCCCATGTGCATTTGAAAATACCTTCCGCTTGATTCTGTCCTAAACTACGTTTTTAGGGCTGCTTGCTTTTGTTTGTTTGTTACTGTTGTTTAGTATTTGAAAGTATTTATTAAGTGTCTTTTTTTTTATTATTTATTTGACAGAGAGAGACACAGTGAGAGAGGAAACATAAGCAGGGGGAGTGGGAGAGGGAGACACAGGCACCCCGCGGAGCAGGGAACCCGATGGGGGCTCAATCTCAGGACCCTGAGATCATAACCTGAGCCGAAGGCAGATGCTTAACGACTGAGCCACCCAGGCGCCCCATGTACTAAGTGTCATCTTGCTGCTGGGAAATACAGTAATGTTGTTCACAGAGACGCACTGTAGTTTTTGTTGACAAGCTAATTGATAAACAAGAACAGCTTGAAGTAATAAAAAAATTATATTTGACAAGGAAAGTATGGCCTGGGACCCTAATAATGAATCACTCACTCAAGAGCTCTTTGTTCATCCAATGTTTGCTTGCATTTCTTATTATGCAACACAAGGAGTGGTGAGGAAAGCTTGGCTGAGACTGTGGTGGGGCTGACTTTGTAACGACTTTGCTGTGAGATTTTTGGTAACTTTAAATAGTGTCTATAAGCACCATGGTCTGGTTACTTATTGCTCTATAACAAAGCACCTCAAACATTAGCTGTGTAAAACAGTAACAGTCATCTGTTTTGCTCACAAATCTGTAATTTGGACAAGACTCTGGGGTGGGGGGGATGTCAGCTGAGGCAGCTCAGCTGGGGCTGAAGAGGCCACTTCAAGATGGCTTATTCCTACGGCTGGCAAGTTGGTGCTGGGTGTCTTATAGGAGCTGAGGAGGGTTGTCTTCTTCTCCTCAAGCACCTCTCCTTGGGGCTATTCGAGCTTCTTCGTAGCAGAGCAGCTGGATTCCGAGATTTAGTGTTGTAAGAAAAGCAGCTGGAAGCTGCCAGTCTCCTAAAAGTTGACCAGAGAGGACAGACCTGAGGTGAGGTCTCCCCTTGAGGTGAGGAGTGCCAAAGAATTTGCAGCCATCTTTAATCTACCACAGACCAAATTAGGTCACTTATCTTGGCCTCTATAAGCTGTTCACTTTCATATCTTTTGACATGTCTCAGGGCACTTCTTTCCCTGTACTGTCTCCCCCGACCCCCCTGACTTTTTTTCATGCATTTTGCAGAGAGGGCAAAACTTAGTTCTTGAAGGGGGGAGGATCTTGGATATTACAGTGGGATAATCTATACCACAGAACCTAAATAGATATGCAATATATCTGTGGTATTAAAATTTCATGGGGGTGAGGGAGGCGATTAGGGAAAAAAAAAGTCTAAGAAGCCTCCTTAGGGGGAGAGATAATGTCAAAAACTTTGAGAGACACTGCTTTACTTCTAGCCCAGATGTGTTATCTTCTCTTGGGATAAAGCCTATCCCAATCGAATCCCAGCAAAGTTAATTGTTCTGTTTTTATACACTTATAGACAGTTTATTTATATGTCTGCAGTGTATTTAAGCTGGTTGGATGATGCCTTTTTCTTTCTTATTTGACCGAGAACTTCCTAGATACATAATATCATGTACTTACAGTATGCCTATAATCCACACTTAGTGAGTTGAATTAAAATGGACTAAGGGAATTAGGTTTTATCTTGGTTTGGGTTCTTCCAGAAATAGACCCTGAGGTAAGGATTGAAATGTCAAGGAGTAGCCTTTTGGAAAGTGAAGGAAACCCTGGTGGGGAGCAGGGAAGTGGGACCTCGAGGGAGAGGAAGCCCAAGAAGGGAATGCTGTCAAGCCAGCTACCACTTGTGACCAGTGGTCAGTCTTGGGGGGGGATCTGCTCAGAAATGTAAAAAGCCAAAACCAAAACTAAACCCAAACAAAAAAGCATCAGAGCTCGGAGTTTGACCACTTGTAACGGCTGATGAGTGGCGGTATTTATATTCTCATCCTCCGCCATTCATTGATTGAAGACTTCCAGGGTTGTTAATGGGCTGCACTTGGCTTCTGGGGCTTTGGAACAAGCCCCAGGCAGAGAGAAGCCGGCACTGATGGTGGAAGTCGGAAGAGGGAAGGCGGAGGGCCAAAGGCAGAGCACCTACAGTCTAAGCTGGAGGCTTTCTTAGCACAGAAGCACTAAATTAGTCAGAGGAGAGGTGATGAAGTGTTTTTTTTTAAATTATTTTATTTTATTTTATTTTTTTTATTCGACAGAGAAAGAGAGATCACAAGTGGGCACAGAGGCAGGCAGAGAGAGAGAGGGGGAAGCAGGCTCCCTGCTGAGCAGAGAGCCCAATGTGGGGCTTGATCCCAGGACCCTGAGATCACGAAGATGAAGTGTTTTTGTTTGAAATGGGGAACTCCGACTTTCTCAGCGTCAGTTTCTCTGAAGTTCAGCCGCATGAAGACAGGAAACATGCCTGTCTTCTTCAATATTTTGTGCTCAGCAGAATCCCTGACTCAGTGAAGAAGAGGATTAATGAATAAATGGCTGAATAAACCAGCACCGGGATTTACGAGCTATGCTCTTTATTGTGTTCCAATTCCAAGAGGTTTGAGCAGGTAAGGCGCAGGCTGGTGATGAAAGCTGACAAGTGTCAGGTGTAATTTGCCTTCGAGAACTCTTAGAAAACAGACGAGCTACAAGTTAGATCTGTTTCCGAGGGTGGCCTGGCTGCTTATTGAACCATTGGCATTTTTGTGACTGAGGAGTTGAGGGTCAGATTGAGGTCCACTGAACTCAGGCAGGCCCAGGCCAGGTCCCAGCCACTTACTTGGACATCTTGTCCCGGGGAATTTAACATCTTGGGTTCAGACTCAGGGAAAACATAATATTGACCGGTCGCTGAAATGGCTGTGCTTGCATGAGCTTGTGATCTTGGAGAATCTACATGGTGTATCCCTTTCCTTTCCATCATGGGTTGAATGGAGTGGCCCTTCCTCCCCACCCTTTACCCCCCCCCCCAAAAAAAAAGATATGGCAAAGTCCTAAACCTCAGTCCCTCAGAATATGACCTTACTTAAAATAGGGTCTTTGCAGAGGTAAAGTTAAAATGAGCTCATTAGTATGAGACCTAATCTAATATGGTGTCTGTAGAAATTGAGACTCGGAAGCAGACTCACACAGAGGGAAGATGATGTGAAGATAGGCTACAGGGTAGCCGTGTGGATCTACAAGGGATGTAGCTACAAGCCGAGGAGGGAATGCCAGGGATTGGCAGCAGGACGAGAAGCTAGAGAAGGCTAGGAAGGACTTTACCCTGGAGCTGTCAAAGAGAGCGTGGCCCTGCAGACATCTTGATTTTGGAGTTCTAGACTCCGAAACTGTTAGACGATAAATTTCTGTTGTTTCGAGCTACTGGTTTTTGGTACTCGGTTAAGGCAGCCCTAGGAAAGTAGTACCCTTTCTTTTCTTTTTCTTTTCTCTTTTTTTTAAGAAAGACTTTTCCGAATGGTTATTCCCTTCCTCTCTTTCTTCTTCCTCCTCTTTGCTTGCTTTCTTGTGTATGCTACACCGATTAATAGTTGATATTTGCCTGTGGGGTCCCTTGGTTTAGGAAGGACATTCCATTCCTAAGCCACTTGGAGGACAAAAGAGAGGCTCTTCTTCAGATGTTCGGACCTTTTGGCTATAACTCAAAAGGGGGTCATTTTTCTCATTAAAATGGTTCGCCATCTCTACCAGCACTGGGTGGGAATGAGGCTTTCCTGTCGTTGGAGTGGGATGGGACAGACCTAGGAGATGGCCTATTTCTTTCACATGTTGCTCCTTGTGGGGCTGGAGGCGCAGATCCCTTCCTTTCCAAGGAAACTTAATGGATTGTCTAATTTCAGGGCACCCAAGTGGGGCCATTAGTCATGGTTCTTGTGGCTGAGAATTGCTGGCTTCGTGCCAAGGAGGTGGGACCTTTGTCTGGTTGTGGGCCTGGACCGGAGCTCTTTGCCACGGTGATTCTCCGAGAGGAGCAGTCTGGCTGTTGGTTTCGGGAGGTGGAAAGGAATCAAGGAATGGAAGGGAATCAGCTAAGATGAGAACAGTGTGACTCAGGCATGTGTTTAGTTTGAAGGCATTTTTTTTTTATTCCAATAATGTTGTTTTTCTTCTCTTAATTATTCGTTTCTGCATTAAGCATTTATTTAGTAGCTGCTCTGTGCCAAGTGCTTGGCTAGGGATAAGGGCTACAAAGAGGCAGGAAGGAAGCAGTACATCCCGGTGTGACAGGGGGCTTGAAAGTCCTGATCATTGCCCACAGTCCAGTTCAGGCAGAGAACTTTCACTTTACTGAGGCTGGCAGGTAGGGAGTTTCAGGAAAGCCTTTATGGATGGGATCTTAACTGAGAGGAAAGCCACCAGAATATAAGAGCTGTCTTCCTTGATATGGACAACTTTTTATGCTTTAAAAAAAAACAACAACCAAAAACCAAAAACCAAAAAACCTCTTCTGAAGGTATCATGTATAGCAAATGTGTTCCCCATCCTCTGCGGAAGCCCGCAGCCCCGCCTGATCAAAGCGAACTCTGGCTTGCCAGTCTCTGGTATGGCAGCTTCCTGACCATTTGAAGCCTGGGGACAGCATTATTTTTAGTTTCTTTCCAACCCGCTTGTTCAGTCGTGTATCCCCCACAATACAGTCCTGCAGAGAGATTTTGTGTAGTGAAAATAAAACCGAATGAGCAGGGATAGACATGTTTGAGATGCTGTGTCCTCGTGGGTGGCAGATGCACCGGCGCCCCGGAGCAGGCATTTCCAATGGGAACAGAAAGGTGTCCCTGGGGCAGTACTCGGGGACTGAAGGACGTCCCCTGGGGAAATAGGAGAAACAGCCTTTGTTTTTGTTTTTGATTTTTAAATTATGTTCAGTTAGCCACCCTGTATTGTCCATCGTTCCTTTGTGATGCCGTGTTCGCTAATCCGCTAGTTAGTGTAACACCCAGCGTGCGTCCCAGCTCGTGGCCTCCTTCATGCCCATCACCCTGTGGAATCTTAAACTCCTCTAACATTCGGTTTGGTTTCCAAATCTTACCTTGTTTGGTCTGACTTCAGTCTTCCCAAAGCGTGTTTATGCTGTTTTGTTTTTATTCATGTATTGCTTTGGAGGAAGATAAGTACTTGGGTACTTGGGTGTTTCTTGCCGTGCACTTTCTTTGGTCTGGGTTTTAAAGGCTGGCCTTGTGTTTCACTTGTGTGCGTGTGTGCATCTGAGAAGGACGTGGTCACGCAGCCACCTGATCGAGCCCTCAGCTAGTAGATAATTACAGATAGCTGACCCTGAAACTTACAGAAAATTAGTAGCCGTTGGCTTTTGGCATGATAGAAAATATAAATTCGCAAAAGGAAAGAGAGCAAAGGAAAAAAGAGGAAAAAATTACGTGCAATTCAACAACCTGGAAGCAGTACTGTTTATGCTTTTCTATATGTGCTTCCAGAGTTGTTTTTTTTTTTTTTTTTTTAAGAGAGAGAATGAGAACCCACGTGTGCGCATGAGTAGATCGGGGAGGGGCAGGGGGAGAGAGAGAGAGAATCTTAAGCAGACTCCAAGCTCAGCGCAGACCCTGACATGGGCCTCAATCCCACGACCCTGAGATCATGACCCGAGCCGAAATCAAGAGTCAGACATTTAACTGGCTGAGGCACCCAGGTGCCGCTATGCTTCCAGGTATTTTAAAGTGGTTGTCTAAATTTAAATGGCAGAAAGTAGGGAGGGAAAAGAATAAAGATAATTTTTGTGTGTGTGTGTGTGTGTGTGTGTGTGTGTGTGTGTACGTGTACTAGTACGTGTACTAGTTACTTTTCTAGATATTTAATGTACATCGTCGGGGGAAATACTGTAGGATTTATTAGAGACTCAGGGCCTTGACATCAGAGCTCCTTAGAGTGAATCTGCCCTGCTTTATTCAGAATGTTATTGGAAGGTAAGTGAGATAATCCTTGTCAAGTACCTTTGGCACTTGATGAGAAGTGTGGACCCATCATTCTCTCTCTCTCACACATGCACACACATTTATCAATTACTGCTCTTACGGTATGGTGAGTCGTGTATTTAGACTCATGACTGAACCTAGGATTTTCTGATTCTAAAACCTTTCCATTTCATTCCGTGACTTATACCATTGATTACAAAATGAAATCTATTATGAAGTTTTATTTATTTATTTTTAAATATTTTATTTCCTTATTTGAGAGAGAGGGAGAGAACAAGTGAGAGAACACAAGGAAAGGGGAACAGGAGAGGGAGAAGGGGAAGCAGACTGCCCACTGAGCAGGGAGCCTGATGTGGGGCTCGATCCCAGGACCCTGAGATCATGACCTGAGCCAAAGGCAGATGCTTAACCGACTGAGCCACCCAGGTGCCCCTATTATGCAGTTTTAAACAATCTTATTGACTTTAGACCGGTGTGGAAGTGATCTCGGTTAGCATGCTGGTCGGGGACTGAACCAGGCCAGTCGTTATGCGGCTGGGCTTCTGGGCCCCGTTGTCCTTGGAGCCTGTAGCTCAGGAGGATGTTGGACAAGTTACTTCACTTTTCTGGGCTTTAGTTGTTTCATCTGTGAAATGAGGGAGTTGGTCCAGGTCATCTGGAAGGTTGCTCCTCTTAATATTCTGCATTTCTGGGTTGTAATTCCTCCTAGAGAGAGTTTCAGGGTTCCTGTGGCCACATTTGTTTGTGAGAGAACACAAGGCCAAAACAGGAGAGGAGGTGTCTGAGGAGCGAGGGAGGAAGCTGGCCACAACTGGACAGCAGTTAGCATCCCCAGGCCCATAAATGTCTGAGCTGGAAGGAACAGGGCTTGGGGGGAAAGGACCTTTGGAACTTAAGGATAATGCTAATATGTATTCCATAACATTTTATGTGTATCTTTCCAAATACAAAGCAATCTTCAGTGCACTTAGTTTTGGTTGATTAAAAATATAAATTTGACTCTGGCTTCTGCCTAAAATGAAGATAGCAAGAAGAGCATCACTTTCCATCCTATTATCAAGAAAAAGCCAGCTAATTGACAAAAATCAAACCTCTTGAACCCATCAAAGAGCCAGGGTCATAGTACATCCAACTGGCCTGAAATATATAGAAAACTAGACTTCCAAAAAAAAAAAAAAAGGACATAAGAAACATTCAGCTAACATTCTTAACTCCTTTTTAAAGGTCAAATGTTGGCTAGCACTGATGTGAAGAGCCCTTGGTTACTCTTTACCCAAGGGGAATTTGCATTAACTCATAGGCCTTTCCAAACCATGCATCACTGGGACTCAGGAACTTTTCTGACAGCTAGGCTGGAACAGAGAAGTCTGCAAGATGGAACAGGAATGTTGAGACACACCTCCCCGTGAAGTAGGCCCCACCCTAAAGACAAGTCGTTCTAGAGGAATCGAAAACTGTGGTTCAGCAATAAAACTGAAGCCAGACCAGTTCCAGACGAGACTGACTTGGGGGCACCACACTGATGCCCGAGCAGAAGGGATGTGATCAGTTTCAGGTTTTAAGTGCTATTTCCCTGGGACTCTACTGCACATGATGTCCAGAAGCCAACAGAAAATTAGGAGAGGCACAAACAGCCAGGAGGAAACCGATCCATAATGAGAAGACAAAGCCATTAACAGAACCAGGCCCAGAGATGGGGAATTTAAAATAACTGATAAATATTTAAAGGCTCCAGTGAAACAAGTGGAGAACAAGCATGAACATATGGGGAATTTCAGCAAAGAAAGAATCACACGAAAGTGCTAAGAAAAACAAAGATAAGAAGGAAAACAACAACAGAGTTAACAGAGATGAAGACAACCTTCAATGAGCTCAGTAGACTCAGCCAGATGCACAGGAAGAGTTCGTGAATGTACAGATCGGCCATCGTATTGATTATTGATTTTCTGTGTTTTACTTTATTGATTGATTTTTCTCCTTTAATCTTCATAATTTGATTTCTTCTACTCACTTTGAGGTTCATTTACTCTATTCTTCCTTTTTTTTTTTAAGTTGAAGCGGAATTTATTGAAGAAAGAACTTTCTTCTTTTCTAATATTGGCATTTTGTGCTATAAAATTCCCCTTATGTATGTTTTAGTGGCATCTCAGAATTTTTGATGTGTTATGTTTTCATTTCTACTCAGTTCAAAGTACTTTCCGCCTTGTCTTTTGATTTATTCTTTGATTTAGGGGTTATTTGGAACTGTGCTAGTTTCCATGTATTTGAAAATTTTATAGAGATCTTAGTGTTGATTTTCTTTTGTAGAATTTGGATCCTAAATTGACCGAAGTGTTTTATATTTTATTTTTAAATTTTTTTTTATGGTCCAGAATTTGGTCTGTTTTGGTGAAATGGATTCTGTAACCTGTAATCCTGTTGTTTTTGGGTGGCGCGCTCTATAAATGTCAATTATAGAAGGTTGGTTGGTGATGTTATTCAAATTTGAGAGATCCTCGCTGCTTTTCCGCCTATTGTGTTTTATCCATTTGGGAGAGAGCAGGATTGAAATATCCAACCATATTTGTAGTTTATGTTTATCTATCCCTTGTGGCCTATCAGTAGTATTTGCTTCTTTATATTTTGATCAAATTTCTTGTAGGCGACATAGAGTCAGGCCTCTCTCATCCAATCTCACTAAATCTGCCTTCCTTTTTACATAAGGGTATCAATTTTATAGATTTTAAATCTATCACTTTATGATTTATTTTTTCTTTGTCTCATCTGGGTTTTTATTGTTGTTACCTTTTCCCTCTCCTGCCTTCTTTTTTTTTTTTCTTTCTGCCTTCTTTTTTATGATTCTGTTTTATGTTTTCTCTTAGTGCACGTAACTCTTTGGGTTGTTATTTTCATCATTGCTTTACGGTTCATAGCATACACATTTATTTATTTATCTATTTATTTTTAAAGATTTTATTTATTTATTTGACAGAGAGAGAGCATAAGCAGGGGGAGTGGCAGAGAGAGAGAGGGAGAAGCAGGCTTCCCACTGAGCAGAGAGCCCAATGTGGGGCTCCATCCCAGGACCCTGGGATCATGACCTGAGCTGAAGGCTGATGCCTAACCCACTGAGCCACCCAGGCGCCCCTAGCATACACCTTTAACTTACTGCCTTCAGGTGATAGTACACCACCAATACCATATTTCCGTTTCACCTTTTCTGACCTTTGTACTCCTGTGTGCATGTGCTGAAATCTTGCTCCTCCCCAGTGAGTTCTTCTTGAGCCTTGGGGGCTTCTGCGGGCTCCGTGGGCATTGAGTTATTTTTGTGCCTCTCCCACATAATCTCTTGAGAGAATGTGTGATGTTCAAAAGAAATGCTTCCATAATTAAAACTGCATGAATAAATACGGGTGTGTGAACATGAGTATTTTCAGTTAGTTTAATAATAGCAATCACTTTAACAGATATAGACAACCTTTTAAATTTAGGAGTGTCTGGAGGTAGGCCCTTAAAATTAAGTCGGAACTTTTTTCAATAAGGCAGTTACGAGGACACTCTGCAGCAAGAAGGGAGATGCCAGGCTGCTGTAGGTCTTTCTTTCCTTGTAATACCAGATCAACATAAACTGCATTAAAAAAATTAATCCTCAAAGTAAAAGACTGAGATTTTGAATATGCTTGCTCGCTTTGGGGGAGAGTTTCCAACCCTCTTTTCCTTTTGAAAAAGGACAATAATGAAAAACAAAATCTTTTGTATTAAAACATACTCACATGGAAATTGGATGTATGTAAAATTTTCTTTTATTCATTCATGGGATTACTCTTTTTTTCCCCCCAAATTGTTTTATTTCATGGGATTACTCTTAATAGTGTAACAAATCATTTGTTTTTTCTGTAACAGGAAAGTATTTTTTTCTTTTATGTTATTTTTTGTTTTGTAAGAATGCCAGAATAAATATTTAAAAACAGAAATCTAAGAATTTACATTAAAAATGATAAGTGAGATCTTCTGGAAAGTCATGGTGGAGTATTGCAATTTCTTTTCTCATGCTTGGGGCTTAAATCTATCTTTTTAAAAATAAATGGCATAAAATGTAAGGAAACCACGACGAAGTTTAATTAATTCTTACATACCCCCCAAGTAATAAAATAAAGTGTGGTTATGAACAGAATGTGAAAGCCCTACTGATTTTTGCACGCTGGTACAAATTAACATTTGTTTGGGGTACTGAAGTTTTCCATTTATTTGGTTCACCCACTTGTTCCTTGTGATTCTCTTCAGGAGAACATTTGCAATATTTCTGAAGCTTGATTAGGGCTTTACTGAATCAGTAATTTGCAAGTTAAAACTGACCATTTTAGCCAGCCTTCACAATGCAAGGATGACCAGGGATTAAAACCTTAATGCCTTTTCTTTAATTTGAGGGAGGATAGTGTTCCAGTTATCTTAGAAAAAGAGGAAGTGGGATTTGCCTTCAAAAGATGCTTTATATTTTGGATACAGAGTCAATACAAAGGTGAGATACACCCGATTTGAATTGGTAAAATATGTAAATCCTTGCCTGCTAAACTGTCAGAGATTAATGTCTGAATAGGAGTAGGAAGCACCAACTGTAAAATTATACAGGGCATGGCGATTACCCCATCCTCATAATGGGGCTTGATTTAGAGGCTCTATTTTAGGGTTGCACATAAAGCACCCAATGCAGAAAGCCGAGCTTTGTTTAATTTGTCCGGGGCAGTGCCTTAATTTTCTACAACACTATTCACTTCCCTCCTTTAAGAATGAATAACACATTTTCTTTATGGAACTCTGTGCATCTTTCATTTAGGAGCAATCGCTTTTCCAAGCTCTTCTGCTAGATTCTTCTTTTGTTGCCTTTTTATAAGCTCCTGGATTATGGTAAATTGCATTGTCTTTGTTGCTCTTGTCTACCCATGCAAAGAACGAGAAATACCCTTTTTGACATGGCATAATGTAGCTCTTTACACTTGACAGATGGGAAAGCTAAGATCTGGGAAGTACAAGGCCATGCAGTTCGGATAGAGCTGGTTGTCCCATCTTCGTCTTTGTACCCAGCAAGAGAGCTTGCCACTTGAACGGATGTCACTCCACGCTCTCTAGCTATCCCTGGAGACTTGGAATTTGTCTTATTTCGGCAGGAGCTCAGAGGACTTTCTTGTAGACATGGGTAACCTGGGGACTGTAACACCTCGCTTGGATTATTATTGGTATTTTCTCATTAAGGCTCAGTCTATTCAGGTAACAAAGTGCAAGATTCACTATTTTTTTTTTTTTTTTTAATACAGTGTTGCCATTGGCTTCTGCAGTTTAACATTTATGAAGTCCTTTTAAAATGTTGCTAGCGGCTCCATTTTATCGTCTCAGATGATTTTTCTTTTCATCGAAAAGTAATTTGTGTTGGCGAGACTCTTAGTTGCAGGGGTCAGACTCGTAACCCAAGCTCGCTGAAGCATCACAGAGATGTATTGGTTCATATTCTCCGTAAATCCATGGAAGGATCTGAGTCAGATGAGGCTGGGTCCAGGGCTCAGCAATGTCAAGTCTGTGACCTTCTGTATTCCAGCCCTCTTTGTCTCTGCGATCTCATTCTCAGGCTGACCTTGGTAGGGGAGCAGATCAACAATGGCTTTGTAACTCACATCACCTGGGCCGGCAACTCAGTCGTTCAGGCTTCTGGAAGAATCTGTTCGTTCAGCCAGTCTTGAGTTTCCTCTGAACTAATGCCTTTAGCCAGGGACATGCGGTACTCAGGTGGTCAGCCTGTGTCCCATATTCTTTCCCAGGGTCAGGGGACAGGGACAGCCCCTCCCCACAGAACAGCTAGAGAGCAGTGGAGACATTTCCTCGAACAGGGCACAGGCGTGTTCTTATCACAAATGGCTAAAGCTATCACACTTCTACTGCTTGAAGATTTATAAGAGCAACTCAGAGTTACATAAAAATGTTAATTTTCCTATAAAAAGATGTATTATTGTAGACTCAATGACTCATCAGATAATTCACGGCGTATTTCCCTCTTTTCCCTCATCCTTTCATTGTGGGCAAAAAGGACAAAGCCATTAAAGAAAAAAAAAACATTAAAAAAAATTTTTTAAGATTTTATTTATTCATTTGACAGAGAGAAAGAGAGAGAGAGAGAGAGAGAGAGAGAACACAAATAGGCAGAGTAGTAAGCAAAGGGAGAGGGAGAAGCAGGCTTCCTGCTGAGTAGAGAGCCCATGGGACTTGATCTCAGGACCCTGGGATCATGACCTGAGCTGAAGGAAGATGCTTAACTGACTGAGCCACCCAGGTGCCCAAAAACCCATTTTTTTTTAAAGGAATCATTTCTCAATTTCACATTCAGATAGTGCCTTTTTATCTCCGTTCAGCTAGTCTGATGGACTCACATGGTTTGCAGTTGTCATTGGATTTCCCAGTCTCCAGCTACCGTGAGAACCCCTTTTAGGCAGAGGCTGACATGTGATTTCCGGGTCTAGCTGAGCGCAGGTGTTCGGGAAGGTGCACGCGCTGGGCTGGTGAGCTAATGCAGGGCCCACACCTGCCTGGCGGGAGATGCCAAGGCTCTGAAGAGTTAGGTGGCTCAAGTTACACAGCCAGTGTGTTGAAGTTGGCATTTGAACTCCCGATCTTCCTGTCCCATTTCGGGTTCTAAACATGTTTATTTACTTCTTTCACTTGGTTCTCCGGCTGTGTGTGTGCGCCATCGTGCAGCTTCCCATTTCTCCCTGCGCTCAGCAATGGGACCAAGAGCCATGACATTTGGTCCCACAGTGGGGGCTGGAGGACTGTCTCAGAGCTTCTGGGGAGTGAGGGGGTCCAGCCTTCATGAGAATAGAGTCAATTCTGGGGCCATCTTTAGGAACTGACTGTGTGGCAGGAGTCAGGCTGAGTTGAACCATGTACTTCTCATTGAGCTCCAGCAAAATGGCAGATGGGGGACGGTGTCCCCACTTGCACATCACCTTGTCTTCTGAGCCACTCTCTTCTTTACCCTCTTTATCGTATGGCCTCAGTTGCTGCCCCATCATGGCAACCAGCTTTGCCTCTCACTCTTAGGTGCCTGTGATGCCTCTCTCAGACACCTTTGTACCCCCAATGTTGGACGAGAACCAATTAAGAACAAAGACAGATGCTTCCAGATTAATATGAAAGCTTGCCTCTATGTTTTTAAAAATTACAAATCAGTACTCACTGGGAAATATAAGGGTAACTCTCTCTTCCATTTGAAGAAATACCAGGCGTGGCAACTTTTTTTTTTAATTTAATTTTATTTTTTCAGTGTTCCAAGATTCATTGTTCATGCACCACACCCAGTGTTCCATGCAATCCGTGCCCTCCTCAATACCCACCACCAGGCTCACCTATTACCCCCCCCCAAAACCCTCAGTTTGTTTCTCAGAGTCCACAGTCTCTCATGGTTCATGTCCCCCTTTGATTCCCCCCAATTCACCCTTCCTTTCCTTCTGCCAGTGTCCTCCATGTTTTTCCTTATGTTCCACATGTAAGTGAGACCATAAGATAATTGACTCTCTCCGCTGACTCATTTCACTCCACATAATCTCTTTGGTCCCGTCCATGTTGATACAAAAGTTGGGTTTTCATCCTTTTTAATGGAGGCATAATATTCCATTGTATATATGGACCATATTTTCTTTATCCATTCGTCTGTTGAAGGGCGTCTTGGCTCTTTCCACAGTTTGGCAATTGTGGCCATTGCTGCTATGAACATTGGGTTACATGTGTGGGCATGGCAACTTTATAACTGAGAAGATAGCAGTACTAGGGTTGGATCAGAGAGACAGAACTAGTAGGAGATAAGGAGCCAGATTTATTCAAGGAATGGCTTATGCAGTTGTGGATGCTGGCGAGGCAAGTCTGAGATCCCTGGGGTAGGCTGTCAGGAAGGGTGGGCTGGAACTCTCGGCACAGACTGAAGCTGCCGTTCGCAGGTAGAAGTTCTTCCTCCTCGGGGAAGCCTCACCTCACCTGGTAAGGTCTTTTAGTGGATTGACTCGAGTCCACACAGATGATCAAGGGTATGTCTGCAACTCAAATGATTGTGGACTTAAATCATACCTACAAAACACCTTCACAGCAACATCTGGATTCATGTTTGGTTGAGTAACAGTGTAGTAACCTAAGGAAGTTGGCACATAAAACGAATCTTCAGTGTGGCTAGTTGGGAGTTCTAGTAGATTCTATGTGGACCCGTGAAACTGTTTTAGGCCCTTGGGATCCTTTGCTGAATAAAACAGTTTCTGCTCTTACGACATTTGTATTCTTTTTTTTTTAATTTTTTATTAACATATAATGTATTATTTGCCCCAGGGTACATGTCTGTGAATCGTCAGGCTTACACATTTCACAGCATTTGCCATAGCACATACCCTCCCCAATGTCCATAACCCTACCCCCCCACATCCCGGCAACCCTTAGTTTGTTTCATGAGTTTAGGAGTCTCTTATGGTTTGTCTCCTTCCCCGTCCCATCTTGTTTCATTTCTCTTCCCCACCCCCCCATAACCCCCTGGCTTGCCTCTCAAATTCTTCATATCAGAGCGATCATGTGATAATTGTCTTTCTCTGACTGACTTATTTCGCTTAGCATAATACCCTCTAGTTCCATCCACGTCATTGCAAATGGCAAGATTTCGTTTCTCTCTTTTTTTAATTTTTTTTTTTGAGAGAGAGAGAGGTCAGAGGGTCAGAGAGAGAAGCAGACTCCCCGCAGAGCAGGAAGCCCGATGCAGGACTCGATCCAGGGACTCCAGGATCACGACCCGAGCCGAAGGCAGACACCCAACCAACTGAGCCACCCAGGCACCCCAGATTTCGTTTCTCTTGATGGCTGCATAATATTCCATTGTATATGTATATATACCACATCTTGTTTATCCATTTGTCTGTTGATGGACATCTAGGTTCTTTCCATAGAAAGCTACTGTGGACATTGCTGCTATAAACATTTGGGTGCATGTGACCCTTCGGATCACTACATTTATATCTTGAGGGTAAATACCCAGTCGTGCGATTGCTGGGTCGTAGGGTAGCTCTATTTTCAACATTTTGAGGAACCTCCATACAGTTTTCCAGAGTGGTTGTACCAGCTTGCATTCCCACCAACAGTGTAGGAGGGTCCCCCTTTCTCCGCATCCTCGCCAACATCTATGACATTTGTATTCTAATGGAAGATGACAGAAAATAAGATAAACAAAATACATAATTTTGTAGTGGTGATAAATAGGGAAGAGAATAATAAAGCAGAGGAAGGGCCTAGGCAGTGATGAGTATCTATGTGGGTGGAGCCGGCTCCATAATTTGCGAGGCCCAGGGCAGAGTGAAAGGCAGTATCTCTACTCAAAAAGTTGAAAAAAGTGCCACTGAATGTACTGAGACATAAAACTTTTTCCTTTCTTCCCTGAATCTCTCTCTGCAATAGTCATGATTTTTTGTTTTTTGTTTTTTTTTTTTTTGGTTTGGCTTTTGCTATTTTATCTGTTGGAAGTAAAGAAAAATTCAGGATCTAGATTATTAACACGAATCTGCCATTCATCATTAGGTTGTGTGGTGCCCACTTTAAATGCAAATATAGGAGTGGAATCATTGAAATCACATGATCTGCATTTCCTAGTTCATGGGCGTGTCTCAATGTTGTGCTTGGCAGAACAGTGGAAACACACTACAAACCCAGCTCATCTGTTTTTCTTTAATCTCTAATACATGCACCTTCTCCCCACACTTCACCTTTGGTTTGCGGATTCCTGAGGAGGGACCGATGAGAGGAGCAGGGGCTACCTGTCCTTGCCTTCTCTGTTGTCATTTTCAGTGTAAGTGGTTGCCTACTGCAGGAAAGTCATACAGATAAAAGGAATATGGTAGAGTTCCTTGATCACCCATGTTTGTTAGGATACAACTGACTTCGTTCTGCATGTGAAGCAAGTTCACTTCTAAGCATGGACTCTTGGGGCTGCCAGCACTCTGCTTACTGAGCCATGGGCTTAACACAGTAACCTTGTACTCACTTGGCATCCCGTCGATTTCCTAGGCATCCGGGGAGGCACATACTGTATGTATTTCCTCTACTCATGCGTGTATGCTACCGTCTCATCGGACTTAGCTTACAAAATGCAAGCTCAAAGGTAGAGTTATGAGCGCTTTCAAGATCATGACTTTAACCCAAGAGCATTAAAGCAAGCATGTTGCGATGGCCCTGGGTGCATGCCCGTGAAGCCATCTGTGCATGTCTGTGTGTATGTGTGCACACAAATGCTATTTTAGATAATGTTGCTCAAGAAGGACTGTCCCATAAGGTGACATTTGATCAAGGTCCTCAAGAAGATCAGGAAGCCAGGCATGCAGATACTAGGGCAGGAGTAGCATGTTCAGAAGTTCCAAGGCACGTGACTCTTTGCCTTATTCTCAGAAGAATAAAGAGGCCATGGTGGTGGGATCCAAGCGAGAGGGTGAGGGGTGGGAGATGAGGTTAGAGAAGCAGAGGTCCCTGAATGGTGCATGGGCTCCAAGGCCAGGGAGGGGACTTGGAATTTTTCTATGAGATGAAGGGAAGGCTTGGGAAAGTCTTAGCCAAGGGGCGACATGTCATGATTCAGTCTCCCTTTGGCTGCACTGTGGTAATACTCTGCATTGGAGCAAGGCTGGCAGTGGTTGGACCAGTTGCTATGGACCACACAAAGATGGGGCCTGGACTGGGTGTATACAAAGCAGCGATTAAATGTAGTTGGATTCTGGGCATATTTTAAAGCCAGTGACAATGGGAGCTGCATATAGAATAGATATTTACCTTGAGTCCAGGAGATGAAATGGCCTCTTGAGAAGTAGTGAATTTCCTAAAGTTTTTTGGCCAATGCATGGAAGAACTGGGGAACGAGAGCAGGAGTCTTGCGTTCTTTTTCATTGGGTCTTCTCCTTTTCTATTAGCTCTAGACTGCATCCCGCTTACCCCCGACCCCCACCCCCCATAGCTCTGTTAACATTTTCTCCTGAACATCTTTCCTTATTTGGCTGAAATGGCCATAGCTAAATCTCTAGATTTCTATCTCTATAAGTCACTTGAAAAAACTTCTCAGAGTAAGGTCCTAGGTGATTCTCCCACTACCCTATGTTTCTGTGGTCTTGGCATGGGGGTTGGCCGTCTCCCATGATGTCATGTTAGTGCTTTCCTGACAGTCTTTTTCCTGCATTTTCCAAAGTATCTCTTGACCTCCCCTAGTATAACAGAGTTCATAAAACAAAGATTTTCCTCCTGGGTTCGATGTACATTTGCACCATGTACAATGCCAAAAGCTTTATCTATAGTTGGCTTGCTTATTTATGTATTTATCTTGCTTCTCAGCACTTTCAGACCATGCTGAAGTCCAAGTTGAATGTCCTCACACTGAAAAAGGAACCCCTCCCAGCAGTCATCTTCCATGAGCCCGAGGCCATCGAGCTGTGTACCACCACACCCCTGATGAAGACTAGAACTCACAGTGGCTGCAAGGTATGTACATGTGGCTAGCAGGGGCCCTCTTGGTGGGATAAACCAAAGGACATGTAGCCTTAGGACACTTGTTTCCCAGTGGTGACTTTAGAAAGGAATGAAAATGTAACATGACTCATGAGCTCCATTGAGTGATGGTGGGATGAATCCATATCTACTGTATTTTTAGTAATTGACCACTCTCCATCGTTTCCAGGTATACATAAAGATGTAAGTTCTAGTATATGTGAATTAAATAGTCTTCTCACTTATATTTGCTGTAACCCTGTGGAACTTTGGGGCTTCCTGAGAAAAATTCTGTCCTCAGTGATATTTCCTCCCTTTGTATTTGCGCTCCAAATAAAACACATCTTAAAGAATAAAAAACAAGTTTCTCAACAGTGTACTTCTCTGTTGGGGATTGTTTTGCATTTTTGTTTGGCTTCAGCTCTCAGAGTTGATACTAATATTCATGCCTCAGAATCCATTAAGAACGTTTTTTTTCATCTATGTAAACTGTAATGCTGACATTAAAAAAAAACCCTAGAAATGGAATGTATAATTTTGGTGGCATTGGGTTCTTTCTTGCATGATATTATTTTGTCCACGAATTGATGCATATAGCAATCAGTTCAGGAGTAACAAAGAAAATATGTTTATGCCTATTTTGTTGTCAGCTATTTGTTTTGAGGAGTAAAAAATTAAGGGGCAGAAATTTGTTTTGAGTAGTGAAAATAAAACAAAAATGTATGTTTGCCTGTGGGTTTCTATCATAACCTTGTAGACACACTCCTTATTGCATTTCTAGGTTAGGGAAGTCAAGGCCCATTGATCTTTCTTGCCAGAATGTTCCATCCCCTCCCCCATTCTTGCATCGCTGGGCTCAGTTTGGAGCCTACAGAAATCTTGAGTGATGGCTGTGTACACCAAATTCCGCATGTGTTCCTCTATCCCACAAACACCCAGTGGGTGCTCAGTCTCTGCCCAGCACCGGGGACAGTGGGAGCAGCACCCACAAGCATCTTTATAGGGTTTCACCTCTAGTTGGGGAGGAGGGAGGAGAAAGTACAGGTCAACAAGCATGGCTGTTGAGAAGGCCAGTGGGGAAGAACTTGTGGGAGAATCTTTCAGGCAGAAATGACAGGAAGCATTAATTCTCGGAGATGGTCTGGGTGGAGATGGTCTGGGTGTGCTTTGTGATGGAGAGGAATGGGCACTGGAAATGGGATGTTGAGAAGGTTGTGTTCCTTGTTGTGGTCAGGCAAGGGTCCGGGTAGAGAATGAGCCTTGTCATCGCGGCGGCAAGGAGTTTATTCTTTGTTCTAATTACTATGGGGAACCGTCAGATTTAGGCAAGGGGATTATATGATTCCATTAAAAAAAGAGTGATTTTAAATGGTAAGTATGCTAAGGTGAACTTTCAGCTTCCAAAGAGCACTTGCCAGAGGCTCTGCTCCAACTGGAGACGGTGGATCCATAGAGCTGGCCTTAGGTCCCCACGTCTGCAATGCTTTTGGTGAATTGATGATACAAAGGAATTATAAAAATACTCATTAAATTTGAAAGTGATATGAGATCAAATCGTGTTATACATACTTTAGAGATTTCCTAGAGTCGTTTTGAATTCTGTTCCTGTTGGGGAAAATGGTCCCTCAAAAGCAAGATGAAGTCAGTAGGGACAAGTGAAAGGAGGAGAGTTTCATTTGATAAAGGCTACAGAGTATGTTTAAATGGAAGGGGAAAAATGCAGTTACAGAATAAAAGACCTAGCAATTCAATTGGGATATGGAAGAAATGTGTGTGTGTGTGTGTGTGTGTGTGTGTGTGTATGAGAAAGAGAGAGAGAGAGAGAGAAATATTTGCTAGAGAGAAAGAAATTGCTAGGAGAATAAAAACTATCATTTTCCTTAAAAGGAGCATAAGGTTCAAGATTCATGGAGTGATTTTTTTCCTGTGTATTGCATTAGTCTGTGTTTGCTTATTTTACCTCTAAAAGGATGTTGGAAAAAATAGATGGAATTCAGAAGAGCACACAGAAGAGAGTGAGTTGGCTGTGGCATTAGTGGGTCTAGCTAGACAAAAGGAGATCATCAGTGTTTTCAGTAAGACACAGGGAAGAACTTCGGCATTCAAGGTTAAAAGCACAGTCCACCGGGTTCTAGAAAGTTTGTGAACTCACAATCTCTAGAAATCTTGAAGATGGGATTCCAAGAGTAGATAATCATGATCTAGAATCAGGGATCCTGGCCAATTCTAGCTTTATGATTCTCTTCCCTAACGTATCATTCTTCAACTTGTATACTACAATGCCCTTTATACAGTTACGTTTTAACTTGAACGCTCTGGAGTTACATTCTTTAATTCTCAGTGACAATCTCATGTTTGTGTTCAGAGTCACATTCTTTCGATAGGAAAAAGCAAAAAAGTTCCATGTTTGAGCCTTGAAATTTCTGTCTAGAATGTCCTGACCTCTATTTTGTGCCCCTACCATCCACAGGAGCAAAATGCAGGGCTTCCTTTCTGGTTCTTACTAGTAACTTGGTTCACAAAATGCCAGCTGCGGAAGGAGGAGCTCTCTCTCTCGGGCTCACGCCTGCCAGGAATAATGAGCACAATGTAGCCCAGGCCCAGCTGCGGGGCCAGGGGCCAGGGGCCAGGACCCTCCATCTGCACATACTGCTAGGTCTTTTTGCCTAAACAGCTCTCTAGTCCTGCTTGCATAACTGTGGATTTGGGGAGGGAGGGAGGCAGGAGGGAGCAGGGCAAAGGAAAAGGGAGTTGAAAGTGGATTATGGTTAGCACCCTTGAGGTTCTGGCTCCTGTCAGATTTCCTCTTTCCCTCTGATCTGTATTCTCCGTGGGTTCTGATGGGATCGCCCTGCCAGGCTATTCATGTTGTGGGCAGCTGGGTCTTTGTGTGTTTTTCTCTACTGCTGCCACTTTTTTTTTTTTCTGGAGTGGAGTTATTTCACTGCAAAACCCACTGCATACCATTAGGACGCGCCTGCCTGTGCTCCTGTTGGAGCTTTCTAGAATCCGATGCTGTTTCTGATTTTGCAGCAGCAACAACCATGGGCGGTCATACCTGGCTTCTCCTGCCTTGCACCACAGAATCCTAGGTGGCTTTGACTTGTTAGCAAACATTTGTTGACTTCATAGTCATGGCAGACCTTCTGTGTACATGGAATTGTGGAGAAAGGCATCAAAGCAGATGTTGCAGGTGTTGCAATTTGTGTCAAGTGGAAGGAATAGACGAGTGTCTGAATCCGTAAACCTCCAGGGCTGCTGAAACTCGTGTGTGTATCAGAAAGCCCTGGAGGGCAGGTTTCTGGACCTTCTTCCCAGAGATTTTGATGCAGGCGCTCGGCTTAGCAGGCAGGAAAGAACCCGCACTTAAAACTAGACTGCCATTTAAGTGGTTGTGGGGCCCGGACACTCTCTGGAGCTTAAGGACCTGGGCTGCAGAGTGAGGTGTGAGAAGAGCCACATAAGTGACTTGAGTAGAGTCACGCCCCGGGAGGTGGGAGATGGGCCGTGGAGGATGGAGCTAGCTGGCCTTTGCAGGGTTAGAATGGGTTTGCCACGGCTGACCAGGAGAGAGACATTCCAGAAAGAACTGGACTGGGGAATTTGTGCATCCGATGCGTGCCCTACCGACCGCGCCTGTGGGTGCTGCCTTGTCCTACAGGGGGCACTGTTCTTTGTTGGACTGACTCTTCTGGGCCTACTTGCCAAAGTTTTCAAAGCCCTTGTGAAATGGTGATAATGATGATGATGATAATAATTAGTGATAATTATAATACAGAAGTGATTATAATACAGAAATACAGATAAATATAATACAGAAATGATGGTAATTATAAAGAGCTGATGTTTATGAATGCAGTAAGCACTCTCCTGTGCCCTTTTCATGGTATAGCACCTTTGGGTCCTCCTGACGATAAAATGGTTCAAGGGCCATCTCTGGCCCCGTTTCACAGGTGAGTTAGTTGAGGCATACAGAGGTTCTTTCCTGTACCAGTATCCAGTGAGTAACTGGCAGAGCCTGCATTTGAGTTTCACCAGTCTGTCTCCACAGCCTCTGTTCCTCCCCACTAGATCCCTCTCCCTCTTCATGCCCTCCCATGCGTGTCCTAAGACAGTTCTTAAAACTGGCTCTGTTGTGGGATTTTTGCAAGTCATTTTGCTTCTGCAAGCCTCAGTTTCTTCGTCTTTGTTCGGCCAGAACTAAGGTCACTATATCTCGGGCATTCTCTTATCTAAAGGTCCAAGGCTCAAATTTACCTGGTTTAATTGGATTAGAATTTTGTCTTTGTTCACAAAACCCAGAAATGATTGGGGATCATGTACTAAAAGTATCATATAACTTGACCCCCTAACATCCCTCTCGGGCTTTCAAATTTGGTTTTTGAAAAAGAAAGAGAGAGAGTCTATAATGAATAGTCACATTCCTTGTAAAACATACGTAGGAAATAAGACATGAAATGTCCATTGAGTTCCTGTATTCCTGTGATCTGCTCCCCGGCTTTCCGGCGTTTATAGTTTTAAACCAAAATAAATAGTAGCAACGCTGAAACAAAGATGCTGACACACAGTTGGGGGTCTAGCACATATGCTAACATTTATCTTTCATTTAAAGCCTTTTACAAAGTTTGTGAATGGTGGTTGTTTGAGTGTAAGGACGTTGATGAGTTTGAAGAAGGAAGACAACACGGAGGACACATGCTTGGGGAAGACAGGAGGGGAAAGAAGCAAGAAGGAAAGGCAGGAAGTCGGCAGTCAGTTATATAGGTCTCCGGTTTGGATCTGAGTCGGCCTGCCTTTGTTCTGGCTTACTGGCTGTCCTTCCTCTGCACCTGCTTAGCTCGGTAGAGCTGGAGTGCTGAAACTGGTCTCCGGGTCTGGTTTCTCTCGACCGCATGACCGGCTTTGGAGGTGGTGGTGAATAGGGCTAACTGGGCATATGCTCTTTCTCCCTGCTCCCCACCCCCACCCTGGTTCCCTCATCGCTCATGGCGAGGGTGCCCTTGTGTTCGTTCTGCAGTTTGGTGAGCATCAGGCTGCCTCTGTCCCCTCAGGCTTCATCGCACACCCCAGCAGGACCTCACCTGGGCCTCCTCTCCCACAGAACGCCCCACTCCCAAATCTCTCCTCCCCTCGAGTGAGATACCTGGGTTCGCATCACGTGAAGTCCCACCTAAGACCCTCACTGTCCCATTCCCTTTTGTGAGAGCAGAAGCCATCAAACAATCCCAATTCCCAAGAAGGGACCTGTGATTCATACAGCACAACGATTTTTATATTACTCTTCCTGAGGTTCGTGCATTCAGAAGTAACTGCGGTTGTGGCTAGCTCTCAGGAAGGACGCGGTGATTCCCAGTTGCATGCAACGGAGAAGTTCCTGAGCTGAATGGACGCTTTGCAGGCCGTCCTCAAATCCTACCATTCTGCGCCCATGTAGGATGGCCAGTCTTAGGAGTGAATTCCAGCAACCCTGCAAAGGATGAGGGCTCCTGATTTGAATTTAAATATATTTAAAATTAGCATCACGTGTATCTATTTCACATATATCTTTTGTGCTTATTTGTTCAGCTTTGTATTTAATTAGAAATGTAGTCATGTTTTTCTTTCTTTTTTTTTTTTTTTAATTTTAGCCAAAGGCCCCTGCTTTTACCCTCTCACATGAGGGAGAAACATTGATTATACCGTGTCGTCATCCTCATTGAATGCATTTTGCAGCCTTTTCTTGGTGTAGGTAATTTGCTCATGGCACGAGTCCAGTTCTGCTAACTGTGCAGACTCCCTCTTTGCAAAATACATTTCTGATTTCAATATCAAGACAGAATACAAATAAAATAAAGAATAATAACATATGAAGTTAAGATTCAAGCACAGAGTCTTTATTGGCTCTTGAAACCTCTTGGTTTAAACCAAAATGTAAATCTCTAGATTTGGAGTAAATGGTGTCTAATTCTAATCCATTTTCTCTTTATTCTTTCTCAGACTTTCCTGTAAACAAATCAAAGCCCATTTACTCGAAAGGTAAAAGTTGGTGTGAGCTAACATCTGTTGTTTAAGAGACAAGCTTTTATTTTTCTGCAGTTACTCTGTGTCGATTTCCCTTTCCCTCCTTCCTACCCCTTCCCTCCCTTCCTCTTTAATTTTCTTCTCTCGTTTTTTTCTTCATCTGCGAGAATACATTGCATACTCTCAGGATCTTCCAGATGTTAATGGGGTTACAAAGATAAACGATGGTTTTGGGTCCTTTGGGTTGAAATAACAGAAAACCTAACTGGAATTGACTTAAGTCATTGAAATGTATTTGCTTTGGAGTCTGCAAATTCCAGCAGGAGGGAAGAGGAAAGGAGGGGAAGGAAGGGAAGGAAGGGGAAGGAAGGGAAGAGGGAAGGAGATGCTAGAGAGGCAACAAAAGTGTCCGCTACAAAAAAAGATAGGCTTAATGACCTGAGAGCAGACAAAAACATTCTGTAGGAAGAGCAGTGGCAGTAGAAGCAAGTATAAGTCCTCAGGTTGCAGAACTGGGGGTTTGGGGGGACCTTCCTTCTGTGTTACAGCCCGGCTCAGCTCCTTGAATATATACGGGAGATATTCTGGCACAGACGAGATGAGCCCCAGTTTGAGAATCGGCTACCCTCCAGGGTGCAGGCAGTCCCGAGTGACCATCAGCTAGCACGTGGTTTGTCCTTCTGCACCCAGGGGCTTTGTCTTCCTGGTGGGTGGGGGTGGGGAGAATGCTCTCATTCATTGGAGAAATCTTGAGACCTCCCTTTTCAGGCTTTCATTCCTGGTTTCTAGTTGGGCAACCCATTCTTCAAGGTAGAGAAAGAGAAGCAGGATTTCAGAAGTCATGAGTTCAAGCTTGTGAAGTTTCTGTCAGATTGCCACTGGGCAACGACCACAGGGTACCTTGTTATAGGGAGGTGGAGTTTCATAGAGGTCTGGCCCCTCAAGGAGATTGGGGCTGTGAGAAGAGGAAGGAGCGAGGTAAGCACACTCACTTACACATGGAAGTGTGTACCCACTTCTAATGTTTGAGGACCACAGAGAGAAAGAAGAATCACTGGAAAAGGAACATTATGAGAACCCGAGGAAGGTCCTCCCCACCAGGCACTGAAATTTTCCTCAATCTTATTCCTGTCATATCCTCTTACACACAGTGCCCACTCTCCTGGCCACCCTGTTCCAGTCTCAGAAGTGTTGAGGGGAGAAAACGGAGACAACTCTGGGGATGGCTGAAGCCCTCGTATATTGTTCTAGAATGGTGTTTGTGTATATGTTTGACATAAATACTACTTATGCTATGGCTGTGGTGCCTAGAATGGGAGGATGCTTTGTTTGTGGTTGTAAACATTTTGACTATGAGTCTCCACTTAGGACTTTGAATTCTGTCCTTTGGTCTTCCCACTGACAGCTGTGGTGGCTTCAGCAAAGCTTTTCACCCTTCATGAGCTCACTTTTGTTATTTGATGACTCACATCTTTACATATGAGGGATTGTTTTCACTTCAGCTGATCGAAGTGTTTAGAGTGTAGATTATCCTTGTGCCTGAGTGCTTGTTGCGTGGGATTGTAGGCTTTTTTATGGGGTCGCTCTACCCTATGATGGGTGCAGTAGAGATGTTGGCCCCATTGAGGTATTCTCTGGGGATCTTTGACACCTTCAAACTATTTTCTGGTGCCCCATACTCTGAGGGCTATGGCTGAAAAATGGGCACTTTAGGGAATTAGATGTGACATTAAAGCTTAACCTTTGGACTCCTGTCAAAGGCTCAATCTTCCTGTATCTCCAAATGTCACTGCCTATTTTACTTCATGTCTTCAAAAACTCTTGGGAGATCAGCAAAGATTCATTAGTGAAAAATGGGAAAATAATCTAAGTGCCTAAAAGAGATATTATAATATTTTTGCCCCACAACACTATGGAAAACATGCAGTCTTTAAAAATTATGTTATGGAAATTATACTGGTGTGGAAAATATTCATCATATATTAAATGAAATAAAAACCTGGTTGCAAAATACTAATAGGATTTTATTTTTGTAAAACAGTGAAATATGAACAGAAGTGATCCCTGGATAGCAGGATTCTGGGTAAATCTTGTGATTTTTTTTTTTTTTTTGCCTTTTTGCATTTTCTAAATTGTCAACCATGAACAAATACTACATTGGTAATTTGTTTTTAATAATACGTTTTAAAGAAGAAATGTTTCTTTGGATGAAAGTTTGCATGAAGAGGCTCCATTCCGGAAAACAGCTTCTTCCAAGTCACCCTGACTTAGACATTTGTTTCTTCTCTTCACCCAAATCGGAATTTCCGTAGCTTCAGGGAAAGGGACATTTTCCTGTCTAACTTGCAACAAGGCTAGTGTCCGATGTGTCTATTGTGTTCAGCCTAATAATTGTTAACGTATTCAAATGCATTTGCAGGAATGATGCGGCAGGCTGCTTCGTGGCAACCTCAGTGGTTAAAACGGAAATTTATTCTCCACAGATTTGGGGGCCAGAAGTCCAAAATAGGTATTGCTGGGCAGAAGTCAAGGTGTCTAGGAGCTTCCTAGGGAGGTGGTAGAAGAAAATCGGCTCCTTTCGTCTTGCAGTGGTGCTGCAGGCAATCCTTGGCTTGTGACCATATCACTCCAGTGTCTGCCTCTGTGGATACTACATCCTCCTCTTGGGCCTGTTTCTAACTCCCCTTTGCCTTTCTCTTGTAAGGACACTTGTGGTTGGATTTAGTGCCCACGTGATAATCCAGGAGAGTCTCCCCAGCTCAAGATTTTTAAGTCATCAAATCAGCAAAGACCCTTTTTCCTTATAAGGTAATGTGTCAGGTTCCAGGGAAGAAGACCACATATTGGGGCCTAATATTTTGGGCCCGTTATAGATAGTTTATGAATGAGGAGTTCTAGAAATGCCAAAATGCCTAAGCAGTAAGAAATATAATGCTATTAGTTAATCAGTTGTTTAGATTATGTTATTTCTTGAGCCCAAGAAAATGCTTTCATTGGAATTCAGAAAACTACTTTAAAATACGGAAAAATGAGGAGCATTGGTCTGTGGAATTATCTTGATCCTATGTTGAGCCAAATTTTTTTGTTTTATTTACTTTATCCAAATTTCTGAAAAGGAAGAGCTGTTGTAAAAATTTGAATGGAATCACAGGGTTAGGTCCTGACAGTTTGTAGTTTACATATTAGATGAATATGTTTGAAATTGAGGAATGTTCCCTCTATCCCTGTACTCTGAGGTTTTAACCAGGAAAGGATGCTGTATTTTGTCAAATGCTTTTTCTGTCTTAATTGAGAGGACCAGGTGGTTCTTCTCTCTTCTCTTACTAATTTGTTCTATCACATTGATTGATTTGCGAATGTTGAACCACCCTTGCATCCCAGGGATAAATCCCACCTGGTCACGGGACTCCTCCTCCATATAAGGAGGGCACGGATTGCATGGAGCACTGGGTGTTATACGCAGACAATGTATCTTGGAACACTACATCAAAAACTAATGACATACTGTATGGTGAATAACATCACATTAAAAAAAATAAGATGAATATGTTTGTAAGAAATTCCACAGTTTTACCACAGGGAAGGGGAATAATGTTTTGCCTCCCCTCCCTCAGTAAAGCTTTAAGGATAATTTTGAAAATGATATGGAAAATATCATGAGTATAACGTGTGTGTCTGAGCGAACTTTCTCATTATGAAGCTATTTTCCCCTCATGACTTCCTGTGTAGATCATTTGTCTTTGAAACAATTTGTTGGTTTAGTGCTGAAAATTTAGTTGAATCATTATCTGAATTTAGGGTTCATTTATTTGGGAAGTATGTTAATTATTTTACAAATTTTCCTGGATTAATTCTGTGGATAAAATATAATTCCTCTGCAGTAGACTTCATTTGTGGGGCAACCTACAGAAACGCCACACAGAAAACCAATTAAGTTGGTGAAAACTCATTAATAATATACTTTCTGGTTTCCAGCAGAGACTGTACAACTTGCTTGAGATGGTTACAAGGTTAAGATAACTTAAAGGGTGCTTTAAATGTAAGAAGGTAACGTTCAAAAGACGTTTTCAGGTTTATAATAAATTTTCTACTTATTTTTTTGGTCATGTAATTTTTTTTTCAGTATTCTATTTACTTTTTACACTAAAAGAACTTGCATATTACATCACAGGTGTATCTGCTACTGGAAGGACTGGTTTAATTTATTATTTGTTAAATGGAAAATGTGCATTAAATAAGGAAGCAACAGAAGGTATAGACTGAATATAATCTCATATAAGCCTAGACTTTCTCTGCAAGTGATTCCTTCTGTCTTAAATTTTAAAACTATATCAAAGCAAAAAAAAAAAACAAACTATATCAAAGCAATACCTGTAGGGATTCAACAAAACAGAACAAAACAAAATAAAACAAAACAAAACAAAAAAACCCTATCAAATAGTAATGAAAAATGAAACATAAACGTGTTCCCTTCATCCCTCTCACACCCCAGTCTTGCTCCAACTAAAATTATTTTAGCTGTTTCTTCTCAAACTTATCTTCCTATTTCAAATACTATACTTTTACCACTTTAGGTAATATCTTTGGCTAGTTTGGTAGATAAAGATTTAGCTCTATAATAACTCTACCCACTCTACCCACTTGCCTTCCTCCATATTCCTAACATAGTTACTTCTGAAATTTTAGTTATTATCTGTGTGATAACTGAAGAGTGGGCCGAAGCACCATGATTTTATTTCTTTCTTGCTCAATTATTTTTTGAATTAACAGTCTACTATTTTTAGATTTGACATCATTTTACATATACTTACAGTTAATTTTCCTCAAATGCGCTTTCCGATTTGGCATATACCCATCAGTGTGTAACTTAACCACTCACTTGAGGAGATAGTGTGTTGTTTTTCGTTCTTCTGAGCGTCATCCAGAGTTTATCGTCCTCCTACACCTGACAGACTACTGGCCTTTAGGCCATTCTCACTGCTGTGACTCTGGGACTTCTCTCCCTGGAGGTGGATATTCCTCTCTTTGCTTCCTCTTCTTTTGATTTCCTTCTTTGTTACGCGGGAGTATGCATTCAAGGAGTAAAAATTGTATGCCTTGTATGTCTGAAAATTTCTTTTTCTACCCTTACCTTTTTGAAAGTTCATGATAGACATGAAGATTGGAAATAATTTCTACTTAAAGCTATGAAGGTTGTGTCCATTGACATCTACTATGCCCGTTACTCTCAAGGGATCTGATCCCATTTGATCCAGATAGTGATGTTCCTTTATATGTGACTTTCTTCCCCCTCAACTCTCTGAAAAGTTTGGGGCTTTTCTTTATGTTCTTTGTGCTCTGAAATTTCATAACTAGGTGCCTTGATATGAATTCTACCCCTCGCCCCATTCATATAGTTGGAAAATTGTGTATTTTTTCAATGTGGACACTCTTATTTCTTGGTATTTTGGGGAGCCTTAAGTAAAATTCCTACTTCCCTTCCCAGTTGTGGAACCATTTGAGAAATAAGAAACATGATACATGATAGATTAGATAAAAATAGCAGTTTTAGGGGTGCCTGAGAAGCTCAGTGGGTTAAAGCCTCTGCCTTCAGCTCGGGTCATGATCTCAGGGTCCTGGGATCGAGCCCCGCATCGGGCTCTCTGCTTGGCAGGGAGCCTGCTTCCTCTTCTCCTCTCCTGCCTCTCTGCCTACTTGTGATCTCTCTCTCTGTCAAATAAATAAATAAAATCTTAAAAAAAAAAGTAGCAGTTTTATACTTGGTTTGGAGCATGTGGCTGTCTTACTGGGTTTCCTAAAGTTTCCAAATCTCTGTTGGAAGCGCTGATAAGTGATTGTCTCTTCTCTCATTCATTTTGTCCTTTTGTGCTTCTGACATCAAAATGTCCATTATGTCAGTTTAGTGGGGTTTGGAGAAGACATGGATGTCTAAGGTTATCCTATCCATTGTTCAGTCCTTTCGCTGCTAATAGCAGTTTGAACTTCTCTAGTTTTATATCTTTATCTAAGATGGAAACAGTGATCCTTAATGCACTTTCAAGTTTGAAGAAATATTTATAAAGTACTTCCAGCTTTTCACAAGTGTAGAGCTGTGTAAATAAAATACCATTGTTATTCAGATGCTCCCCTTGGTTTGAATGGAAAGGTCAGTAGACTATAGACATCATCGAAGCAAAGGAGACGGATGTCTCCAGATGAAAGTGGTAATAAATAAGCCAGATCATAAAAAGGTCATAAACTACGCTCTTAAATTTGTATAGATATTTCTTATTCTATCTCTGAGTAGTTCAGCCCCTGACCACCTAGCAAGTAAGTGATAAAAACCACTGTGACAATGGGTGCAAATGTGTTCCTTGCTGTGCTGGCTGTTCATTTCTTTACTGAAAATATGATACCTTCACTTCTTGGCAAGAGAAATGATGTCAGGTCTTCTGTGCATACTGAGATCTCTAAGTGAGACATTAGTCACATTGGTGTTTATGAGTCACCAGGCATCTTCATAAACCAAATCCAGGAATTAAAAAATAATTTGCTCAGGAAGTAATGGGGATAAATGAAATTTATCATCCTGGGACACAGGAAAGCTACTCTATGAGCTAAAGATCCAACCGAAATTAGTTTCTCTCCCCACGTTGATGGATTAATGCATTCTCTTTAAAACTTGTGTTTTGCCACTTTGGAGCAGTGCTGGAATTCTCACATGTCACCAGCTGGCTATCCCATAATATTCGTTAGAGCAGAAAAGACGTTGTCTATCATCACAAAGACATTACTGATAGTCTCTTCATGGGATGGTACAAAACACGTGTTTGCTTTTCTGCTCAGTTAGCTCACCAGCTCATTTGGAGCCCATTTTGCTTGTGTATAAAAACCTCTCTCCTCTGTCCCCTCCTCCTTATTCTCATTCTAGAAGTTTCCAAAAGCCCTTTAATTCCTTGTCCCTTCCTTTCAGCCCCATCTATACCCTCCCAAGGGTCCAGGGCCTTCAGGAGCATTTGGCTTGGGGGTAGGGAGCTCCAGGGGCTTCAGGGCCCTACATGTAAATCTTCTGTAAGACAAACTTTATGACAAAAATGGACTCTTTTCTATAGCAAAAACCTGCTGCATCTGTCGTTCGTATGCCAATAGAATCTTGATTTCATTTCTCCTTTGTAAGAGTCATGTCTCAGGAAAGAGAGCGGGGTAGAAGATAACTCATTCTGCCATATGTATGCTGGAGTCATTGAGAAAAAGAGCCAAAGGAAGGGAATTTGGAGACCATTGCAACAAAGAAAAAATTAGTTTATTCATTCATGGTCACTAAAATCCACTGCAACGGACTTTGCGCAGTTTTTCTTTTTAAAATCACATTCTGTTTAAACAAAATAAACATTCACTAATGGTCGCTATAAATTTATAAATATATAGGTTAAATCTTTGTAGTTGTTACTCACACATGATGTGTATTTTTAAAAGATACAAAGTGGAAATCTTAGGAGAATGAGCTAAATCTGAAATACATCATATTGTATATCTATTTTCATTGCAATGGTTACCATTAATTTAGGCGAGGCTCTTCTTTGGTAATAGTGGATGTCAGGCCAAATCTCAGATGGCTTTGATGGTGTCAGAGTTTTCAGCTGATCTTGATAGAGCCAATGAGATCATTAATTTCACTCCAGAATGAGATGGAAAAGATCAAATACCAAGAGGGCAGGGGAGTGTATCAACTCTGTCATTTTCTTGTTGTCTGCTTATGGTGGATTCTTCTTATAATCTAAAATCTACCATTCGTTTTCAGGAACCTCAGCTGGGTTTTTGTTAAAATCAGATAATATGACCCATTAATTCACTGTGATGGGCAAATGTGACCTATAATGACCTGAGAGATCATGTGAGTGAGATGTCCATATCAACTTCATTTCTTTTTTATTCTCTCTTTTTTAAAGATTTTATTTATTTATTTGAGAGAGAGAGAGACAGAGAGTGTGTGAGAGAAAGCATGAGCAGGAGCAGGAGGAAGGAGGGAAGAGGGAGAAGCAGACTCCCCCACTGAGCAGGAAGTCCAACGCTGGGCTCATTTCCAGGACCCTGGGATTACGACCTGAGCCGAAGGCAGACGCTTAACCCACTGAGCCACCCAGGCACCCCTCCTTTTTGCCATGGAATTCTTACCTGTAAGAGGCTTCTAGCTGCACATCTGACATGTGGACCGTCTGGTGGTGGTGTCCGTCTCTATATTCGTGCTGAATTTATTTCATATTTTTGAAGATAAAAATAACCGTATATAGAAATTTTAATGTATTGTATCCCCAGCCAAGGGGGTTCTATCACATCCCTCTGGTGGTGTAGCTAGCTTACTTTGGAAACAGAGGACCTTGTCTATGGTGCTGCAGACATCCAGGCTGCCCTCTGGTTTGTGGAAGAGCATGCCAGTATCATTCATTGACGTCTGCCTCATTGTTCTGGGCAGAGAAAGTGATGGGCTGGTGTCAGATATCTAGATCCAGACCAGATTCCCCTCTTGGACCCCACTGGTAGGTAGGAAAGCCAAGACCCATCAGATTGGATGGTGGTGCTAACAAGTGGATGGAAAAGCAGAATTCTCATTTAGCTTTCTTCCTTTGCAGACCAGTCCTCTGGTGACAGTGCTCCTCCTTCCTGTATCACGGAAGAGATAAGAAAAGAGTTCATAATCACTTGCATGGACGCTAAAGACATCAAAATGAAGTGCAGCTCATCTAGCTTTGGCCAGACTCTGAGATTTGTTGACAGCTAGCATCCAGCCATTATAGCTTAGATGGTTCATTAGCAGGAGCCAACTCCACATTTATAGATCAAGGTTTCTTTGTTGCAAGTGGGAAAGAGTTCCCCAATGTTGGGGGTATTTAGACTTAGAAGTTTCATTTTCTTTTTTTATATCTTGTTCAGTAAGTCATAGCACAGGTTCCTGGAAGAGAAAAATACAAAGATCAGCACAATCTAAAATATGGAAAGTTCCAGATACTATGAAAGGAGTAAAATTTATTTCATTGTATTTGCAGGATAAACATTCTTTACGTAGCTCATTAATCTGTAGTCATTTGTCTTCGGGCTCTGGCACTTGCCTCATTAACTAATGATTATGTCATCACTGTGAAGAAGGTGGCATTTGGGACACTGTATCCTTCTTCTTCTCCTCCTCCTCCTCCTTCCCCCCTCCCCTCCTCCTTCTCCTCCTCCCCCCTCCTCCCCTCCTCCTCTTCCTCCTTCTCCTTCTCCTCCTCCTCCTCCTTCTCCTTCTTCTCTTTCTCTCTTTTTTAAGATTTATTTATTTATTTTGAAAGAGAAAGAGATGGGAGGGCAGAGGGAAAGAATCTCAAGCAGCCTCCCTGCTGAGCGTGGAGCCTGATGGGCTCAATCGCACAACCCTGAGATCATGACCTGAACTGGAATCAAGAGTCAGATGCTCAAGCGACTGAGCCACCCAGGTAGCCCTTTTTCTTCTCTGTTCTAAGAATGACTAAAGATGGGCTAAGTGCCCTGATGAAGATGTCGAAGTAAGATTAAGAATGCATGTATTCCAAGGCGGGGTTTGCTGTAGGGAAGCTCTATTTTTCCTTCCCCCTTCTTTTTGGGGTCCTTGTTCTCTTTTCTCTCAGTGCTATCTTTCCTCCCATCCTTTTTCTGTCCGACCCCTTTCCTGTCGTCCCTGCTTACTCCTTTTCTCCCACCTTCAGGCTTCCATTCCTACCCCCACACAGGTCCTCTGCTTAGACAGGCTCGCCTCACCTGCACAGACCCCAGCACATCTCTGTGGCCCGGGGTGGGGGATGTCCTAGCCTGGACGCATCTGTGAGGAGCTGCTCAGACGCACCCGGGCTCCCAGAGGAAAATCGGATATGTCGTAACCACTGGGGGGAGAAATAGACACTGTGCAACAATAAAAACAAGTGTCTGCCCTAAATAGTCCCCTTGTTTTTCTGAGAAGGAAATCAGTGTGTATACACTGATTTATTAGACCCAGGGAGATGGTGATGGGGAAACTTGGGGGCCAGAGGGTGTCATGTTTCCTCTTTCGTTTTGGTTCAGTGATCACCCAACAGTCAAATGGGTATTTTAGGGCAGGCTGAGAGGATGTGCTGGAGGGTCTCTGCAGGAGGCTCTTGGAACCCGTTTTGAAGAGTGGGGATTTCAGCTGAGTTCTGGGGATCGACAGATAGAGGAGAAAGACTGCATGAGAAATCCTGAGAAATCCATGTAACAACATGGATGGAGCCGGAGGACGTTATGCAAACAAGCCAGTCACAAAAAGACAGAGACTGCCTGAGCTCACTTACCTATGGGATCTAAAACAGTCACACTCATTGAAACAGAGAGAAGAATGGTGGCTGCCAGGGGCTGGGGACGAGTGGTGAAAGTGGGAAGATGTTGGTCAAAGGGTACAAAGTTTCAGTTGTGCAGGACTAAGTTCTGGGGATCTAACAGACAGCATGGTGACTATAGTTAACAATATTGTATACTTGAGGGGCGCCTGGGTGGCGCAGTGGGTGAAAGTCTCTGCCTTCGGCTAAGGTTCCTGGGATCTCAGAGTCCTGGGATCGAGCCCTGCATTGGGCTCTCTGCTCGGTGGGGATCCTGCTTCCCCCTCTGTCTCTGCCTGCCTCTCTGCCTACTTGTGATCTCTCTCTCTCTCTCTGTAAAATAAATAAGTAAAATCTTTTTTTTTTAAAAATTGTATACTTGAAATTTGCTTAAAGGGCCATTCTCCAGTGTTCTCACCACACATACACAAAAGATAACCCATGGGAGGTGGTGCCTGTTAATTAGCATCGTTGTGGTGAGTATTTAGTACACACGCACCAAAGCATCAAATTTTACACCTTGAATATGTACAATTTTTATTTGTCAGTTATACCTGAAAAAAGCTAAAAAATAGTTTACGAGCATGATGGTCTTTTAGAAGAGAGCTTGCACACCAGTTGTGCGAGCCTTAGCACACTTGCGGTTGTGAATATCACTATTTCCTCCCACCTTCTGAGGGCCCAGGAGAAGAGGGCAGAGGCAGTTTTCAGCTCCAATTTGATAACGAAGGTTTGCTGTCGGTTATCCTCCAGGGTCCTGAGAATTTGTTTGTCTCGCTCTGGGCACAGGGTTTTTTCACTTCTACCGGAAGTCCCGCATTCTCACATTCTTGTTAGGGAGAACCGTGCCCCCTTTGTTTGCATTTGGCCCTCCAGACATATGCAGGAAGGAAAAGCTTTGTCTGTTTTACATACAGAATAGCTGATACATTTCCTTGTGTTCCAGCAAAGTCTCTCCCTTGCTTTAGTCCAGTTTCTCAAACAGAAAAATGGGAGTCCATCTAGTGTAGCTTGTAATGCCTCAATGTATCTATATTTATAAGTTAGCTTAGCAAAGTGCTTTCTTGGTAGAAGGCATAACTTATTGCTGGGTGTGAGTTTCAGTTACCTGCGTAATTGCTGCAGATGCATTTGACCTAAGTCCACCTATTCCAATCATCCCTACAGAGAAGTGTCTGCTTGTCTTGTTACTTTGTTTATTTTTGCCTTTCAGCACTTGAAGATTGATTGAACTTACAGTGTATTGAGTTCAGGCCTTTGTTCAGTCCTCTGCCTTCATTCAGGAACTATTGTATTTAAACCATTAGCATCTAATTGGAAACTTCAGACTGAATTTAGTGCCCTTGATTTAATTTAGTCCTCTGGTAAGAGTTGAATGTCATTTTTACTGTTAGAAATTAACTTAAATGCATTTTATGGTAAAGAATGATAAAAGAATAAATGGTGATGCTTTATTTTCTGCACTCAAGGCCCCCAAGTTCTTTTCATTCAAACACATATGTCACAAGCTACTTCCCCGTATGAATATGCATAGCATTTGACAGAAATCTTTCTATTCTCTCTGCTCTTTTGTTCCTGGGACTTCCGCAAATGTCTTAAATAGAGCAGCTACTTATGAGGAATCAGAAAAGGGCATTGCCTTGTGTGGTTTATTTTACTTGAAATCGATGACATATGCAAAAGTCTGTGATTAAAGAAAGATTGTGAACTTAATTTATTAAAGCTCTTAAATGTAAAAAAAAATCCTTCATCTTCCCTTTGCATTTTCTCCCCACTATTTTGAGCAAAGTAAAGCTTAATAGTAGGAAATACCTTGCCTTAAGGGAGTTAATTTTTTCTGCTGCAGAGACTTTAGTATGGCTCATTTCTACAAGACAAACATAAAGATGTGTGGTAAGTTCTGGAAGAAGATCTATGAGCCTGCTACTTAATGTTCTCCATGGCTTCAGGGGATAGTTTGGGTTAAGGTAGGGCTGAGAATTTTGAGGGAATATTTGTCTGAATTTTCTTAGGGGGGGGGGTGTCACAAAGTGCTCAGAGTTTCCTTAGTCAATTTATGTCCCTGAAGTTCGGGATAGCCAGCCAATAGACTTAAATCAAAGAGAGAAAGTACCAATTCTTTATTGATTTTTTAATGGAAGGTAAATAACCCATGAGCCTTTATTCACAAATAGAGACAGGAAAAGCTATTTTCATATAGGAAATTTGTTTTGGGGCCATTAATATATGGCTAAGTCCAAGAGGAAGGAATATTAAATTTCTGAAACGATTCTCTTTATTAATCAGTGAAATATCAGAAAACTTTTTTCAAGTTGAAAAAATAATTTTTTTTCCAGAAAACTCTTCTGTACTAGTTATCTATTACTGCATAAAAATTACCCCCAAATTAGTGGCTATGGCAACAGACATTTATCATCTTACAGTTTCTGTGGTTTGGCAGTCTGAGTGCAGCTCTGCTGACTGTCTCTGCATCAGGGTCCCTCCTGGGGTTGCCGTCACACTATTGGCCGAGGCTGCAGCCTCATTCAAAAGCTCAACTGAGAGAGGTTCCCGTGCAAGCTCACTCTGGTGGCAGCTGGCGGGGTTCAGTTCTCTGCAGGTGGTTGGGCTGACAGGAGGCGGTTCCTTGCTGGCTATTCTTTGCCACAAGAGCCTCTTCGTAGATCAGCTGATCCCCATCAGGACCAGCAAGTGAGAGAGCAAGACGGGATGAGCGAGATAGAAGACAGAGTCTTTTTGTAACTTAAACTTGGAAGTGGTATCTTAGAAGCCGCAGGACCAGCATGCGCTCATGGGGAGAGGATTATACAAGGGCCTGGACATGAGGAGGTGAGGTTTGCTGGGGGGCCACCTGAGAAATTGCCTACTCCATCTGCTGACCGCTTTTTCAGACTTCTTTTCATTAATTAATTGACAAGCGCACCTTGAACTTGTTGCTCAGAGTCTACTATTCTGAGTTTTCTATTTCACGTGATTGCACTTCTCCCTCTTTAAACCGTGCCTGTCCTCAGCTTCAGGTCGTTGCCACTCTGAGGTTCCTTCTTGACCTGGGATGCTTTAATGCAACCATTCCTGTCTGTTTGCTCTCGGGCGTGAGAATCATGAGAGTATTCTTTTTTTTTTTACCATCGTGAAGAGATATCTGCACCCCTGCGTTCGCTGAAGCATAATTCACAATAGCTGAGATGTGGAAACAACCTAAGTGTTCACTGACAGATGAATGGATGAAGACAGTGTGGTATATATATTCAGTGGAAAATTACTCGGCCACAAAGAGGGAGGAAATCCTGTCATTTGTGATGATGTACATGGACCTTGAGGGATTTATGCTAAGTGCAGTGAGTTAGGCAGAAAAAGATAAATACTGTGAGATCCCATTTTTATGTGGAATCTAAAAACAAAAAGGGACTCATAGAAACAGAAAGCAGATAATCATTCCCTGGGGCTGGGGGGCGGTGGGGGTGAAAGAAATGGGGAGGCATTCACCAAAGGGTACAAACTTTTAGTCATAAGGTGAATAACTTTCAGGGACCTAATGTACAGTATGGTGATTATAGTTATCAATACTGTATTGTATTCTTGAAAGTTGTTATGATAGTACATCTTTAAGTGTTCTCACCATGACAAAAACACAAATGTTCATTATGTGAGGTGAAGGTTATGTTGATTAACCGTATTGTGGTAAACATTTTGCAGCTTATACATGTATTAAATTACCATGCTGTATACCTTAAATTTACACAATGTATATGCCAATTAAATAAAGCTGGGGGAAAAAAAGAGAAAGGTGATTTCTGAAGTTGGACATATAAGTTTTCTGCTTTTTTCACCATGTTCACTCCCAGCCCCAGTGATCTAACTAGGTAATTTGGTTGATTATGTCTCATTGGGCAAAAGTGGGAGATGAAGGTTTTACTAAGCTCATGAAATGGTTGTGGATGAAGGATTTAGAGTCGTGTGCTGTGTTTTTATCCTGTTTCCTTTTCCACTAAACAATAGTGCCTCCTTTGAGCTGGAAATTTCAATCAGGCAGCGGGGTGGGGACTTTTCTTCTTTCCTAAATAACTGTGTGGATGATCTGTGTCTAGTTAACTGACGAGGCTACCGCATATGGGAGGCCACAGTGAAGGATTTTATCCACCTAGTTAGCCTGGCTTTATTCCTTGAGCATAGGTCTTCAGTTAGAAGCCAATTCTAATTCTGACTTTCAGTACTTGCCTCCCCTTGAGTGACTTAATCTTTGGTCTCTCTTTAACCTTATCTGTGAACTGGGAATAATATTCATCTGTCAAAGTTGTCACAAAGACGAGATAAGACAGGGCTAGGTAGTGGTGTTCAAGAGGATAGCTATTACTTTTCTCGATTTTATTTTTATTTATTTTTAAGTCCCTTATGCTCAATTCAAATGCTTTTTTTTAAAAAAAGATTTTATTTATTTATTTGACAGAGAGAGAAAGATCACAGGTAGGCAGAGAGGCAGGCAGAGAGAGAGGGGGAAGCAGGCTCCCCGCTGAGCAGAGAGCCCGATGCAGGGCTTGATCTCAGGACCCCGAGATCATGACCCAAGCTGAAAGCAGAGGCTTTAACCCAATGAGCCCAGGCGCCCCTCAACTCAAATGCTTTTTATAGAGAGATCCCTTTATAATTTGTTTTATTCATGACTTTTTTAAAAGGACATCATAAAATTGACCATTTGAACCGTTTTAAAGCGTATCATCCAATGGCATTCAGCACATTCACTTTGTTGTGTAGCCATCACCGCGCTCTGTTTCTAGAACATTTTCATTGCTCCAAAAGGAAATCTCATACCAATTAAGCAGTCACTCTCCGTTTCCTACACCCCCTCCTGCCCCCCAGCCCCTGGCAACTGCTAATCTACTTACTGTCTAAATGAATTTGCTTTTTATGGATATCTCATATAAATGGAATCTTACAATATGTGACCTTTTGTATCTGGTTTCCTATACTTAGCATAATATTTTCAAGCTTTCTCACTTTTATTTCATGTACCATTTTACTGATGTCTGCTAGTTACAGGAAGAATTGAATGGGGAAGAATAATTCAAAGTGTATGCTCTCTGAGTGGAGAGCGAGGATGGTATCATTTTTGTAGGAGGATGAACCACACCAACCACCTAAAGACTGAGAATAAAAGTGGGAGGGAAACCAGCCAAGTTCATTTCTAAATCAAGTTCTATGAAACTGCTTCTCTTTTCCTAGACCGCCTCTCCTTCCCTCTGTGGTTCCTTTCCTTATACCTCCTCACCCTACTCTATTCATCCCTTTTCACTTGCTATTTTCTCTCTCCCTTCCTTCCATTCTTTATTCCTCTCTCTGGACTTTGTCCTTCTTTGTTTCGTCATCCCCTCTTTTCTTCTCTCCATGCAAAGGCAGAACTAAAATAGGCTCGCACTCAAAATTTTGATTGGTAGGGATTTATCCCAAATGAACATAGTCAAAGTAATTGACATATACTTTGGGGATCATATAAAAAGCCCTACAGAAGAGCTTGGTTTAAAAAAAATGATACATCTCTTGGAAAGAATACTCTGTAGCCACAAAAAAATCATTCTTAATTGAATATTTAATGACAGAGTATATATTTAGAGATAAAAGACCTTTTTACAAAATAGTAGTGCAATAGGGTCCTTGGATTTTAATGAATCAAACAGTATTACTCGTACTCTCTGCGCATCTTTACGCAGAGAAAATGAGATGATGCACTCAAAATTTTAACAGTCATTATCATAGTATGGGACGATTATCAGTGGTTTTTAGTTTTCCCGTTTGTGCTTATTATAGCTTCAGAATTTTCAACATATGCATCAAACTTTGGAATCAGAGAAAAAGGATAATAAACATTGTTGTTCAAAGTATGCTAGTAGAAGAGCTCAGTCCTTGGCCATGAAGCCAGAGATCAGTCTTTGTTTAAAGGATTGACTGATGTATCTCAAATGAGATGATTTTGTCCCCAGGAACATTTAACAATGTCTGGAGACATTTTTGGTCATCGCAACTGGGAGAGATGACTGGCATTTGGTGTTAGAGGCCAAGGATGCTGAACATCCTACAACATATAGGATGCCCGCCCCCATCCCTTCATCAACAAATTATCCAGCCCCAAAGTCAACCACACTGAGGATGAGAAACCTGCTTATTGGCTAGTTTAAATATTTTAAATTAGCTCATTGGAGAATATCAATGAAAGAGGTCAAATCACTTGGGTTGTTCTTAATGGCTATAAAGAATTAATTACTTTCAAAGAACACTACACTGACCTCATTATCTAAGGACTTCAGGTGAAATCAAGCTGTTTTTCTACTCTATCACCTGTTACCAACAGATTTTTTTTTTTTTTTTAAACCTGGACCATGTATCTCAAAGAGGAGAAGCCAGGCGATATGTTTGAGGCCAGTATGTTGATACTGACTTAGGACACAGAATTCCGTGGATAAGTGAATAGAGGAGATTGTCATAGAAAGAGTACTCCAGTCCTGCCTAATGAAGAGAATTCTGGCTGAGGGAAGAGTGCCACCTACTGAATTGTGTTTGGGTTTTCCCCAGGTTCTAATTTATGCAGGTTTCTGCCTGAAAGTGTTACTTTCCATTATTGATCTCACACATTTTCTTAAGTAGTTACTGCCACAGTGTTAAACAATATTTAGTTATTATTGGATCAAGGTGTAATTAGAAACAGCTGTGAACAATTGCGTGCCATCCAGCTCCTGAAGTAGCAAACTAAGTGGTACTTGAAGACCTCAGCTTGATTAACAGAGATTATATCTGGCCGTTAAAACAAATCCATCTCTCTTTCACGTGCTGCCAGCCATTCCCACTTTACCAAGATAACCAGAAAGATTAAAAATGCACTCAAGGGGCGCCTGGGTGGCTCAGTCGGTTAAGTGTCTGCCTCCAGCTCAGGTCATGATCTCAGGGTCCTGGGATCGAGCCCCCCCTTCCCCCTGCCCGTCAGCAGGGGTGGGGTGGGGGTTGGCTCAGCCAAGAGTCTGCTTCTCCCTCTCTCTCTGACCCCTCCCTGCTTGCATGCTATCTTTCTATCTCCAATAAAAAAATATTTAAAAACTGCATTCAATACACCATTTCCAAATGTCACCAAGTTAAAAAAAAAAAAAAGAAATTAAAGCACCTAGTGTTTGCCATGACAAAACTGTCAATATTTTATCCTTTCCTCAGAATTCCATCGCTGATCTTTTCTCTCTGTATATTTCTATTTTCTTCCTTCCTCCCTCCCCCTTTCCTTTCCTTTCCTTTTTTCTTTTTCTTTCTTTTTTCCTTCTTTGTTTTGTTTTGTTTTCTTTTCTATTTTCTTTTCTTTTCCGTCTTCCCTCCCTCCCTCCTTTCCTTCCTTCCTTCCTTCCTTCATTCTTTCCTTCCTCTCTCCCTCCCTCCCTCCCTAGTAGTCTCCACACCCAGCATGGAATGCAACGTAGGTCTTGAATTCATGACCCTGAGGTCAAGACCTGAGCTGAGTGAGATCGAGTCAGATGCTCAACAGACTGAACCATCCAGGCTCCCCTCTCTTTACATTTTTAAAGGCCCATTTAAAATGCCCTCATCTTTTGCCTAAATATTTCTTTAAAAACTCTAGAGTGTAGTGCATACATTTTGATATATCTATTTTATAATCTTTTTAGATAACTTGAAAAACCATTTTGAATTCCATGTTGAATTGGACAGGTCATCTAATTACCATGGTGAATTTCTTTATTGGGATTAAGTAATTTGTCTCATAAAATTATATGCCTCTGTGTACTATGTTAATTCTTGCTCCTAATCAAACATTTAATTACATAATGAGCTCAGATAAATTCGTAACCTGAATCTAAAACTCATTCATACAAAATTCAAAATGGTGTGTCACAGACAGTTTCTAGCATTTTGGTTCAAAAATTTTAGCAATATCTGCCAATAATAGGCATGAGGATTTGTGACAGTTTCCAAGTCCAGGAAAACTTACAGCGCTAATGGCTGGAAAAGCTGTATTTCATGTGTTTATTTATTTATACTGACTTGTGGGTTCGAAAGCACTTTTACAACATTGACTGTTTACTTGATTTCTTTGGAGTGGTGACTGCCTCTCTCAGGAACACAGAGGAGCCATAACCTTATGAGGCCTTCCTTTTTCCGAGTCTTACTGCCTCTTTCAGAAAAGGTTGAGCCTCTTTAAGAACTGAATTTTGCCCAGTTGACCAGTGTAATTTATTCAGAGCTCTGTTGACTTGTGAGACCCTGGCTTTTAATTGCTAAATAGGATTAATTAGTGAAATTCATGTCTGGCATGAGTATTTTGTGGTACCTTTTGGTAGGATGGGCAATCTGACCACGGTATTATTTTGTGGGGAATAAATCACTCCTAAAGCTGACGGGCATGGCAATTTTTCTGTGTGAAAGGGGTGTCTATACTCCTCACGATGTGTGTGTGTGTGTGTGTGTGTGTGTGTGTGTGTGTGTGTGTGTGTAGAACTCTCTAAGATTTACTTAAAGTTTACTTGTGCTCATGTGTTCTGGGTTGAATTGTATCCCAACCCAAATGAGCATGTTGAAGTCCTGTCCCCCAGTATCTCAGAATGTGGCCTTATTTGGTTACAGGGTTGTTCCAAGTGTAATTAGTTTAAGATGAGGTTGTCTTGGAGTCAGGAGGGCCTTTAGTCAAATATAACTGGTATCCATATAAACGGGGAACATTTGGGCACAGACGTGACACGGTGAAAATGCCTTGTGACCATGGAGGGTTATGCTGCCTCAAGCCAAGGAAATTCCAAGAGCTAGGAGAAAGACCTGGAACAGATCTTTCCCCAGCATGGCCCTGCAGACACTTTGACCTCAGACTTGCAGCCTCCTGAACCATGGGACAATACCCTTCTGTTGTTGAAGCCACTTAGTTCATGATTTTTCATTATGGCAGCTCCAGGAAACCAGTATGCCAGACATTATGGATGTTGCTGTTTCCATTTGAGTTCCACTAACAATCATGAGCACGCACTTCATGCCGGAACCAGAGCTAGATGCCAGTGACACAAACTGAGTTAAGGCTCCCGGGAACTCAGCCTTGTGGGAGAGGTGGACGGAAGAGATCCGGGAAATTTGATGTCCTGCTGCGTTCAGAGTTGCCAACTTCAGATAGACCCATGAAGTCACTTAAGAAACCTGCTAGCTCCCTGATTATCTTGCTCAAATTCATTCCACAGTGACTATGAAAATCACCACTGTCCTCATTTCCATCCAACCAATGACTTTCTACTCCTGCTTATGGGATATTTCTTTTATGGTTTTTTTTTCTTTAAAAAAAGAAAACAAGAACTTTCCAAAGGGCAGTTTCCTTTCCTTGCCGTCAGCCTCACACAGGGTCACCTCCCCCCTTTCCAGGTGGCTCCACGCTTCTCCCCCCTCGGGGGCTTTGCTGGGACTCGCACCCTCAGTGGGGAAAGTTCTGCCTATGCCAGAAACACGAGGGCATGTGTGTGTCTGCAGGATTCCAGATGGGCTGAGGGCTATAAAGCCCTTGAAATGACTCCTATCCTGCCCTTCATGACGTAGTTATTCAGAGCTTTGATTCACAGTTCCGTTATAATGAAAGTTCAAGGGTATTATGTTTAACGACTTTTAACACCAGTTGGTGAAAGTGAACTGACATTTATTTTGGTGATAAAGCTGAACAGATGCAAGGTTGCCAGTGGCTCCTTGAGAGCAAAGTGTCCTTGAGAAATATTTCCTTCTTTGTGTCACCGCTTCAGTTTCCAGGTGGAGCCCTTCGTAGCTTCTTTGCTGTAATTTGTGTGAGCGCTGTAGCTGGTAGGTTGCCATGGTTACTTGAGGCCACTGGGCAGAGGACAAATTTTCATTGTAATTAGTGTGAACGCCACAGCCCAGCCGTGGGTGCTACTCTTCGGGGGAGCCAACCTCCCCTATGAAGCTTCTGCGGTCACCACGCAGGGTGAAACGAGAAAGAGAAACATGACCTTTTCTTCTGTTCTTTCTGCTCGGACTCACGGGGCAGAGACCGTGACCCACTTGGGGGATAAAGACAAATCAGATTATTGTTAGAAATACGCTTCTTCATAGTACTGTTTGCAAAAGCTACTCTTCCAAAGTAGGAATGAATAAATACTTTCTGAATAGCTGGGTTCGACTTAATATACTTACGGAGATCCCAATACATTATCCAGTTGAGGAGAACCGCCAGGCAATGAAATGAAAATTAAAATACCTTCTACCATAGTGACATTTAGACTTTGGTATGTAGAAGTGCCTGAAGTTGCCAATATGGAATTTTCAATAAATTGAGTTCCTTTGGAGCCATCATAGCTTGGTGGAAATAACCCAAATATGGCGGGCTTTGGAGTCAGAGGGATTTGGGATCAAGTCCCATCTCTGTACTTACCCAGTTTGCATTCCCAGGTAAATCAGATACCTTTTCCAAGCCTCCACTTTTTCATCTTTTAAAAATGATGTAAATATTTAGAGGGTATTTGTGAGCATTAGAGATAATGAACATAGTAAACATAGTGAACATAATGAACAAGTGACCTGGGAAATTAAGTAGATACTCAAAGCATGGTGGTAATAGTTATTATTAGTAGTAGTTGGTTTTCAGTTTTGAAATAAATTATAATGAAGAGAAGCTCACAGTTCTGAATGCAGTGTTGGTGTAGTATTCATTAAATAGCTTGGGTTATCCAAATATTGTCATCATAGTCCACTATATTCAAATGAAAGGATTCTTTGGCTTTGAACAGTTTTTTTTTTTTTTTTACCTTATCAAAGATTCTCCTTTCAGTGGTGGAAAGTAATAAATAAGTCTCTTTGGACATTTCAACTTGAAATACTTGGAACTTTGTACGGTTACACCAACATCAGAGAGCCTTTCCATAATTGCTGAAATGCAACAGCTAGTTAGTGGGAGAAAATGCAGCACTGATATTTGGACCAAGATTTTAAAATATTTTTCTATTTGAGTTTTTAGAGGGAATTTACAGGGAATGAATTTTTCCAAGCTGGATTATGCTTTGAATAAGTACCTTGGGGTGAGCTCACAAATGTCGTGTCTTTTTTGCCTTCGTGGAAACACCTTTAGTTGTTGAGAATATGTGAAGTGTGCGGGACTCTGGTGTTAATGTTTGAATCCATTTACCTTTTGCGGGGAACTTGCTTAGTAGTTTACGCCCTGAAAAAATGTGTGACATGCATGCCTAGGGAATGGGAGACACAGAGAGAGCCCCTGACAGCTCTCACTGTACAGGAAGGACATGTAGCCTCATCAACATCAACAATGCATCTCAAGGAAGCTTGAGTCCTGGGAGGAAGATGAACCCCATGGAGTTAGACAAGGAGAAACCAAAGAGCAGAGACATGGCAGTGGTTTTCCAGGCTGTTCCAGAGACAGAGATAGATACAGAGAAACAGAAAGAGAGACAGGTGCTGTCTCTGGCCTCTAAGAATTTTCTGGTCACATAGTGGATTGTGTTAGTTCATTGTACCTTTTTATGAACTAGAACTGTTGTTCTCAAAGATGAGGGGTGTAGATCAGTCCCCTGGGGGACATTTGGCAATGTCTGGACACGTTTTTGGTTTTCACTCCTGGGGAGGTGTTAATGGCATCTAGTGGGTGGAGGCCAGAGATGTTGTTGCTGAACATCCTCCAGTTCATGGACTAGCTCTACAACAAAGAACTGTGTAGGCTGAAATGTCAATAGTGCCTAGGTTGAGAAACCCTGGTCACTTGGTCTAGAAAAAGACACCTTCAGACTGGCCCATGTCCTTTTCTCTTACTCCCTGCTCAGAATGTCACCTTCTGATGGCTTATTTTGCATTTTAGGCACCTTGACTTAAGAAAGGAGTTGTCTTAATTAGCTTGGACTGCTGTGACAAAATACAATTAACCAGACCATTCCATAACAGAAATTTATTACAGTTCTGGAGGCTGAGAAATCCAAGATCAAGGTGCTGGCCAATTTGGTGAGAGCTCTCACCAGAGAGCAATCTGATGAGAGCTCTCTTTCCGGTTGCAAATGGCTGTCTTCTTGCTATGTCCTCACTTGGTGGAAAGAATGAGCTAGCTCTCTGGCCTTTTCTTATAAGGGCACTAATCCCATTTATCAGGGCTCCAACTTCATGATCTAATTACTCTTTAATAGCATCAGCTCTACATACCATTTTGCTGAGGGTTTCAACATACAAATTTTGGGGGACACATAACAAAGTTGTCTTAGTTGGTAAATAGTAAGTCCTGGCCTCCAACAGAGATAAACTGAAAATCTTGCTCATTCATAAGTCTCTTAAAATTCAAGTCAATTCTGAGTCTGATTAATTTGAATCTGTGGAAAAAAATGGAGCAGGAATTTTTTTTAAAATTTTTAAAAAATTTTTTAAAAATTTTTTAAAATTTTAAAAAATAGATACAATTTCTGTGCCCATTTTATAAAAGCAAAAACAGAGAGGTTGTGTCTCACCAAGCAAAGAAATCACCAGATCTTTTCTCTATCTCTTCTGGACCCATGGCTAGATTACATCTCCCAGTCCCCTTGGCAGGTAGGTATCCCCTATAATTGAGTTCTGACCACTGGAATGTGGGCAGACGTAACATATTCTTTGTCCAAGACTGGCCCATTAAATGTGCAAATGATCTTTGATTCTCCTTCTCCTCCTACTGTTCACATGGAGAAGGTTTCAAGTTTCAAGGGGAGGGGGGGAGCCACAAGCCAAGAGCCTTGGTTCTTGACTAGTTGCATCGAAGAAGCTTAGCCTTAGATTGTTGCATGAGCAGAAATAGGCCCTTATTTTATTAAGTCAGTAAGATGTTGGTTATTAAAGAAGTTTTTAGCCTACTCTAATAAAAAAATGAAACAGATGAGTGCAAACATGAGGAGGGCACTTGACCTGTGACCATTCATCTGGGACTATGTGGAAAAATTCACCTCTACCAAATATGCAAAGGTAAAGAATTAATGATGCTTTTGAATATGCTGGTGTTTACATTTACACATGCTCTTTTCTGAATCATGTTTTAAAATCAAAGTACTCATCAAACTTCCTTTATTGGTATTTTGCATGATAGGCAAAAGCTTATTTATGTCTCAGGCAGTCATTTTAGTAATTTCAGGTTCTTAAACCCTGCATGAAGATTCATAAATTCACATATTATCCCCTCAATGTTAAGTGTTGCATGTGAATCTGGGGTTTAGCTGAGAAATGTGGAATATTAGGTTTTTTTGCCAGACCATTCCCAGTTGGTTGTGCATCTCAGGAGCCAAAGTTTATTACTTTCCAAGTTGTAATTTAAACTTGTTAAATTGCCTCCAGACCCATCGTTTTCATGTAGCACAATGGGAAAAACTCAGTGCTTTGGCTCCAAATGTGTTTCTCTTTTATTTTTCTCTCTCCAAAATCCTACCTCCTTTGGGGTTGCATCATCATTATTTCATAGAAATTTTGGGCAGGAACATCTTTTTATGAAAACTTTTTGTTTTTCTGTATTTTTTTTGGAAAGACATTTGCCATCGGATCTGGCAGGTGTGTGGCTCTTTTTGAGAGTCTTTCAAACTTGTGATGTAGTCACATTTTAAGATCTTTGTGGGATGGCTTGACGGAGAAATTAAGCTTTGTAACTATGTAGAAAATTGACCTGGTAAACACATTAGAGATGGATTATCCTCTATTGCTCCCTTAATAGCACCCAAAGAATGTGCAGTCCATAACCATTTCAGAACCTCGCAGGGGCTTTGTTGCTGAGAAACGGAAGGTTCAAATTTTGTTCAGTTTGCTCAATATACTTCGGTGGAGAAAGCCTTCAGTGGTATACCAGCTGCTTGCGTGGAGCTCGGCCTCCCACAGACTACAATGCATGTGGGGAAATGTGCATGGAGTATACATACCAAGTATAGTCAATACTTGATGTCCATATTTAAACATTTAAGGAATGGGGTGACGTTCAGCAAAATTAAAATTATTTCATTTTCATGGATTAGAGTCTTCAGTGTATGTTTGTAGGGTTTGGGAGGGGAAGGAAAGGGAGGGCCACTTAAACACTTCAATATGTTAGAGCCTATATTCTAAACAGTTTTTTCTTGTTTTTTGTTTTGTTTTGGTTTGGTTTCGTTTACTTTGGTTTATTTCCCCTCATGTTCCAAGGGGCAGGTTCTGAAGTATGATCAGATCAAATGTGATGTGGGTTGTCAGTTGCCTGAATGATTAGTAGAGAATTTTCAAATGTGTTGAGGAAGAATTAGACCAAAAATGAAAGCAGCATTTTTTTTTTTTTTTTGCTCCCTTTATTAGACTAGATTAGGAATGTTATGCTGCGGTAACAAACATTCCCCAAGTGTCATTAAGCAAAAACAATGCAGTAAGGCAGGTGCATTTCTTACTTACACCGCTGGGGGGCTCTAATTCATGTCATCTTTACTCTGAGACCCAGGCTGATGGTGGTGCCTCATATGGATTCTACAGGTCACAGAAACAGGGAACAGAGCATGGAGAACCACAGATGGACTCTACAATGCTTCCGCAGAAAAGGGACACACATCACTATTGCTTACTTTTATTGGCAAGAGCAAGTCTTAGAGCCAAAGCTAACTTGGGAAACACAGGGAAGTGTGATTGTTCTGAATATCAGAAATAGAACCTGGGTATCAGTAAGGAGTAGAAATATTGACTTCACTCTCCTACCCCAACAGACATACACATTCATACACATGGACATAGACATTTAACCCTAAGCCCAATCATAAAATTGGCCCCTGATGAAAAATGAAGACTCATTATGGGAAATTTTAGAAATACAGCTCAGAATAGAAGATACCAAAAAGTTAGATCTTCTGGGTGCAGGGATTTTTTGCCAACAGGTACTGGAAATGTTTTAGGGGCCACTCCTCCACCCTGTGCTCAGTCAGGAACTAGCGCAACATAGTCTCTGAATTGAGAGTCTTTTGTTTTGCCATCTCATTTAAAAAAAATAAATAGAGCTCAGACTAAATTTTGATTTTTCTTTTTGCTTTCCTTTCTTTGTAAACAGCAGGTCAAATATCAGTGAGAATTATGGCCACAGATGTGAGACATATTCACTGAATCTCATTTTCAAGGTCTGTTGAATAGATGAAAGGCAAATATGAAGCATGAGAAAAATACTTTTTAAATTTTTTTAAAGATTTTTTTTTTTTTTTTTTTACTTTTAAGTAATCTCTACACTCAAAGTGCGGCTTGAACCCGTGATCAAGAGTCAGATGCTCCACCGACTGAACCAGCACCCCAAGGAAAGAATACTTTAAACATGTAATAATAGAGAATTAGAGGTGGTGCTCTCAGAATTTATTGCCATAGATATGAACTCGGTTCTTTCTTGTCTGTAGCTGTTTAGAACATTGAGATAATCTCATATCATTTTTTTTATTCCCTCCTTTTGTTACAATTATTTTTAAAAAATTTCCTTTGCTCAAAATAAGTAAGACGCCAGTTGCCTGGGAGAAGTCGAAAGGAAGACCACAGCAATAAAATGAAGCTGTCCTCCGTTGTGGGAAGCCAGGAAAGATGGATTCATTATGATAAGGCTAATATCCATCTAATGTAGCCACCAGCAAAACTGAAACTCCAGACTTTTGAAATTCCTCATTAGCTCAAGAAGAAAATAATAAAATTCACTCGGCATGGCTATTGAAGAGCAAATGTTTCATTTTACTTTGTCTTTGCCCCAGGTTTTAATTTATCAAACCACATACGGAGAAAATGTCTCTTGCTACCATCAAGTCTTGTTGTATTTTATTTAACATGTAGCGGAGCCTGACAGAAATCTGACCTACCAAGGCGGCTTCCCGTAAGGGAAGTTCATTACCTGGCATTGGTCTACTTTGCCCACTTATCTCGAAAATATTTGCAAAGCAAAAAAAGATTCGTATCCGGAATGTATAAAGAAATCGGAGGGGGAGATGAACCATGAGAGACTGTGGACTCTGAGAAACAGACTGAGGGTTTTGGAGGGGAGGAGAGTGGGGGATGGGCGAGCCTGATGGTGGGTATTAAGGAGGGCACGTATTGCATGGAGCACTGGGTGTGGTGCATAAACAATGAATCTTGGAACACTGAAACAAAAATAAATAAAATAAAATAAAATAAAATAATAAAATAAAATAGAAATCTAACTACTCAGTAATAGAACAGACAAATACCCAATTTTAAAAATGGGCAAGTAGTTTAAGGAGACATTTCTTCCAAGAAAATATGCAAGTAGTCAATAGGTACATGAAAAGAAAGTCTTTCAATACAAGGGAGATGCAAATCAAAACTACCATAAGATACCACTTCACACCCACGCAGATGGCCAGAATAAAAAAGTCAGATAATAACAGGTGTTGGTGAGGATTGGGGAAGGTGAGAACCTCATACGCTGCTGGTGGGAATGTCAAATGGGACAGCCACTTAGGAAAATACTCAGGCAGTTCCTTAAAAAGTTAAGCTCGAGTTATCATATAACACAGAAATTCTGCTTCTAGGCATATATACCCGAGAGAAAGTATCTCCAAAGAAGTGAAAACATATGTCCCCGCAAAAACTTGTGCACAAATATTGAGGAGCTTTATTCATGACAGCAAAAAATTCAAACAACACAAATATCGAACCGATGAGTGGATAAATAAAATGGAATATATCCATAAAATGGAAAATTATTTGGCAATACAAAGAAATGAAACAATAACACATGCTAGCTACAACATGGATGAACCTTGAAAACATGATGCTAAGGGAAAGAAGCCAGTTCCAAAAGACCATGTCTGCCATGATTCTACTTATATGAAAGGTGCTGAATGGTCAAATCTATAGAGAGATGGTAGATGAGTATTTGCCCGGGACTGGGCAGGGTAGGTGGGGAGTGACTGCTGAAGGGTATAGGCTTTCTTTATGGAGTGATGAATGTTCTAAATGTTCTAATGTTCTAAAATTACATTGTGGTGATGGTCGCACAATTCTGTGACTATACTAAACACTACTGAATTGTATACTTTCAATAAGTGAATGTTATGTGAAATATATCTTAATAAGGCCCTTCTTCTTCTTCTCCTTCTTCCCCTTCCTCTCCTTCTCCTCCCTCTTCTTCTTCTCTTCTCCTCCTCCTCCCCTCCCTTCTTCTTCTTTTTTTCAAGTAAGGTGCATTTTATATCCAGCCCCGATACTGAAATGTAACCCTGCTTGGTAAGTTTTCCGGCTCAGTAGTTTATAATGCTGTACAGTGGGTTCCAATTTCTGGTTCCAAGTCACCTAAGGAACTAGTAATAACCCTTCACTATTCCAGTGATCCCCTTCTCAGCCCGTCTCCCCGATTCCATCCCTTACCATCTATACTGAGATGTCTAATTTCCTGCTTCAGAGTAGAACTGAAGAACTGATACCCATCCGTTATTATATTAGACTTGCTTTCCTTCCGTGTGCTCTACAAATACGGGCTACCAGCTTGACCAGTGAATGAGCTGGGTGTGTGATGCTGCAGCTATCTAGGGCGTTATCGAATCTCAGCGCCCTTGGTCTGAGTCCTGGTTTGCTACAGGGTCACGCACACTTCCCTAATCAATCAGAATGCCCAGGTATGGTGGCTTTGGGGAAAGGAGTTGCAAAACCCCTTTAGAGAGGGGAGTGACTTCCTATTTGGGCTTCTAACGGAAAACGATTCAGTCATCTCAGTGTGTCATTGTACCCTCCACCTCTATGTGGTGCCACTGGACTCACTGCTAGCTGAACCACACGTGGCTAAGACTGCTAAAGCCACTCAGCCTAATATTGTATGGACTACATTTATTTAAATATTGTAAGTACATAGTAAATTTTTTGCATTAATTAATAATTGTGTAGAAGCCATCTCATTGCTATTTTATGCAAAAGAAGGCTGAATTGTTATAAATTATGTAAGTTTTTCCATTAACTTTTCAGCTACCAAAACCTTTCATTATCTCAATTAGGATTTACTGTAAACTATGAGGAAAGTATCTACTGATTTTCCTCGAGATGTTTATGAAAATTGCATTTTATTAGAAATAACAGTCCAACTGTTTGTACAGCCTGTTCTCTATGTTCATGCAGGTATCTGCTCGTTTGGGACCTTTTGTAGACTCCTACCCTGATCAACCTGTCACAAACCTTATTATTCCCTATCTCTTTGCCCTTCATTGTTTTTTCTCGATAGCCATAATCGCCCCTATTTTGTGTCATATTTATGTCTTTATTGTTTATCTCCTACATAGAATATAATCCTCATTAAGCAGGACTCTGCTAATCCTGTTTGCTTTTTTGTCCTAACACCTAGATCGGCGTCTAGATTCTCGTGGGTACTCAATAAATATTTATTGAATGAATGAATGAATGAATGAATAAATAAATACCTCCCCCTCCTCCTCTTTCCAAAATATAGTTTGAGAGAAGAGAGAAGAGCCCCACAGAGTATGTAGCAAGTGAGTAAGCTCATTTCTCATGAGTTCTAACTACTCATTACCCAGCTTCCAGACCCCTAGTATCATGCAGACAAAAGGAGAGAGAATGTCAAAGTTTGGGAGGGTCTTCTCATTCAATTCCCTTTCACGATGAGGAGATCGAGGGTCCAAGTGGCAAAGGGACTTTCTCTTGGTCACCACATCACCAAAAGTGAGTGACAGAATGAAGACTATCCCCCAGACGATGCCATGCCTAGGTGTGTGGTTCTCAAGTTAGAATGTGGAGAAAAACACTAAAGTTACATTGGAACATTCAGCCCTTCTACATTTACTAACCATGAAGGTTGTGTGGTATTACAGTTACAACCCAGTTGTCAGCAGGGGAAACTTGCTCCTTGGAGATTTGAAAATAACCGGCTGGGACCCCCATCTCCCACATGGTACTCTCTTCAGGGATTTGTGGGTGTAGGGAGAGGTGCAGTATTCCTACTTTAAGTAGTCCAGGATCATTGCCTTTTCTTTTATATGCTGTCCCTTTGCTACTTTGTCTTATTCCCAAGCGACCTCTTTAGGTATTTTGCTAAACCAAAAAGAAAGTTATATCATACTCTTTGGAGGCAAGAATGGCTTTAATAATAAAAAAGAAAAACCCAAAAACTAAAAAACAAAAACCAAAAAACAAAGGCAATTAAAAAAGCAACAAAAAGAAGAAGAAGAAGAAGAAGAAGAAGAAGAAGAAGAAGAAGAACAACAACAACAACAACAACAACAACAACAACAACGATGGCTCTCATCAGTGATGGCTTTAAATAAGGAATACAACACATGAAGGTAAACATTTGAAATATTTTCATCCACTAACCACTACTATTTTAGATGCTATATTAGGGTGTTAAACCCTTCGGGCATTGTCCTGAAAAAGTAATATACAATACTCTTGTAGGGATGAATGGTACGATAGAAAGTATACAGACTTTGGTGGGCATCATGGCTTTCCCATGTACTACCAGTCTAATTTTAGACAAAGTAATTGATTTCCTTAAGCTCTAGTTCCTTGATTGTAAAATGGAGAAAATAATACTTTCTATGCTACTGAGAAATTTAAATGAGGTCATGTATGTAAAAGTGCTTTGTTATAGAAGATGGCATGCAAATGTCACCATTGTCACGGCACACATTCTTAGGGTAATTTTATTTCTTTAGAAAGTGACTGCATGAGTTCCCCATGCTTCCTGTCCCAAATTATGCCTTAGTAGCTGAAACTCTGCAAATAATATTCCCTCTGGTGTGGAAAGGGTGGTTCGGGTAAAGAAAACCAATTATGTGTGATAAGTCAGAAAGCAGCTTGAGAAGCAGTTTGCCCATTTGGATTTTGTTAGTAGGTAAGAGTAGTTTCATGAAATGTGCCAAATCCCTGTGTTTAAGACTCTTTTGCTGCTGAGATGTACCAGATTTCTTGTCTTACTTACACTGCTCAAGATCTTTTTTTTTTTACTGACTCAGAAAGGTAGCATTTCATGGGCAAAGATCCTGCCCTTCTCTGCAGGATTAATGTATTTTTCTTTACTTTTTTTTTGCTTTTCATATTTTCCCCCAAAGAAATGTCATTTTAATCTTGTTTGAATAGACCAGCAAACACATATGTGGTTTCTGATTGCTTTCTCTTTGTGTGGGGTGGATAGTGGTTCCTCTTTCCTCTTTTGCTGTTATGAAGCATTGCCATAAAGCATCTCAAAATATGCGATCAGTAGGCTTGCCTTTCCCGTTCATAGAAGAAAGATTAGGGTGTAGAGCTATTGAATGATTTACCCTAGTCTCAGAGCTGGCTAGTGACAGACCGAGATTTTTTTTCTGCCCTCTTCTAAGACTAGTAACAACTTCTTGCCATTCTTCTGACATAGAGGTGTGTGAATAAGCAAAAACAAAGAATCCTTTATGAAGCCTGGAGAAATGGAGAATAATATTCTAGTGCTCCCCTAAAATAATATGGTTTTTACCACCAGTCCTGAGTGGGGGAGACTTTCCAGAGAAGCCACTGCTTTCCTTTTTCTTTTGTTAATCTGTGTCTATATCAGATGGACAAAAAGAGGTGGATGGTTTGAATGCAGAAGGAAGTAGAAAAAAAATTGAACGAATCACATTCCTTCCAATGGGCTCATTAGTTTATTGCCTTACTCATCAGGCGTTTTTCAGTGCCAGGCTCTATTTCAGTTACTGAAGATACAGGGGTAAAAAAAATAAGAACTGTTGTAGTCTCATGGAACTTCCAACCTATTGAGAGAGGCAGGCAGGCAGGCAGTGCCTCATTAACTGCTTAGTATCTATGATAGAAGTGAGGGGGAGTGCTTCAAAGAAAAGGACAAGGTGCCATGAGCCCCTGTAATAAGGCATCTGAACTGAGCATATGAGTTCAGGGAGTCTCCTCAAGAAGTGTCCATTAGCTAAGCCTAGAAATCTGAGTAGTAGTGTAGCAGGTGGTGGCAGGGAAGGTGGAAAGAGTCCAGGCAAAGACAAGAGTACAAGCAAGTCCAAGTCCAAGCAAAGATCCTGAGGCAGCAAGAATCTTGGCATATCCAAGATACAGAGGTTGAAGGCAGAAAGCAAGTGGAAAGAGATTATGGAGATAAGCAGGTAAGAGCCACTGATGATCTTTGGTCTTAGTCTTGGAAGAGTGTTGGTGATTTTGACCTCTGGGTAGAGCGGTGGGAAATTATTAAAAAGCTCTGAACAGACGGGAGCATCAACATTCTGGATGCAGGGAAAGGAAGGGCAGAGAAAGGCAGGGCTGCAAAACAGATCTGTTAGGAGATGTTTGCAGTAATCCGGGTGAGCAATAATGTTAGTTTTGCCTGGGGAGGTGGTAGTGGAGGGAGGCATGATGAATCTGAACCCTTTTGAAAAGGACAACTTGAAAGGAGGTTGGGCCCCAGAGAAGGGAAGGTTTTGGTGATAGCGCCTTGGATTTCGGAGTGGGGAATTGGTGGTATGGCATCAGTCCATTTACTGATGAATGAATAACTAGAAGAGAAACAATTTTTTTGTTTTTTGGCTTTTTGGCTTTTTTTTTTTTTTGAGGGGGCAGTGATAAAGGGTCATCTTTTGGACCTGCTAGGTTAGGCCACTACAATAGAAATGTCAATTCTGGGCTGTGTTGATCCAGGGCTCAGGATAGAGAAGTGGGCTGCAGTTAGATGTATCTAAGCTGTCTACTTCCAATTGGTGTATAAAACCATGTGGGAAGATGAGGTCCTCAAGAAAAAGCAGATGAAGGAAGAGGGCCTAGGCCATGCCCCAAGAAACAGCTGTTCTGTCTGTTAAGATGTACATTATAGGAGATCATCTCTGGCAAGAGTTAGGGTAAAGGTGGCCCAGTTGGAGGCCATATTTATCCGTCAGGAGGAGAAAGTCACAGAGGAAACTGAGAACAAGTAACCAGAATTGCGGGTGAAAACCCAGGATAATGTGATGTCGTGGGAGGCACAGGGAGTGTGTGTAATGCTGCTGGGGACACCAGGAGGTTGTGGTACCAATAAGATAGTAGATACCCCAACTCACACTGGGCTAAACCCTGCAATGGAAAGTCTTAGGATCTGATTTTTCTCTAATAACTCAATGGCTCATTACTAAGATAGAGAGGATCCCCCCGCTGACCATTTCTAATGATAAATATGATTATTTATTTATTTATTTATTTATTTATTTATTTTGAATTTCACTTAGAAGCTATTTGGAACGTAGAATGAAAACATGAAGAAATGACAAACTGACTCAGGTGACTCGCCTCTGGTTTTGGGGCCAGTAGAAAACCCATGTAGTAACTTTCTATAAATGCTGTCTCTGGATTGTTAAGATAAAGACTTTGACAAAATAAAATATTGAAAATAGCCTTTCCAGTCATACTGGAGGATGTGTGCCTTGTCTTTTGTGTCATTATTGTGAACAGATATTCCCATGGTTTCCTGATAGACATTTGAGTCTTGATTCTGAATAGGGAAGAGTCTAAAGAACAAGATTTAGGAGAAAAAATTTTTAAAATACAGACTAGGAAGCCGTACTACTTAAAGGACTCATGTATTTCCTCTCTTTAAATTCTACTTTGATACGTGCAGTTTATAGTAAATTTTTTGACCATGCTCTAATTTTTGCTTGGGTTTATAGAACCTCCTTTAATTCTTCAGTAGTATACAGCTGAATAAAGAATGTAGCTGCTCATTATGGTTGATTGGTTGAGTTTTTCATATAAAAGAGCAACACAAAATAAGAAACTGGATTCTCAGTTGGATATAAATTCCAGATGGTCTATTTAACTTTCAAACAATTCAGATGGTTGCAAATCTAAACTCATGTCTTCTTATCTGTCAATACTAATAGGTGAAAAATAAGACAGAAGGGCATAAACAATTTTTACCTTTCAAGTTAAATTAGCTCTATCATTGGTTAAGCGTCAGGATACTTGGTTTTCATGGATCCAACAAAAATGTTTAGAAAATCCATTGTGCCAGTTCCTAGAGATTCATGAGATGAAAGTCCTGATTTGAGAGAGGTTATAGTCTTATAGGGGACGATGAGTGTGTATAAATAATTACAAATTTCTATTACAAGAGGTGTTTTCAGAAGTCAGAGGAAGAACATGAAATGGTATAAGGAAGTATTCAGAGGATGTAATTATGTGAATTGAGTCACACTGAGTCATCAAGGTAAAGAGTAAGGACATGGAGGAAGGGATAAGGCATAAGGAGCATAAGTTGCCTCTAGTAGAATGGCGGAAGGTGTCAAGGTAAGGAGGGCCCAGATTCCAAAGGACATGCAAACCAAGTTATGGGCTGTTGAAGAATTTCAGGCAGTTGCTCGGTAGGTAATTTATTCATAATAAGAGATCATCTGTGGCCAGGTTAGAGCAGGTTTGGAGAGGGGGGTTTGAAAAAGATACTATTATGGTGGTCCAGGTGCTGGACAGAGGCAACAGACAAGAAAATGAGCAGTGAAAAGATGGCTGCACCCCTCAGAAACATCCCAAAAGAGTGAGAAAAAAGATCTGGGTTCTAATTGCAATGTTGGAACTGTATTAGCATTCTCCAGAGAAGAGAGAGAAATTTAATTAAATGGATTGGCTGACATGATTGTGGACATTGGGAAGTCCAAAATCTGCAGGGTGGGTTGGCAGACTGGAGACTCAGGGAAGAGGTAATGTTGCAGTTGGAGTCCAAAGGCAGTCTTTCAGTGAAATTCTTCCTGCTCAAAACAGGTCAGCCCTTTCCTATTAAGGCCTTCAACTGATTGAACAAGGCCCACCCACATTATGGAAGGCAGTTTGCTTTATTCAGAGTATACTGATTTAAATGTTGACCTCATCTTAAAAATATCTTCACAATGAATCGGGGAACACTACATCAAAAACTAATGATGTACTCTATGGTGACTAATATAACATAATAAAAAATTACATTAAAAAATACCTTCACGGAGACATCCAGAATACTATTTGGATAAATATCTGGCTACCGTGGCCCAGCCAAGTTAGCAGGTAAAATTGACCATCACAGTAACTAAAAGGTCTTAGGCAAATTACTTTCAATTTCTGGGTCCTCTCTTAGCTTCATCATGTATAGAATTATGACATTGGACTCGATACCATCTAAGATCCATTCTAGCCTTGAACAACAACAAAAATTAATTCTTTCTTTGCCATGGAGTTAAGAATGGGTGTTGCGTAAATTATTTTGAGAGTCTAGAATTTTAGATCCACAAGGTTCTTGGCATCTACACCAACACATTCATGTATAGATAAAGAGGTAGGCTAACCTGCCTAATTCATATAAATAGTGACCCCGTTGCTGTCATTTTAGGAAGCCATGGTCCATAGCAGATTTTTTTTTCCTGCCAAGGTGTGCTAAATTAGATCTCTATAGTTAAATCATGTTTGAAACTTGCTAGGAAGCTTTCTTATTTAAAAGACCCTTTACTTATGTTCTGTTGGGAATTCAGGTATTAGCATACACTATTGGATTTTTGTGGGGTAGAGATCCTTGTTAAGGAGACAGAATCTTCTAAGACTACAGAAAAAGAGAAATATGGTTCATGTTACCAGGAGGAATCAACCGATTCCGGGGAAGAGGGCTCTCTGACAGCCGTGGTATATGTGAGCTAATATTAGGATTGCATCACTCCCCTGCAGGTATGAGACTTTCAGAGATAGATAGAATGTCTCGTTTTTCTGAAAAACATGTTAGAAACACTTCACCCCTTCCATTTCAGAGAAGTGTTTCTAGATGGCAAGTGCATTGATACAGCTGAGTATATTGATAGAGAGGCTTAGCAGTTTTAGTTGTGAACCCTGGCATTAATGGAAAAACTAATCATCAGAAGCATTTTCTTATTAGCAGAGGAAATAGGAAAATTTCTTATAAGCTCAAATCTTTTTGTTGTTGTTCCTTCCCACCTGTCTATGTGAGATTTTGTTTGGCTTTGCTTTGCCGAAAGTGTATGTGGACCAATGTAGGCTGAGAGCTTTGTATGGATGAAATTGTTTTAGCAGTGAATTCATAGATGAAGAGCCCTGAACATTTTCAAATTAGTTATTGCACACCCTCCAGTAGTTGAAGTTATGTGCCATTTGCTGTCATTCAGCTCTAAGATTTTAGGACACTGAGACACTAATCTCTTTGCTCAATCACAGAAATTGGAACATGATATTCATCTCTGAAGCCTTTGGCCAGCCTTTTTCTTTTCTTGCCTAGCTCGCTAGAATTTTGTCTCTGACATTTTGAGACAATTTTCAAAAGATCATTTCCAAGTTATTTCAAATTACTTTCATTCTTATTTCGATGTCATTTAATTTATTATATAATCAGGACTTGAGGCTCACTGCTGCCCTTGGACAGGCTGTTTTAAATCTACTTTGCCTCTCAGTCAATATATTCTTTATTAAAAGGCTTAAAAAGATTCAAAAAGTCCATTAAAATGTTCAAGCTTCTGTCTCATTTTGGAACAGTGTTTATGTCGTTTTGTCCACATGGAGTATTCGGTCTGTGCAGAAAAAAAATAAGAAAAATAATTCATTTTCTATTGCTTAAATTGGGATGTCGGAGGTCAAAGTGGCCCTCTTTGAGTTCCTTTGCCTTCATCCCATATCTTCCGTCCATCCTTTTTTTGTTTTTTAAAAGGCAGATTTCAAGTAAATATACAACTTTAAAGATTTCTGGGTCAGAAAGTACTACTCTATTCTTCTATCCTCTTACAATTTAATTTTTGAAACTAAATTGCAGTGAAGTCTGCTGCTTGCCCTTCTTCCCTTGCTATCTTGGGACCCCTCTTGAATGTCCAGGTGAGTTGCTGGGGAGCTGAGTGAGGAGGAGGGCAGAGGGATGCAGAGAGGGGGAGGGGCCCATGGCAGGGCTCACCCATTCTCACTGCCCTACATATTACTTCCCTCATCCCAGCAAGGACTAGACCATTCCTAAAGTGTGATAGGCTACAGTGTGTTTAAGGGTTTTCTTTTCTTTTAACTCCCAGGGAAAATAAGCAAGATATAATAGTTATGACAGTTTTTGAAAAGTTTAACCCTTTTAGGAATGATCGATCTCAACATTAGACCTTATGTTTAATGTTTTATTTCTGTATTATATCATCATGTATTGTTATATAATCATTTTCATTCAGAGATTTAGGTTTCCTTATTTATCCCATGCAGTTAATATTTTCCTTTTCCCTTCAGTTGTCCTCTCTGATTAAAAAAAAAGCAAAAAACAAAAAACATTTGCCACTATTTGATTTCAGGTCTTAGGAACTTTCTCTGTTCCTACCTGGCTGTGCCCTGTGGTAATGTGCCTACTGTTCTACCCTAGGAGCTGCTCCTTGGCTTGGCTTCCCTTGTGTCAGGGAAACTCACCTGACTCATCTGTCATTGAATCTCACCTCTCCTCAGTGTGGACCCTTCCTGTTGGATGGGGATCTCATCCTTGTCCTAAGCTCTCCGGGGTTTGGTTCCCGGGAGCTCATGTTTCCCAGCAGTGGGTGAGCTGTGACCGCGCCCGCGCCCAGCTCTGGCTCCAGGATCTCCAGCCGAGCTGAGTTCAGATCCACCCCCAGGGCCAGGAAGGTGCTGGCATGAAAGGCCCTTGGATCTGAGGTCTTACAGGGTGAGAATCTAGGCATCCGCCCAGCAGCCGAGGTAGACATTCCCGTGGATCCTTCCAAGGAGCACAAGCAGGTGGAGAGACTCCTCTAGTTATGGGGCAACCAAGTGGAGTTATCATTAATATGTCCCGTGTGATGAGTGGAGCACCTTAAGCAGCTTGGGGATTAAAAGGAAAAAGAAGTTGGCTCCTGACATAGGACGGGCACAGTGACGGAATCCGAGTCCCGGATGCCCGGCAGCCCTGGCTAGCCGGCGTGTGCACCTGCTAGTTCTTCACCAGACACCGATCCATCGGGTTTGCTTTCTCATCCCTTAACCCATCCAGGACACCTAGCCTTGCCATGCTCTAGCAGATTCCAGGTATCGCATCTGTGTCCTTTGGATGCATGTGTGCTAGTTAAAGATATAAAATATGCTTATGCCAGATAATGATACCAAAAACAGATCATACTTCAGTTTTCTGTTCATAATGATTATTCTCCTGGCCCATCCTCAGGAACTCACACACAGTGATGATTTTGGGGGGGCGGTACTGACAAAGGTGCTAAATCATCCATCATCTCTTACCTGATGCCTTGTGTGGTGGGGGGCACCCGTTTGCAAGGCAGCTGGTGGGAGGTAATGATGCAATTTGTGTCTGTGGACCGGCCCCTGTGGGATTCAGTGCCACAGCCCTCCATACATTACCATGCCAACTAGTGTGGCTGACACACAGGCTTTTCTACTTCCCTAATTGCCTGGAAAATTCCATGTTGTTTTTCTGACTCTTTGCCATGAACACACAAATACAGACTGTGTTAGAACTCTGGGTTTTCCACAGCCTGAAGAAACTGAGTTTGCACAAGCTCCAAAGATGGCCATTGCCTTACCTTAAAGAAGGTTCAAAGAATCTCCCCAGATAGGTGACTCAGCTGCACGTTACCATGATGATTTTCATGATGATAATTTTTTTCAGCAGAAAATATTTTTCAAGATTGAAATCTGCTATTTTATCCCTATGAAATTCCTATAAGCCTTGGTATTAGTGAGCTTTCTCTTGTAACATTTGGTAACACTGAATTATTATTATTGCACTGAATTAACCGTGTGATATGACCTAAACATTTCTATGTTTTATGCTTTGTCATCATAAAATCTAACTGATGGAAGTGTCCTTTTTAGAAGTGTCCCAATTTTTGCTAATGTTATATTATGAGTTTTTACAGTTTCATTACTCTGTTATTGAGCCTGATTTGTGAGATGCTCTAGAAAAGGCGACTTTAGGCTCTTTATTTCCGATCACCAGCAGCAGGAAGATGAAGGGCCCATCACTCAGACAACAATGTCTGGGCTGCTTGGCTTTCCCCATGGACTGGCCTCTACCTGCCCATCTGGCTTCATTTCTGTCGCTCTCTGACTCCTACTTTGTGCTCCGCAGTTGCCAGAATCCCATTATTTTCATGCCTCTGTGCCTTTGCTTATGCTGTTCCCTCCCGCTAGACTGCCTTTCTCTACTTTCTTTTCCAAGACTCTTCCAACTTATTCTTTAAGACTTTGCATAGACACTATTTCCTCTAGGAAGTGTTCCCTGCCACCCACCCCCATTTCAGCCAGCTTCCCTCAGTTAGGGCATTTGCCTCCCCATGAGAAAGGAGACCGTGTTCCTGTCTCTTTTCCTTGGGCAGGGTGGAAGTCACTGTGTGCTCAGGGTTGTATCCGTGTCACCTGTCACCCAAGGCAGGGTGCTCACCATGGTGCTGCAGAGGGTAATCGCCAAAGCTGAGCTACCATGGGAGCATTCTCGGGCTCTTCTAATAAACTGAGGTAATAGTAGACCAAAGCCGCAGCGATGATTTAAAAATTTTAAAATATGCTGCTTCTGATCCCTTAGATTTCTGGGTCTAACTCTTTCCTAGGAGTCTGTTAATCCAGTTAGAAAATACTGCATTCAATAAATACAGTGAAACATAAAATATTCCTTTTCATTTTTTTCCTTCCCCCCTCCCCCAAATCAAGACTGTGTATAGTTCTTGCCAGAGTCAAAAGAACTGAGAAGGGTCTTAAAGCATGTATGTGTGTGTGTGTGTGTGTGTGTGTGTGTGTGCGCGCGCGCATGTTTCATGAGTTTCTGGTCATTCATTCTTGGTTGGAGAAGACATAATTTTGTAGCCATTGAAAAGGCTGTGGAGTGAATCCTCTGGAGGAGAACATGTCAGATGTTCATGTGCCCGCCGGACGCCTGGGGCTCTCAGTTAGGAATGCAGATTCTGATGCAGTAGAGCTGGAGAGAGGCCCGTGATCGTGCATTTCTGAGAAGCTGCTGGGGATGTCTGTGCGACCTGTCCACAGACCACATCTAGAGCAGGGAGGCAGGAACATTCAGATAGTGGGTCTGTATTTCTGTCCGGTGAGACTTTCAAAGCAAAATTGTTTCCTTCTGTTTCAAAATGCCCAGATGAAAAAGCACCACAGATGACTTGATGATAAGAAACTTGAGCAAAACTCCTATTGTTTATCTTATGCTGGACATTTTGAAGTGTGGACAAGCTTGTGTCCTATAAACAAGATGGGTGGTGTCCTGACTACTTGGAGCTCTTGTTCCTGGCGGTGAGATTTAGAGTGAAAGGAGGCATGCTTCACCATTCTCTTTAGTAAAATTTTGCTCAGAGTAACTGGTCAGTTCATGGCACTCTTCAAAACGATACGTTGTCTCCCATTTCCATTGAGTAGAATATCCTTGTATTCAGGACTGAGGCAGCCTTTCTCACTGGTTCCAGAAAACCCCATGTATTAGATCCCAAGGTTCTGAGTAACAACTCCCCAAACTGAGAGGCTTTCAATACTAGATTCATTCTCTCATGGTTCTGGAAGCCAAAAGTTGAGGCTAAGGTGTGAATAGGGCCAGGGCTACATGGCCATGCTCCTTCTGAGGGCTTCAGGAGAGAATCCTTTGCTTCTTCCAGCTTCTGGTGGCCCTTGGAATTCCTTGGCTTATGGCTGAATCACCGTGGTCTCTGCCTTCCTTCTCACAGGTCACATGACCCCCTCTCTCCAGTGTCTCTCTGGGTTTCAGATTTCCCTCTCACATCTAAGAACACTAGTCCTCGGATTTAGGACATTCCCTAAATCCAGGGTGATCTGTGATAACATCTCCCAAGATCCCTATTTCCCAGTAAGATCACCTTCATAGGTACCAGGAGGAGTTGGGACTTGTATGTATTTGGGGGTGAGCGCTATTCGATCCACTGCATCTGGTTCCTTGATTCCACTGTGAATCCGGGGCATCCCATGGTTGATGCAAAACCCTAGTACGTATAGAGCAGATGGGAGGCACTTTGTACCTGGTGTGTCAGAGGAGGGGGTTAAGAAGGTGTCTACACAATCTTTCCAGCCCTCCAAGTAACCTTCATGATAATTAGGGAAACAACAATGGACAGGTATTAGATTTTTACATAAGGCAGAGCCTGTGTAAAGACTTTAAAAAATTTTTCATTTTATCTTTGCGACTATGACATCTCTCTTATTGAGTGATATGACTGGTTCTTTGCTTATAAAAAAATTTTCTTACAGATAGTTGATCTTTATTTCTTCCTCTTTTTCTCTTTTTATCTATTTCTCTACCTCTGTACCAGTCTCTTGATTCCTTTTTCTCCTCCCTTTCTGACCATTGGCTGAACAACTTGTATAGCTGTCTATCCAGTTGTCTACTGATTTTTTACTCCAGCTCATTTCAGGAAACTCTAAGGCATTTTTCAAGATCATGGATTGCTATCGTCCATAAATCTTGAACGACAATTCATTAATTACTCAGATAAGAAGAATTTAGAAGCCAATACCAATTACTCTGATGGTAAGGTATTTCTAAGGCAGTTAGAAAAGACCAATCAATGCATCAAAAATTCAGTGTATGGATAGCTTTTCAGTTTCCAGCTGGTTGTACAAAGTATGATGTATCCCCTTGTATATCATAAGTTTCATGTTCAACCATCTATCCATTTGGCTAACTAGTTTCATAGCGGGGGCGGGGGGGAGGGCAGGATAGTGGATATAAAGTTCACTCTGAATTGTATCATTTCTATAAAGTCTCTGGAAGATGTGAAGAAATTCTCTGGCTGTTTGCCATTAGGTAGGGAGGGAATTTGGTCTTACCTTTCAAAGAGATGGCTAGTTAACAAATGAATTAAGAAGCAGCTGGAAGATTCAAGCAAAGTGCATCATGCCTTCTAGGATGGTTCACTGTAACTTCGTATATTGAGCCCTAGTTGGCCATGGCCATCCCACAGAATTGAGCGGCTTTATTTTAGGCTTCAGCTGAGGATCTGGAATCAGTTGAAACCAAATTTTCCAGAAATCAATATCGCTGCATAGATAGGTTTCCAAGACTCTAATTGTGTCCACAAAAAGGAATATACAATTTATTCATTGGTAGGGAATGAGGGCTAAACCAGAATAAAATGACTTTAAATGTCTGCCTTTAAAGATGAGAATACGTATCTTGTGCCAGACTTACTGCTATGGAAATATCCCATCCCTGAAGAAAACATGCTACTTTGGGTTTTCAAATTATTTGCTCTTAACCTATGAACTTGAACTTACGTGTGAGTAGTAGATCCTTTAGCGAAATACAGGACAGCCCTTTATTTCTTTAGGTACTTTGCTATGTGTCCAATCCACACAAACTCCATTGCACAGAAAAAGAGACAGTGCCTTGTACAGACTGGTGTTTAAGGGCCCCTGGGTGGCGCAGTTGGTTGAGCGACTGCCTTCGGCTCAGGTCATGATCCCGGAGTCCCGGGATCGAGTCCCGCATCAGACTCCCAGCTCGATGGGGAGTCCGCTTCTCACTCTGACCTGCTCTCTCTCACTCTCTCTCTTTCCTAATAAATAAATGAATAAAATCTTTAAAAAAAAAAAAAAAGAGGAGATTGGGCTCTGTCTGCCTAGGGCATATCCAGGCTCGGCTTCTCACCAGGTCTGTGGCTTTGGGCAAAGTACTTCTACCTGCTGTGCTCAGTTATCTCATCTGTCAAATGGGGCTATTGGAGTCTCCATGTTATAGACTGGGTGGGATGGTTAAATGAGAAAGTAAAAGACTTGCCCTAAGGCAGCTCCATTCAACAGAAATATAACATGAACCACATTGACAATTTTAGATTCTTGAGTAGCCTTGTTAAAAAGTGAAAAGAAACAGGTGCAAATAATTTTAGTAATATATTTTATTGAACCCAATATATTCCAAATATTTTAGTTTCAACATGTGATCAAAATTATTTATGTAGTATATTACTTTATCGATCTCTGGCCACCACCCACGGTGATTTGGTTTCACGTGGTCTGGGGGCCAGCCCAGTCTGGGCATGCTTGCAGAGCTCCCAAGCATGGGATCCCATGGTTCCCATGACTAGACCAAGAATCAGACCAGTGTCCTAAGCAAATCACCTCACCACACCTTACTATGAAAAGGATGATGCTATTGGCTAGAACAACTTTGCAATGTTACTGATAAGAACAAAATATGATACTTATAATGAAATGTATTGTAAGATACAAATGCCAAAGGAAGGGAGGAGCTTTCAGCTGTCAATAGTTACATCAAAATACGGAGGGAAGGCAATCCTCAGGGGACTCTCCTCTCTGAAGGTATGCTAAGGACCTGTGTAGTCTTGGCTTCGATTCTAAGTACTCCTGTCTTTTTCTTGAGAGGAGGTGCATTTTTTTCCCCCCTGAAACTGATGTTTACTGAGCACTATCTTTGTGCCAGGCTGGATGGATAATGGACAGAGGGTGTTTTTGGAAGTAATCCTCACTAGAAGCAAGAGCCAGCCCCATCTGCTTATTAGCATTCTCTGGGGCTCTGTTTCCCTGTCGGTGATTGGACGCCACGTACGTGGCTGAGCTTCTGGGAGGCCTGATGTAAATGACGGACACAGGCCCATAGCGCGGGTCATTCTGCAGGGCCCTGTACCTCCATGTGGCTGCCGGTGCCTCGGGCAGCCGGCCGTGCTTGTGGAACTTGAAGTCACTAGTGCCATTTGAACAATTATAATCGCTGGGGTGCACACACATCCCCAGAGCCCACACTCCTTGGCCCTTCTCTCCCTCACTTGGACAGAGGAACTCTTTTGTTTTTTTTTCCTTTTTACATAAGAGATCCCAAGAGATTTGGCTTAATCCCTGTTCAAATGGACTATTTCCTCTGTCCTGAGGGGAGAGATTGGGTTTAGTGTGGCTGAATTGGTTATTCAGCTTTTAACTGCCTGCAGCTGGGAGGAAACCCTCCTTTGCTGATTGAATCTGCCCTCAGGAGGGAGGCTGCTGCCTCTCCACCTGGTGCTTCTGGAGGGAAATGGGCCCCCCATCAGAGGATCAGATAGGAGCCCAGGCTAAAGGAAGTGCCTTCATCTCCCTGGTTTATGGAAATTCTTTCCTATTATTCTCAAACGGAGATAAATTAATTGGTAACACGTTACAATTGGGCTTTCATGCCCAAAGATGTTACAAAAGTCCACTGACCAAAAAATAAACCCAAAAAACCCAAAAAACCCAAATCCCAAAACTTTATTTTATAAATGCACCCAGGATATAACCATATCATGGGGCATGCGTCATCACCTGTCTGGCTTGGCACAAATACTGCTTACTGTTCGGGTACTTTGTCAGAGTGCGGCCCTTGGTTGTGTGATGTCAGGCATTTGTGTCTGTGCCTCTGTTTTTCTAGGTGAAGCGGTTCAGGCTCAGAGAGGGGGGGGATCTGCCCCAAAATATCTACCCGTAATATGGACAGCATTTGTGGATGACCGCCCTAGCCAGGGGGCTAAGACATGCTTCGTGTGGGTGATCCCATCCCTATGAGTTAAAGCACTAATATTATGCCCATTGGATGGGTCAACTCAGAGAGGAAGTCACTTCTCAAAGGTTCTACCTCCAGGAAGCTATAGAGACAAGATGAGACCCTGAGAACCTCAGCAGGGCACTTCCAAGTGAGCACCTCCTGTATCAGGGCTTATGTAAGTTGGAAGCTCACTGTTACAATTAACAATTTACTGTGGGTTCAAAGCAACAGGGAGATATGCCATAAGATAATGTATAATTAATTCCTAATGAGTGACACAGTCAATAATTGCCATATGAATTCAGACTAATTTGAGTCTAATGAATTTTTAAAAATCAGATAAAATATATAGTTGGGTAATCACAGCTTCACAGCCCCCTACATTTTGTGCCAGGAAGTCAATTCCTAGTCTATTTTTAGTTGTATTGTTACACAGGCTGCTCACATTAAAGGTTTCTTGAAAACATTTACGTTACAGTGTTGCTTTGTCAAGCTAATTAGTAGCTATCCCACAGCAGCTGATGCAGGGACCATTCAGAGACAGTTCAGTTGAACTAATGTCTGTAAGAGGGCTGAACCAAGTCACCAAGCGCCGGGCTGGAGGGGCACATTCATTCATTCGCTCATCATTCATTGAGTCTGGCTCACTTGCTAGTGCTGCTTCAGAGGAGGAAGGCCGTGCGAAGTGGAGAGCTGCCTCTGCGAACTCAAAGAGTCTGTACAGAAGATCAGTAAACCAGTTAAGGTAGAGCTGCCTTCGGGGAAAACCCAATAAGACAGAGCAGCCTGATACAGGAGAGCATTGTGCTTCTTTGATGATCCAAGGGCAGGCAATGGGTTCTGCAACTGCTGAATCATCAACTTTGGACACGTTCTGGGTTTGTAAAACCCAGCGTATTCGTCCGGGCCATTTCTGTAGCTGGGTGGCCTTGAAATCCCACACGATGAGTCTATTTCTTGCACCCAGCAAAGTCCAATTTGCTCTTCTGTAGGGTCTAGGGTCTCAGCTCTGACCCTCTGGTCACCCCAGGCCTGGGCACCTGGATCCCTTGCGTTCAGCTGACACAGAAAGAGTATGTATTGTATGCCTCTTTCTAAAGGCGAGCTACATCAGCTCTGCCCTCAGTCCTTTGGAAGTGCCGGTCCCACAACCCCACCTTGCTGCAGGGGGCTGGCGACTGTCATCTAGCAGAGTGCTTTGGTCCAACAGGGGACCCTGATGTTGGCGGGCACTGGAAGTCTCTCCCACACCTGGCATGGTTTTAAAAATAGAAATCTGTCATCTCTGGAACACCCACCACGGCATCATTTTATGGCTAACGTGAGAAATCTTAGCCCTAAAGAGGTTATGCTCTGTTGACATTTGATGTCTGATGAACAGACTTTATTCTACCTGTCTGTCAGCTCTAAAGTGTGAGCACTGGAGTAGCCCCTCTTTGTCCAGGTCCTCGGTTCTGTGAGACCAGATAAAATCTCTGCTAAACTACTGTGAGGAACTCGGAGGCTCCAGTCCCCGAGAGATGGCATTTTCTGCGGTCCTTTACGGAAGGCCGTATGGAAACTGTCCTGTGTTATGGGCCGCGTGGCAAGTCGAAATCAGTTTTGTGGGCCTGAATCCTTCCAGAATGTTCTAGGCCTGGTTTTGCCCACTCTGCGCCTCCCAGGACAGACGCTATATATAACAATACCTAGAGGGTTCTTTTCCTGTGGATTCTGTTGAGATGGCAAGGATGTGTGCTGAGCATGACTGAGCCCGCAGTCTGTAAAGGGAACACAGACATCTCCCTGCCTAATTACGGTCGGCACCAGAAACAATGCACAGTCGCTCCTCACATCCGTCTTTGGTTTCTCTTCCCTGAGGAACAAGAACAGACTTGGAACTAGTTTGGGGAGGAATCATCTCTACTCCGTCTTATCCTTCTCCTTACCTGTAGGCCTATGTCATTCTTCCATCGTCTTCTTCCTTCAGGACCCTAATTACTGAGTCTCCGCTCAGTGCTAGTTTTCCCATTGCCTTTATAACAAATTGCCACAGATTTGATGGCTTAAAATGACCCATATATTCTAGTACAGTCCTGTAGGTCAGAGGTCTGGAATGGTCCTCACTGACCTAAAATCAAGGTGTCGGCATGGCATTATTCCTTCTGGAGGATACGGGGAGAACCCATTTCCTTGTCTCTTCGGGCTTCTTGAGGCTACCTGCGTTCCTCGGTGCGTGTCCCCTTCCTCTGTCTTCAGAGCCAGCCGTGGCCGACCAAGTTTCTCACTGGGCGTCACTTTGACACTCACTTCCTCTCCTGCCCTCCTCGTCCACCTGTAAGGATCCCGATGACCATGTCAGGCCCACGTGAATAATGCGGGGTAATTTTCCTGTTTTAAGGGTGATCGACTAGCAGCGTATGAATCCAGAAGCTGTGAATCTGTTACATTACATGATAGAGAGGAATTAACCAATGGAAGTAAAGTTTCCAGAGGGTGAGGTGAGGTGTGGACGTCTTTGGGAGATGGGTATTCTGCTTCCCACAGGCTCCACAACCCACCCTGCTCGTGGTCTTAGAGCCCCAGTTTCAGTTGAGACTAAGAGGGGAGCATTCGAAGCAGGTGACGGAGAACACAGTCTCTCACATTAGAGGGTCTGGGACTTCTTGCCCTCATAAATCACTATCTTCATGACTTCGGGCAAACTCTAGCTTCTGTGTGCCTCTGTTCCTTGAACCATAAAATGAACATGACAATAGGATTGCCGTCATAGAGTCATGGTACTTTTAAATAAAATCATGCCTGCAAACAGTGTCCCCAGCATTTGGGCCACAGTTAGAGCTAATAGACCAGCTGCTGGTACTTACTGAATTATTGTCGTTGATCACCCAGGGCGTGGCTCTGTCCTTTGGGGCTCAGTTTGCGCACACACCTGAGCTGGTACAGTGGGTCCATGTGTCACTATAGCTCCAGACCTTGTTCTGTGATGCCGGATTTCGTTGCCTGTGCCAGAAGCAAGAAGGAAGATACATATATGTGTATATATATATACATATATATATATTTTTTCCACCTAAGTAGCACTGTTGTATGTAGGTGAGAAGCCCTGTTTTTAACTTCTGAAAAAAAATGCACTGGATCATTAGGGAGTCATCATTTCCCCTGTGGTCTTCTAATTCACTTTACTCAAAATGTTGTTTGATGTGATTAAAAGAACCTATTTCAAATTGTAAACTAGCACATGTAAGCATTTCATGAAACTGTTAGCATGTATGACCTTATTGTAGACTATCGCAATTCTGCTGAAATGAAGTTTGGAGACTAAAATAAATATCAGGGTGTGATGTTCTAGTTTTATAATGTAGGAAGAGAAACTTTGGTGAAGAACAGAGGGGATGATTATACACTTTCAAATGTGGAAGAGATCAATGAAGTCTTTCCCCCAGTCATTTTATACTTTCAATTTCATCTTTTTAGGCAATGAAAGGATTTCTTGACCAAGAGGTCTTTCAGAAAGGAACTCCAAATTTCAAGCTGTGGTGGAATGGTGTGGCCCTCAGTGTCATCTCCTCTTAGGACGAATTTTTTTTTTTTTTAAGATTTTATTTATTTATTTGAGAAAGAGAGAGCATGAGCAGGGGAGGGGCAGAGAGAGAAGCAGGCTCCCCACTGAGCAAGGAGCCTGATGCAGAGCTCAATCCCAGGACCCCGAGATCATGACTTGAGCCAAAAGCAGACGCTTAACTGACTAAGCTACCCAGGCGCCCCTCTCAGGATGAATTTTAACTCACAGTTGGATAGTCATGTTCAGTCAGGATGTCATTATAAAATGGTATTTACTGTGCTTACTCCAAATTTCTAGCTAAGTGCAATCTCCCACTTCTCTAAATTTCTTTTTTTTTAAAATATTTATTTATTTGAGAGAGAGAGAGCATGTGCACATGCACACACACAAGCGGAGGGAGAGCAGAGGGAGGTGGAGAAGGAGAGAGAGAATCTCAAGCAGACCCCTGGCTGAGCGTGGAGCCCAGCACGGGGCTTAATCTCATGACCCCGAGACCATGACCTGAGCTGAAATCAAGAGTCAGATGTTTAACCAACTGGGCCACCCAGGTGCCCCTCACTTCTCTGACTTTCTTATGTATCTTTTTTTATACATGTTCAGTTCAGTATTCATGGAATCCTACAATAAGTTAAGCTGTTGGTTCCTGCCTTCTGATATTGAATTTCCTGCCTCAAAATGGTCTGTGTCGAAGCCAGTGGGTACACATCTGCCCATGTGAAGTGATTAATAAAACCCACATCTGCTGCCTTGTATGTGGAAAGTAGAGAGTAAAGTAGGATGTTTCTACCCCCCCCACCATGTTTCTACCCCCACCCAACCTAGTCCTTGACTTCTCTTTGAATTAAAATTAGTTTTTTTCTTCTCTTGTAGACCCATATTCTAAGGGTTTTTCAACTGGTTTCTGACTTACTGATTCTATAATGCAAGATTTGGGGAGTGGGTGGGGTGGGAAGGAGATTGATCTTTTAAACCATGTCCATTGTTGAATGATGCAAACATTGTTGAGAAATAGTTCTGGTTCCTAAAAGTTCCCAGGCATTGGCCAACTTCCCCAGTGTGGCCACAGTGCACCTGGCAGGACTTGGTCCTCTGGCTGTTTGCTCTGGCCGAGTGAAAGAAAGTCTTCAGCATCACTTTAGCATCAGAGAAATGCAGTGGAGCAGAAAGCCAAAAAATGATGATGGAGACTGAGCCAGGAAAAGGAATAAAGAAAACTAGGAAAAAAACATGAACACGGTGAGAGCAAATTACTCCAGGCTGCCAAAGAAAATAGTCTATTAATTCCTAACTCACTTTGAATACGAAAACCCGTGGGCACGGTACAGCACAGGAGAGACCAAATGAGGGATAGAGCTTTGGAAAGGTTGAGTGAGCTTGATCTCAGAAAGGGGAAGCATTCTGAGTTCAAGGCGGGCTGTAGACTGGAGATAGGAACTTCATCCTTGCATATTAAATATCATGTGGGATATATTATTACCCTGATTTCTTCTCCACCAACCTCAGGAAGGAGCATTCTTTATATGTTTTAACCAAAAGAAGACATTTCTTCTGAGAGAAGTAGAAAATCGGGGGCACATAGTGGGGTACTTACAACTTTAACAAGTGGAAACTACTCAAGAATGTTTTAATGCGGTTTAGGTTTGAGTACATTGGACAGATGACAAATGAACTTTGTTTAAAGGCTCTGAAAGTCTTGTCATAAAAAAAAAATGGTCCCCCTTTACAACATTTTCCAAATTTGCTTAACGATGATATCCCTTTCTCCTCCTTTTATCTTTTGCTTTTCACAAAGGCAGTGGTTGGTGAAACAAATTTAGAAGGAATACTTGTCTATCTCTCTTATTTTACAAATGAGGAAATGGGCCAGAATTCTTGTGTTTTGCGCAGAACACAGCCATTGCTGGCTGTTGGCCTCTGAGACTGATATGAGTGTTGGCCTCCAATAGAAGCCCTCTTTGGATATCCTACAACATAGGCTTATGCTTCAGTGGGCCCCTGAAGGACGGATTTACACTGAGCAAGACTTGTTGGATCCAAAGCTCATGCCTGTGGTAAGAAACCCAAGAAATCCTGGCAATAGAACAAGAGCTTGACCTCACAGAATTCCTGGCTCTCATTCCAGAATGATCCAGATAAATCTCATGTTCCACGTAACTTGCAGCGGCATTTTTGCTGATTGAAAGTAGTTCTTCTGAGGACTTCCCATTGCTTCTCTTTTCAGTAGAATCAGACTATTATGCTGTCAGTGCAAGACCCGTTTGTTAACTCTTCAATAAGGATAAAGAGGAAAGCTTTAGGCTTGTTAGGTTAAGAAAAGAAAAAAACATTTATAAATGTTACTTCTGGGAGAAAATGGTGGTTAGAAGGCGCTTCTAAAAATGACTTGATATTATCTAACTACCTGTAACGATTAGTTAGAAACCACTCCTTATCTCCTTATCATGCCTCCCCCTTTAAGACATCATTCTGTTTTTCCAAAGAATGGTATTTGACATTGTCAACTAAATGAATTCTTTTCAGCAGAATAGCTGCAGGGTTCAAATAATATTGGATTCTCATGCTTTAGGTGGAGGTGATTGAGAAAGAAAGAAACTTAGTGATTTCTAATTAAAGACACATTTCCCCTCATAACTGCAAGGCCACCTGAGAAAGCTGCATTAGCAATGATGTCCCAAGTTAATATGTTCAGGTTTTCAGTCAGAATGTTCTAGAACCCGATTTCTACCTAGTCGTACTTTCTTCAATGCATTCAAAGCTTAGTATTCCCATTGCGGCGAAGAATACTGAGCAAAGTATAAGATGAGCTCGGGGGGTGGTGTCTGTTCTTTCTGTGGTGTTTTCCCACCAAATTAAACTTCCTCAACTTGAGGTTTTCAGTAAGGCACTGCATACCCGTGTAAAGGGAGATTTCACATACAACGTCAACAGAACTTTGTTTTCATAAACACTTCACATATTTCTATCTCGAAAGTTCCTTAAACACTTCATTTTATCTTGTAGCAGTGGTGGACTTCAAATGTGGCTGTTTTTGTAGAAATGTTTTATTTTTTAATCAAACATAGGGTGATTTTAACAAGCTATTTTCACAGCTGAGTTCCCAGTGCTGGAGATTTATGGTGTGTTTCATATGTTCTTACTTTGCTCTCCACTCTTGACTTGTTTATTTTTCATGACACATCTGAATGCCTTCTTATAAGCAAGACCCTCTTCTTGAGATTCATTTGTGGGGTTATTAGTCTAAGGGCACATTACAGGGATCCTTAGTGAGGGGTTAAGAGACATGGTTCTGAAATTATTTTCTTTTCTGACCAAACATATGCATGGTGTTTTCCTCCCATGGAGATATAACCCAGACTTCAATTTCTGAAAGCTTTGAGCACTTAGGACTCTGGTGCTTTTGATATTACCCATCTGATCCTCTTCAGACAGCCTCACATCATTATCTTCCAGTTGAACCCCTAGGTGGGAAAGATAAGGATTCTAAAGCTGAAGTCAAGCACTATAATGCCATCATGAGTCATAATGTGTTATCGTAGGGCTGTCTTCTTTATGTCATGTGGTCACCTTTTAGTGAAATTACCCCATGGCAGGGACCTTAAGTGGGTGAAATGGAGATGTCTTTATTGATGATATGTTAAGGGAAAATTGCTGTGTAAAGAGTCTTTTGAGTGAAGATTACAAATTATCTTCACTCCATTTAGCAGGGATATTGCCTCCAAAACAAATTATTTAGACTAATGCTGACACTGTCCAAAAAGTGCCATGCTCCTTACTCAATAAAATGAGAATATAAAGGAATATGTTAGCAATTGATGGCATTGTGATTTCCTTTCTTAATTCAAATTCATCATAGTTTTTCTAAAGTAAAGGAAAAGCATGATATTTCCCTAGATCTGGCCTCTAAATGAATGTCTTAAAATTGTAAGAGTAATTCTAATACAAACGGATTATAGACAGTTTTGCCTATTGACAAAATAATAGAATTTTCTTCTAGACATTTCTGTATGAATATTCTGTGAATATTCTCCAACACCATTTGACAGGCTTATAGATTTCCCATGTATTAAAAGTCACATATAAGATGAAGCTGTTATAATTTACTTTCCCTCGCACTGAACTGATGCAAAGATGTCTTGTTGTTTTCAACTGCAGAACTGGGAAATCAAACAAAGTAGAACTAAATAGATTAAAACAAACAAACAAACAAACAAACCCGTAATAATCACACATATACAGGTGAGTTGGTAACTTTAAGGCTATGAGTCCAAGAATTTTTATGAGTCTGCCTATATCCAGAAGAAACATTTTTCATTCTGTAGCTTCAGTAAAGGACTGATGAGTCTGTTTGGAGTTGGGAAAATGTTGGGTGTGGCATGGGTTTGAAGTATGTGATGTACTGAGATTCTAATGTCTATAATGAGCATCTTTGTATGAACAGTTTCTGATATGAAAAGAAATTTGCTTATCAATGCAAAGAAATCCATTGATATGTTAATTTTATGCAAGCATCTCTTCGCTTTCGACTCCCCCCAATAATGGAATCATAATTGGATTTCTGAAGGAACATGCAGAGAAAGCAATTTATAAGTAATTCATTAATCAGAAATGACTCCAAATTCGTGGAATGAGAAAACGAAGACACGTAGCCTTTGTCCAAAAATACAAAAAAAGGTCAATTTTCCCTAAATATTGTAAATTGCGGGGGGCTTATCTACTACAACATGTGACCCTTAGTGATGCTTCACATTCCACCATCACAGAATTGAAAGATTTCTGTCTTCGTGTCAAGCATTTTTCTCTCCCCATGAGATGCAGAAACTTAAGGGAAGAGGTAATATACCAAATCTCAATACCTTAATCTTTATGTTTTCTATTTTTGTGTCTCTGAGAGAAGAAACCAGGGTCTCTCTGTGTTTGTATGGTTTAGGGGTTAGGGAAGGACACCGGAGACACAGCTTCCCTGTCCTTCGAGGTGGAAAAGGGAAGGGAATCATAACTCTGTGACTCACTAGCCACTGTGTGGCTTTGGCTTGCTACCTAATCACTTAATCATTTTTGACTTCTCCTATAGGATGCTATCATCAGATTGCCCTGGGGATTTGATCAGATAATACCTGTAACATAATGTGTGTAACATAAGACCTGACTTGTTTAAAATGGTGACCTGACTAAAATCATCTTCAAAAGATAGTAGCCCTTGAAAAAGATTGAACAAGAAGTAAATTTAGGAGTACCTGGCTGGCTCAGTTCATAGAGCATGTGACTCTTGATTTTGGGGTCATGAGTTTAAGCCCCACAATGGGCATAGAGCCTCCAAACAAAACAAAACAAAACAAAGGAACAAAAGAAGTATCTTTATGGGTGACTCTTCTTCCCTAATACCAATAAATAAGAATAATGTAAATAAAACATAATAGCAATTCACATTTATTCAGTGTTTACTCTATATATGGGATATGGGCTCTTTGCTCTTCTACCATTTTATTTTATACTCACAGCAATCCTATGAAGACTTTCAGACTTTAAGAATGAGAGCTCCTGATTTTTTCCAGCTTGGTATTTAACACTACCAACGATAGGACCAAGGTTTGATCTCTGGGAAGGAACTGATATTTACTGAATTACAACACACATTTCAATTAATTTAATGTTTTTGTCAACTTTGCGAAAGATAACATTACTGTGAGAGGCTGAGTACCGGGCTAATAGGCACACGGTTAGCACCTGATAGACACTGGGCTGCATCTAGGACCCCCTAGACTTCAAACCCATGTGCTTTTCTTATGTCATGCTGAGGTGACTGGAACAGACAAACAGGAGCAGGAAAACCAGGATCCCAGCCAGGTTTGGAGATAAATTCAGCTGAAGTCAGTTTTCCTCATAGACTTGAGGAGCATCATATGGGATCAGACAGATGGCAGCTGGATCAGCACTGAGAGATGTGGATTTCAGGATCATTCCCAGACAAGTGATCCTAATGGCTGAAGCAGTAGCTTCACTGCAAGACTTGGGACAGTCTCTCTCACACTCTCTCTTTCTTTGTGTGTGTGACTTTGTGTGCGTACATGTTTCAGGGTTTCTCAACCACGGCAAGAGGGACATTCTGGCCTGGAACATTCTTTGTTAGGAAGGCAGTCTTATTGTAGTCTATTTAGCAGCATCCTAAATAGTCTCCTAATGGAGAAATAAAACACGTTGGGTCACAGTACCAACTTCTACCAATTGCCCTGGGTTGAGATCTGCTGCTCTGTGTGTGTGTGTGTGTGTGTGTGTGTGTGTTGTATGTATGCATATGTATATGAATCCGTGGGTGTGTTTGTGTATGTGGGCATGTACATACACACATATATAAATACATACACACACTTATAAATTATTGGGGAAAAAAGTGGGTAGGTTGCATTAATAGCCTTGATCTCCGATTCGTCTTCCCTTCCTATATCTCTTCCCTCTACTGTGTAACATTGACAGTTTCTCTCATGAGAGAGATGGTCTACTGTCCTGCCCTCTGACTCTGGGTCCTCTGTGTGACTTGTTCAGGCCACTGCTATGAGGAGAGGGTGATGGTTGCCAGTTTAGCTCCTCTGCCTATGAGGATGTGCATGTTTCCTCTTCCCCACACACACTGCTGTGATCTCCAAGAGCAGGACAGGACTGAACAAGCCCACTGGTCTCATGAGCAGAAGAGAAACAAGACAAAATTCATCTAGCTTAGGTGCCCGAGTCAAGCCCAGCCTAGAGCACAGTCCCCAGCCAATGCACCAGAGACTTGAACAAGCTCTGCTGAGATTCATGAATCCCCAGCTAAACCTCAATGAGCAGATGGGTGAGAAATAAATATTTCCTGTCTCAGTTTACTGGAGCTTCTGATGTTTTTGTTACACAGCAAAATGGACTGATACATGAGGGAAGGAGAAAAAAAAAACCAAAGAAGCAGAGGAAGAAACAGCATTTTGAAAGGAGAATGAGGGGAGAGAGAATATCACAAACCAAGAAAAGGGGCGTGATAATGGGAAAAGGACCTACAGGGTGTTACTTGGGCATCACTTTAACCTTGATAGAAAACATTTCAGTGAGTTGAACACTGGAATCGGAGCAAAAGTCAGGTTCAAAGAGAGGGAACAAATGGTGAGGCAATTTAAATGGGATTTATAGGCTGTTCTTACCTGGAGGTTGGTTAAGGAAGAAGAGGTTTCAGAAAGATATGTAGACAAAGAGCTGTTACTAAGAAATGAAATGGTGTCATGAGCAGTGGATTTGAATTTCATTTACCCAAGGACATGTTTAGAGGGAGCGTAAGTGATTTGGTTTTCTAGGCATCTCCAAAAGCATGTGGGGACCCATGATAGCTCCAAATACATGGGCTAAAGGTGCTTGTGACTTCAGGAGCTCCCAGTCAGCACTGGGAGGAGAGAGAAGGTCAAACTGTTACTTAACTGACAGCATGCATGGGTCTTACCCATTGCAAGGGGCTCCTCATAGTTTAGTTGAGTGAGAATTTGGATGCACAGCCTCTCAGCTTGGCCCATGGCGAGGCTGCCACTCTTCTTCAGCACCTGGAGAGACAGTGCATGTGGGACTCCTTAAGGAAGGTCATCTGACCGAGTGGTGCTCTCTTTTCCCTCTAACTCCTTTCACCCTGTCTCTGATTTCCCTCTGCTTTTCTTTTGCAGGATGAACACAGGAGGGTTGGGGAGTTTGTTGAATCTCCTAAGCCTCTCTCATCCTTGTTTTTCATTTGTTTTGGGCGGCTTCTCTCTGTGCTGGGCTCTCTGGCTTCCTTTACTAGACTATATGGTTCTTAAGTCATGGTACTGTCTTTCCATCCTTGGACCATCAGCTTATAGTGGAGACGCTTAGATGACTAGGCAGTAAATAAAAGGTTAACTATTAAAATATGAGTTGGAGGAGATTGTAAACCCATCCCTTACACAAGTAGAAAATAACTTGTCGGTAAACTCACTGGATCCATCTGGGAATGCAGTAGGCATTGATAACGACAAGAGATCGATGTTGCCCTAAGACAGCTGGTCCTGGCTGGATGTGCATGGGGCTTTGAAGGCTAGCTACTAGTTAGCCACATGGGCAGTGGGGCATTATACATCTTCAGTATTTGTATCAGGAATAACAGGTTCACAAAGGACAGAACAAGTCATTAGGATAAGGATCATTTCTGGGCAGCAGACACTTGTTACTCACAGGTTCCAAGGGAAAACCCAAGTAGATTCCAGTTAGAGTGTTACCATTGCCACTCACTGTGAATAGCAAGGCTCATGTTTAAGGCTGATTAATGTTAACTGTCTGATAAATTTTGGAGAGTTTGTTGATATTTCCTGAAAATTCAATATACTCATCAGCTTTTTTACCAGGGGGAATTTTTACGATTCTTACTTTGAACAGATTCTCTTTTACTTATTCACATCAGCCTAAACACCTTGCTGTTTTTAAAGAGAATTGCATGTCCCTTATGCTGATAATCATTTATGTGGATTTTAGTGGACATATTTTCAGAGAATGAGTTAAATCTCATTTTCTCGAACAAAAGAATAGAGCTTATCCCTAATGGGAAATAGTATCACATTAACTGTGTCTAAACGGGACTGTGCTTGTGTTTATATTTTAAGATATGTAGTATATGTAATTATTTATAGATACTCATTGTAGAAGACAAGTATCTCTTTGCAAAGTCCTACCTGGGACTTTAAATGAACACCAAAGAAACTTAGTAGATAACAGTGAAAAGGAGAAAAGACACAGAGATGAAGGCACACCAGCTAGTTCTCAGGGCTTCTGAATGGTGCATACAATAGAGGGTTTACTATCCATACTGTGGTTGCTCCCTCCACTCTCTCTTTCTTTGACCATTATCACCCTGGTTCCTTAGAAGGTCAAAGCTGTTGACACAGTGCCAGGTACGTAGTTCAGACTCAACAAGTGTCTGCATGGAGGCATCGTGGAATGAACCCACGCAGGAATGAATGAGTCATGACAACTCATCCCCAACTTTTCTCTCATTTCTTGCTTGGCTTCCCTCTCAACCCTAGTTCACCACAGTAGGACCCTTGTGCATCAGTTGGGATTCATTCTAGAAAAAGGACCAAGTATTTCAAGCAGAAAGGGATTTAATCCCACTACCAACTGGTATTGGCACCAACTGGTACCAACTACTGAAAGGGCTGGAGGAGTAGGACTCAGCAGGCCACTGGTACTATTGAGTTCAGGAACTCTCCGAGCTGGGATGAGGACACTGAAAGCTACAAGCCCCTGGCACTGTCATGGCTGTTCCTTGATAACCACCTGCCTCTTGTGACCTGGCAATGAGAGCCAGCCAAAGCAGCAGGACAAGGATCTCCACCTCCCTTCCACGTGTCATGAGCGGGTAGCGAGTGGTAGGACATAATTCTCATCAGTGCCTGCCTCAGTGCCTCGTACACATGCAAATGTTCCATAGAAGTTGGTGAAAATGAATTCATCTGATATTCTGCAGCTTCCGGGTTTGTCTTACCTGAATGTTTATTGTAGATCTTGTTATTTCATTTCTAAGTTGATTAATTTATTTGCTTAGACCTAAAATAACAACAAGGAATTCATTACTTGTAGGGTAACATTCAGGTGTTCTAAGGACCACGTGGGAAAATTGTTTGGGGGTCATTGTCTATTTTAGGGAGGTTTGAACTGAAGGGTCTGGATTGAATTTGAGCTTTGCACGGTAATTACAGTTGAGATCAGATTTAACTGGGATAAATTAAATAATAACCTTTGACCGGGAAATAGCGGTGGGAACTGCACATATTTGGGCCACAAAACCATTTTGACCCAATGGGTCTTTTAGTTACTTGGAGAATCACAGTCCACAATAATCTCAATTTAAGTCTCCCTCTCATTTATTTCTCTCTTTTTTTTTTATCCCTGTGCCTCCATTTATCGGTGGTGGAGTGCTTTACTGCAATCCACAGAGAAATGTACCTGTTAGTTACTGATAACTGACATTTTCAGCCAGCAAAACCAAATTCACCACTGCAGTCTCAAATCTTTATCACCTTTCTTTAGGAATAAAAACTCTTTTCCTAAACAAATTACTGAAAATTGACTCTTTAGTATTTTCAAGTATTAAGGGTATCATATTTGGTAATTAATTGTGTATTCCATGTATGTTTAGCTATTAATTACTATGCCTCCTAGCATTTTACAGATTTCATAAAATAAAATCTTCGAGAAGTGTTCCCTTGTGAAAAGCACTGGGAAAGCCTTTATGTTTTTACTTAATTAGTGTGACGATAAGAATTGCTCACTCGAGGGGAAAACGCCAGAGTCTAAGGATGAAGGTTACTCCAATGCCTTGATCATTACCTTTTCTTTCTAAAGGAGTCCAGTCTATTGAAGGTTGACACAGCTAAAATCTTAGTAGAGACTAAACCCACAGGGCTTGCACGATTGAGAACTAAATGTAACTCTGAGGAACGGGAGATACCAAATGCATTTTAACTAGTGCCTTTCAAAGCTTATAAATAGGCAAGTGCTTTCAGCCATTATTAAATTTGTAAAGCTGCACTGATATCAGTCAAGTTATAGCTGAAGGCAAGCAGCAAGAGGGAGTCACAGATGGCCAGCAATGGCTACTGATGAAATACAAAAGAATGAGCCGCTAAGAAATTTCTTCTCACTCCCATTCCTTTGTTTTACTTCCGAATATCTTATAGTATGAAAATCAGAGCTCTTTTTACTATCCATGATATGCCAATTTGAAGTTGGAATTGAGCTATCAAACAGACTTTCGAGGGTCAAGATGAAGAATCTCCTGAGAAAAATCTGGAAGTCAACATCGCCAACAGTACTATGAGTATGAAGGCAAAAGGGTGTATTCTGGTTCCTCTAATATTAGAAGCTGGGCCTAGTTTATAAAGATAAACAGAAGAGGACTGGGACAGTGATGAATTTCTGCAAAGATAAGGAAACGATCGCTCTCAGGCAGCGTTCCTGGGAAATGGTGACCCGGCTTTCGGCAGTTACCCAGGAGGGTGGATGCAGGGGCTCCAGCATATTTGTTGCCCTCAATTTTTACTTTTGTAGTTTGTGACAATAGGATACAACTGGAGTGAAGGGATTGGTGTAATTTTGAAAAACTGCAATAAAATTCTTATGTATTCAGGCACCAACACTATGTATTTAGGCTTATTTCTGTGGTACCAAGTTCCTTTCTCTAATGATGGGAAGTTGGGAACAAGAGACTCTTATTGTTCAGGGGCTCCTGCGTCTACTAGGGGGACATATTCTGTCCACACCTTTATTTCATCACAAGGACCCCATGGTCTTATTTCTTTACCTTCCTCTCCCCTCATTGCTGGGAGAAGCTTAGGGTGTTGCCTCCTTCGTCACGGTGCTCTCTGGGTCTGGCATGTGAGAATTGCTCAAGACATGTTTTCAAAATGAAGATATGAACAAGAGCAAAAAGAAATCCTTGCCAACCTGCCCCAGATAACTTTCCCCTCCTGGACCCACCTGTTCCATTAAGAATCTTTGTAACCTGCAGAAAAAATTGGCAGGTTAGAGGCTCCCAGATTTGTTTGCCAGAAGCTGGCAGTGAGAGGAGCTCAGCTCTGCTCTGGGGGGTTGGGTTTCACACTTGGCCATGGTCAGAGACCTCATAGATGGAGGGGACTGCAGCTTCTTCTCTGGGATTTGTGCCCAAGGCGGGACAGTGTGTGCAGGCATTGACTATCTCTCTCTGTTGCCAGTGGGGTGTCAAGAAAAATGCTATAAAGCAGACAGCTTTGAGTCGGAAACATCTGAGATCCAAATCCTCATCGTCTTCTTGGCGGTGAGGCCATGGCAATTTTTCTAGGTTCCCCAAGTCTGTCTTCTGTGGCTGCACAGCTATTGCTAATGATGTTATAAAAATTTAAGTAAGGAGTGAAAACTAGGCTTTTGAATGTATCTCTGTTGTAAATGTTTCAGGTTATGACAAATTGAGAATCAGGGTGTAAAAGACAAAACACTTTCGTATTCACTTTCTTTAGTTTTTGCTCAGAGAATATACAGATGGTGTGCGTGCGTGCGTGTGTGTGTGTGTATGTGTGTTTTAAGGAGAAAGAGAAACTTGAGAGACCACAGACTTGGTTATTGAGTGTTTCTGAGCAAATTTTTATTGATGGATGACATTCATACTGAAAAGCATAGAAATCACAAGTATCCAGCCTAATGGATTTCCACAAAACCAACCCATTCATGCAACCAGCATTGGGATCAAGAAATAGAACTTTATAACCTTTGCAGGAGTCCTTCCATGCCCCTTCCTGTCACTATCAGTCACTCCCTCCTGATAGTGTAGGCACTGTTTTGATTTTTAACAGCATAGACTGGTTTTGCTGGTTTTGAACTACATAGAAATGGAATACACTTTTATGCCTGGTTTCTTTTATTTAGTATCATGTCCTTAACGGTGACTTCAAATTATGCAGGACCCCACTGCACCTGATGTGAGGAACGCATCCATTCTCTAGATCATGATTGATTTTGTTTTTGTTTTGTTTTGTGTTTGGTAACATATATCCAGTGTGATAATCCTATCATAATCTTAGACTGTTCCTACAGGGAGAAAGCACTGCATGTAATCTGATAGACCAGTCGTCTAGTGGATTTGATCTACGTTGAGTGCGATGTGTGTATCTCAGGGTGTGAAACCTTAAATACTCCAGCTATCTTCTTGACTTCCCCTGTTACTCCTTCTAGTTACTTGAAAAGCTAAAATGTAGTATTCATTCTGACAGCAGTTTGTGGTTGGAAATTGCATGGTGGTCATCAGCTGCCTTCTCGGTGTGCACATGTGTGTGTGTGTGTGTGTGAGAGAGAGAGAGAGAGAGAGAGAGAGAGCTCGCTCACTCGTACACGCTTGCGTCATTGTGTTGGAATGGAAAGAATGTTATGTACATGCAGATGGTCTGCAGATATGAAACTCACAACCCTGAAAGATGGTACTTCTGTTTAGAAGAGTAATCCTTTCAAACGCTATGTATAAATCACTATCTCTATCTCACTACCCACACCAGGAGGCTTTACTTGGCCTCCTTAGCTAGTATATAATTTGTACTTATTACCTACACTTTTCTTTCACTCAGTAAGGCCTCAGCTAAGTTTTTTGCAGCAGTGAAGTGTATGTTTTTGCTGCATTAGCAATTTTGTCATTGAAATTCCCTCTGTTGTACTTTTATGAAACCTTTAAAAACAGTACAAACTTAAGCTTGTAGAAAGTGCAAAGAAGAAATCGTCCAAAAGAAATTATCTTTTAAAAATAAAACATATTGTTTTTTTTTTCCTGGTCCACTGTATTTTAGAATAGGTTCTGAATTTAAATGTAAATAAGCAGCTCAAAAAGTATGTGGATTATAGTCTATAAAATATTGGCTCTTACTTTTAATGTTGTTGATCCGAATGTAATTGTCTGCTTTTGAAATAAAAGACAATTTTCCCCTAAATTGATTTTTCAGAAGCTATAATCAGGTCTTTTGTGAAGGCCCCCTCATGTTCTCACTAATTTCAAGTTTGCCTGATTTACACTATCATAAGAATTAATATGATTTTGTATAAGACAGATCCAGTGGAATTGAAAGGAATTGTGTGGTGCGATGAACCGTGTATCTAACGACTAACGGAAGGACAAAGGAGCGTGCTTGACTGGTAAAATTTGCTTTTCCATGTATGTCACAGGTCATGGGTGTTACTGAGATGCTACAAATACGTGGTTTTTTAAATTTTTTTTTAATTTTTTAAATATTTATTTATTTGACAGAGAGAGAGAGAGATCACAAGTAGGCAGAGAGGCAGGCAGAGAGAGAGGGGGAAGTAGGCTCCCCGCTGAGCAGAAAGCCCGATGCGGGGCTCGATCCCAGGACCCCAAGACCATGACCTGAGCTGAAGGCAGGGGCTTTAACCCACTGAGCCACTCAGGCGCCCCCAAATATGTGTTTTTAAGCAATGTTTCTTCATGGGCATCTTCTAACTACCGTTGGGCTGACGTTTCCACCAGAGCCAGTCACATGACCCTAAAGCTTCTAAAACGTTTCAGAATCTGAGTGCCATGATTGGTTGGCCAACCAGTACTCTGTTCAGTCCAATCCCGCAATCCTTACTGAACACCTCTCAAAAGTACAAGGCATGGACCACAAGAGTAAATTCAATCACTTTCCTGGCTTTAAAGACTTATGCTCTCAGACGCAACCGAAGCGTCTGCCTTTGGCTCAAGTCATGATCCTGGGGTCCTGGGATGGAGCCTCATGTCGGGCTCCCTGCTCAGTGGGGAATCTGCTTCTCCCTCTCCCTGGACCTCTCCCCTGCTCATGCTGTCTCTCTTAAATAAATAAAAATCTTAAAAAAAATACATACACTCTCACAGAGGTCAGAGAAATCTAGAATCAATCTTTCAAACATCTTTTCGTGAACTTCCTGAAGGACAGAGGAAGTCACATCAAAATTGTGTGATCGTTTCCCCATTTTACATGAAGACAATACTTGCTCTTTGTTTTTCATGAGGATATAGTGTGAGGATGGGAGAGATGTGTACTCAAGTCTTATTATTTTTTTTTTTACGTTATCTGTATCAAGAAAATAATCACTTTAAAATAGATGCAATTATCATGATTTGTTTGCAGAAAAACATGGTACATTTTTAAATTTAATTTTACTCATTAGGGAGCTTTGTCTGAAGTTGTATAAAGAGAGAGAAAGATTCAGAGCCCAGAAACAAGTGGAAGAAGAAAACATCTTTTTAAAAAGAAGTGACTTGATTTCCTACTGGCATGAGCCATCTCCTTTGAACTACTAAGGAAAATAAAGCAATATTTTTCTTGGGCCATATCCGAAGAGAGAAATGAGCTGCTCACTAGCTGTGAATTATGCAGCTTTAATGCACTAGGGAATGTGAATGTGTGCTTGTCGGAAGCGACTCCAGAGTTAATGTTCTGCATTTCATCTGACACACCATGTCGCGTTGGAGTCGGCCACTGGGTCCCCATCTTGTTCTTTGTTCTCGAAAGGTTTGCCATCTATGCTCTGAGTTTGGTGAATCCTTTTTTTTTTTTTTAGTGGATATGAAACAAATGTGCTGATGGTTGAAAACGGGTTGCCTGAGCTTTGCTTCAGGGGCTGAGTCCCCTCTACATTTGTTATTAATCAGGAACATAATTATATTTGGAGCGAGGAAAAGAAATCATTTATCATGGCAGGCCAGGATGAGAGAGTCCCGATTCGTAGGGCTGTCAAACTACCAGCTGAATCAAATCATTATTGCCAGCTCAATCATTTTAGGTTAACCTGGAGGCAAAATGGAGAATTGTCAACACCATTACCAGTTAGAAAGGAATGTTTTTTCCCCTACTCATGGGCATGATGAACAAGTAAAAATGCCCCCAGACAGATATGCCAAGAGAGTAGTTTCACTTCTTTTGCAATGATGGCCATGTGGGCGTGGAATAAAGGATAAGGAGAGCAATTAACACAGGCAGTGGTCAGTAGCAGGAAGACAAGTATTCAGGTCTGACCTTGTACCCTCTTATCCACGAGATAGCCAGTGGCCCGACCAGGGAAGCCAGACACCTTGGTCATGTGGAGATCCAGTTAGGAGCTTGCGTAGTAAGCTGTTACCGTAGTAATAAACACTGGGTCTGTGTAGCCAGCAGAATGTAAATATTTAAAGGATCTGATTGGTAGCGAGCTGTTTCAAGAGCCTTCTGTTTATAATCATTCACTGATGTAAATGTTTCCCATTATATAGGCAGCATGTGGTAGGTTATTGAACTTCACTGCCTGGGCTAAAGTAACAGAAGAATGTAGACATCTGGCAGCCATGGAATGCCTTGGCTACTTTCTCAATATTCCGCCAAGCTTTCACATCTTGCTGTCATGATGGTTGCCCCTGGCAGGTCCCATGTGGTGCTGGCGTTTTTGAGTTAACGCACGTGATGGCGGGTTGTTGCAACCTGAATTTCCTTAGGCTGCTTGCGTGGCTTCGTAGGCAAAGATCGTACTTGAAATAAACTCATTAGCTCTGAACAGATAACCTTTTGGTCTCAAGAGCTTCCGTGGGTCAAGTTCACTTTCATTGGACCAGAGATCTCATAGCAGAATCATTTCTGACAATCACCAGGGGATAATAAAATACCCACGTATTCTGACTGCTTCACTGAAGAGATGGTTCTGGGTCAAGTACTGGTATCATGCTTCTCACTTATATTTTATTTTATTTTTTAAAAGATTTTATTTATTAGAGAGAGAGAGAGCAGGGGGAGGGGCAGAGGGGGAAGCAGACTTCCCACTGAGCAGGGAGCCCGATGTGGGGCTCAATCCCAGGACCCTGGGATCATGACCTGAGCCGAAGGCAGACACTTAACCGCCTGAGCCACCCAGGCGCCCCCTCACTTATATTTTTAAATGATGACCCTTTGTCCTTCAAAATTTTAGTTTTGATTGCATCAAGTTGTCCACCTTCATGCCCGTGTTTATGCCGACCTTGATTCAACTTTTGGACAGAGACTCCAAGACCCCTCTCCCTTAACTAATTTGACATGCTATTTGCAGGTAACCTCAGATCTCATTTTCCTTCACCCAGTCTGGGCAGCAATGGATTGTCCCATGGCCGGGGAGGGTTCCCTGACCCTGCGCTCTCTGTGGGGGTGTGGAGGCCATTCTACCACTTGGTATGAAGTAGCCACTTAGATGCATATTGGATGAATAAATGATTAACTGGCTGGGGCCCATGTTATCAGAGAATAAGATACTTGGTTGGACCACAGAAAGGAAGGGGTTTTCAGAGCAGCAGGGGAGAGATTGTGCCTACGGGGCCCCATTTCCTTCAGGGAGCCCAGCCCAAATACGCCATCCTCAGTGCTCTTTCCTTATCTTACTTCATGGTTTTTATTGCCTGTACCATTTACCTGCTTTATGAAATTGCATTTGCAGTTTTCAGTTTCAAGACCTTCATGTCTATCAACGTATAGGTGTCAATTTCATAAGGATTTTTGGAGCACCTGCTCGTTCTCTATTGCTGCTTTAATGAATTACCGAAAATTCTGTGGCTTAAAACCCCACCCATGAATTATCGCATAGTCAGAGGTGGGAAGCTCTGGTGTGCATGGCTTAGGGTTTGATCAAGCTTGTTGGCTGAGCTGCGTTCTCCTGTGGATCACTTGGAAAAGAATCCACTTCAGGATCATTCAAATTGTTGGCAAAGGTCAATCCCTTGCAGTGGGAGGACTGAGGTCCTTGTTCCTCTCTGGCTATCAGCCAGGGGTCCCTCTCTGCCCCTAGAGAGCACCGACACACCTTCTCACAGAGCCCTGTCCATCTTCAGACGAGAATCCTTCTCGTGCTGCAAATTTCTCTGACTTTCCCCTTTGCCACCGTGGGAGAACCTTCTCTGTCAAAGGGCTCATGTGATTAAACCCACCTGGATAATTTCCCTTTCTTCAGGTCATCTAGTAAGTAACCTTAATGACACTAGTAAGATCCCTTTTGCCCTGCAAAGTAACATAATGGCTGGGGCAGCATTGGGGGGGTGAAGTCAGGGGTCCCTCTGAGAATTAGCATTCTGCTTACGGCAGGGGGAGGGGAAATTCATACCTTATTAACTGCAGGGAAGGTTGTTCCTTTTGAACATTTAACACTGTACTTTCTTCTGCACCACGTCACGCTTCCTTTTGAGGATCCCAGTCCATATTTCAGCCACTTCCTTCCAGAATCTAAGAGGCTCCGAATCCCTTGCCGACTCGAGCAGTTATGCCTCGTCTTGGTGACATTTTAGGAACCTCTGGTCTTGTCTCTGTAGCAGCTCTAGAATAGGAAGTAGAATTGTGGGATCTCTTAAAGAAAAACAAGGCTGCATGCCCCCATGTTCATATACATTACGTTAACAATTTTGTGTTTTCCTCATTTGAATAATTGTTGTTGAGATTACCGCTAGATGAGTCCTAACTCAAGTGTGTCTGGTTGTGCTACGATCTCCCTTGCACTCTCCTGGCTTTGAGACTTCTGTGGTATTTTTCCTGAGGTAGTTGCAAGTGCTTCTACTTTTAGCTGCATTGCCCCGTCCATTCCGACATGTGTCATCTTCTTCATACACCCCCCACCACCTGTTGTCTGTCCAGCATTTAACTTGATGCAGCGTGTGCTCTTTGCTTTCCCTTGATGAGGTAGATACCTCTCACGGCAGGAACTGAAGTGGCTTTATAAACTAGAAGTCTTATTTTGTAATTCAGGGCCAGGAAGCTTAGGGGACCCCATATGGCACCTTCTCCCTGCTGCCATGATTTCATCCTACTGCTGCCAAGGGGTCCTTCCTAAAATACCATTTGCATCAAGACGCCGTTGCTCTCCCAAGCTTGTCAGTGGTTCTTCGTCAGCTGCTAAATCATCTCCAAGACTCCTGGCCAGCTCTAGTTCTCACTGTTTCCTAGATTAAAACTTCAACTTCATCCAGCTAATCTCAGTATTTTCTCTCGGACTACTCCTGAATCTATTATCTATCTCAGCAACGTACATCTTATGTTGCATTGTAATTGTTTGCTCTTACCCGTGAGACTCTAACTTCTGAAACACAGTCACTGTGCCTTACCTCCTTTTATCACTTGGAGGTTTGTCTTGGTCGGCCATGTGTAAGTACTCAGAAAGCATTGGCTAAACTGATTTGAACGTGCCTTTTAAGAAATTATTTAATAAATGTGTATTGAGTCCCTACTATGGTCCCACACTCTGCCAATGGCTGAAAGATGAGAGGTGAACAAGATGTGATGTCTGGCCTTGAGAAGATCCTGAGTTCCCAGAGAAAGACGTGGACTTGAGCATTCTGTGACGAGAGCTCTAAGCGAGGTGTGCATAGGTGTGAGCACAGAGGTCAAAGCACCCTATTCCACATGGTGGGCTACGGGAAGACTGGGTAGGCAGCTTGGAGGAGGTGATATTTGGACAGTGTCTTGAGATGAGGGACATTCACAGAGTGAGTCATCGCGACAGAATGAGGGATGGGAGAGCCATTCCGGGCCAAGAATACAGATGCATGCAAGCATAGACACGTGTAAGGGGGGGTGATGCCATCAAGGCAATGGGCTTGATTGGTTAGAACCTGCGAGCCAGTTGTGAAAATAAGGTAGGTTGAAGCCAGATTACAAGAAGCCTCAAATGCCTTGATTTTTGCCTAGTAGACCCTGGGTGGCCGTGAAAGGCTTTTCAGGAAGTAACGTGTGATGAGATTAGTAGTTTATCTTTCATCCTTGATTCTTTCACATGAGCAAGCCAAGGGAAGATGACAGTTTGCCTGAATGTTGGCTCCGCAGCTGGCTGCCTGCATCTGTGCTCTTTGGTGGCCCTGCAGCGTGGACCTGGAGGATGGGCTGCAGGGGATGGAGGCAAGAGTGGGTATGGCTCATGGAAACCAGTCCAATCTTCCATGGCCCCTCACTTAGGCTCACGCTCACCATGGACTTTGACTTATAAATGTGTTTTGACTTCTGATTTACAATAACTTGGAAGAAATAACAACAACCAGAAGTAGGTCCTTTACATAAACTTTTTGTAATTTTTAATTTATTTTGTCCCTTTATATTTTAAACTGCTGGTCCCACAAGCGCTTGGTATTATAAACAGTTCTGCCTTGGAAACTTAACATGACTTGTTTTGTTTAGTTGATGTTATAAAAGCATTTTTATTTAAACTACTCTTACTCACTTTGGCATTTCCCCAAACTTTCCTCATTATTTTCAGCAAAATGATATTTTTCTCTTTGTAAAAAAAAAAAGGGGGAGGGAACACGAATAAAAAATCATTTTGACATGATGTGAATATGCATTTAACTTGGTAATTAGCCAATAAGATGGATTTTTCCAGTTTTTACCTCCCTGGAAAAACTTAGACTCCATATCAGCACATTTCATATTACGTCACAGAAATAAGGAGTGCTTGGCTGGGTCCCTATCTCTTCTGCCTCCGCAGCTCCTAGCATGCTCTCTGTATTGGTCCTAGACCTTCAAGGGCAAAGTCTAAGGTTCTTTGGGTAACTGGTGGCCCTCGGCACGGTAGACTGTGTCGAGCAGGCATTCAGGAATAATACTACCTTGAGGAATTCATGAATGTATTTTCCTAGAGTTGTGTACATACATTTCTCAACACACATGGCTATCTTGTTTATAGATGTGATTCTGTAATTTTTAGGGACTTTTAGGGTTTCATTATGGTTATGCTTCAGAGTTCATTTTAAAATTATGAGTATCTTTTCCCTTAACATCATGGTCATGGACAAATGGGCCAGGCCTTTGTGAAACACAGGAGAGATTACATGTTATGTAGTCTGTTTTACTGAACACTAAAGATTAAATCTCCCAGTGTGTGTATATTACATAATTACAAATTCTGCGCTTTTAGGACATGGACAGAAAAAATGAAAAAATAACACATAGTCACTGAACAAAGTTTAGTGCCTGTTTTTTTCTTAGATTTCCTCCACAGCAAGCTCAGATCACCTCGAAATCTCTGTGTGTATGTTGCCATCTACTTACAGACTGTTGGTCATTTATAGAAAACAGAGTTGTTCATTGTTTTTGGTTTCATAATTCATTTACATAGTTTATCATCACAATCGTATTTCCAAAAGTTATTTGATAACCTTGACATGTTTTAGCCTGGACTAATCAAGTCACTTCTACTCTAATTAATTAAAAATAGGTAAGTGCCTTCTGATCCTTGGGTTCTTTAAAGGCCTTCTTCATTGAAGAATTATGAAGAATCATGAGATTGTATTTATTTTTATTTTTTTGAGGTTTTATTTAAATAATTTTTAAGCTAATTAATTTTTTGAGAGAGAGATTGAGCAGGGGGAGGGGCAGAGGGACAGGGATGAGAGAATCTCAAGCAGACTCTCTGCTGAGCACAGAGCCCAATGTGGGGGACTTCATCTCAGGACCCTGAGGTCATGACCTGAGCTGAAATCAAGAGTGGGATGTGTAACCGACTGAGTCACCGAGGTGCCCCCTGAGATTGTATGTAATGCAGGAAATTATTATCTCCTAAATTCACTAGTTCTTTGTACAAACCCAGTTTTACTACTAAAAAATGCTGTATTGAAAAGATATTGTGAAAAGCCCGCATGCTTGCTCATGTTGTCTTGCTTGCGTCTCATCCTCTCTCCCTCCCCTCCTTCCTCTCTTTTTTATATTTTCCACTTGTCTCCAATTTAAATTCCCTCTGTCGCTGCTCTCTCACCCTTCATTTGTTTCCGTTTTTCTTCCAAATTATCTTCTGAGCTGTGTTTTGCTCTGGATTTTCAGGGATGGGTCCATGTCCCAGCAAACCTAGACGAGCGAGTAGCTGTTGATAGAAATCAAATATCTTCCACATCGTTAACTGAGCCGACTGTAGCATGGATGAAACTTCTTGTACTATTTCCATAAACAGGTTTTACTATCAGATTTAACATTTACAAGCCCCGGAAGACCTAAACGTAAATCTTAATTCATCTGTCCCGAGCAATTGATTCATGCTTTAATGATTTCTATTTCCGAGACATCGTAACAATAGCGCATTTAATTTGGATGCTGCAGGGAGATGATAGAGCCCCATGAAAGAGAATGTGTATTTTCTTAATTGTGTGCAAATGATACTATTTATATGGACTTCCATGCACTGATTTCCCTGGATCATTTTTCCAGCCCCTAAAATAAGAAATTAAGATTTGATATAAACTTATTTTCTTTCAGCTTTATTTCTAATAGCCAAAGTGTTTACGAACCCAAACATTCTGGCTTCCTCCAAAATTATCTTACATGATAAACATGTATTCACCAACTTAGGGCAAGTTATGTTGCCTTCAATTTTGCTGAAATCCAGTAGAGGCTGTTTGGATCTGCAGTAGTGTTTGTTGATTTCTCGAAAAGGTGATTTCAGTTCTCTTGCACTCCGTGATGTCTAGACTTCCTACTGAATATTTATAAGGTAGGCCAGGGCAAGTTCTCTGCCTACCGTGAGGGGATGGCATTGGCTCCGTTAAAGACAGGAGAGCATTGGTCTCGTCAGAAGACATGTTTACCCGAACCTCCAGCAATACAAAGCAGGGGAAGGCATGAAACCGTAACCTAATCCTCCCATTTCCGGATAAAGCTTACTTTTTGCGATAAATGGTCTTTTAAGCTGCCTATAGTTCTTTGGTCAAATGCCAGCTTAAAGATGGCAGCAATTACCCAATTTGTGAAGATAACCCCATTTTAGGTCCTGCAATTTAGTGTAAGCCCCTTGCTGAGTACTGCTGTCCGTAGTACAGCACTGGGGTGATAGGGAGGTCTTTGAAGCTTGGATTCCAATTTTGCAAGCACTCTGATACCCTTTTAGAAGCTCCTTATTTTCCCCAAAGATCCTTTTGCACCCAGTTAGGATCCGTCCCACCTAATGAAAGTCCTGTCTCCGTGTTCACGGCAGCTGCAGAGCCAATATCAAGTTTGGGGACTCCATTGGCTTGAAAATAGCAGAAACAAAAGTGGCAAATCGGTAAAAGTTTTTAGTGTGGCAACTTTACAAGAAAGTCACAGCTAAAATGCCCATGAACTTGAAAGCCTATTACTAGATTTGAGCAAACAGTTATAGTTTCATATAAAGTTAGAAGACATCTGGACATTAAAATTATAATAGTTAAATTTATAAGATTTTTTAGAGACTCCGTTTCCAATTATATATTATCATCTCTTAGCCTATTACTGTTTGTGAACTTTTAAAAAAGTACAGAGGAATGCCTGGCTGATAATGAAATAGTGAGCTGCTGTATTTGATTTTTCGACATGCCTAGTGCTGGACGGATGCACCCGGTCATATTATGCCTTAGAAAATGCAAATGCAGGTGACAAGAGAACATAATCATTATGTGTGTCGATTTGTATTTGGTCCCATAGGTGTTCAAGACTGGTAAAGAATGATCCAAGATTGAGAATATCAAACGAAAAATTTCAATATTATGGCTGTTGTAGATATTAAATTACTTTTTACAGAACCGTGTGGAAAATGTTTTCATCCACTGAAAAATGGTGTTTAGAAATGAAACGGGGACTTCTTATCATGGGGCCAAAATTTATTCACCATAAACATCTTTCAGCCCATAGATGGCAATGGTTTCAAGAAGTTGTCTATGCTTTTAAACTAGGAGATGCTGAAGAGTTCTCTCTTACTGTGGCTCTTCCTCAATAGCCTCTTCTTTCCTAGCTGAATTATTTCCAAATCAGAATTATAATTTCCTCCTGGGAGGTTTAATCACATCAAATAGAATTTGGCATGTCTATGGTTCCACGTATGGGAAAAAGATGTTTAAAAAAATAAGACAAAACATCATATATATAATAGTCATATATATATGTGTATATATATATATATATATATATATATATATATATATATATATAATGAGGGAACATATATATATATGATGAGGGAATGGGCATGGCCAGTTGGACTCCATCTGTTCTCCATCTTTCCCCTTCTGTAAAATGGGATAATAATAGTATCTACCCTATAGGGTTGTTATTAAGTGACAGTGAATGTGAAATCCTCAACAGAGGGTCTGGTGCTTATCTAGAACTCAGAAAATATTCAACAGTAACTGCAAAAAAGCAGTTTTCCTGGATTTCTGAGCATCGCACCATATGAAACATGTACCAGCCTCCCAAAATCATCTCCCTGAGCCATATATAAATTGTTTGGGAAAGTTTGTACACACTTATAATGAGGAGTCTGACTCTAACTTTTGATGTTTGACTGCTGACCGTGTTTGAGTCATCCGTCTGCATCTGGGGAAGCTGAGGAGGAAACCCAGATGCCCTCTCCTTTGGTGCCATGGGCACCAACACTCGGGATCCTCACCCTGTCCCAGCCCCTAACCATTA